>CM040400.1:36647090-37247090 GCA_022702515.1 Ilyophis sp. 1 JC-2022
ATAAAAACGTCCTGCTCACAGAGGTTACCACACACAAAGCTATATCAAGGACAGTATGTGATTGTGGAAACCTGCCAGTCTGATTTCAAAAGGTATGTTTTTTAAAATTCTGACAAGGTAGTAGAATTATCCTGAATTCAACTCATGAAATGGAAGTAAGGATACTTAGGCGGAGGGCTTTGATCCTTTAGACTGATAATGTTAAGGTTCCTGATCAGAACTGGATCCAAATGCACGACTCAGAGACAGAACTCACAATAAGCTCACAAAGAGAATTTATTAGCTACAGCAAACTCTTGTAGCATGAGAGGGGAAGGGACTGAATCCTGGGTAGGGCAGAGCAGGAGAGGGAAGTAGGCAGGAGCTGGATGGTGACTGAATCCTGGTTAGAGCATAGCAGGGGCAGAGTGGGATGCGGGAAGCAGGGAAGCGTGGCTTGGAACAGGCAGGAAGCTGCAGGCTGGCGGGTACAAATTGAAAGGCAAGATTAATCATTAATTCAGCAAGACAAGACAAGGCTTAGACCGAGTTCCAAACTTGACATGACGAGGTAACAATGAACAAGACTTAACAAACTGGCAACGAGACAAAAAACAACGGGAGAATATATAGTGTGGTAAATGAGATAATGAGTGATTGCAGCGTGAGAATGTATACGAGAGTGATTGAGCGGTAACAAGGGCGTGAGGAATGCAAACGGGGAAGAAATGGCTGGGGAATTAGCGAGGGCGAAATGGGCAAACAAGAAGGAAAACCACGCCAAACCTGCACAACACGGAAGACAGACAGGGAAACGTAAAACATGACAAGAGACATGAGGAAAAGGGGAAAACACGGAGCACAAACAGGGATGGGGACTGAGAGGGAATGGAGAGCAGATAAGGTATTATACTTTAGTGCCAACATAATTTTTGGCACTAAGGTATAAGATCACTGTGGTGTTTCCAATAAGGATGTTGCTTTATGAGGCATTTTGTAGTGCTGATTAAAGCAATAGGGCAATGTGAGGGCAATAGGGCAGATAGCTGGTGCACTGGAAAAAGTGGGGTATAGGCTACAGCATCAGACTTGTTTCTGTTTATTTGGCTTGAGTAGCCTTGCTAAACAAACAATTAATTCGCTGAATGGTCAAGACAAATATGTAGCCTAATGATTAAGAAATGACAACGACAAAGATGACTAACATACGATTGTTTAACAAGGATCAGGTAATAATATGAATGCATTAAAGAAGGTAGCCTAATTAGGCCTCATTTTAAGACAGCACTCAAATTAGTCAAAGTGAGTTAAACATTAGAAAGCATTTTTAAAGAGGACAGCCTCGAACCGTTGAGTGCAACGCATAGCCTAATTAAGGCTTGTAAAAAGAATTTACAATCTACGAAACATGGAGCATTTAAAAGTCTAAATCTTCACATGATAACGTCATCATAAATGTGGATATAGGATATATACATTGCTATCTCAAAATAAATTGGTAGCCTAATAATTTACTTATTGGTTTTGGTTATTAAAGAGCAACATGCAGGTTAAATTTCTTAACGGATTTACAATTTTGGGCTCATGGAGAGGATGATTTGAAAATTATTTATTTGTTTATTTATTTTTTTACAGGCCACAAGGGCAGAAATACAAAGAAAAGTTGGCATTGTAGTTGGCATGATGCCCAGTGACGTCACAAGGGGTGGATCTTGCCACAATGCAGTGACTGAGTACATTTCTTTACTTAATTATATTTTATATTTTCATTGATTTTTTCTATTTTATTTTCTATATATTTAATTTTCTTAGTTATTTATTTTATGTATTTATTTGATTATAATTATTTATTCTTGCTAAAGATCAGTAAAGTATGTTTAAATTAAATAATCTGCTAAGTGAACAACACGGGATGGGCATCACTTGCATGCACAACCAGAATGCCCAGAGTAAAACTGTAGGCCTACTCCTCCCTTGTCATCCACCCCACCAAGGCTAATAAAGTTCAGCTATGGATAGAAAAGAGCAGAAGCTCTGAGCTATCCTGTCATGGTCCATAGTACGAGCCACACAGTGCAGTAGTTGGTTGGTAGTTACCAGTTAGTGAGGTCAGTCAGTCAGTTACTTAAAGTGACAGACAAGGAAAATCCGTAATATGCTTATAACCACGTTATTTAGGGCTATTAAGGTATGTATTGAGAACCAATAAAGTGCGAGGAATCTAATGTCGCTGATTACATCTTAATTGCATTTTAATGGTTACATATTAATGTCTCGACGCAAACCGCAATGTCAGGTACATTGTATACTGTACATGTAAATACATGTACTCGAAACGTTCAGACAGTTTTGCATACTTCCGGAGAGGAGTGGTAGTGGGGGATTGGAGGTAAGGAGGTAGGGAGTGAAGAATATTGGGACGCAGCCGTGGTTTTTCATTTTGAAGCTCACTTCCTGGTTGGGAGTGGCCATAGTGCAGTCGGCTCCAGTATACATTTTTCACCATGTAAGTCAATGGCAGCAATGTGGTCAAAAAAATCTCAAAAGTGCTTTTCCTTCATCTAATGCCTCTCCATGTGCTGATTTTTTAAATTATTGTGTCGTTTGGACAGGGTATTAACATTTGTTCAGGACCAATCAGGGACAAGTTATGCCACTGGGGTCACTGGTTCTATATGGTTATATTTATGGGTACTTCACTCACTCGGAGGGGTGGGACCAGAAGAGGGAGACAACAATCATGAGTCTAAAATGTCAGGTTTGCGTTTAGAAAATAGAGAACCAAACGCGAAAGATAAGGATACAGAAAGCGTATCTAGTTTAAGATACGCCACAGAAGCGGAATTAAACCGCACTAGTAAAAGGAGAACGCAAAAGCGGAAACAAAACTTCCCTAGCACAATGCTAACTCAAAACAACCTCAAACGGAGGCGGAGATTCGCTTAAACAGCGAGAAACTAACAACCAAAGAAATGACCTCACGCACTAAATGATCTGCGTGTATCAGAGGTCGAGATAAGAAAAGAAATGAATCAAAATAGCAAGCCTGTAACTACAGCTCTCTTAGTTTTCTTTCTTTACTTTTTATAAACCCTATACGGCTTTCTAGTCCTACTGCAACGTCAATCTAGAAGCACCGAAAAGCGGAAGTCAAGCTCTATTTATAGCCGACGGAAACCAAACACAGGTGTAGGAGATAATGACCTGGAGAGATCCAAACACCGGGACGGCGGAAGAAAAAATCCGATAGAGCTTCAAACGACGCCAAACGGAAAACAATGGTAAAAAACAAAAAGAGACAGCCACTACCCATGACATAAAATGTGTAACGCCAGGCTGAGGTCTTGGGACAAGGCTGTATTTTTGAGTGGAAGTCGATGGAGATGGAGAAAATACCTTAGTAGCTTACCCTGAACAAGCTATTGTTTTGTGGACACAGTTCATAACATAATAAATTGACTGCCTTGTCACTCATCTTCAACTTGCTTGTCATCACATTCATTTTGGAGTGAGCTATGATGTGTTTACTATAAAATAAAAACCTGTTTTTTGAGATGAGAGACAGCAGGGGATGTTGCAGCAGTTACTTTAGCATTAATTTACAATACTACAGGCTCAACATCTCGGAGCAAGCAGCCAAACTGTGGGTTAACTCTATAAACCTAGTGGTTGAGACATATCCATCTCAATTACAGTATTCATGTTTGTCTGAAATTATAAACTACAGCTTTAAGAAAACCCCGTATATTTTGATCCAGTATTGTTTAAAAGTCTAGCCACTTGCGAAAACCTCCGCTTCTCCAGCTACACTGCAGTGCAATAAAATAGAAGGGTGCTATTAATAGCCCAAAGCACTTACGACTCTCGTCTCGCCACAGCCACAGACTGTAAAATGCATAAAATGCACCGTTTATACACGCTAAGAAAATCATGTTCAGATATAGAAACAATAGTATATTTTTAAAACGTTGTACAAATAAGCATTCGGAGGTTTCCCTTGCTTACTGTACTATATACAGTACGTACCTGATGCACTTTCAGTTTAGAAGACACCTCATTTTTTTCTCCAAGATTTCTCGTATAAATATGTTTAGGAAACCAAGTACATACCAGTATACTTACCCCAACTCACTTTTAATCGGGATATATTGCCATGGCATCTTACTCTGCATGGCTAACCTGCTCCGGGGCAGGTTATGTTCAGGATAACAGATTGAAACATATAAAAGCACCGCCCTTTGACCAATCAACTCCTTGGCTTTGGAAAAAGGCGTCTCCATTCCAAGAGATGTGTGCGGATACTGAGGGAATCTCTTCGCAGGGCAAGATTAGTGAGTTCCGGAAAATGCTCGAGAGACTTTTTTTAATGAAAAAACGTTGATGTGATTGCTTCAGCAATATTTTAAACATGCTGTATCAAGTTTAAAGTTTAAAGCTCTAGAATGTAGTAGTACACTTGTCACATTAGAAATAAACTGTATGACAATGTACTGAGAGTAGCTATTGATTTATTTGTTTTACGAGTGGAAAGGTGAATAAGGTATTAACTAGCCTAACGAATTTAACCTACATGATGAGCAATTTAAATTTTTTACAAAGGCTTCTTCCTGGCTTTGTTGGAGGCAACAGTGTTGCTTTTTGTTCATATGATTGTTTCATGTTCTTATCCGTCAGTGGCGGGCCGTGCATTTCACACCTAGGCCTTCAGTGATGTCCTACACAGTCCTACCTGAATTATTCCACCTCTTAATACCATCATTATGACGCCATGGCTCTAGAAACTATACATTTAGACAGAAACGCAGTATAACCGGGCGTTGCATCACCTTAACATAGTCAAGTACAACAGAGTTATATTAATATTTCCGAAGCATTTATAATCAATAAATCCGCATTTACAATTAAGAGTGTTAAACTACCAGCTTTAAGATCGCTTGGATACTGTCAAAACTTTAAAATAAAAGGCGCTTTTAAGGGATTAGTCTACAAAGTTTTATTAAGTCCACCAAAAGTATGTTAGCTTTAACAAGTTTGTTCGCTAAACAGCGCATTGTCGCACCCAAAGCAGTTTCATTTAAGAAACGTGACGATAAAGACACATAAACTATTCACTGAAAATAAAAGAAAACAAACAAATAATTTGCATTTGATCAAGAGGATATATTTGCGACAGTGGTGAAAGTGTATTCCTAGCCTTGAATGTCCACTTTGACTCGCTAGCGTCGGCTCGCTAGCGTCGGAGTTGGCCGTTCTCTTCTGACGATGTCTAGCTTTTATTGAAAAGTTCGTCTTGAAAATGGCGTTGTAATTATATCTGCGACCAAATCGATCTCTTCTCCTCCTTCAGCCATTGCGGGTTGAAAAAAAACAGCTTGTAGAAATCTCGTTCAAGTTCAGTTTGCTATCTCTGCGATAGCTCTGCCTCTCAATAGTGCGTATCCAATCAAAAGACGTGCACGTGCTGACGTTATCGTACGCCTGCTAGCTGGCCCCGGTGTCGCCAAGTCGAAATCTGATTGGTTAACGCCACAGTTAACGTTCCGTTCACTTTAAGCTACAGGGGCCCGCAATGTTTATTCTGAAGGCCTAAGGGCAGATTTCTTGGACCCTGGCAACACATTATGGCTGAAATATGATTGGATAAAAGCTCTAACATAAAGGCCAGCCCTCCAAATCTCGATCTGAGGCTGGAAGCAGCGCAACCAAGAGGAAAGCTATGAAATGAAGAGAATAGACTATGGGGAATAATTTAATACATATTTGTGGAAAAAATATATCAAAATTAAATTTATATTCTGATGATGTTTAGGCCAGCAGAGAAGGCCTTGCTGGCCCTGACGGCCCGCCACTGTTATCCGTCCATTATATCTGTCCGTATCACTCTTTTTTCCCCACAGGAGAGAAATACGTTTCTCTAGTACAGCCCATGCTGCACCGCTATAGGCTCGTTGTTGTAGACACCGCCCCTTTTATGGGAACGCGCATGTACCTTCATTAATAAAGCCCGTGTTCACTTAGCAAGTTGATAACCATGTTCATAGTATCAGTTAAGCCAGATTGCGGTGTTTAGGCTTTCTGAAGCCAGCTAACACAAAGAAACCCTGGCTATGTTAAACTTCCTTCGTAGTATACCCCCCTGCTCTCCCAAGCTTATCGCCCAATAAAATCACTTCAAATTAATGTTGACACATCAGACATAACCGCTATATGGCTTGGTGATTTCAATGAAGCTACTGTGGCCGACTGGTTAGAGTTGCTGCCTCTCACACAGAGGATTGGGGATTTGAGCCCAACAGTGTACAAGTAAATTTTTGACAAAAACAATGTGCAACTGTTAAATACTTTGCATTTATTAGACTGTTATTTTCACATTAGCAAACATATTTTTTTTGCAAAGGCAAATGCCGTTTCCAATATTAACTGTTCAATGTTTCACTTGTAGTACAGCGAAATGGTGAAAGTCAGACGACACCACTTCAGGTAACGTTACTCTTCACAAATGGCCTATGGACTATATCACGTGACTGTACCGAGACTGAGCTAACGTTATGGGAACAGGTATCCCATGGCTAATTGTCAACCAAAGAAAAAGGTTTTAACGCAGAATATCATCTGGTTAAGATCGCGTTGTTGCATTAATGTAAAACAATCTATAAATAACTGTGACAGGCTACATGTTTTCACAAACATTTGTTTTAAAGACGGTCATTAAAGAAAAGCCGACCTAGTTCAGTAGGCGCCCGCTACCACTGCACATAGCCATACAGTTACAGTAGGCTACCGGGACAAACATGCATGTGTAGCGTACGCCTACCTATGTTGTCATTTCTTTATTCATTTGTGACAAAAAAAAAAACATGCGCTTCAGCTCTGTTCACTTTATGCTTTTCACACATAACACAATGTCAACCATAAAATTAACTACGATGAAAATTTAAAATGTACGATAATATAACCTACACACCCTAACAGGTTCGGGATTATATACTATCAATTCCGCAAAGACATGTGTTTCATGGTTAGTCACTTAAAAACAAATTTCAATAGCCTCCAAACATGTCATAGTCTACTTCTGCAGACAATGTCTATTGAAAACATTAGGCCATATAATAATAATATAACATAAAACATAATTATTATCTGTGCTACCTTCTTTGACAGTAGTTCTTATTTTCTCATGCAAAGATCTCTGGGAAATAGCTTTGCCAGGCAAATTTGAACGTCAGTCAGCTGGTCAGGAAAATGAACCTACTAAAGAGTGTAGCCTAAAGGATACTACGAAGCAAGTCAAAAAATATATAATATTCCGTGCACATCCATAGTTTACAGTTCGAATTGAAAAAGAAGCTGTATTCAGAAATTTGCAACAAAATACATTTATTTCAGAATAGTCACTAGTAGCTATATACATCATAACCACAAGTAGCCTTTTAAATGTAAAAAAGCATGTGTGTTTCTACACAATAACAGCAACGTGTTTTAGCTCTAAGTGCGATAGAGTCGCTGTGAAAATGTCGACTGTACAGGACTTTGCCGAAATGTAACAAGATAAACTCTTCAGGGTTAATCAGAAAACAGCTGTAGCTAGCGCAGTTGTACTCCGAGGATCGGGGTTCGCGCCCCGGTCCTGCCATATCCGAGCGTGGCCGGTGCCCTGTGGAAGCGGCAATTGGCGGCTGCTTCCGGGTGGGGGGAGGGGCTCGGAGAGAATCGCTGCGCACAAAACGGCCCTGGGCGAGTTGGAATCACGGTCAGGAGCTCGAGGAGTCGCGCCCTGTAGAGGACGTGGCGCCCTCCTTCCTACTACCGGCTGACAGGGTTGTATAGCGGTGGTTCTCAAGCGGTTGCTACATGGGGGGAATTGAATTAGAATAGGGGTTCAATTGGCTACTAAATTGGGAGAAAAAGGGGAAAAAATCAGAAACAAATAAAAAAAAAGAAAAAAAAAGAAAACAGCTGTAGCTGAATATACTGGTAAGTACTTGGTTTCCGAAACATATTTATACGAGAAATTTTGGAGAACAAAAATTTGGTGTTTTCTAAACTGAAAGTGCATCAGGTACTGAATATAGTAGTCAGCAAGGGAAAACGGCCAATGCTTATTCATACTATAACGTGCTTAACTAATATTATTGTTCCTATACGTGAACATGATTTTTTTAGCGTGTATAAACGGTACATTTTACAGTCTGTGGCTGTGGCGAGAGGATTGGTTGATTGAGGATCAGTTAATTTAGTTGTAGTTCATGGTAGGCTAAAGCACAGAACTCACGCCTATGTCTTTCTTTGAGCTACAATGCATGTATTCTGTATGCATGTCTCTTTTGATGTCATTATCTTCATGCATTATCATCATTAGTTAGCTACCAAACACATTACATTAGTACACAAAAAGAAGCGATATCTCACCAAAAAATAAGTTTTCAATGTAAAAAAATGCCAAGTTACTCACACATAGCTTACAAAGCACTGTCTGTAAATCCTTAATTCCTACAGAGCGCTGTCTATAAGTCCTTAATTCCAACTTGCAAAAACTAAGCTTGCCTTTAAAAGTATTATATTACATTACATTACATTACATTACATTAATTTAGCAGACGCTTTTATCCAAAGCGACGTACAGTAAGTGCATACAGAAAGGTCATCGAAGTAACTACAGAACAGATAAGAAAGCACATTCTTGTCTGGGTAAATCAGCTCTAATACAATTCTATTCTAAATATTATAAACTTGAATACCTTGAATACACAGTTCAACAAGAACACATACCATGAGGTCCTAGATAAGTATTAGTCCAGGTGGAGTCTGAAAAGGTGCGTTTTCAGGCCACGACAGAAAGTAGGCAGGGTTGGCATGGAACGTAGGGGAATGGGAAGTTCGTTCCACCACTGGGGAGCTAGGGTGGAAAAGCTCCGCAGTCGGGACGAGCGAGTGCCATTTACACGGAGGGGGGAAAGTGCAAGTCGCCCTGCAGTAGATGAAGTGGTCGAGCAGGAACATCGTTCTGGATCAAGTCCTGAAGGTAGACAGGGCCTGTCCTATTGGCTGCAGTGTAGGCCAGGGTCAGAACTTTGAACCTGATCCTGGCTGCAACTGGCAGCCAGTGGAGTGACCTCAACAGGGGGGTGACGTGAAAAGCCGGGCAGCTGCGTTCTGGATCAGTTGAAGAGGCAGGATGGCGCAGGCTGGTAGGCTTGCGAGCAGGGAGTTACAGTAGTCCAGGCATGAGGTGACCATGGTCTGGACCAAAAGCTGGGTGGAATAGGTGGTCAGGTACGGTCGAATCCTCCTGATGTTGTACAGGAGGAACCTGCAGGACCGTGCCGTCGCCCTGATATGGTCTTTGAAGTTCAGCTGGTCGTCCAGGACCACCCCCAGGTTCTTTGCAGAGCGGGAGGCAGCCACCATGGTCCCGTCAACGGTGATGGAGAGGTCAAATAGCGGGGAGGTTTTGTGTGGCATGAAGAGGAGCTCTGTCTTGTCGAGGTTGAGCTTCAGGTGATGGGTAGTCATCCACTCAGAGATGTCAGCCAGACAAGCAGATATCCTCTCCTTCACCTGTTGGGTAGAGGGAGGGAAAGAGAGGAAGAGTTGAGTATCGTCAGCATAACTATGGTATGAGAAGCCATGTGAATTGATTACTGAACCAAGAGATTTTGTATAAATGGAGACCAGCAGAAGACCCAGTACAGATCCCTGCGGGACTCCTGTAGACAGGGGATGGGGTGCAGAGACAGAACCCTTCCAAGAGACTTGGTAGGATCTATCAGTGAGGTACGATACAAACCAGGAGAGGGCAGTCCCAGAAATGCCCATCTCAGAAAGTGTGGAAATCAGGAGTTTGTGGTTGACCATGTCGAACGCTGCAGACAGGTCAAGTAGAATCAGGACAGAGGAGAGGGATGAGGCTCTGGCAGTGGAGAGTGCCTCAGTCACGGCCAGGAGAGCAGTTTCCGTGGAATGTCCGGTTCTGAAGCCGGACTGATGGGGGTCAAGCAGGTTGTTCTGGTGGAGAAAAACAGACAGTTGGTTATGGACAGCTCGTTCCAGAGTTTTGGACAGGAAGGGCAAGAGAGATACAGGACGGTAGTTCCTGACATCAGAGGGGTCCAAGCTAGGTTTTTTTAGGAGTGGGGATACACGGGCAGTCTTAAAAACAGCAGGGACATGGCCACAGGTTAGGGAGGTGCTGATAATAGAGGACAGATATGGAACGAGCTCAGCAGATATTGACTGGAGGACTGCTGACGGGATGGGGTCCAGTGGACAGGTGGTTGCGCGATGGTGCGTCACGAGTTGGAGCACATCTGCGTCCTCCAGAGTCTTGAAGGACGACAGCGTGGCGATAGGTTCGGTATGGGGGATGTGGGGTGTCACCTGAGGTGTGAAGGAGTTGCGGATCATGGCCACCTTCCCCTCAAAGTGGGTCAGGAAGTCATCTGCAGAGAGGGAGGAGGGTGAAGGGGGTGGAGGGGGGGTAAGCAGGGAGTAGAAGGTGAAAAAGAGTTTCCGTGGATTAGACACACATGCATTAATTTTAGTCTGAAAAAAAAAAAAAAAGAAGTCTTAGCCGATGTAGTTGCAGCTGTGAAGGCTGCCAGCAGAGTGTGATAGGAGGCCAGGTCATCTGGGGATCTGGATTTCCTCCACTTTCTCTCAGCGCCTCGCAGCATGGTTCTGTTGGATCTGAGAGAATCTGTCAGCCACAGGGAAGGGGGTGATGGTCGAGCTGGTTTGGAGACAAGAGGACAAAGTGAGTTGAGAGACTGAGAGAGGCAGGAGTTAAACATAGAGGTGGCAACATCAACATGCATATTATCAAAAGACGCAGGAGGAGGAAGTATAGAGAGAGCGGAAGTAGTGAGAGAGGAGTGCGAGAGGGTGCGGAGATTTCTCCTGAACATAACAGTGGGTGGGTCGTTAGTAGGGTTGAGGGAGAGTGGGAGGGAAAGAGAGAATGAAATAAAGAAATGGTCCGATACGTGGAGCGGGGTCACCGTGAGTTCAGATGTGGTGCAGCTCCTGGTGAGTCCAAGGTCTAGTTGGTTACCAGCCTTGTGGGTGGCAGGTGATGGGGATTGAGTGAGAGCGAAGGACTGGAAGAGTGAGGCGACACTGGATAGCTGGGAACTCTCTGGATGGAGGTTGAAGTCTCCCAGTAGGATTACAGGGGTGCCATCCTCAGGGAAGGAGCTCAGGAGAGTGTCCAGTTCATCCAGGAAAGCGCCGAGCGGACCTGGGGGGCGATAGAGAACTACAATGTTAAGTGTAGACGGGTGGGTTACAGTGACTGCATGAAACTCAAAAGAGGAGAAATTCAGGCAGTGTGCAGTGGGAATAGAGAATTTCCAGGATGTGGAAATCAGCAGACCAGTACCCCCGCCTCGGCCAGAGGCCCTGGGGGTGTGGGAGAAGGAATAGCCAGCAGACAGAGCAGCGGGAGTGGCTGTGTTATCTGGAGTGATCCAGGTCTCAGTGAGAGCTAAGAAGTGGAGGGACTTCATCTTGGCGTAGGCAGTGATGAAGTCAGTTTTCTGGACAGCTGAGCGGCAGTTCCATAGTCCACCCACCACTGAGTTCCTTATGAAAGGACAGGGTTGGGCAGACCAGGTTAGCCGGGCAGTGCCTGCGATGGTGACCTCCAGGCGCAAGGTATATAGCACAGAGGAATGGGGGTTAGACACATGGTAGGGGTGATAAGGCAAGTTAGGTGGTGAAAAGATAAGAACAAACAGACAAGTCATACAAATTAGCGACGAGTCTGCTTTAATTTATGCACTATTTGCTAATTACCGATTGCATTCAGCTGCTTGCAGGGCTAATTCACTCCGGTGAAGCTAGTTCAGATTAGCAACACAAAAACGCCGATTGTAGGCTTAATGATAGCTACAAATCAACTTTAAACAAATCACTAACTACTGCAATTTACCTCAGCTACACAAATAACTACAAAGCGGTT
Source organism: Ilyophis sp. 1 JC-2022 (assembly GCA_022702515.1). Lineage (NCBI taxonomy): Eukaryota > Metazoa > Chordata > Actinopteri > Anguilliformes > Synaphobranchidae > Ilyophis > Ilyophis sp. 1 JC-2022. The sequence continues at coordinate 36,659,029 of CM040400.1, forward strand.
CAATTACCTAATGCACGGCTAAAACCGAATGTTGATTGACATCAAAATGTGGCCAATTTACAACTAACAAAATTGCCTATCGTAGCTCACACTAAATAAACTAGCTCTATTCCAAAGCAATACTATCCAAACTTTCATAAATTATTTAATGAAACTTGGCCCTTATAGACAGCGCTCTGTAGGCTATGCGTGAGTAACTTGGCTTTTTTTTTACGTCAAAGATGTTTTTTTTAATCAGATACAGTATACAGAAGTAATTGGATGAATCAAACCTATATCTATATCTTGTACCTGTCCAAAAGTAAAGTTCTGCCCCATGTGGGATTCAGACCGAGATCTTTGGATTTGTCGCAGGAACTTTACCACTGGGCTACCTAGAAAGATAGCTAGGCTATAGGCTAGTCTGGAATAAAGTTTAGGGCGGTCGATCGGTTTTGCTTAATCATTCAAATCTGTAAACAGATTTTAACGTGGCAATGAAATTAGTGGACTGTAATTATAAGCTAAGGTTTTTAGTTTTAATGGGATAAAATTACACGTAGCCTATATTTTTTATTTGACCAACAGTTATGACCAGGGCGGCAGTGTAGTGTAATGGTTAAGGAACTGGACTTGTAACCGAAAGGTTGCAGGTTCGATTCCCAGGTAGGACACTGCCGTTGTACCCTTTAGCAAGGTACTTAACCTGAATTGCTTCAGTATATATCCAGATGTATAGGAATGGATAAATGTAAGAAATTCTGTAAGTCGCTCTGGATAAGAGCGTCTGCTAAATGCCTATAATGTAATGTAATGTAATGAATCTTGTATCCATGGTGCCCGCCTAGTGGCAGTCAAAGTCCCAATTAGGCTACAGTCATGTTTCTCTGAAATGATAAATTACAACTTTACGAAACCCCCCAAAATTCCGCCGCAATTCATCTTGCCACATTCACAGACTGGAACAATTTTTTTTTGGTACAGCAATAGTATTTCAGTACAATTGTATTCAAATGCAGATACACCACATTTTGATTTCCCATTGTCTGCATTTGAATACACAATTACACCATGACATTTATTCAAATTAATAATATATTTTAACTGCTCTACTAACACTTGACAGTATTATTGGAAGTAAAATAGATATAGCCAAATGTATTAAAATAGTATTATATAGTAGAGAATATAATTATACAAACATACTAAAGTAATATAGTAACACGGATGTTGCCTATAGAACTTATCATAGGATTATTATAAGCAAACTATTAATAATATAACTATACAAACTATAGTATTTTTATAGTAATGATAAAGATACTATAGTTCGGCCGCCGCGGTGGTACAGCGGTAAAGAGCGCTGACTAAAGTCAGCGCAGTTGTACTCCGAGGATCGGGGTTCGCGCCCCGGTCCTGCCATAGCCGAGCGTGGCCGGTGCCCTGTGGAAGCGACAATTGGCGGTCGCTTCCGGGTGGGGGGAGGGGCTCGGAGAGAACCGCTGCGCACAGTAGGACCCAGGGCGTGTCACGGTCAGGAGCTGCGCCCTGTAGAGGACGTAGCGCCCTCCCTAAATACTGATTGACGGGGTTGTGCAGCGGTGGTTCTCTAGCGGTTGCTACACGGGGGGGAATTGAATTAGAATAGGGGTTCAATTGGCTACTAAATTGGGAGAAAAAGGGAAAAATCAGAAACAAATTTTAAAAAAAAAGATACTATAGTTCTACTACTGAGCCTACTATAACTATACAAACATACGATAGTATTTCTATAGTAATGGTAAAACACCATCATATACTCACAGGTAAAAAGCCCAAATTCTAAAAGTTCGTTTCCTGCTTTGGTGGAAATGTATTTCAAGTCCAAATTATTTTCTGGGTGTTGAAATGTATTCCTGAAATGCATTTCAAAGGTTAAAATGCATTTAATGAAAGAGGGAATACATTTCTTAAATGTATTTTGGACCTAGACATGTATCTAACATACATTTGGCCAATAAAAATACATTTCAAATAAAAAAGATTTCCGTATGGGGACTATAACTACAACAAATGCTGCATCAAGCGCAATGTGCTCTTTCGCCACGAACACGCAGGCTATTAGCCCTATATACGGTGCTAGCCTAGTCGTCAATGTCCCAATTATAGTAGCCTATTCATATTTCTCAGAAATCGTAAACAACATTGCGATGCATCGATCCGAATGTGTAAATACAACTGCATCGATCTGTAAGATTTGAATCGATAAGCATTGATTAATATCGCATTTTAAATGAATGTGCACATGTATTCATTTATTCAAAAATTATTTAAAATATATATTTCTGAGACACGACTAGTTTTAAAACTGTTTTGACCAGCTTCAATCCATGTTTCTGCTCCAACCCCCACGTAAGCGTGAGTTGAAAGTAGGGACAGGCGGGAATCAAGCGACAATGAGACGGACAGATCTGAGAGAAATGGCTAGCTGCGTGCTTGCTGAGTGCGACACAAGAAACTTACAGAATTTGCGATGTTCCGAACAGAAAATCAGTGGTATGGAAGCATTTCGGGTTTAGAAAGAAGGAGGGTGTACTTGACAAAACCGCTGCAATATGCAAGATCTGCCAAGTAGAAATCAGATACACAGGCAACACCACAAACATGATAAACCATTTGAGCCGACGATACACAATTGACGTGAAGGACAGCAAGCGCGTTAGCAAGCTGGTTAGCAAGCTAAACTCGGGAGTCATTGACACTTCCCCTGAGTTTCCTGGAGAAATGGCCAAACAGTTCTATTTTTTTGTATAATTGTTTTTATTAGTTTTTATACACATACCGTGTCCAGACAGTTAATTGTAAAGTGCTTTCTGATATTTAAATTTAAACCATTTTCTATTCAAAATCAAGTAGACGTTAGAGACAAAAAACTAAAATAGTAAGACTATTTCCAATGTCTTACGTTCAATTAATTATTACTACCTTAACTGTCCGATTCACAAAATGAATGTCGTGGAACCTAGATACACCATACCATGCAGAAAATATTTGAGTGAAAAATGTATACCTGCTCTGTATGAAGAGGTGAAGAAAACTGTTCTACTGTCCTTGCAAAACGCTACGAGAGTAGCTTTAACTATGGATGGATGGGCATCTTGCTCCACCGAAGTTCTAGATCGTACTAAGATTTAGGAAAGTACTATGCATGACACTAACCTATAGGCTATTTCATTTTTCTTGGCCCAGTTTAGTAATTGTTATACATTTTGCCATTTTAATTTTGTAAATAAAGGAAATGTATTAGGGTACCATGTCTGACACTGTTTGAAAAACAATAACCTAAATAGGGCAACTTTAGAAAATACACTGTTAGTCATGTTTATTGCTGCATTATTTGCTGCAGACAGCTGCAAAATGTATGGCATGCCTTAACAATAAACATAATGCTGTGAACTTGGGGTAAGGTTCTAATTGAATATTTAATTACTGCTGAATGTATCGGTATCAAATCACATTAGCATACCTATTACATTTTTTTAAAGTATCTAAATTAATCGAACCGAATCTTATCGAATCGAATCGTGGTCAAACGTAAGATATTATGATGCATCGAACCTTTGCCTAAAGAATCGTAATCGTAATCGAATCGAAATGGGATTGAATCGTCCCACCCCTAATTGCTAGTGTCGCGGCATGTGCATACAAAACTCATTTACAACCATCTTGTCACAGTCAGACAATAACATGCATAAAATGTACCATTTCTACACACTACAAAAATGTTTTTTCCGATACGTAGCCTAAGCAATAATCCACGACGAGGTCTGGATTACAGGGTTTTAACCGCACAACGTTGAGGCAAAGAACCACCCGAAGACAAGTGAAATTAACAGGCAAGGTTTATTTGTTGTGTATCATAAAGATGTGGCCTATGGGTGTAAATAAAATATTTCTAAATATTGACATGTGTAATTAAGAATACCGCTAACTGTCTTTCCATGTTACCTATGTAGGAGTTTGTTATGTTCTGAGTCTGTGTGTGTTGTATTCATTGTCATTTAGGTATTTTTCTGATTATTGTGGTTTCTGAAGCATACATTTTTCCACGTTTTCCGCAGCCTTGCGTTCTGTGCTGTCTCTCTCGCTTCCTCTCAGAGTTTTACTTTCGTTCCTGTACGCTTCGTTCGTATTACCCTGCACTACTAATTCTTATATAGGACTGCATGATTACTAACTGGCTAAACACGGGTGTGGTTAACTAATCTACTAACGTCAGGGTTTAATAGAATTATTACGAACACAATCTAACAATCTAGTTCTCATCACGTTTCCACAGCTGTTTAATGTTTCCTTACGTATCCAGTCATTGTCTTGTTAACTAACTACTAACGTCAGGGCTAGGATAGGATAACTACTAACAAATTACTAATCGCCTTGTTACGTGTCTCAGTTCTCTCAAGCTGTTTTCCATTTCCTGCTATTCTCAAGCTAAGTGTTTGCACCTGTCTACACATGCATTTATACCAGCTGTCTTAGTCCCCCGTTGCGAGTTCGTCACTTTGAAATTATACGCGTTAGTCTGTTGCCTGTTCCCCCCCCCCCCCCCGAGTGAGCATATCTGTTTTCCGAGTCTGTGTTTCGTGTTTAGTTTCCGAGTTAGTGTGTTTTTGTGGTCTGTTCTGTTGTTTATTGTTTTTCTCTTCTGATTGCTTTCCTGGTTTTGACCTCAGTCCGTGCTCTCGCGACCTTGCTTCTGGATCTTGTTTTTGTACCTCTGCCGTGCCTTCCCGTTACTGACCCCTGCCTGTTTTTGACGTCTCTTTGGTTTTGGAATTGTACTTTTGTTGATCATTAAACTTCGGTTTTCTGTACCCCTGCCTGCTTTTGGGTCCCTGTCCACCGATCGTCACAGTACGAACTCGCCAGTTGGGACCCAGCAGGCTTCCTACCCATGGAGTTCCAGGAGGATCCCTTCTTCGGCTCCGACTCATATGAACAGTACCTGATGGGAATATGGGAGCGGAATCCGGAGTTCGCTCACCGTCATGCCGACCACCACCCATCACCCTCGACTCCTCAACCCAGCTCCCACTCCATTAGGCTCGGAGTTATCTCTCTCCATCAGACCAGCTCTGAGCCTAGCCACAACCCACAACTATCGACCTTTGATGGTACCCGTCTAGCCTTGTGCTCGAGGGGCTATGGGCTCGGGAGTGGACGATGGGGTCCTGGTTCCCGGCTCTGTCGACGGGCTCGGCCGCCCGTTGGCGGAGGATCCATCGTCTTTCCGTCCCGTCCCACGCCTCCTGTCCCGTCCCACGCTTCCTGTCCCGGTCTACGCCTCCTGTCCCTCCCCGGTCCATGCCTCCTGCCCCTCCCCGGTCCATGCCTCCTGCCCCTCCCCGGTCCATGCCTCCTGTCCCTCCCCGGTCCATGCCTCCTGTCCCTCCCCGGTCCCTGCCTCCTGTCCCGTCCCGTTCCCTGCCTCCTCTCAAGTTGCGGAGCCAGCTAACCTCCTGTCCTGAGCAGCCGAGCCTGCTAACCGCCTGTCCTGAGCAGCCGAGCCTGCTAACCTCCTGTCCTGAGCAGCCGAGCCTGCTAACCTCCTGTCCTGAGCAGCCGAGCCTGCTAACCGCCTGTCCTGAGCAGCCGAGCCTGCTAACCTCCTGTCCTGAGCAGCAGAGCCGGCTAACCTCCTGTCCTGAGCAGCCGAGCCTGCTAACCTCCTGTCCTGAGCAGCCGAGCCTGCTAACCTCCTGTCCTGAGCAGCCGAGCCTGCTAACCGCCTGTCCTGAGCAGCCGAGCCTGCTAACCTCCTGTCCTGAGCAGCCGAGCCTGCTAACCTCCTGTCCTGAGCAGCCGAGCCTGCTAACCTCCTGTCCTGAGCAGCCGAGCCTGCTAACCTCCTGTCCTGAGCAGCCGAGCCTGCTAACCTCCTGTCCTGAGCAGCCGAGCCTGCTAACCTCCTGTCCTGAGCAGCCGAGCCTGCTTACCTCCTGTCCTGAGCAGCCGAGCCTGCTAACCTCCTGTCCTGAGCAGCCGAGCCTGCTAACCTCCTGTCCTGAGCAGCCGAGCCTGCTAACCTCCTGTCCTGAGCAGCCGAGCCTGGTAACCTCCTGTCCTGAGCAGCCGAGCCTGCTTACCTCCTGTCCTGAGCAGCCGAGCCTGCTAACCTCCTCTCCTGAGCAGCCGAGCATGCTAACCTCCTGTCCTGAGCAGCCGAGCCAGCTAACAACCTTTCCTGAGCGCTGCTGCCGGCCCCCTGAGCGATGCAGCCGTCGCCGCCGGTCTCCTGAGCGATGCAGCCGTCGCCGCCGGTCTCCTGAGCGATGCAGCCGTCGCCGCCGGCCTCCTGGGCAATGCAGCCGTCGCCGCCGGCCTCCTGGGCGATGCAGCTGTTGCCGCCGGCCTCTTGGGCGATGCAGCCGTCACCGCCGGCCTCCTGAGCGATGCAGCCATCGCTGCCGGCCTCCTGAGCGGTCCTGTCTGCGCCGCCGTCCTCCTGAGCGGTCCTGTCTGCGCCGCCGTCCTCCTGAGCGGTCCTGTCTGCGCCGCCGTCCTCCTGAGTGGTCCTGTCTGCGCCGCCGTCCTCCTGAGCGGTCCTGTCTGCGCCGCCGTCCTCCTGAGTGGTCCTGTCTGCGCCGCCATCCTCCTGAGCGGTCCTGTCTGCGCCGCCGTCCTCCTGAGCGGTCACTCCTGCGAATTAAAAAATTTTTTTATTTATGATTGAAGCAAGGCCCCTTTCATTTGCGAGGCCTGTTTCAGGTGAAACGAATGAAACATAGCAAAGGCCGCCATTGGCTAGGCACGTGAGTTACGAGGTTACCAGCATCGGCGAATCAATAGCCGGCTTCTCATTTACCAGCGCTGGCTTATCAGTCAAACTTTTATACCATTTGTGATGTTAATAAAAATTGTATTTTACTAAAGAATAACAATTTACTTGTGTTAGTATCTTCTGAAAGCAAAAGATCGATAGATAACTGCATGGCGCTACTGGTAGAATATTTTGACAAGGTAGGACAAATCGACGGAAAACCGGCGCCGGCTAATCGGTAGTCTTATTTTTGGCACGTATCCCACGCCATAAAGGTAGTATTAGTAGATCCGATCACACCGCTATAACCAATCCGGCTTTAGACTAAGGTAGGACCGCCTACCTTATTAACATACGGACACATAAATACAGAAATAAATAAATACATGTAGAAATACAGAAATAAATGAATGTAGAAATACAGAAATAAATAAATGTAAATTCTGTATTTTTACATTTATTTATTTATGCATTTCTACATTTATTTATTTCTGTATTTCTACATTTATTCATTTATTTCTGCATTTATTTATTTATTAAATTTCTTGTTCTCTATAGGTCGGACGTTAAGACGCATTGTTTTCTAAAGGGAATTGAGTAGGTTATAGCTTGGTTGTATCGGATACAGCAAGAAACTTTCGGAAGATGGATTTTGAATAAGATTCATTGTCAACGTGTCCTCATAATTTGACTGAAGGCAACTTAGAATCGGGGTAAGCAAGAGTCTCGGCGGCTAACGTTAGCCGTTTTTCGCTTGAAAATTATAGGCTATACAGTTTTATTTTAGTTTTTTTTTCTTTCTGACAAATTAGGTAGTTGCTAGCATTATGCCACTAGTCATAGCTAGATCGGTATGTTATCTAGGTGGAATAACGTTGTATTTGAGGGATTGTCTGGCAGATAATTTTTGGAGATGCAACGACGTTAGCTAACAGAAATTAGTAACGTTAATGCACATGCTAATGGAACCTCACTGAGACAACAGGGTGAATGTGTTGTAAGAAATAAAGATAATGTTGATGACATTATATAGGCTATACAAGGTAATAAAACGTTAGACCTAACTAATGGTTTGTATGTCTGTAACGTTAGCTAAATGATATATTGTCCTAGTTTACATTAATGTAAGAACTTTGCAAGGTAACACGTTAACGTTAGCTAGCATATGTTACGTTGCAGCGTGAGCAACTTAGAATTGCTTACCTGGGTGAATTTCATAATCGGTGATGACAAAAACAATAATAACTTTATCGTAAAAGTGGATTTACCCCTCAATATTATTCTCTAAGTGGGCATAGTTTTTTTGAATGATGTTTTGCTTGATACTTGATACTCGGACACAAATCAGATTCTCTAGCAGAGCAGCAGTAAGCTACGTAGCCACAATATTTTCCAAGTGGGCGACCTAGCAGAGCACTGTGTGGGGTTAAGTTACAAATTCAGTCCGAAGCTTTTATGGCCTATCTTGTATTAATGTAGCTACCTGAGTCATGGAACAATATTACGGGATTTTTATGTGAAATGATAGAGAACGCATCTCAGAAATGTATAAAAAAGAGCTTCCTACAAAGACTATTCAAGTGTAAAAGCAATAGTTTTAGAAAAATATTTTGTGGCATCAGAGATGGCATGTTCTATTGGCTGAAGTAGCATCACATATGCACTTCCTTATAAATCCAAAACCATGTCATTCACATCCTTATGTGGATATTAAAAAGCATTACGTAATGCACATCGTTCATCGTGCCTGTGTATCATGCAGTCTATCTAAGGCTGTGTCCGAAATCACTCACGATTTACTATCTAGTGTACTATTTTGGCCGTCAGCCATCTTGGTCTACAGTCCCGGCCAAAAGTTTTGTCGCATGAGTGGACAAAAGTGACAATCGCTAATTACCCAACTCTTAATTAGCTATTAAAGTTAAGAAACAACACAAATTAATCATAAGTGTCTAAAGTTTATTAGAAGCTAGCAAAATGACATTTCAAAATTGTTACTAAATGTTACAGCTTGATAATGATCAACAGGCCATTTTTGGCCGGACAAAAGTCTTGTCGCAATGGCCAACTCCAATTTCTAGGCCACAGTGAATAAGGAAGAAACAAACAAGGGGCTTGATTAGTGTAAGGGATCTCTGTCAGAGACAGAGATGGGAATATTGGAGATCCAGATGCGATAGCTGGGCAATCTTAAAGTGTTCCTAAGAACACCACTGGAACGGACAAGTCCCGCGTTGCTAATCAAAGCGGTCGATAGCAATACAACTTCCTATACCCTTTTTTACCAGCTCGAATGTTATGTGAAATAACATGGAAGCAACGAGAGAGGCCGGAAGCGGGGTATAAATAGTGAGTGGAAATAAATGCCAGGTGAACTCACGAATGACGAGGCGAAAGCAAAACCCGTGGCGGAACACAGGAAAATCCGATAGATTACCGGTAAACGATAAAAACGAATAAAGTGACGCGGAGATAAGGGAAGAAAGGTAAGATCCATGACAATTAGTCAGCTGAACTAAGGCGGAAATGACAACAGGAGGTTAAGCAGGCGCCCAGCGGTGCAGCAGATCTCGGGCGCCTTCATCAACATCACCGCGCCTTCAAACAAACCAAAGACAGAATTGGTTAGAGAGCGAGGAGAGATTGGTGTTTCCTCACGACACACGTGGATCATTTCACAATATCGCCACCTATCTCGGCGTATTGATTCTACTCTCAAAAAAAAAGATCTAAATTAAATTTACCCTTCCCTAAGTCTTCAAACACAGGTATAAGGGTTATTTATTAAATCCTACAATAGCAGTATTTTTCTCTTTCCCTTATCTGTTCTCTTTTCTAATTGTGAATAATAAGTTTTTTCTTATTATTGCTATATTTTTAAATATAGGCTAATACAATCCTTTATTGTTCTTCAATTATTGTGATTTTTGTTTTGTTTTTCAACCTCTCTAGCATATTTCTGTAAATTACTTTGTGTACTTGCATTTGTCCTTTATTCATGCAAATAATAAATAAATACATAAATAAATATGTGTTTTCAGAGTGTGGGATTGAGTAACATAAGGTCGGTACTCTGGTTATTATATACTGTACCATACATGTACTTTCTTGAAGTAACGTTAAGCTTATATGAATGTGAAAAGTACAATATTAGTAATGCTACACAAACAAATTAAGTTGCCAATTCTCATTCTTGACTGCATCTGTAATCCACCTGCCTTGAGATAAATTAGAAAAAAGTTAACCTCTAACAATAAGGCTATATAAAAATCTGTTGACTGAACCAAAAAGTGTATGAAGAAATAATAACAAAAAAAGGCCTGTCCAAATATAGGTAACTTAACCCCTTAGTGCAGATGGCATATTTGGTAAATCATGGGGGTACTCTGTTTAAGGCTTTATAACTCCAGGTGTGAGCATCACATAAACTTGGTAAATGGCTTAAATGAAACAAAACCGGTGTACCATTTTTTGGTACAAACTTAGATTTGTTTATTTTCATAATTTAAGTCAAAATAAAGTGCCGGAAATGCAAGCAAAACTTTGCAAAAAATGCAACAAAATATATATTTCTTCAAAATACTGAGAGCTACATAAGTGAAACAGATAAAACTACACATTTCCTGGATCATAAACTCCTTGTCCACAAGCATTCAATAATCGCAGGGTGATATACAGAACTACTAAAGATCTATGACACGAAATGTAAGCAGTGTAGCCTGATGTACCCAGGGTCTCCAAACCTATCCAAATTGGCTAAAATGTGAATAGCTGTAAATCTTAAACTAATCATACATTTCAGTGCAAATCAACCGTTTTGACTCATTTAACTCACCTTTTTATCATTTTCATGTGGGAATTATTTTGGATCAGTACAGGGGGGTGGATATCTAGGTGTCCAATAACCTACCCAAAACCTCTCCGAGAAATTATTAAAAAGCCTTTTGTCCTTTATAAAGCATATACATTTTACCTTACGATCACTTAATGGATGAAAACATTGATATTGCACAGTTTCAGTTCAGTGTTTGATGCCAAGTGTGCCATTTTTTCACCATTATCCTTCATATACTGCTTCATCCTGTGCGGTGCCTTCGTGGCCAACATGCACTCATCAATGGCACGGTCTTCAGTATGCTGTAAGGATCTGGTCCTGCAGTGGCTTCACTCTGAACAGTAGAGGGCACTGCTGGAGTGGCAGAGGTGGAGGGTCAAGCATGTTATAGGAACAAATTACATAATGCAGAAGCATTATAACACTGTGGTACACACAGCTAAATATGAAATCATTCACTCTTGTACTTCAGTAAACACTTTCTTCTGTATGCTACATTATGTTATATTTTGTTGCGTGCTCTAGGATGGCATTACTCTGTAGTGTGTTTCACAACTGTTGCTTATTTATTTTATTTATTTATTTTACATTCATCTTGCACACATCTGGACACAGTACATTTGAATACATATTTTCCATTCCCTAAGTGAAAAGCATCACCCATGGATATACTAATACCCCATAGAGTACATTATGCACAAAGAAATTACAATACAATAAAATAATATCGGAAAACACTACCAATGTTCTAGCTTCACGGCAAATCGAGGCATAAAATAAACTCCTCCAAAAAAGGTTGGAAACGTTATTTCGGTCGATTATTCCTCCCCTTTAATAATACCAATTGGTATTGTATTTTATATCGTTGGAAAGCCTGATTAGTCACCTTTACAACGAGGTACAACTTGTAAGGATCGTGCATTCGTGGAATGAGCAACACAGCTAACCGTGTGGGTAGCGGCCCAAAAAAATGTGCCAATATCCCCTGCTATATTCTTCTGTTGGTATTCACTCTCGCTTTGAGCTTCAAGTGCTGGCAGGTGTATGCCAGTGGGATGGAATGGGATGCCATCCCACAGCAGTGTGTGACCAGGCTGGTGACCAGCATGAGGAGGAGGTGCCAAGCTGTTGTGGCTGCATATGGATCTTCCACACGCTACTGAGGTTCCTGACAGCGTAAAATGAATAAAGTGTAAAAATGGCCAATATGTGTTGTTTTTTCCTTATTACTGTGGGAGAGTGCAATCATCCAGTCCACCAAGCAACTCAAAACGAGAGTGAATACCAACAGAAGAATATTGCAGGGGATTTTGGCACATTTTTTTGGGCCGCTACCCACACGGTTAGCTGTGTTGCTCATTCCACGAATGCACGATCCTTACAAGTTGTACCTCGTTGTAAAGGTGACTAATCAGGCTTTCCAACGATATAAAATACAATACCAATTGGTATTATTAAAGGGGAGGAATAATCGACCGAAATAACGTTTCCGAACTTTTTTTGAGGAGTTTATAACGTACGACTGAGCAACCAAACAGAACAGCGCTAAAATACTCAATTTCATTGTGAATGCTATGAATTCTAACAAAGCAGGCCACCACGAGCCACTACGGGAACGGCACGAACACAATAGTATCAATACATTACAGTTATTTGGCAGACGCGTTTATCCAAAGCGACGTACAATAAGTGCATATTGAAGGTCATAGACACAATCTACGAAGCTAAGTCACGAAAGCGCTACTTTCTCACAACGTAGAAGCTATCGCTAGTCATCAACCGAATACAGTCCGCTATACATTCTAAGCTATGAGATAGCTAAACCAATTAGAAAATAAAAAATAAACGGAAAGAACGTACTATATAATTTGCCTTATACATGTAGTTATTCAAGGTGGAGTCTGAAAAAGTGTGTTTTCAAATATGTTCAGCTTTATTAGCAGGCTAACAGTGGTCTATTACGACCGATGCAAATACAAAAATAACGAAAATATAGCACGCAGTGGAAAAACGAATGTATATAATCAAAATATTACAAGCAGTAATACTTACATGTCGAGGAGGATATCTTCCCCATATTGATAGGCACCTCTTCCACAGAATCTATGCTACAGGGATTAGAAGAATATCTGTTGTTGTCCTCTTCTGACCGACTTCGGGAGAAAACTACTAAAAAGTCACTTCAAAGTTGCGCGCAGTTTTATTGCGTAAGACCAAATGCGTCATACCAAATGCGTCATCTGCGCATGCCTGCGTAAAATTGTCGTGATATAACAAGTATTGCAGTTACGCTCGCCCTTAAATAGTTAATCCAAGCTTTCAATTACACATGTAAATTACTTTTGGGAAGCTTGTCGTGCCTTCTATTGGATAAAACAATTGTCGATCAAACCAGAATAAAATTGAAAGTGTCACAGCAGTGCAATCAGGAAGGGGGGGTTACGCAGAGCTAGTTTTGTTTGTCTAATAGTGTTCCAATGCGCTGTGTATTTTTCAAACGGATTGTCCAAGACAATAAATGACCACGGAATCTTGAAAGGGACATATCTACGCTTAAATCCACGGGAGGATTGCACACGAATTCCATATTTAATAGCAGATATTGATAGTAGAATGGCATTGTATGATTTCACTTGTTTATGTCGGTATTGATTGAGCAGCGATTTGCACCGCTGTATTTGCATACGGTCGGGCTATTGGTGGGTTTATCTGGTTGCTGGACGGAATTCTGATATGATATGATGAATACATATATTTATGAACTCCCAACATAGACGCTATTGCCCACTATGTCACGCATGGGTAGGTATAGGCTGGGTGGGGAGTGCTTGTTAAATGGACTTGCTACGGAAAGATAGTGACACTTAGAAACTACGCATTGGCCAGAAATAGTCGCGAATCGTCTACCAATAAAGTTAAAATACCGCGTTTGGGTTTTCCACTAATAGTTTGGCTGCAGGAGCAACGCGTGTCTCAGTTGCGTAAAACTGTCTCGCATGTGAGACAAAATAGACTATCTGCACTAAGGGGTTAATGTTTTATTCAATACCTTATTCAACTATATTTGTAATTTTACCATATTCTATAGAAAAGTAAAGATTCATCTTTGTTATAAGGAGTGGTTTGTTTTTGCAACAGCTTGTTTAAGTGTAAAATCCTAATTGGACTATTGTCCAAAAAAAGTGTCCTCTCCAGAACATTTGGTGTGAGCATATAGAACATTAAGGTAGGACCACCAAATGATAACTCATTAATTTATTTCAAAGTATTTGGATGTTTTTTGATGGGGAAAAAACAATAAATATTAATCAATATTTCTCTTCATCATCCTTGTTATCAGTAAGACACTTTATCAAGATCTGAAGGTATGACCTGCTGTCCGTCATTGTGTTGAGAAGTGGAGTTTTCCCTATATCCAGATGGGACAGTGTATAGCCAGACCTCTGCATGTCACATGCCAGCAGAGGGGACCACATACCCAATGCCATAATAACATGAAGGTAGGGCCCTATGGAATCCACACTCGCGGAATCGCAGAGGATTTCATGGAATTGAGACATTAACACGGAATTCTGAATTATCACGAAATGGCGCGGAATTTGGCTTTAAATAAATTTTTGGCTTCAAAAATGTTTTAATTATACATAAATCGGTTTTCATATAAAACAATCTTCACTACAAGTTTAAAAACACAGGCATTATTAACGTTACATAGGCCTACAAACATCTTGCCATAACGTTAGCACGTTTTGTGACGCTACAACGCACGTTTAACTACGGTAACCTGCCGGCTCCAATACAGCCACGTGAAATCAGAAATCAGTGAGACGTTACCGTAGCTAGCTGAGGAGAAAATGTCCAAAACACCGCCGTTACGAAAAGCTACAAGAAAGCTTCGAAAAAGCAATTTGAGTGCAAAATTCAGGGCAGAGCAGTATCCGGGAGATTACTATGAATCAGGTGGAATTTTATTTTGCAAATACTGCCAGCATTTGGTCGACTGGACCAGAAAAGATACGTGCAGCGACCACATCAAATCCTTGGCTCACAAAAGGAACAAATAAGTCAAACTTCAGTGCAGACAACACTCACCAGTAGCCTGAAATCATCTGCTGTAAGGAGAGAATTCGTTGAAGATTTTGTCGCCATGTGTGCAGAGGCCAACATCCCATTACAGAAACTGCGAAAAATCTGGCTGTTTATGGTGAAGTACTGTCGGCAGGGGGGTGCATTGCCCGAAAATGAATCCTCACTACGGCAGATTCATTTACCCAGGGTGTTCGAGCAACACATGGAGCAGTTGCTGCTCAAAATCAGAGGCAAACCAATATCCGTCGTTGTTGACGAAACTACAGACAACAGAGACGGCAGTGTTCTGAACATCGTCATCGGTAAGTTTACTATTCAAACTACTGTAACGTTATTTGCGTTTCACAATTATTGTGTTGCACTCAAGATTTAATTAATGTTGGTCAAAATAAATGTAGACAATGTACGTATTTAAAAAAATACATTAGACTAGGCTACAGTATAATGTAATGTATAGTATCATATGATCAATAAATACTTATTAGTGGTGGTAGTAATATTATTATTATTATTGTAATGTATAGTATCACACGTAGGCTATAGTATCACGTGATTGATGCTGTGACCAACATCCTTGACCTGCTCTCTACTGAGGCGAAGAAGGACTTGATCAAGGTGAAGTTGACCTTAATTTCTGAATCCTGCTCCAAGCTCATCACAGCACTGACCATCCTCGAAGGCACACACCGCCCCACAGCAGTTTCAGCTTTCAACATCATGGAGGACCTACAGTCCTACCTGGGTAATGGAACAGCAAAGGTATGTGGGTTCGGCATCAACACTGACAGTATCCTTGACCAGCTTAGCATGAGGGTGAAGAGGGAAATTCTGGACAATCTCCATGAAGCTTTCCATCTAGCCTTCAACAAATTCTCCAAACACTGGGATGTCCATCCAGCCAAGGAGGTGTACAGACTACTCAGGGTGTTTGACCCCAGACAAGCCCCTGCCATGGAGAAGCAAATCGAGCACTATACAAAGCTGCAACCTCTTGCTCATCCTTCAGCTGAGCTTAGTGAGCAGTGGCTGGTGTACCAACAATGTGTGAGAAATTAGAAGCCCCCAGCAGATCTTGACCTTTGTGGCTTCTAGGAGGGTTATTTCCGAACGTGGCAGAGGTTGCTATGCCATATCTGTTCTTCTCTGTTAGCTCTGTCAACACAGAGAGAAGCTTCAGCAATTACAAAACGCTGCTGACCGACAAAAGAGAATCCCTCACTGAGGAAAACACAAAGCGCCTAACCATCATGTATCACAATGGTGATGTCAGCCAGAGATTGGGAGAAGCATGCACTTTTAAAGGACATCCCTTTGACAGAAATTACATTTTACAGTTTTTCTGATTTATTTTAAACAAATTATAATTTTTTATTATTTAACTATTTAATTATTATTTCGTTATTGCATTGCACTGAACTGAATTGGAAAAAAAATAAAAATAAATCACTGGCACTGCAGATGTACTGTTATTAAAGTTTGTTAACTAAATTTTGTATTGTTTTTTTGTTAAATCCGAAGGAAAAAACATTAAATCTGAGAAATGCGAAAACAGGAAAATTAAAATCAGAGAAATCCGAAAACAGGAAAATTCAAATCCAAAAACAGGAAAATTCAAATCCGAAAACAAGAAAAGATAAAACTGATTTCATAGGGCCCTATATGAAGGGTATTAACAATTAAACAATATTAAGCAACCCAACCTGGGTACAATGCTGTACATCCATCTTACAAATTGTTGTAAGATTAATGATTGAGATTAAAGATGTAACACTGTTATTATGGCTATGGGTTGATTAGATGTGGGTGGTCGGGTCTCCAGAACAAAAAATATAAATTATACCAGCAATTAAGCAAAGAGAACGTTTTCAGAATAATTATTTCACACAATATGGTGACATTCACAAAAGGTAAATAAACTGTCTGACTATTCCCCTCCACCACCATTCAAGCCACAATAACACCGGGTTCTTTCTGTCATTTTGTATGTTTATTGTCAAATCAGAAATATATGAACAATGATTGGTGACTGGTAAAAAAAAGATGACATGTTGATATTGGAATACATCTTATGCAAATACAATTCTATTTATTCATACATTTCATTACAATCATTTGGCAGACGCTTTTATCCAAAGCGACATACAATAAGTGCATACTGAAGGTCAATGAAGCGACTACAAAGCAGATCCGACAAAGCACAACTCTCATAACGTAGGAGCTATCGCTAGTAATAAACATAGAATAGTACACACAGTCAGCTATACATTCTGAATTAAAGTAAAAAACAAAAACCAAACACAAGGTAAATAGGAACCAGAAAGCAATTACTAATTGAATTGGAATTGGCCCTAGATCGATAGTTAAGTCGAGGTGGAATCTTCAGACCACAACGGAAAACAGTGTTTACCATACCATACCAGTTTTTACAAACATTACCATAACTGGCAAGGAAAATGTAATCTTTCTTGACATTGTTCCCTCAAAACACATAACGACTCCCAGTATCCCAATGTCCCTATATGTATTCATTCATACAAACTCAACTTATCTTGTTAAAGACATTGGATGGCATTCAATTCAATAAGTTAATTGTCAGGGTCCAAAGGGACCACCTGTTGTCATGTATTTTGAATAAATCATGAACACTGACATTATGAGTAGCTGAATTATGTATGCCATGTCATGTTTTAGTGTGAAAAGAAATCTCAACAGACTGGTCAAGTAAAGGATATACAGGTGCAGCTCAAAAAAAGTTCAATATTTTTTGTCACTCATGTCAGAAAGTGAAACTCATATATTATATGGATTCATTACACATAGATTAAAATATTTCAAGCCTTTATTTCTTGTAATTTTGATGATTATGGCTTACAGCTAATGAAAACCCAAATTCAGTGTCTCAGAAAATTAGAATATTACATAAGATCAATAAAAAAGGATATTTTAAACAGAAATGTCAGCCTTCTGAAAAGTATGTTCATTTCTATGCACTCAATACTTAGTTGGGGCTCCTTTTGCATGAATTACTGCATCAATGCGGCGTGGCATGGAGGCGATCAGCCTGTGGCACTGCTGAGGTGTAATGGAAGCCCAGGTTGCTTTGATAGCGGCCTTCAGGTCGTCTGCATTGTTGGGTCTGGTGTCTCATCTTCCTCTTGACAATACCCGATAGATTCTCTATGGGGTTCAGGTCAGGCGAGTTTGCTGGCCAATCAAGCACAGTAATACCATGGTCATTGAATCAGCTTTTGGTACTGTTGGCAGTGTGGGCAGGTGCCAAGTCCTGCTGGAAAATGAAATCAGCATCTCCATAAAGCTTGTCAGCAGAAGGAAGCATGAAGTGCTCTAAAATTTCCTGGTAGATGGCTGCATTGACTGTGGACTTCAGAAAACACAGTGGACCAACACCAGCAGATGACATGGCACCCCAAATCATCACTGACTGTGGAAACTTCACACTGGACTTCAAGCAACGTGGATTCTGTGCCTCTCCACTCTTCCTCCAGACTCTGGGACCTTGATTTCCAAATGAAATGCAAAATTTACTTTCATCTGAAAAGAGGACTTTGGACCAGTTCTTTTTCTCTTTAGCCCAGGTAAGACGCTTCTGACGTTGTCTCTGATTCAGGAGTGGCTTGACACGAGGAATGCAACATTTGTAGCCCATGTCCTGGATTCGTCTGTGCGTGGTGGCTCTTGATGCACTGACTCCAGCCTCAGTCCACTCCTTGTGAAGCTCCCCCAAATTCTTGAATGGATTTTGCTTGACAATCCTCTCAAGGCTGCAAAAGGAGCCCCAACCAAGTATTGAAATATTTCACTCTATGTGTAATGAATCTATATAATATATGCGTTTCACTTTCTGACATGAGTGACAAAAATATATTCTAATTTTTTGAGCTGCACCTGTATATATATATATATATATACAGTGAGCAGCATAATTCATTGGACAGTGACACATTTTTAGTTATTTTGGTTCTGTACTCTAGCACTTTGAGTTTGAAAGGATACAATGGCAATGAGGTTGAAGTGCAGACTGTCAGCTTTAATTTGAGGGTATTTTCATCCATATCGGATGAACCGTTTAGAAATTATAGAACCTTTGGTACATAGTCCCCTCCCATTTCCGGGCATCAACAAATATTGGACAGTTTAATATCATGTAGAATAAAGTAATAATTTTTTATATTTGGTCGCATATCCTTTGCATGCCATGACTTCCTGATGTCTGTGACCCTACAATATCAAAAGACTCTTGATATTTTATTTTCTGGTACTCTTACAAGCGATACTATAACGTCTCTGCATTTGAATGGATCTCTATGGGAATTGGCGGGTGGGACTAGATTTAGCTGTAAATTATGCTGGAACAGTATGGAATACATGGTTGGTGAAATGGTTGGTCATCAAGGGTCTGAGGTATCAACCGAGCCTCAAACCATCACTCTGCTGCCAGATACTCAGTAGATATGGATGGATCACTTTAAAGGGTAACCCAAAAGCAACATTAACCTTATTGAACAGATCAAGGTGCAACTAAGTAAGTCTCTCTTTGTGGCTGGCAAAAAAATATCTTTACTGAGTTATTTGAATATAAAATAGAAATTTTGGTAGAGGTATACATCAAAAGGACGTATACCTCTACCACTTCCTGTTCTCTGAAAGACTACAGTGTTTTCAAGTGGGTGTGTAAATTACATAGGCAAGTAGGTGGAGCCAGCGAGGGAAGAAATGCTGCCTGCATCTCACTGTTCTGAATAGGGACAAATCATAGATCAAGCTCATTGCTAAAATGCTGCAAAATGCTATCTTCAATGAAAATCGGTAGCCTACATCAAAAATAAAATGTACGATTGCACTACACAGTATGTGAAATGCACTCAAAATGCGAAAATAACAATAGGCCTATCAATCATATTGGAAAGACAGTGCTTGAGTGGAAAAACTAATGTACATATGTAGCCAGCGAGACCAACAGCATTTTAGATGCAAACATTTTTACATATCGCGAAAGGGAATACTCCCCTCCCGAATGTGTTTTCTATAGAGCTTGCGTAATATGAGACCATGAAAATGGAAACTGCCGTTACGCTGGGCTGCAATAAATTTTTCAAAGCACAAAATAAGACGTTGCATATATCTGCAAAGGTTATAAAGTACTCTATTGGATAAAAGAGCCGACAATTAAACCAGAATGAACTGTAATGAATGAGACGGGCTTGCATGGTGTGGGGGGTATTAGGAGTCGACGTTTCAGTGTAATAGCGGTATAAAGTGTTGTATATTTATCAAACCGATTGCACCAGACAATAAAAACTACAGAATTTTGAAAAGGAACATCTCGATGTGTAAAACCAATTAATTAACCAATTATTAATTTTATATTTAGTAGCATAAATTGCTAGTAAAATACATGGTAGAATGAGAGAATACTTTCACATGTTTATTTTGCATTTGAGTGAACAGGCCTTTTCACGGCTTTTCTGGCATACGATCAGGCGATTGTTGGGTTTATCTTGTTGCTATGACGGAATTCTAATTTTATATGATGAATAAATATATTTATGAACTCAAACATAGACGCTATTGTCCACTATGTCATGCATGGGTAGGTATAGACTGGGTGGAAGGGTGCTTGATAAATGGACTTGCTATGGAAAAATTGTGACACTTAGAAACTACGCATTGGGCAGAAATCATCACGAATCGTCGACCAATAAAGTTAAAACATAGAGTTTGTGAATTCTACTAATAGTCTGGCTGCAGGAGCAACAAATGTCTCAGTTGAGCAAAAAGGTCCTGCCGGTGGGACCTTCACTATGAATCTGCACAGAGGAGTTAAGGGTTGTTTTTGAACTCTATGGAAAAATAAGTCAGAAGAAGAAATTCAAGTGATCCATCGATATCTACTGCATATCTGGCAGCAGAGTGATTTGATACGTCAGACCCTTGATGACTTTTAGCCAACCGTGTGTTCCATACTGTTCCAGTGTAATTTAAAGCTAAATGTAGTCCCACCCCAAATTCCTTTGAGATCCATTCAAATGCAGAGAGGTTATAGTATCGCTTGTAGGAGTACCTGAAAATAAGATATCAAGAGTATTTTGATATTGTTGGGTCACAGACATCAGGAAGTCATGGCATGCAAAGGATATGCGACTAAATATTAAAAAGGATTACTTTATATTACATTATGTTAAACTATCTAATATTTTTTGATGCCGGAAAATGACTATGTACAAAATGTTCTATAATTTATAAACGGTTCATCCGATATGGATGCAAATACCCTCAAATTAAAGCTGACACTCATTGTTATTGTATTTTTTCAAACTCAAAGTGCTAGAGTACAGAACCAAAATAACAAAAAATGTCTAATGAATTATGGTGCTCACTGTATGTAAGTGGTATTGTGGGGAAGGGGTATGGGCATATAAAAGATGGAACTTTTTTTTGGCTCAGTCTCAGCCCGGGCCATTAGCTGACTACAACTGCATGGTAGTCACGGATCACTATTTGATTTGTCCCACCAGGGACTGGGTGGTTATATGTTGCACAGGGATACTCTCAATACTGCTGTACTTGTTCCTTTCACTGTACATGTACAGGCTTCCAGTGATTAACAGTGAGATGTACACTTCATCCCTCCAGAAGGCACTAGCTCTGCTGTAGTAATGCAAACCATATGACATGGAAAACAATGAGAGACTGATTCTGATAAGAAAGACACCTAAACATAATGTATAATTTTGATTGCTTTTCTCTTTTTTTCATCAGGTCTGTGGGGGCTCGTGAACAATGCAGGGATATGTGTGAACTTTGGGGATGCAGAGCTGTCACTCATGTCCAATTACAGAGGCTGCATGGAGGTCAATTTCTTTGGGACTGTGAATGTCACCAAGACCTTTCTTCCATTGTTACGGAAAGCCAAAGGCAGGATTGTTACCATTTCCAGCCCCTCAGGTAAAAAAATAAATAAAAATTATAATATATCATCAGATATCATATCTTAAAACTATTACATAGCTGTGCTGTCGGTGATGAGTCTAACAGAAGCTAGAAGCTCATTTACATTACAGTTTTTCTCAATTGTTTAGACACTAAAATTGGTATTATGACCCGATAAATAAAACATTAAGTTCATGTGCCAACAAATAGACAATTTCAAAATTATAAGCACTATTTTGCTTGTTTTAACACAAATTTCAGTCTCTTTAACACTTTGAATACATTTCACACAATTTTCCCATTTTAGGCACAATTTTCAAAAAGTATATATCTTGTTTTCACGTGAAAAACACTGTCATTAAAAACGATAAACTCCAATATCAATTTACACACACATTCTTCACAGATAAAACACTGATTTAATTATTCAATCAGCAATCAGAGCTTTAGCACAAATAAAATGGCTAAATGTGACCTCTCCTGTAAGTGGAGAACAATGGCTGACAAACATTTAGAAATGTAAATAGGTAGATCCACTCTATTTTTATTTACTGTAATATATCAATACTTGGTGATTCCTGTACCTAATTTATACTACTACAAGGGGAACACAGTACAGACATCATAGCTAAGCTGGCAGTATCCCTCATGTACATACCGAAGCCACCCCTACCTTTAGCAAATACGGGAGAACCTGTCCCCTCTGGAGCTCAGAGTAGCTAAGCATTTTACCAGCCTTACTTTGCTGCAGAAATGAGCTCCACACACATTAACACAGACCCATACACATGCACATACACACAAGAGTTTCCACCGTGATGCTCTGTTTCAATGAAACCATTGTCTTTTCATTTCTCAGTCATGCCAAGGGTGGCTGTGTCATTCCAAAAGACACTTCTCCCACTGCTTGGCCAGAGAAAATATAATGTGTGATGTACATGAGAATATGTGGCCTGATCAAGAGCAGAGACCAGACTAATTAGGGGTCCAAGCACGTATTGTTATTGCTTTGCACATTGCACAATTGTTACAATTGCAGCAAAACTACATGATAACTTTTGCTGAAACTTTTGCACACATGTAGAGACTGCGACGGGACACATGTACAGTGCATTTCAACAAATTTTATGTTTTGGGCTATAACTTTTGAACTTCAAAATTATTTTTGCCTCATATTCCTTGGTTTGTGGCAAACAACTTTGCCATTAGGACCAATGAGGTCCGCTATATTGGATCTTTTGCAAATTTGCATTTACAGTTTTTTGCAATTGCTAAGACACAAAAACTGGTACTTCTGGCACAATTATTGAAACCACTAACTCATGTAGCCTATCTATTGACCAGGTATGCTAAACCATATGCACATTGTCTGCTTTACACTAAGTTTGAAATTCTAAAACACACTTTTTGCAAATAACTACACACGGTTATCTACATTAGACACATCATTCAAATTTAAAAGACTGTGTGTGTTGTTTGCTAAACACTGCCATTGAAATACCACACTCAATTATCAATCACCTGCACACAGAATGCACATGTGAAAACACCTGTAACCAATGAGATCACTTAGAAATCAGAGCTTGAACACTATAAATAGGATTCAGATTTGCTCTTTGGTGTGCACAACAATGGAGGCCAATATTGGAGAGAGAGCTAGAGAAAGAGGAGGAGGACGACGACGAGGACTAGGAAGAGGACGACGAGGACTAGGAAGAGAAGGAAGACAAGAAAGAGGAGGAGGACGAGGAGAAGGAGTAAGAGGAACAAGAGGAGAAGGAGGAAGAGGAGGAGGAGGACGACGAGGACTAGGAAGAGAAGGAAGACGAGGAGGAGGACGAGGAGAAGGAGTAAGAGGAGCAAGAGGAGAAAGAGGAGCAGGAGGAGGAGGAGGAAGAGGACACAGAGGACGAAGAGTAGTGAGAGGACAAGTCAGAAGAACTGTCACAGATGAGATCCGGGCCACTTTGGTTGACCATGTCATCAACCATGGCTTGAGTCTACAGGAGGCTGGTCAGAGGGTCCAGCCTAATTTGAGCCGCTACACTGTAGCAGGTATCATCAGGACATTTCAAAATGAGAACAGGTAAGAAATCCTACCCTCTATATGATTTTACAGTATTTCCTAAGAAGGATCTTAGACCCTAAACATTCGCATTCTGTTTTTGCAGAATTGCAAGGTGCCCGCCCACAGAAGGAAGAAATCGCCTGTTCACACAAGAACAGGAACAACAAGTCATAAACATGGTCATTGCAAACAACAGCATACTTTTACGACAACTGCAACACCACATCATCACTGACAACACAACATTCAAAAACATACACAGGGTAAGTTTATCCACACTGGGCCGTCTACTGATGCGGCATCAACTCCGTATGAAAAGCTGTACAGAGTGCCGTTTGAAAGAAACTTTGAAAGAGTGAAACAACTGCGCTATGAATATGTACAAGTAAGTTACATTTTATATATTAGCCTATTACAATATTGGTACTGTATTCCAGTTTACTGTATTACTGTGCTACACTATATGGACTGATATCTGTATCCTTTCTGTCATTCAATATGCTTTTTCCTGACTGTTTCAGAGAGTCATGGAGCTAGATGCTGCTGAACACCAGCATGTTTATATATATATCTGTTCTGCTCTCGCTGCTCGACTTGAACACAGCTACGCAGACAGATAACTAGTTGACAAGTTGTTCAGAGTTTAGTCTCCTTTATTCAGACTGTTTTCCTTCACTCATCAACAGAGTAAAACTGCAATAAAATAATAGAACACAATATTCAGTCCCTTGGCTGTGTTACACCCAACTATCACATTTCAATGACAATTAGTACAGTAAATAATAACAATATATGTACACAAAATGTGTATAACAAAATAGATTGCTGCTCCTAGCAATAGACTATCAATCTAAAGAACCAGTGCTAGCCTGAGTATAAACACTAACACTAAAGAAACATGTTTGGATAAGTTACCAAACTACAATTATTCATCTATTACAATCTCTGTGTAATAAAGTACCAAATTCCCCAACGAAATGTTCCAGATACAAAATAAAGTATAAAGATGGCATGTAAATGAAGCTAGCTACATACATCCATGAATCTATGTCAACACAAGACAGGAAGATTAATCAGAACATCCTAAACCGTCCAAAACCCAAAATCACCTTCAATATATGAACTAAAGTAAGTTAGCTTCCATAAATACTTACAAGCAGTGCTTTCTATAAAACAACAAGGAAGGATGGAAGAAGATTACATATTTGCATCAGGTCGTTTCTGTCTGATAGCCATCAACTAAACATGTGCATTCACTTCCTGGTTCTAGTGGAACTGTCGATCTAATTGACTAACACAACTAGGCAGATTAGTAAGAGAAAATCAAGAAGGAATAACGCCCTCTAGTGGCCAACCTAAAAATAAACATAAACTACTGGCAGAATGTATCTGCCAGCACACTCCCCGTCTGGCATCTTTATGATGTCACACTCAAGTCTTGGTCAGAGTCCTTGTCATCAGCACTTGGAAGAAGGAGTACAGTCTCTGTTATTGGTCTCAAGAAAGTCTTACATGTTCCTCCAGAGGCAACTTTTACCTCTACTTTCCTCACTTTGCCATCATGACTGGGGAAGGTTTTGACTACCACGCCCATAGGCCATTTATTCCGATGGACCTGACTGTCCTTCAAGAGTACGAGGTCCCCTTCCTTGAGATTGGGTCTTTCTGAGTGCCATTTCCTGCGCACTTGTAGTGTAGAGAGGTACTGATTCTTCCAGCGATGCCAGAACACATTGGAGAGATGCTGAACTTGTCTCCACTGGCGTTTATACATGTCAGCTTCATCGAAGTTGCCAGGAGGCAACGAAGGAGCATCAACCTTCTGGGTTAGGAGGGTGGCTGGTGTCAGGATGAGAGGGAAGCTTGGGTCTGTGGATACTGGGATGAGAGGTCGTGAGTTGACGATGGCTGTTACCTCTGCTAAGAAGGTGGTTAGCACTTCATGGGTCAGCTGCCGTGGTGTCACACCCATGAGCATCGAGTCGAGTATCCGTCTTGTCACGCCGATCATGCGTTCCCAGCTTCCCCCCATGTGTGAGGCATGGGGTGGGTTGAACACCCAGGTGCATGCGTTGTCACTTAAGAAGTCCTGTATTGGCTTGTTGTTGCAGTGTCTTGAGTCGATGCCAAGCTCCTTGCAGGCGCCCAAGAAGTTCGTCCCGCAGTCGGACCTCAGTTGTTTTACGGGGCCGCGGATGGACAGGAAGCGCCGCAGAGCATTGATGAAACTTGAAGACTCCATTGTTTCCAACACCTCGACGTGTATGGCCCTCGTTCCCATGCAGCTGAAGATGACTGCCCAGCGTTTACTGTTGGCACAGCCACCCCGAGTTCGTCGAGAACTGATGGTCCAGGGCCCGAACGCGTCCACTCCGACATAGGAGAATGGTGGGTTGGTGCTTAGACGGTCTGTCGGCAGGTCGGCCATTTTCTGTGTTTCTGTTCTCCATCGGAGCTTGCGACAGGTTACACATTGGTGAATGATGGAACTGATGCAGCGCTTACCGCCGATGACCCATAGGCCTGCTGACCTCACCGCACCCTCTGTGAAGTGGCGCCCCTGATGCTGGACTTTGTGGTGGTAGTGTCGTATTAGCAGGGTCGTCGTGTGGTGCTGACGAGGGATGATGAGTGGGTTCCTTTCGTCGCTTTCTAGATCGGCTCTTGACAGACGACCACCGATTCTAAGGCAACCTACTTTGTCGATGTATGGAGACAGTTTCCTGAGTTGGCTCTGGTCAGGAATCTCTTTCCCTGCCTGGATGCATGCAAAGACTTCGGGGAAGGCCTTGCATTGAAGACTGCGTATGATGACAGTCTTAGCCTTGTCAAGGTTTTCTGGGCTGAGAGCTTTGCATATGTGCCAGCCTTGACAGTCACTCTTGTCGTTTTCTCTCTTGAAGGAGCTGGCGATGTGGATGAGCCTCGCCATGGCCCTGAGAAGTGATCTCCAGGATGAGAATGATTCGAAACGTCTCGGATCCAGGGGAGACTCCGCAACCTGAGTGGCGCAGGATGTGAGCAGAGGGCGGATTTCGGGGTCAGATTCGGGGTTGAGAAGATCAAAGGAGGCATCCTTTTCGGTTTCGATCTTAACTGGTTTCAACAGGAACTCTGGCCCCTTGAGCCACACGCTGGACTTTAAGGCGGTTGCAGGGATCGACCTTGAGGCTAGGTCGGCTGGGTTTTTGTCTGTGGGAACATAGTTCCATTGTTCTGGCGGGGAAGACTTTCTGATCCTCTGCACACGGTTACTTACGTAGACATAGAACCTTCTGGATTCGTTCTGTATGTAACCGAGGACGACTCTACTGTCAGTGAAGAACCGCACGGCGTGGAACTGGACAGCCATCTCCTCTGTGAGCATGTCTGCGATTTCCACAGCGAGAACGGCTGCGCAGAGCTCGAGCCTGGGGATTGTCGCCTCTGGCTGCGGTGCCAACTTGGCTTTTCCAAACACAAATCCAAGTTCACTCTTGCCTTCTGCATCTGTGAGTTTGATGTAGGCTACAGCTCCGATCGCTTGTGTAGAGGCGTCACTGAAAATACACAGTTCTCTGGTCGTTGCGTTGTTGAGGGATATAGGAGTGTACATCCGTTTTACCCGGACCTGTTCCAGGTGTTTGAGGGAGTCCTTCCACTCACACCATTCTTTGAGCTTCTTTTCTGGAAGGGGATCATCCCACTCGCAAGCTTCTGTGATGAGCTCTCTCAGTAGGGCTCTGCCTTGAAGGCTGACTGGAGCCGCGAAACCCAGGGGGTCGTAGAGACTGTTTATGGTTGATAGTACACCCCTGCGAGTGTAAGGCTTCTCGGTCGCTGATACTTGAAAGGTGAACTCGTCGGTGGCAATGTCCCAACTTATTCCCAGACTTCGTTGCATAGGGGGGAAGTCTGTTCCGAGGTCAAGGTCCTTCAGGCCCTTTGCTAGATCCTCCTTGGGAAATGCCTCCATTGTGTTGATGCTATTTGACGCGATTAGATTCGAAGTTGCCAGTGTTTCTTGGGCCCTCTTGACCACAGCCACAGCCTCGCTGTCGGATGGAAACGAGACAAGACCGTCGTCGACGTAGAAATGACATCCCACAAGTTGCCTTGTTGTGAGGTCGCCATCCCCTTGATCTTGGGACGCCTTCCTGAGCCCGTAAGTTGCCACGGCGGGTGATGGGCTGTTCCCAAACACATGGACGGTCATGCGGTACTCCACGATGGGCTCCTCCAGGTTGTTGTTCTGGTGCCAGAGGAAGCGCAAGAAGTTTCTGTGATCTTCTCGTACTACGAAACAATGGAACATCTGCTTCACATCAGCAGTGACAGCCACACGTTCATTGCGGAACCGCACAAGCACGCCCAGGAGGCTGTTGTTGAGATTGGGGCCTGTAAGCAGGACGTCGTTTAGCGACACTCCATGGTGCTGTGCGGAGGAGTCGAAGACCACCCTTATTTGGTCTTGTTTGTGGGGATGATAGACACCAAAGAACGGAAGATACCAACATTCCTCTTGTTCCTTGAGTGGGGGTGCGAGTTCAGCGTGTCCGTTGTCAAGTATGTTTTGCATGAACTCCACAAAGTGCTGTCTTGTTTCAGGTCGCTTGTTGAGTGTGCGATGGACTGATCCAAGGCGTTGGGTGGCTTGTTGTTTGTTGTTCGGGAGACGTGGTCTCGGGGAGCGGAAGGGCAGAGGGGCCACCCAGCTGTTTGTGTCATCCCGGTAGACTTCCTTATCCATTATTTGTAGGAAGGCTCGTTCTTCTATTGAGTAGGCAGGTTTTTCATCTGCACTTGTGCGTTGAAAGACGGTTTCTCCCAAGGTGTCGGTCTCAGCTGCTCTGTTTGTTTTGCCAGAATTGGGAGTGTTGTGATGACCTTGGCGAGAGAAGCTTTCCTTTACCTGGATGCTATTTTGACATGGAGAGAAGTTGCTCGGACGTCCATTATCCAAGATGTTTGCATTGAAGGTATTTACATGGTCGGGTTTGTGGGCCCCGCCGAGACACGTTTCCCCAACGATGACCCATCCCAAAGCCAGCTTCTGTGCAAACGGAGAATTTACAGCACCGTTCCGTTGGTCGAGCGCCTTGTGGGCCTGAATGACATCTCTCCCGAGTAGCAGCAAGATATCAGCGTGGGGGTCGAGAGCTGGGATCTCTGCAGCGATGTCTTGGAGATGACGATGGAAGTAGGCAGCTTCAGGAGTTGGGATTTCATTTCGATTGTCAGGGAGCATGTCACATTCGATGAGTGTGGGCAAGGGCAGTCTGGATTTGTGGTCAGCTGACTCAACGATGAAATTGCTTGCTCTTCTCCCAGTCACCTGTGACACCCCTGTGCAAGTCTTGAGGGTGAAAGGGGTTGAGTTCTTGTCGATGCCGAAGGTGTCAAAGAAGGAGGATCTGGCCAAAGATTTATTGCTTTGATCGTCCATAATAGCATAAGCTCTGAGTCTCTTGTCGTGGTGACCTTTGGGGTAGACGTAGATGAGGCAGATCTTAGCACATGAATGACCTCCTATCTCGTTTCTGCACACCTGCGTGCACTTGGCGTCTACAATGGGTGGAGATGACGCTCGCTCCCCGCCGTGATCGTTGGCAGACTCCTCGTCACGATCAGAGGCGGGCTTTGAGTCGGCTCGTGTTGCCCATGGAGGAGGACCTGCGTGGAGAGCAGCGATGTGCGAGCTGCTGCCACATTCAGCACAGTGGGCTTGTAGTGTACAGTTCTTTGCCATGTGGCTGCAAGAAGCACAGCATCGGAAGCATATCTTATTCTCCCTCAGATAAGTCTTGCGCTCTTCCAGAGTTTTCTCTCGGAATGCTCTGCATTTTCTGAGTGCATGGGGTTTTTTGTGGATGGGACATTCCTTGTTAGGATCCCCATTCATTTTTTCTGTGCTTTGTTTTTGTTGGGCGTGACCCACTTCTGCTTTATAGGCTGAGATAGGTGTTCTACCTTTATTGGGTTTTCCCTGATATTGATATTTGTCTGCCTTGGAGGTTGAGATGGGACACAGAGCTGGAGACAGAAAGCTTGGGTCGTTTCTCATTTTGGCTTGATCCTTGATAAAGGCGGCAAAGACAGAAAATGGAGGAAATGACATTGAGTGTTCCTGCTTGTACTTTGTTCCATGGGTCATCCATCTTTCCTGCAGGCTATATGGTAGTTTGTCTACTAGGGGATGGACTCCGCGTGCGGTGTCGAGGTACAGTAGTCCTGGGATGTAGCCTTCGCTCTTAGCGGATTCTACTTCCATAAGAAGGTCACCAAAGTCACGTAGTAGGTGAGGATCCTTGTTTGTTATTTTGGGGAAACCCTCTAGCCTGTCGAACAGAGCCTTTTCCAAGGCTTCGGGAGAGCCGTAGCACTCTTGGAGCCTCTCCCACACTTTAGCCAGTCCAACAGAGGGGTTGTTGATGTGTACTGCACGGATGCGTTTTGCATGTTCGGAAGATTCATTACCTAACCACTTGGCTAACAAGTCCAGCTCTTCACTTGCTGTTAGGTTTAGCCCTTGAATAGCATTTTCAAATGAAGCTGTCCATGCCCAGTATTCACTTGGTTTGTCACTGAACCGTGTGAGTCCTCCAGTGAGCAACTCACGTCTGGCTAGAAATCTGGTGATGTCAGATACATTTGTGTGCTCTTGTGAGGGAATTTGAGCTCTGGGTGATGCACGGGTTGGGACATACTCAGATGGTTGAGAGACACCATAGTCTTTAATGTCGTGAGGCACCGAGTTGAAAGGGCCAGCAGCACCAGTGTCAATCACATTGTCTTCCTGCTTTATTGGAGTGAATGTAGGACGCGCTGGCGCCTTAGGGGTCTGAGTGTCATCAGTTATAGTTAATTTCTCCTTCTGAAGCCATTGATCTTTAACGTATAGTTTGGTGCGCTCCGCAGAGTGAAATGTCAGAGACCGGGGTTGACTTGATGTTCTCTCAACGTCTATTTCGTTTGCTGCGGCCTCGTATACAGTAGCTTCAGCTATGGCTGCCTCTGCATCACACTGTTGGTGAAGTGCATTCAATGTAGCTGATAGACGTGTTTCTTCTACTTTGAGTTCAGCTTGTCTAACTTTCATTTCTATTTCTTTTAGAGCGAATGCGGCTCTTGCTCGTGCCGCCTCTGCTTTGGCCCGTGCGTTGATTGCGCTCATGCTGGCTAATGAGCTTCTTGAGCAGTTTGATGATTTCGATTTGTGGGTGTGGACCGACCGGCGATCGTATTCTTCATCTCCTTGCTGAGACATGTTTACCTTGAGGAGAAGGGATGATCTGTGTATCCACCGTAGATCTTGTTGCCGTAGACAAGGTTGCTTTTTTACTGTTCTGCTCTCGCTGCTCGACTTGAACACAGCTACGCAGACAGATAACTAGTTGACAAGTTGTTCAGAGTTTAGTCTCCTTTATTCAGACTGTTTTCCTTCACTCATCAACAGAGTAAAACTGCAATAAAATAATAGAACACAATATTCAGTCCCTTGGCTGTGTTACACCCAACTATCACATTTCAATGACAATTAGTACAGTAAATAATAACAATATATGTACACAAAATGTGTATAACAAAATAGATTGCTGCTCCTAGCAATAGACTATCAATCTAAAGAACCAGTGCTAGCCTGAGTATAAACACTAACACTAAAGAAACATGTTTGGATAAGTTACCAAACTACAATTATTCATCTATTACAATCTCTGTGTAATAAAGTACCAAATTCCCCAACGAAATGTTCCAGATACAAATTAAAGTATAAAGATGGCATGTAAATGAAGCTAGCTACATACATCCATGAATCTATGTCAACACAAGACAGGAAGATTAATCAGAACATCCTAAACCGTCCAAAACCCAAAATCACCTTCAATATATGAACTAAAGTAAGTTAGCTTCCATAAATACTTACAAGCAGTGCTTTCTATAAAACAACAAGGAAGGATGGAAGAAGATTACATATTTGCATCAGGTCGTTTCTGTCTGATAGCCATCAACTAAACATGTGCATTCACTTCCTGGTTCTAGTGGAACTGTCGATCTAATTGACTAACACAACTAGGCAGATTAGTAAGAGAAAATCAAGAAGGAATAACGCCCTCTAGTGGCCAACCTAAAAATAAACATAAACTACTGGCAGAATGTATCTGCCAGCGCAATATCGATGAGGTTGGCTTCAATCTAGCCAAAACCTTTAAAAAGAAAAACCTTACGCCACTCAAGACGGTACTTCCCCCGATGTTTGGCAAGAGAGGACATCGCTTGCGATGTTGATGAGGCGCTGTGGCCAGATGCACATCGAAGACAGGATGGACTTTAATTTCAATATACTGTATTACTGTGTACAGTTCAATGATCTTGTAATCTTCAGTTCAAATAATTTTGTCTGATACTGTTATTGAGAATAAACAAATTTGTTTGTTTCCCCATTGCATTTGTGTCCATAGTCTATATTTACAGCATGCTACAAATTAAAATGCCAAAGACTCTAGATAATAGTGTTTTATGCTTAGCAACCAGTGTGTGGTTGGCATGTGGAAAGAGCTATTTATTTGGTGTTTGTGTGTAAAGTTGTGATGCAAAAATAAAATTTTTGGCAGTGTTTATATAGTTTTGAATTAAGTGTTTGCTTTTGCAAGAGATTTAGTATTTTGTGTATGAGTTTTCGGTTTTTGTGTGTAGAGTTTCGACAAAGAGGGCTCTAGTTTCAGAAATTGTGTCTTAGCAATTGCAAAAAACTGTAACAATTGCATGTTCAAATCGAACTCCTCCGAGACCATTTGACATATCAACATGCAACTAACACTCTTTTGTT
Source organism: Ilyophis sp. 1 JC-2022 (assembly GCA_022702515.1). Classification (NCBI taxonomy): domain Eukaryota; kingdom Metazoa; phylum Chordata; class Actinopteri; order Anguilliformes; family Synaphobranchidae; genus Ilyophis; species Ilyophis sp. 1 JC-2022. The sequence continues at coordinate 36,691,556 of CM040400.1, forward strand.
CAGGGAAGTGAAAAAAAATTAAGGAAGCATTTTTCCTGATATTCCAAATATCCTGACGGCAGAAAGCCAATGAAAACTGTTGTGGGCGTGGCTAGTCACAAAAATGCTAATAACTCTTCAATTCGTCAATGGATATTAATTACATTTGGTTTCTATACTTGCACTGACCACATGAGCGAAGCTCTAAAGTATTGGCTCAATAAAATTTTATGGTGGCGCTATAGAGCATAATATATTTTTTTAAATTAATAAATTCATTAAAAATGACCATTATTTTTTAGACATTTAAAACTTGCTGTTGTGATCAATTTCCTCATCTGGAAACTTTTATATATCCCATATATGTCGCTGCAATCTTGGATTGGCCGCCATTTTGGAAATGCTATTACCATTTTTCTCTGTCCCCAGTTTTGGCCTAACCACAAAACTGATGAAATATGAAACTTAGCATCTTAGTAGGAGGTAGTGTAATAAGGCCACACAGCGATTTTGGCACTTATTCGCCACTTGGTGGCGCTATTGAATTTTCAATATTCAAACAATCATAACTTTTGCCCCTTTGCAGATAGAGACTTACATTCTACATCAGAAGATGTGTCTCCCCATGGACAAATCAATTGCTTAGGAGTCATAAGATCCACCATTTTGTATTTTCAGCCATTTTTAATTTATTGAAAAACTTTTAAAAAACATCTCTCCTAGAGTGTTTGATGTATCAACATTAAACTATCACCAATTTGTTCAGATAAAGGTCCTCTTAAGAATTATGATAAAAAATAGGACATTTCAAACAACATGGCCGCAGTAAGCCAATACAAATAGATGTGGGCATAGTTTACCACAGAAATGGTAATAACTCCAAAATGATTTGAACCATATTGATGAAATCTGGTAGCTATACTAGCACTCACATCAAGAGCCAAACTGTAAAGTATTGGCCAAATTGAATCAAATAGTGACCTCCACATAGCATATCCACTATGGATCACTGGTAAGTACAATGGCTTGGGATGTGGCAGACCTGGTTTTGATCCCCACCAGGTAGGCCCTCTGAAGGCTACCTTTCTTTTGAACGAAAACAATGCACAGTTTGTTATGCTTTTCATACTTAATAATGTTCTTTTCACATTATTGCAAACTGCAAAGGCAAAAAAATTTAACTACATTAACTGTTCACTGTTTCACTAGTACTTAAACGAGTGAAACAAATAAAGTTTTAATGAAGTTATTCTTTTTCATACAAAATTTAAAAATCATTAACAGGTGCAACACCTGCAACATCTGCAATGGCTTTGTGGTTAGGGCAATGGCCTTTGTTGTGGGAGACCTGGGTTCAAATCCCACCAGGTACCAAAGGTAAAAAAAGAATTCCACAAAATAACAACATGCACTTGCTCATGCTTTTCAAATCTACAAATCTTATTTTCACATTAATGGGGTAGGAAACACTAAAACAAATTTTTTTAGTTAATATCTAGGCATTGCCTCAGATTGAAGAGAATAATATTATGCATTACGTCATTGTTACCGCCCTCAATTAAATACATTCCTGAGAAGCCACGACCATGTCTATTTGACAATTGTTAAGTTAGTTGTTGTTCCTGTTAGCCTATAGTCTCTTTCAATTTATTAGCTTTTTTCCAATTCTGCTAGTTATATTAGCAACAGTACGGTAGTTTTTTCAATTCTAGTATTTTCAATTTACAAGCAACGAGCGATGGGTCGTAAGTGTGCTTTCTCTGGGTGCAACAACATCAGAGGATTACATGCTTTCCCAAGGGATCCGGAGAGAGCCGTAGCCTACTCTGGCCACTCATTTTCTGTCTGGCGCTCTGGCACCAATGACCAGCACCGCTTTCACGTGGCTGTGTGCAACAAGCATGTTCTGTGCGACGGTTATGAGAACTATGCCCAGGTTAAATTGGGGTATGCTGGCTAACATCACCTTAGACTGAAGGAAGATGCGGTACATAGCCCTTCTGATATTTCTCTCTTCAAATGCGGTAAGTTAAGTTAAGTGTACGGCGTCACTTTAGCAATGTTGCCTTGCTAACGTGATGTTGTCTTGTCGTCTCAAAGCTATTTAGCCTACTTGAGTCGTTTGCGTATCGTTAACCATAATTAACTGTCCAGTGATATTTCTCTGCATTTTGCGTATTGTATTAGCTAATTGTATTAGTTCCCCAAGTCTGGAACATTTACTTACTGAAGTAGCCTAAAAAGGGCTGTTCCAGCGAACTCGGTAACTAAATCCTGCTTTGTGATACAAGCCCTTCTGTGGTTATATTAACGTTATGTCTTAGCTAAGTTATTTGGATAGCTAGCTAGCAAGTAAACACACATGTTTCACATGACATATCACCATGACATTCATTCACGCTACATATTGTGTTTTGTCATGTTCATGCACTACAGGTAGGTCAGACTGAATATTTGCTGCAGGATATCGATTTGAGCAGATCGAGATAGTAAAGTTTTTTTTTGGCCTAATTCAGCGAACAGCCATTTAGTTTAACTTGGCATTGACTACAAATTTTACTACGTGTTCATGTACAGGTAGCCTAGGTCAGATGTGTTGATGGCTAAGAAAGCTAATTAGTTTGACAATGGACTGATGTTATGACAGGATGATGTTTCGTATTTACAGGGTAACAGCCATTTATAACAGCCAATTGTTAGTCCGGTAGTGCTACCACTGCAGGTAACAGGACAGAACCGGAAAAAACAACAGAACGCATGGAGCTATATTATGGCCTTGTGGTTAGCTTCTCTGACTCTGATGCAGGAGGCCTGGGTTTGAGGTTCGCCTCTGAAAATAATAATAATAATTGTTTTTTTTCATTTGCGACATAAAGGATGTGCATGTTATGCTTTTCACACATACCAATGTGAGCTAGATGCTTACATCCTACCTACCAAGATGTATCTCCTCATGGACAACTCTTAGGAGTCATAGTTTCCACAATTTTGTACTTCATTTTCAATTAATTGAAAAACCTTTAAAAGACATCTCCAGCTAGGCCGTTTGACAAATCAACATGGAACTTCCACTAATTTGTTCATTTGTAGGTCCTCTTAAAAGTTACTGTAAAGAAAGTGGATATTTCAAACTGCTTCACTGCAATAAAAACTGATGTGGGCGTAGTTTAACACAAAAATGCTAATACCGCCCAAATTGATTGAAGGAAATTGATGAAATTTGGTAGCTATACTAGCACTCACATCCAGAGCCAAACTCTAAAGAAGAGACATAATAGAATTAAATGGTGCCGCTGTAGAGCAGAATAATTTTTTAAAATATTTAGAAATTCATTCAAATGTGTTGTAGTGATCAATTTCCTCATCTGGAACACATATGTGTACTAAATGTATCGCCGCCATTTTGGAAATGCTATTATCCATTTTTTTTGTCCCCAGTTTTAGCTTAACCACATGAGTGAGACCTGGGTAGCTTTGGTGATGACTACATTGAGATAAATAATCTGGCTGTTGAATTGTTGTATTTAGTCTCATTGTTGCACTATGGGAACCTTTTAGTATCTACAGGAAGTACTAAGGAATTGCACGTTCTTCTCAAATTATTGTTTACCCAGAATTAATTGAAGGTGGTGGTCCCCCACTGCCCCTAATGCCCTCTCTAATATTGGTACTGACCCCCTCTACCCCTAATGCTCTCTGTACCATTGGCTATCTTCCCCTCTGCTCCTAATACCTTCTCTATCTCTAATGCCCTCTCTAACATTGGCCTTGGCCCCCTCAGCCCCTAATGCCCGCTCTACCATTGCCCGGGGCTCCCTCTGCCCCTAATGCCCTTTCTACCATTGGCACTGGCCGTTTCTGCCCCGAATGCCCTTTCTACTATTGGTACTGATCCCCTCTACCCCTAATGCCCTCTCTACCATTCGCCATGTACCCCTCTGCTCCTAATTTTTTTCTATCTCAAATGCCCTCTCTACCATTGGCCCTGGCTCCCTATACCCCTAATGCCCTCTCTACCATTGGCGATGTCCCTCTCTGCTCCTAATGCCTTCTCTATCTCTAATGCCATTTCTACTATTGGCCCTAGCCCCCTCTGTAAGGATCTGAGTTTTGTGTGTTATTTGTAGTTTTATTTTGTATGTATTGTTATTCTTAGTTTCTATCTGACTTGTTTATTTTCCGGTTTTGCCTAGTTGTCCCGTGTCTGCTTGTTTACTTCTGATCTGGCACTCCCTGTTTACGTCTCTGTACCATTCGGGTGATCTCATTGGTGTTCGGGTTCCCTCTTGCTTCGCACCTATCTCTGTGCACTTAGATTTACTAATTACCACTAACATACTAACGATAGATTAGATCTACTAACTCCACTAACAAACTAATTTGTATATACTTACTAATCGTACTAACGGCAGGGGTGTGTATAGTTACTAATCTCACTAATATATTAGAGCGCACATTTTCACGCTGTTCTGTCCTTGCCAATCATTCTCAGCTGCATCTGATCTTCTCTCCCTGTCCTCTTAATCTATGCACGATTTCCTGAAACTCCAGGTCATCTGTTATCGTGTATCTGTATGGAATCCAGTCCGCGTTTTCCCTAGTTGTCTCCGTGATTGTTTCATTGTTCCCAATGTTTTTCAATTGTCTCTCGATTTGATCCCCGCCTCTTCACACACCTGTTTCCCTTTGTGTCATTTGTACCGTGTGTATTTAAACCCTGTGTTAACTCCAGTCTGTGTCAGAACGTTGATTTTCTTTTCCAGTGCCTACGAATTACTAAAGCCTGAGATCAGTTTATTATCCGAGATACCCTTCGCCCGACAATTCTTTTGCTTAGCCCTTATCTGTCTAGTTTGCATTACGGTTTTTGATCACGCCTGTTTTTCGACGATTCTCCTGCCTTATCCCTGGGTACTACCTGTATTCTGATTCCCCGGTTCACGACTTCTGGATTGCCCCTCATTGCCCCTTTGCCTGCCGTTTTTGTACCTCCCTCCTTCTGATCTCCTGGCTTGACTCCTGCACGCAATAAACTACGCCTTTTGCCTTATCCTGTGGTCTGCGTCTGGGTCCTTCTCATGACCGTAACACCCTCTGCCTTTAATACGCTCTCTACCATTGCCCCAGGCCCCCTCTGCCCCTAATGCCCTCTCTACCATTAGCCCTGGCCCTCTCTGCCCCTAATGCCCTCTCTAACATTGCCCCTGGCCCCCTCTGCCCCTAATGCCCCCTCTACCATTGGCCCTGGCCCCCTCTGCCACTAATGCCCTCTCTACCATTATTGCTTTCATAGCACAATGAACAATTAATACGCTTTAGACTTAGCAAGCAAACTCACTCACATTTTCTTCAGAAAATGTAACCTTTTCTAGTTAAAACCTCATCTGGAACACATATGTGTACTAAATGTATTGCCACCATCTTGGAATGGCCGCCATTTTGGAAATGCTATTATTCATTTTCCTTTGTCCCCAGTTTTGGCCTAACCACATGAGTGAGACCTATGTAGCTTTGGTGATGACTACATTGAGATAAAGAATCTGGCTGTTGAATTGTTGTATTTTGTCTCATTGTTGCACTATGGGAACTTTTCAGTATCTTCTATCTCCAGGAAATAACAAAAAAATTGAACATTTCATGAAGGTCTTCACAAATTATTCAGTTTACCCAGAATTAACTGAAGGTGGTGGTCTGAAAACAGTTTTACCTTTTATACATATTCATGTTTAGACACTCGTTTCATGCAGCTACGTGTCTCACATACACCTTCCGAGAATCAATTGTAAAAGCAAACCAATGTAACATGATTATAACAAAATTACAATCTTTTGCTTGGGCCCCATGTATCGCTGCTTGCAGCTATATTTTATATTTGGTTTTACTTTGAATTTTTTGTTTACTCCCAGTAAATGTTTTTTTTTTCATTTTCTCCTGTTTGTTTTTATTTTACTCTCTACTACAATTTGGAAAAATAAAAAATCACAATATAATACACTCAAACAATGCTGATGAAGTAATATAATGGTAATAGTGTCTTTACTGTCTTAGATTTTTTAAACCAGTGTGTAATTGGCATTTATAATTTGTATTACAGTTTTTCTCGATTGCTTACACACTATTACCAGGCTTATGAACTAAACATCCAAAACCATAACGCCAAACCCATTTCCCAAAACTATAAACACTATTCCCCTGTTTTCACACATAATTCAGATTTGTTTAACTTTTAGTGCAAAACTCTGGCAAAAACACTGGCATTCAATATAATTAACTGAAGTCACCACAGCTGAAACCCAATTAGCACACAATTACCCAGGTGGAAACACTAGGAGTCAAAATAGTTGACACACCAATCAGAACCTTAGATAGATAGATAAAAGGGCCCTGGGTCAGTTCAGTTGTTTTGGAACAATGGATCCAGGAGTGAGGAGTGAGGAGTGAGGAGTGTGCCACTCTTGTTGACCATGTCCTTGTCCATGGGATGTCGATAACAGAAGCTGGGCAAACACTGCAGCCAACCCTGAGCCGCTTCACAGTCGCCTCTATAATACCAACCTTCAGAGAGGAAAATAGGTAGGTATCTTACATACTGCTCTCGACTGTAACTTTGGAGTGCTGTACTGTAGCTGTTTGCGTACTGTAGCTGTTTGCTCTATTGTACTGTATACTGTCTGAAATGCATTGAATTACTGTACCATCTCACTTACAGTTACAGTAATGTGGAGTTACTGTATGCTCCTATTTTGTATAAAGGATGGTTTATTGTTTCAGTATCCCATCAGTACTTCTTTTTTTGCAGAACTGAGAGACCACCACCTGGTGGAGGCAGAAGACTGCTGTTTTCAGAAGAGCAAGAGAGGGAACTTGTCTCGCTTGCGTGAGATACAATGGAGAGTGATTGAGAATCAACAAATATTTCAAGGGATTGATGCAGTCAGCATCTCCACAATTGACCGTATTCTTCGAAAGAACAGGTTGAGGATGAAACAGGCCTATTGTGTTCCTTTCGAAAGGAACTCTGATAGTCAAAGACCAGCGCCTGGAATATGTGCAAGTATGATTTTTCATACTGTATGAAGTATTTGAGTACCATTAGAGTGCAACAGCATATACTGTAGTACAGACTATATGATGGCGTACTATTTGTGCACTCTAGCAATGTGTTTCAGAGTAGTCATTTACTCTACTGTGTTTCATGTCTTTTGTAGAGAATCTTTGAAATTGAAGGCAGACACGCTCCTCATGAACTCATCTTTGTTAACGAAGCTGGGTTCAATCTCACCAAAAGGAGAAGGGGAAGGAACATAATTGGCCATCGGGCCATTGTGAATGTCCCTGGCCAGCGAAGGGGGAATGTGACAATTTGTGCCGCCATTAGCCATGCCATCCTTGGTCCATACAACACCATGCTTCTACTAGCTTTCCTCGATAGTCTGCGAGATCATGTATTACAACTAGACCAGAGGGAACCAGCACAACCAGAGCAGCCACGCTACGTTGTCATTTGGGACAACGTCAGTTTCCACCGGGCTGCTCTAGTTTGTGACTGGTTCACTAATAACCCAAGATTCAGTAACGTCTTTCTACCCACATATTTTCCCTTCCTAAACCCCATAGAGTTTTTTTCCGGCATGGCGGTGGAAGGTTTACCGAGACCCCTACATCCGTTTTCACCTCCTCCAGGCCATGGAGGAAGCTTATTTAGATATCACGGTTGAGGCTTGCCAGGGGTGGATAAGGCATGCAAGGGGTTTTTCCCCCCGCTGCCTGGCTAGGGCTAATATTGCCTGTGAAGTTGATGAGATTCTCTGGCCTGACCCAGACCAGAGACGGGATGCTGCGGCAGAATACATTTCTTTCTGTATGTACATTTTTTTCATTGCTTTACAGTATATTGTTTAGGAAATTGAACTGTATTGTAGAGTACATTATGCAATAAAAAATGCTAATTTATACATTTGTTGTGTCTTTCATATTGTGTTTATTATGTACTGTAAAGAGGTTGTTTGTGTTTAGAGTTTTGGGAAATGTGTCAAATAAATGAAAAAATGTGTCTTAGCAATCAAGAAAAACTGTAATTTGTTGTCTATAGTGTTTATTATTTGAAGTAAAAATGTCGTTTTGGGATGAGTGTATGGTTTTGAAAATAGTGCTTGATTTTGACAATAGATACATGACGTTTTGCAGAAAGTGTTGACCATGGGGGTTTTGTGTTTACAATTTAGAGAAATTTGTTTTAATTAAAAAATAAGAGAAACAATATTTAGAAACTATCTGATATTTGAGCAACATTCTGCGACATGAACAGAAGCTGCTGAATGTTCCTGTGCCTGTATGCATGTATTGTGGTGTTTTATTGTGGTCTAATTTACAAGTGAATTGGTGTCGGTGTATATGACTATTTAGCTGATTGAGGCAGCGTAACTGGTAGCAGCAAAAACCTGGCTTTCCCATCCTTGAGCTAGGATGTTAAGCGCCAACTAATGATCATTTTACTATCTAAAACAGGGGCGTCAAACTCCAGTCCTGGAGGGGCCTCTGTTTTTTTCCTTAAAAATTGAAACCCGATGCCCTTTCTAGAGACCATAGCGCTGTATTTTGCATGCTCAAATGAAATGCACTTTCCTGTTCACCACTATAATGCTGTTAGTGGGAACTACCTGGCAAGCAGCATTTGTAGGGAGATCACAGCCAGTAACAACAGATACTGATCTGATTTTGGGCTTTGGCTTTGATGAGATATGTCAGCAGTGTCCATTCAGTGTTGAGCACCACTATTATTTTTGGTATGTGTTTTGGTGTCGAAACAGTGACATCTATTGCAAAAGCCAGGCACAAGACATTGGCAACACTGAATGTGTTTTGTATTTTCTCATGGCTTTACAGTACTGTCTTATTGACCAAATCCAGAGTTAAACCAAATGGCCCTGAAGTTGTGCCATTGTATCACAATAGTGCTTTGTTGAGCCCAGACACTCCCTGCATTCAACATAAAAAAGTTTTATTAAGCGTTTATGTTATGATTATGTGATGATTGATTGGTAGCTAAACCAATTTTTCCAAATTCCAAAAATGTAAAATAAAAACAAACAGGAGAAAATGAAAAAACAAAATAAGTAAACAAACTGGGAGTAAATCAAAAATAAATGTGTCCGGTCTCTGCTCTTGATCAGGCCGCATATTCTCATGTACATCACACATTATATTTTCTCTGGCCAAGCAGTGGGAGAAGTGTCTTTTGGAATGACACAGCCACCCTTGGCATGACTGAGAAATTAAAAGGCAATGGTTTCATTGAACCAACTTCGAAACAGAGCATCACGGTGGAAACTCACATTGTCCCATATGACAACGCTTGTAAGCTGCTCTGGTCTATCTTATGTGTATGGGTCTGTGTTAATGTGTTTGGCGCTAATTTCTGCAGCAAAGTAAGGCTGGTAGCTAGCTACTCTGAGCTCCAGAGGGGACAGGTTCTCCCGTATTTGCTCCATGTAGGGGTGGCTTCGGTATGTACATGAGGGATACTGCCAGCTTAGCTATGATGTCTGTACTGTGTTCCCCTTGTAGTAGTATAAATTAGGTACAGGAATCACTAAGTATTGATATGTTACAGTAAATAACAATAGAGCGGATCTACCTATTTACATTTCTAAATGTTTGTCAGCCATTGTTCTCCACATACAGGAGAGCTCACATTTTGCCATTTTATTTGTGCTAAAGCTCTGATTGCTGATTGAATAATTAAATCAACAAGTGTTTTATCTGTGAAGAATGTGTGTGTAAATTGATATTGGAGTTTATAGTTTTTAATGGCAGTGTTTTTCACGTGAAAACAAGATATATACTTTTTGAAAATTGTGCCTAAAATGGGAAAATTGTGTGAAATGTATTCAAAAAGTGTTAGACTGAAATCTGTGTTAAAACAAGCAAAATAGTGCTTATAATTTTGAAAAGATTGTCTATCTGCACATGAACTTAATGTTTTATTTATAGGGTCATAATACCAATTTTAGTGTCTAAACAATTGAGAAAACCTGTAATATGTCAAGCCCTCAGCTGACCCTTGTTCTTAATAGAATGTTTCATATACTGTAATGAATCCCACTTGTTGGTTTTGTATCCCAGAAGAGGCTGATCTACCCCAGGTGTTCTGTCACAACCTGTCATATCCTGTAACTGCCTTTACTTCTTGGAACAGGGCCATTGTACAGTCTGCTGCATTATTTCATTATATAAATTGATCATTGTTTTTGTTTTTTTACAGACACAGACATTGCCAGACCTTGACTGTACTATACTTAAACTGTTTTTATTGTTATAATGCCCAGATTGTTGAAATGCAAAACCTAAGCACTCTGCATTTACGCAAATGGCTTATTATGAAACACAGATAACAGATTGTTGGTGTAAAAAGCCAAGAAAAGCAATGAGATCACATTGACGATTTCTGCATCTATTTCTCAACATACATTAACGGTTGTTCTGGACTACAAATCCCTGAAACTTATATTTAAAAAATTGTATCTCCTACAATCTTTCAACATTTTGGATGGCCTATCACAGGGGTTCCCAAACTTTTCCATGCCAAGGACCCCCAAATAGTCGTAGCCTCTGGCTGGGGCCCCCCTATTGCGAAATGGCTTTTTTTTTTACTTTTAAATTACACTGGCAAATAAAAAAAAATCTAACATACAGCTTCTTAATACACAACACAATACTTTTGACCCTATTTTGATTCCATAATCGGGCCGTTAGCAGCTCAACGTAGCGCTTTGACTGACAGGCAGACGGTTAGTTTTTGGCTGCGATTGAAAGAAGGGAATGGCGAAGACCTAATTTCGATATGAAAGGATTTATAACAATTTATATCTTATTTTAAACCGGCACAGTAATCTTATGAATTTAATTGAAATTAATTTTTTAAATAAATGATTTTTTTTTTTTTTTGCATTTTCCATTTCCCTCTCCCTTCCAATTGGCCCCCCTGGCGCCCCCTGGCGGCCCCCCGTTGGGCCGCGGCCCCCACTTTGAAAACCCCTGGCCTATCATATTTGGTATGGTATACCAGTATAATGGTAAGCCTGTCCTATCTCTATGATTTATTTGTTTAGCTTTTCACCCTCTCCCCTATTTGGAAAACCAAGTTGTATTTATCAGAGCTCACTGCAACTGCTATGGATTTTTTTTTATTTTTTAGTTTGCAACAAAATACTGAGAGCTACATAAGTGAAACAGGTAAATATATACATATATATACATTTACTGGATCATAAACTCCATGTCAACAACTGCAAAATGAACAGTTCTATTTCATACTGGTCAACACGCCACGGTATGGGTCATCCTTGCCGAGAGGGGGAGCTACTAGGAGATTGTTTATCAAATTAACCACCACTACGGGCGGAACCACGTCACACCATAAATATGGCGCTGGTACACCGCTCGACCTCTTTTTGCCTCCTCGAGGCGAGCTGAGATTGTGTTTGTTGGTTCTTTTGGAATCTGCGATTTTCGCAAAAACTTTTTGTTTTCTGCCTCTCCCGATCGCCCGGACAACGTAAGTTTCCGGGGCTTTCCCTCTCCCCGCAACGCGGAACTGTGGTTTCCTTGCTGTTGTTTGCTGCTTTACACGGTAAGATATTACCTTGTTGTAGCCGGTTCACGGCCGGTTTTTTCATTACAGAATTAGATCGGATTTACCCGATATCTTTCTGATTGCATTGCGTTGTTTCACTTGTTATTTGCATAGCAACAATTACACGCATGATACAATAAAGTAAGCCTCCGCGTCCTCTCGCGGTCCTCCAGTGCTACTGTTGCGGATCCTTGACTGGCGCTGGATTCGCTTGAAAAACGTTGTTGTAGGCAGATTGCTGCCGTTCTTTACAGAAGTTTATATTATTATTAACTAATATTCTTCTGTCTTATATTAGCCGCTGGGCTTGGTGTTGTTAGTTGCGCAGTAGCAACAACAACAACAATAAGAACAATGAAAAGGCTGGAAGGAGCCCCTGTGTCCGTTAAGGCAGACGCTACCTGAAGCTTCCACACCCCCCTCGGTCCTTCAGTACCACTGATTTGGGCCCTCGGCTTGGTGTCGGACATACTCTATTCCTGTAGGTTTGGGCAGCACGCTGCCATTCCAACAGAAGAGAAAAAAATAAAGCCGGAAATTGGCCTCTCTGCTCGTGAGAGTAGAAGCTGCTGGAGGCTTCCACATCCCCTCGCGGTCCCTCAGTACCACTGATTTGGGCCCTTGGCTTGGTGTTGGACACACTTCTGGGCTAAGCATGTCGGAAGACGTACAAAATCCGGGAGATGGTAGGCCGTCGGGGGAGGACGTCCCACCTGGGCAATCAACTTTTGTGGAGCATGATATGGAGCCGTATGCTCAAGGGGCTGGGTTTGGCAAGCGCGCTAGGAAGCGTAAGCATCAGGAACCGGAGTTACATCAGCTTCAGCTACAGGTGCAGGCGATGCAGCAGACCCTTCTGGGGCTGGTAGCATCACAGCAGCAGTCACCCAGGCCTCGGGACCCTCAGGGCCCAGGGCCTGGACCGTCCTGCCGTCACGCCGACGAGCTGTCTACGACGGCGTCGGATAGTCGGACATACTCTATTCCTGTAGGTTTGGGCAGCACGATGCCATTCCAACAGAAGAGAAAAAAATAAAGCCGGAAATTGGCCTCTCTGCTCGTGAGAGTAGAAGCTGCTGGAGGCTTCCACATCCCCTCGCGGTCCCTCAGTACCACTGATTTGGGCCCTTGGCTTGGTGTTGGACACACTTCTGGGCTAAGCATGTCGGAAGACGTACAAAATCCGGGAGATGGTAGGCCGTCGGGGGAGGACGTCCCACCTGGGCAATCAACTTTTGTGGAGCATGATATGGAGCCGTATGCTCAAGGGGCTGGGTTTGGCAAGCGCGCTAGGAAGCGTAAGCATCAGGAACCGGAGTTCCATCAGCTTCAGCTACAGGTGCAGGCGATGCAGCAGACCCTTCTGGGGCTGGTAGCATCACAGCAGCGGTCACCCAGGCCTCGGGACCCTCAGGGCCCAGGGCCTGGACCGTCCTGCTGTCACGCCGACGAGCTGTCTACGACGGCGTCGGATAGCCTGAACTGTCGGACAGACCCCCAACAGTCTGGCACTGAAGGTGGGTCAGTGTCTGACAAGGAAAGCGACGATGCTTCTGAACTCCCGCCCTTGGATCTCTCCGATCGGGCGGTGATTCTCAGGGTGGCTGAGCGCGCTCGCTTACCCCCCTTGGCGGTTCCTGCTCCCTCACTTTTCAGCCGTGGCCTTCATCGGCCCATGACAGGGGGGTTACCACCCCTGCCTGATTTTTTGACAGAACTGCAGGCATCCTGGCAGTCTCCTGTGGCATATAGACTCCCCAAGACCCAGTTAGCCAATATGGCGGGTGCCGCTTCCTACGGGTTGGCGGCCCCTCCATAGATTGGGCCTATGTTTTCAATGCTCGCAGGCGCTACCTTTAGAGCTGATAGTGATTCCCAGCATCCCAATAGGCGATGCAGGGCTACTGACAAGCGGGTGTGTAAGGCTTATCAGTCCGCAGCTCTTGCGGCCCGACTAGCTAACACTAACGCACTACTGCTTGTGTACCTGGAGGGTATGCTGCAGGACATGTCCTCCGCTGCCCCCAGTAACTCAGCAATAGAGATGCTGCGTGTGGTGGACATTATGATGCGCGGGGCTAGTGCTCATGCCCAAGCCCTGGGGCACTCCATGTCCTCACTCGTTCTGGCACGCCGCCAGGTGTGGCTGTCTCAGTCCAGTCTAACAGACTAAGGACAGGTAGCAGCCCTTACTGCCCCAGTGGTTCCGGGGCAGGTGTTCGGGCCGCCTGCGGAGGCTGCCTCAGAGCAGTCACGCAGGGCGAGAGAGATGTTGGGGGCGGTAGGATGGACTCCAGCCCCACGGGCCCCAGCAAGAGGGACCAGTTTTTTCCACAGAGCACCCCCAGCTTCAGGTCCCGCCCCCACTGGCGAGCACACGACCTTTCAGGGGCCTTCATCCGGCTCTCTGGAGCCAAGGGCCTCGCGTTTCTCGCGGTTCCGGAAACCTTCCGGTAAGTCAGCTTCCCGAGGTCAGTTCCGTCGGTGACGGTTACCAGCCTCCGGCACCGCGTTTTCCCCCTCTCCGTCTCGCAAAGTGGCGCATATGTACCCGATGTCCTTGGGTGCTCAGCACATTGGAGTCAGGGTACAGGCTCCAATTCAACACCAAGGCCCCCCATTTTTACAGGGTTACTCCTACTCGGGTGAGAGACGGGGCCGCTGCGCGAGCTCTCTCCAACGAGATTCTGGTGTTGCTAGAGAAGGGAGTAATAACACCCCTGCCCCTGGTGGCAGCGGGACAAGGGTTTTATTCAGTCTGTTTTCTAGCCCCCAAGAAGGATGGGGGCTTCCGCCCCATCCTAGATCTAAGAAGGCTCAACCGCTTTTTGAAGCACCTGCCCTTCCGGATGCTCCGCCTCGCCAATCTCCTCCTTCAGGTGAGAGATGGCGACTGGTTCACCTCTGTGGATCTAAAGGATGCATACTTCCATATCCCCATACACCGGGATCACCGGAAGTACCTCCGTTTTTCCTTCAAGGGCACAGGGTACGAGTACTCGGTCCTCCCCTTTGGTCTAGCTCTGGCCCCACGCACTTTCACAAAGTGCGTGGATGCCGCACTGATCCCACTCCGTCGTCAGGGTATCCGCATTGCGAATTACCTGGACGACTGGCTGATCTGTGCTCCATCAGAGGGGCAAGTGAGAAGGGACACAAGGTCGGTACTGGACCATTTAGCCAGCTTGGGCCTGACCCTGAACAGGGAGAAGAGCCACCTCACCCCTTCCAGAGAAAGGGTTTTCCTGGCTCTGGTTTTGGACTCGGGGTCCATGCGTGCCTCTCTAACCCCAGAGAGGCGACATACTTTGATGGAGAGTCTGTCCCATTTTGCTGCAGCGCAGCAGGGGACAGTAAAACTTTGCCGGAGGCTGCTCGGCCTGATGGCCTCAGCCACCCAGGTGGTGCCACTTGGGCTGCTGCATATTACAGCATTGGGCGAGGGCACAGGGAGTGAGCCCGCATGAAGACGGGCGGCGGCGAAATGCCTAAAAATGGTGGATTGGTGGCTCACCACCCCTGGCCTCAAGGAGGGCGTTCCCTTGGGGCCGGCAGGGGTGAGGGCAGACAGCTCCACGGTAGTGTCCTACATCAACCGCCAGGGTGGGGTACAGTCCCCAATCCTGCATGCGAAAGCACGTCAAATCCTGCTATGGGCACATGCCCAATGCATGTCCCTGAAGGCAGTGCACGTGCCGGGTATAACTAATGTGGCAGCCGATATGCTGTCCAGGGGTGGCCCGAGATCAGGGGAATGGCGCCTGCACCCAGAGATTGTGCAGTCCATTTGGTCCCGCTTCTGGGAAGTACAGGTGGACTTCTTCGCATCCAGGGAGAATGCTCACTGCTCCCTGTGGTACTCTATGATGGACACGACGGGGACATTGGGCGTGGATGCACTGGCACACCAGTGGCCTCCAGCCCTGCTCTATGGTTTTCCCCCCATGCCTCTCCTGCCCACAGTTCTGCTGAGGATCAGGAACTCAGGGGCACAGGTTCTGCTGATTGCCCCCAACTGGCCTCAGCAGAGATGGATGGCGTACCTAAGAGAATCCCTACGGGGCACCCCCTGGCGCCTCCCAACCAGGGCGGATATGTTGTCGCAGGCCCAAGGCCTGCTGTGGCATCCAAACCCAGAAATGTACAACCTGCATGTTTGGCCCGTGGGCAGAGTTGCCGGCAGGGCCTAGAATCAGCAGTGCTGGAGACACTTCAGGCGTCCAAGGCCCCTTCCACAAGGGCGCTGTACGCCGAGAAGTGGGGCAGGTTCGGCCGCTGGTGCGAAACGAACGGGTCTAGCTCGACCCGGTGTGACGTATCAGTCGTCTTGGCGTTCCTCCAGTCCCTTCTGGAAGAAGGTCTGGCGGAATCTACACTAAGGGGATATTTGGCGGCCATATCGGACTACCATGACCTTATTGAAGGCCGGATGGTGGGAGCTCACCCTCTCGCCAGTCAATTCCTCCGAGGAGCCAGGCGGCTTCGGCCGCCTAGATCGAACGCAGTCCCTTCTTGGGACCTGCAGCTGGTCTTAAATGCTCTCACTGAACCGCCGTTCGAGCCCCTGACTGGGCTCAGCCTAAAGCTCCTCTCTTGGAAGATGGCCTTCCTACTCGCTATCGACTCCGTGAGAAGCGTAAGCGAGCTACATGCACTGTCGATACACCCTGCCTGTATAAGGCTGGGGGACAGTAGCTCATCAGTCTCTTTGCGTCCCAACCCCGCGTTTCCGCCTAAGGTCCTTTCGCGGTCATACGTCTCGCGGCCTATCGTGTTGGAGGCGTTTCATCCTCCTCCCCATGAGACCCCTGAAGAGGCCAGACTGCACTCACTGTGCCCTGTCCGGGCCCTGCGGTCTTACATTTCTCGCACAAGTACGGTTAGGAAGACCAATAACCTGTTTGTGTGTTATGGAGGGGCTACACAGGGGCTTGCCCTGTCTAAACAGCGCTTAGCCCACTGGATCGGAGATACGATTTCCAAGGCTTACAGCAGCTCTAATGCGCCCCCTCCCACAGGTGTGGTAGCTCACTCCACTCGGGGCGTAGCTACCTCCTGGGCCTTACTACGTGGCGCCCCACTCGCTGATATTTGCGCAGCGGCGGGCTGGGCCTCATCACTCACTTTCGCCAGGTTTTATAACTTGGACGTAGTGTCATCGGCATCAGTTGCCTCCTCTGTCCTTGGGGCAGCTGAGCAACCTTGTAAGTAAAATGGTGATGATTCAGGGTTTTTATCACCCATTGGTTATGTTCCACGTTCCCACTTGAGCTTGCTCTTCTGTTAAGAACAGCAGCCAATGGTGTAATTTTATTGATCGGTCCCGCACTCATGCTATGATGTGCGGTCCTGGTTACCCCACTACATCCCTGCCTGACTTATTTGATATACAGTAACCTATACCGTGGCGTGTTGACCAGTATGAAATAGAACGTACGGGTTATGGATGTAACCCCGGTTCTATGAATACGGTCAACACGCCACGCGGTGTTGTCAGGCAGGGAACCTTGCGCCCGCAGGACGGCAAGTGCCCTCAAGTCGGCAAAAGAGGTTGAGCGGTGTACCAGCGCCATATTTATGGCGTGACGTGGTTCCACTCGTAGTGGTGGTTCATTTGATAAACAATCTCCTAGTAGCTCCCCCTCTCGGCGAGGATGACCCTTACCGTGGCGTGTTGACCGTATTCATAGAACCGGGGTTATATCTGTAACCCGTACGTTTTGGCTAATTTTTGCATCATGTTCATGTGGGAATTACTATATTTTCATTAGTATAGGGGGGGTAGATATCTATGGGTCCAAAATCCTTATGCAAAACATGTCATATAATGAATACAATTTGTTTTGTCCAATATAAAGAATATACATTTGCTTCTTCTGATGGATTAGGATAAAAATATTGATATCACAGTGTTACATACACCTAAATATGTAGCCTAATCATTCACTCTTGTACCTCAACAAAACATAATTTTTCCCTGTACTCTACAGTATGTATACTTTTGCCCTGGGATTGCATTTTTCTGTAGTTTCTTTTATATTCCAAATCATATTGACTGATCTTTACCATAATCTACCACATATCAGCACACAGAAAATTTGAATGAGCCATGCCATAAATGACAAGTATATACGCCATAGCCTCTATTATGTATGATAACATGAAAATAAAATAGTATTCTACCATCTGCAAAATGCTGCCAAATGCTGCTATCTTCAATGAGAATCGGTAGCCTACATAAATAATTTAATTAACCATTGCACTACAGTATGTGAAATGCACTCAAAATGCGAATAATAACAATAGGCCTATCAATATTGGAAAGACAGTGCTCGAGTGGAAAAAATGAACATACATATTTATCCAGAGAGACCAACGGGATTTTAGACACAAAATTGTTTACATATTGGTATGGGGGAATTCCCCTTCCCAATGTGTTTTTTATAGAGCTTGCGTAATATGAGACAGTGAAAACTAAAATTACTGTTACGCTGGGCTGTAGAAAATAGTTCAAAGCACCCCAGAAGACATGGGATATACCATTGCTAAGGTTATAATGTACTCTTGGATAAAAGAGCCAACAATTAAACCAGAATGAACTGTAATGAATGAGACAGGCTTGCGGTACATGAGGGGTATTAAGAGTCGACGTTTCAGATAGTGTAATAGCGGTATAAAGTGTTGTATATTTCTCAAACCGATTGTACCAGACAATAATTGACCACTGAATTTTGAAAGGAACAGCTAGATGTGTAAAACCAATGGTAGGATTGTATATTAATTTCATACTGAGCAGCATATATTGCTAGTAGAATACATGGTAGAATGAGAGAATACTTTCACATGCGTGAGCAGGGCTTTTCACTGCTTTTCTGGCATACGATCAGGCAATTGTTGGGTTTATCTAGCTGCTAAGACGGAATTCAAATTTTATATGATGAATAAATATATTTGTGAACTAAAATATAGATGCTATTGTCCACTATGCGTAGGTATAGACTGGGTTGGGGGGGTGCTTGTTAAATGGACTTATTAATAGTGAAAAAATAGTGACACTTAGAAACTATGCATTGGGCAGAAATTGTCACAAATCATCTACAAATAAAGTTAAAACACAGAGTTTGTGATTTCTACTAGTCTGGCTGCAGGAGCAACGAATGTCTCAGTTGAGCAAAACGGTCTCCTCGGCGGGACCATCGGCGGGGTTAAAGCTGCAGTAGGCATTATTATTTTGCTATATTTTCTGCAAAATTATTATTAATTAAATTTACTCATTACATTCCAGCAGCTATCAATAAATCAAGTGTTCTGTGAAAAAATCTGGTTTCTTTGAGTGTCCTGGCCTCTGTATTAGGCTGTCAAAAAATCTCACCCTGGTCTTACAAAAACCAACCAATCAGGGCGAGCTATGTAGCTACCAATCAGGGCAACTATCTACAAGCAGAATATCCTCCCATTAGAATAAGAACCCCTCCTTCTCTGCCTGTGCGTGTGCACAGCTTGTTTTTTTCCTCTTTTGCAGCAGCACTCGGAGCAGTCGGGGAGTTCTCTCACAATATGGCTAACGTTAGGTAGCTAGCTAATTTAGCTATGGAAAACACAAACTTCCAAATCCACTTTTACCGACAATGGCATACACTGCTAAGCATAGTAAGAAATAGAAGACCCTGGTGGAGAGGAAAGAAGTCGAATGGAAGGTGCCTGACTTGAATGCCCAACATTTCTGGTGCTGTTGTGGAAAACACAAACAAATATTGATATGTCTTACAACACATAAGCTATAACATTGTACTAACAAAGCTAGCTTTGTTGTTAGCAGTCTAGATTAGCATTAGCTTTTACTGTAAGCATTGCATAGTGTAAATAATGTAGATTTATATTGTGTATTGTGTTATTCATTCACATTCCTATGTTCAATGGCCACCTTATTTAGGGGACCAAGCAGCGCAGCTGCTGCTATCCTATTGTTTTTGTTTGGATTATTTTCTTTTTTTTTCTCTCCTTTCACCAAAAATTCCTGTGAACTGGTTTGGCCTAGAATCACCAAACTTGGTAGGCTTGTTACGATGGCCAAATTAAAAAATAATGAGAGAACCAGGAGGCGCAGTTCTAGTGCGGTAAGCTTCAAGACTCACAATAAACATATAGAATTGATATAGAAGTTTAAGAAATAACCCTGAGTTCCCCTTTAATTGGCAACACGTTAGGCTTAAAAGGCCACTCGTGGGTTGAAAGGCTGACTAGTTGTTTGGGGTGCCACTAGTCGGCACTGTGGTGCAACTAGTAAGGGTTCTGGTGTAACATAAAAGTGCAACTAGTGGCTCAAAATTCATGACTAGCAAGGTGTTAATCTTTGATATCAAAACGGTTCTGTTGCATGTTCACAGTTGTTAGATTACAGCTGTCAACAGTAACTAGCCTACCACAATAGCTGTCTGTAATAGCCCTAAATGTGTAAATGAGGCCTACTAGCCTAATCTATAAATAATGAATGTGGGCATAGTATTTAAATATGCATTTACTTTAAAAAAACACATGGCAGGTTATAACAACATATCTATGCTCCCAATTAAATATAGCCTACTTCGAAATAAATACACAAATGGAAACTCATTGAACTAGGAAGGCAAATTGTCAAACACATTGTGAAAAACGGTGGGAAACCGTAAATTGTCAAACACATTGTGAAAAACGGTGGGAAACCGTAAATTGTCAAACACATTGTGAAAAACGGTGGGAAACCGTAAATTGGATATCAGGGATATGGAATAAATCCTCATTTAGCTTGTCATACTGCTTATCTTATTAACCGATCGATGCACTGACATTATTGGTCCAGAACATTCTTGAAGTTGTAAATATCCTGTGTAGCCTACTAATGTGTTAGTTGCATTTACTCTAATTAGTGTAATATCATCAGTGAATCAATTGTATTTATTTTAATTAATTTAATACATTTCAATTAGTGATTTCAAACCCAGTGGAACACGATGTAACTTTGTTATCAAATATAGTCTCACCACCCCATTGTGTCAATTGCCCTGTTTTGTGTGCATGTTCACAGTCGTTAGGCTACAGCTGACAACAGTAACTACCACAATAGCTGTCTGTAATTGCCCTAAATGTGTTAAAAGACTGTAAATGAGGCCTAATAGACTGGATAATTAATGTGGGCATAGTATTTATATATATAATTACTTTTAAAAAGCACATGGCAAGTTATTTAATGCCCCGCTGTAGTAACTGCATTAGTTAATTTGCCATTTAAGATTTAAGATTGGGAAGCAGACACCTTACCAACCAGACCAGGGTTGGGGAAAAGTTGTCTGGGTCGCACGGGGAAGGAGGAAAAATGGAGGGAAGAAGGAGGAAGTTGAAAAAGAAGGGAAAAGAAGAGGAATAAAAGAATAAAAATTTAAAGAGTTTACATTACATTACAGTCATTTAGCAAACGCTTTTATCCAAAGCGACATACAATAAGTGCATACAGAAAGGTCATCGAAGCAACTACAGAACAGATAAGACAAAGCACATCCTTCCCAAAATGTAGCAGCTATCCCTAGTAATGAACATCGAATGTAGTTCACAGTAAGCTGTGGGTAAATCAGCTATACTATAAACCTATTCTAAATACTATTATAAACTATAACATCAAACATTTAGACAAGAAAAACACAGGGAACAAGTACAATGAGAAAAGGTCCTAGTCAAGGTGTAGTCTGAAGAGGTGTGTCTTCAGGCCAGAACGGAACACAGGCAGAGTTGGAGTAGAATGTAGGGGAATGGAAAGTTCGTTTTTTTTTACAGCTGAATCTAGTCTCACCCCCCAATTCCCATAGAGATCCATTCAAATGCAGAGAGCTTATAGTATCGCTTGTAACAGTATCTGGAAATAAGATATCGAGAGTCTTTTGATGTTGATGGGTCACAGACTTCAGGAAGTAACAGCATGCAAAGGATATGCGACCAAATATTAAATATGATACTTTAAAAATATGTTAAAGCAAAGGGTATGAATACTTATGTAAATTAAAGATTTCAGTTTTCGATTTTTAATACATTTGCAAAAATTTCTAAAAACATGTTTTCACTTTGTAATTATGGACTATTTTGTGTAGAATTTTGAGACAAAAAATGAACTCAATCTATTGTAGAATATGTCTGTAATGTAATAAAATGTGGAGAAGGTGAAAGGGGTATTCAGACTTTCCGGCTTGACTGTAACTATGGTATGAGAAGCCATGTGAATTAATGACTGAACCAAGAGACTTAGTATAAATGGGAAACAGCAGAGGACCCAGTACACATCCCTGCAGGACTCCTGTAGAAATGGGATGGGGTGCAGAGACAGAACCCTTCAAAGGGACTTGGTAGGATCTATCAGTGAGATACGATACAAACAAAGAGAGGACAGTCCCAGACATGCCCATCTCAGTGAGTTTGGAGATCAGAAGTTCATGGTTGACCGTGTCGAGCACCGCAGACAGGTCAAGTAGAATCAGGACAGAGGAGAGGGAGTGGCAAATGCCTCCGTCACGGCCAGGAGCGCAGTTTCGGTGGAGTGCCCGGTTCTGGAGCCGGTCTGATGAGGGTCAAGCAGATGGTTCTGATGGAGAAAGACAGACAGTTGGTTTGAGAGTTTTGGACACAAAAGGCAAGAGAGATACAGGACGGTAGTTCCTGACATCAGAGGGGTCCAAGATAGGTTTTTTAAGGAGTGGGGTAACACGGGCAGTTTTAAAAACAGCAGGAACATAGTCACAGGTTAGGGAGGTGTTGATAATGGAGGACAGATATGGAAGGAGCTCACCGCATATAGACTGGAGGACTGCTGAAAGGATGGGGTCCAGTGGACAGGTGGTTGCGCGATGGTGCGTCACAAGTTGGAGCACATCTGTGTCCTCCAGAGTCTTGAAGGATGACAGTGTAGCGGTGGGTTCGTTATGTGGGATGTGGGGTGTCACTGGATGCATGAAGGAGTTCCGTGACAACCTACCCCTCAAAGTGGGTCAGGAAGTTATCTGCAGAAAGGGAGGAGGGTGAAAGGGGTGGAGGAGTGTAAAGCAGGGAAAAGAAGGTGGAAAAGAGTTTACGTGGATTAGACACACATGCATTCATTTTATCCTGAAAAAATTAAGTCTTAGCCGATGTAGTTGCAGATGTAAAGGCTGCCAGCAGAGTGTGATAGTAGGCCTGGGGATCTGGATTTCCTCCACGTTTTCTCAGCAGCTCGCAGCATGGTTCTGCTGGATCTGAGAGAATCCGCCAGCCATGGGCAAGGGGGTAATAATAGTCAAGCTGGTTTGGAGACAAGAGGGCATAGTGAGTTGTTTTTGTGTTCACAGCTTAAGCATTAATTGATTGCATTGAGTAAACATCATCTGGTTGAATACTTTCTAGAGATGCTCATTTTTTGGCATTTTTCAGTGTAACAGCCAGTTGGGGCCAAATCTTATTAAATTACATAAAATATTAATACATAGATTATGCTCAAACAATTAAAAAAAGAGGAACATTTAAAAAAGGTTACATACAAAGCATTTTCTGCATTAATGTGCAGTTACGTTCTTACTGGATGACAGGTGGGCTACTCTGCAGTCAGTGAACCTGCGGATAATAAGGTGTCATGGTTTATGGGTTTTTATTTTATTTTCCGTTGTGGTTCTCGTCCTGGTTTCCCGATTGAGAATCTATCAGATTTTTTTCACATTCTGTTCTGGGGTTTGCTTTCCCTCATTATTCCTTTCACCTGTGCTTCTACCTGCGGGGTATTTAAGTTTCTCACTTCTGCTTCCCCGGTGCTTCTTTGTCATTCGACATCCCATTGAGCCAGGTATAGCCAGGTACGAGCGACCTTGTGATATTAAACGCTGTTTATGTGACGTCCAGCAGGTCAGGACCCAAATGCACAACGAGACAGTCTTTCTTTGAAAAGAAGGTTTTTTATTCGTAATTCCGGGTCGGATCCACACCGGGAAATCAGGTTTAAACAACAAATCATAAGCTGTGGAACCCGTAGAGAGCTGGCGATCGAGATCCAGCGAAGTGGCCAGGAGTGGTCGTAGCCTGGGTCGGGTAGCAGAGTCAGGCGGAGGTAGAGCTGGGATCCACACTGGGAAGCAGGTGTGGCAATTCCAGACCAGGGTAGTCAACTTGGCTCAGCAAGCTAGCATATGGGGAGACAAGTACAACGCGAACAAGGACCGTGTACTCTGACAAACCGTAATACTTTGACAAGGAATCACAGGAACAGCACGGTTATATAACTAGTGTCATTAGAGCTGATAAGCTGCAGCTTGCGGGAAATGCGTGCGAGATCAGCGAATTGATTGAACAATTAGGAAATGCATGAGGAATGCGGTGAAGGCAATTAAGTGTGAGTTGTGTCATTAAGATGTGGTGCAAGTAATAATGTGCAATGTAGACACAATCAGGCAATGAACGCAGACATGATACAATCAGGTTCGGGGAAAACAGAGGAAAACATCAAGGAAGGAACGGGGAGTGGAGCGGATCGTAACAGTTTATGTTCATGAGGGACTCATATTAGCTTTATTTCAGGTATAGGTATTATTCTTCCTGTTAGTATTCTGTGCTATTTATTTAGTTTTTTGCTGTTCTCTGTGAGACAGGTTTTCTTTGTTTGTTTCATAATGGTTTTACATCTTTTCGGCCACCCGAACTTATATGTCGAAGGTGTTCTTTTCTTTGCGAAGTTTCCCGTTTTGGCTCCAGTATTGAGCTCGGGAGATTTAGTTTGTGTTTCACTCGTTATGCGAGTTCGCCCTATTTTAGTGGGTTGATTTTCATTTGACTGTTTAGCCACAAGGAAGTAGTTTCCTGTCTTTTCTTTTTTTGCATTTATTATTGTGTTACTCCCTTTATTAGTCCTCACTGTGTGATTGTCTTGTTCTGATCCCCCTTCCTTCGCGTTTGATTATCTGCCACTAAAATCCATTACATAAGGTATCAGTGGTCAATGTCCAGGACCTGCTGCACCCTCTTATGAATGCCACTCCCAGTTAGCACATTCTGAATAGAGTAACCTGACCTTCCGCTGGTGGTAGGCATCCACACCAGGAACCTGTGGTTGAAAAAGCGCTCTGGTTGTCATGGATCTTGCCTTCCTTCTCTTATCTCCGCGTCCTTTTTATTCTTTTTTGTCGTTACCGGTAATCTATCGGATTTTCCTTTGTTCTGCGACGGGGTTTTGCTTTCGCCTCGTCATTAGTAAGTTCACCTGTGATTAATTTCCGTTGACTATTTATACTCCGCTTCCTGCCTCTCTCGTTGCTTCCATGTTGTTCTACGTAACATTCGAGCCGGTACAAGAGGTATAGGAGGTTTGTTAGAAAAAGCTAGTTTAAAAAGAAAGGTTAGGAAGTTTAGAAAGTAAGTTCTCTTTTTTCGCTCTGAGTTCAGAGCAGAGGCTTTTCGTTTCTTTTGGTTTTCCTTTCTTATCTAAGAGTGCTCTTACCCAAAACGTTTGGGGTTCTGTTGAGCTCTCTGTGTTTTCCTTTTTGTTTCGCTCCACTAACAGGAGTTAGATAAGCGTATAGCTTATTTCTTTGTTTTCGCTCGGAGATCGAGTTCCTCGTTCTTATCGCGAGGTTATTTGTGTTTTGTTATTTTCCTCTATTCCACTACGGATTATTGTCCGTCGGTGGTGTTCTTTCGAACATTTTCAGTTTGCTCAGCTATCGCATCTGGACTTCCAATATTCCCTCTGTGTCTCTGACACAGAGATCCCTCCACACTGGTGTGGGAGCCTGGCTGTAGATCAGAGCTGGGGCAGGTGGTTCGTACCACAACTTCAGGTCACTCCGCAGCCTCTGGTTTTCCCACAGTGTGGATGCAATCCATTTCTGGTATTGCACAGTGATGCCTCGTTATTGAGGGCAACCAAAATCGATCTCTTCTAGATGCCAAGAGATGGGATAGAGCTGGACCATCACCTGGAGCAGCAACTGCAGGTAGGACAGCACTGGGAGTAATCACAGTGCTGGTGGGAGTAGGTGCAGGACCAGCAGCAGCACATACACTGTAACAGTATAGGGCACACACAGACAGTGTGACACACACACACACACGCTCATGCACTCATGCAGGATAGCACAGGGAGTATTAGGAGTAATCACATACACTGTGACAGTATAGGGCACCATAGGCGTAATCTATAGGGGGGAAAGCACGGTAAAAAAAAAATAATAATAATAATTGCCTATATATACAGTACAAATGGCGTCGCTCATGAAATAATAATGGACATGTAAATTTAGCTGAATTTAGTCTCAATTTTTTTCCAGGTTTTACCTGGATCTACCTGGCTACAGCCTAGCTGTTTAAAAACTTTCAATTTAGCCAGTTTTTCACCTAGACGCGAGACGGCATTGCCTGTTGCATCAAAACATCACTGTTAAAAAAAAAAAGTAGCTGGCTGGAAAAGTGTAATGGCCTAGCCGTCGCTTGTGGAAAACACTGGATGCAATAGGCTATCTGAAAAAAGTGATTGATATATTTTCCCCTTGAATAGAGTCATTCTATTGGGCAATTTTTTTAATTAAAAGCACAAACATAATAGGTAATCGTACATGGGAAATTTAACATGGGCAATGCAGATAAATAACTCTTGCGTTATATTTGGCCGAATTAAGTACAATAAAATAATCAATATATGAAATTTATTTCCAAAATGCAGTATCCACAATTTGAAGAAACTGACTCCTACTCATGACTGCTTAGTGACAAGCAAAAACTTGCTAACTGATTGCACTTTAGAGCAGTGGTCCCCAACCTTTTTTGGGCCACGGACCGGTTTCACGTGAGACAATATTTTCACGGACCGGCCTTCAAGGTGTGGGGGGATATATATGACGAAATAAAATGATACGACTGGCATAAAAACAAATATAAAGTGCATAAAAAATACAACTCACCATTACGCTGAATTAGTGGGAGCCCTGAGCTTGTGTCTCTGCAACAAGCCGGTCCCGGTACCAAATGACCCACGGACCGGTACCGGTCCGTGGACCGGTGGTTGGGGACCGCTGCTTTAGAGCATGTGAACATTGCTAGCGCATGCACAGGAAATAGAAGTTCAATATTTCTGCTCCAAACGTGGAAAGCAAAATCATGTCAAGCAACATGTGGAATAATTTTGAGAAACTTAATACTAACAAGGCAAAATGTCAGGTTTTTTTTAAAGTTGTAAATTAATTTCAGAGAAAAGAATAGGCTACTATAATTAAGACGTCAATGACTAGGCTACCACTAGGGGGCAACCGTGGATAGGGACAAGGGGTAGTCTAATAATTAATGCAAACCCATAGTTCTGTTATTCCAGGACATCAGATTCTGCAGAAATGTAAACCAGCTATAATTACAAAACGAGCTGGAATTCTTAGAGCAAGTTGCAAGTATATTAGATACCTTCGCTTTTCTTACCAACTCGTAGCCTACGGCTAAACGGACCTCATTTCACAATGGTAAGCTAGCATATACTGATGTGTCTTTTTGTATTTATAAAATATTAATAAATATTGTATTTATGCCATCATATAAGTTATTATATTTACTCCATAACATTTACTTAGGCTATATAATGTAGGCCTAGTACTCACATTCTCAGATCTTGCAGCAAAAACATAGATTTTTAAATTTAGGTTTCATTTTTTTATTGGCTTGTTATAAACGTGAGAAATTTCTGCATATCACACGTTACTTTATTTCCAAATTTCTCAGTTTTGTGCATTCACCACCGAAACCCTCAACATTTCAAAGAAGAGGGTAAAAATGTGTAGGCATTATTTCGTTTTTAGGGGCGGGGGAGTGTATAGCCTAGTCCTTTTCCTTAAACACGTGGCCGTTTGCCAAAGCCTTTTTGTTGTGAACACAGTTATAGCCAACGTTAATACTTTTACGGTTCAGGTAGGCCTAATAGCCCTGTAGCCTTTGTTTAGATGTCAGAAGTTCCAAAGCAGCCATACTTTTGTACAGAAAATATGTTGCTTTTATTAATAAAACGTTTTTGTAAAACAGTCTGTTTTTATTGATATTCAAGAATCTCAGCCAATAGTATGCTAGTGGAAAATGCCATGGTGCTGAAAGATTTTTATATGGCATATGGATTCCGGTAGCCTGTAAATGAATAAGTAGGGTCACACATTTGATAATAGCCTACTAGAACGCCCATGATTTTTTAGACGGGATTTTCCGGGAAACCCGGGAACGAGGTATTATAATCCCCGGTTTAAAAAATATTTTTGAGAAAATATTAAACACGAATATGAAAGCATCTCAAATCTCGCCTATAGGGCTTTGAATTATTATTTTTTTCTATTCTCCATTTTATTTGAGAAAATACCCTGTGTGAGGTTGTGTAGAAATGCAGGGAATCAGAAAATTAGTTTTAAAAGGCTCAACATTTTCTGTTGCGTCAGTGTGGCTCGGAAAATCCCCGCGCATAGTGCAGAACAGCAAGCCAAGAAAATTCCTCTTTCCAACTCTCCACAAGTTTATGCTTATGTCCAGCATCTTCGTAGTTGTGTTTGGAGGTAGGCTTGTGGCGCTTATCGCAGTGGGTACTTTAGCCTTTTTGCCAGGCACTTGGCCTGCGTTAGGAGGTTTCATAAAATGTTGATTCTGATAGCTAGAACAGAAAGGCAGCAGGCGATTTGTGAAGCAAAGCCAAGCTATCGGTGTGCTAGTCTATCACAACGCGCCCTATGTAGCCGGTGAACCATTTAAATGCGACATAATACAGGTATAGTGGAGCTCAAAGTTCTATAGCTTACATCTCGCGAACACACCTAGTGTTGTAGTTGCACAGACAGTGCAGAGAAGGAGTTGTGTAATCATGAAATGGCCTCATAACCATATTTAGGCTAAATTTGAGAGAGATGGGTCGCAAAAAAGAAAAAAACACTTGCTGATTGGGCAACCACTGAGTTAAGCCCACCTGCCCAAATACTTTACATTTTTTATTTTACCTGCCCCAGGCAATCGTGATTGTGACTAGTGTGATTGTGAAGTGTTTGTGACTTTATTATGATGAAAATGTTTTGTGTGCTGCCTGCTGTTCTTCTAAAAGCCATCACAATTGACAATTTCAACCACTGCTATAAAAAAAAATTGTAACCCCCCACACTGTCCCCCCCAATAAATACAAAGGAATTACGCCCTTGTAGGGCACACACAGGCAGTGTATTAGGTGTATTAGGAGGATTCACAGTGCTGGTGGGAGTAGGTGCAGGACCTGCAGCAGCACATACACTGTGACGGTATAGGGCTCACACAGGCAGTGTGACACATATTTAAAGGTTTAATTCAATTAATTTAATGCAGCCATCTTACCTTGATAAATAATGTTATATCACCAACTGTGTTCTTCGGAGTCGCTGCCACCAGTAACTGCCATGATGCGTTTAAAAACAACAAAAACTTGCATCGCCACATTTTATTTGCAAAAAATGGACGGGCATGATGAGCCGTGATAGAAATGGAACGCAGAGACGCCGAGATTTGACTAAACGTAGGCTACTGATTCTCGCAAAGTATGCTGCTTAAATGATCTGAGAACGCCAATTGCTTGACAGGGGATATGGGGGTCTTCACCCAGAAAAATTTTACATGATGGAAGTCCATTTCTTGCATTTTTGTGACTTCTGAAATGTGATGTCAGGTATATAGCTTTGAGATTACGGCCTCTGATAAGAGAATGTATAATGTGATGTGGCAAATTTGGTGATAGTCCATTCAATAGTATTTGATTATCAAGAGGCCTGCTCTGCTGATCTGACCTAGGATCTGCGTTCCTCTCTGCCCCCTAGTCCACAGGCACAAAGGCAATTAAGTCACGCTGAGGCGCTGGCTTATCCATGATATAAATCTTAAAGTGGTCAGGGTGTCTTGTCTCTGTTAGGAGAACCGATCGAAACCACACGCAGACACCAAGATGTAGTAATAATGAGCTTTAATCAGAGTGGACAGAAACAGGTCAAAGTCCAGCAATCAGTGCAATACAGGGCAAGCAGAAAGGTAGTCAAATCCAGGCAGGGGTCAGAGTCCAAGCAACCGGGGCAATTTTGAAAAGGCAGGGCGAAGTCTCAGAACAGGCAGAGGTCGGAATTGGGAGATCAATCGGAGGGGGCTGGAGAACAGGAGGGTGAATGGCTGGAGCAGGGCTTGGACGGAGATGGGTAGGCAGGCAGGAGGACTGGAGCAGGGCTGGACGGAGACAGGTAAGGCAGGCAGGAGAACAGGAGCAGGACGGGGTGACACGGGACTGGAAACAGGAACTCCCAGTGAGAATCCCCCATAATCTCTTCTGCAGGTGACAGGTCCGGGATGCCCTTTTCTCCAAATGTACAGGCAGAACCTTTTTGTGGATGGTTATTATCTTTTTAATTTATTTTTTCAAATCTCATTTTAGCCCTATTACCACATAGTGCATTTTGAGCTAGGCTGCACACCACTACTAATGCTACCAATAAGCACACGTTTATTTTCATGTTAGCATTTTTCATGTTAGCACCCTCAAAGAAAAAATGTTTTTCTTTGCTTTCCTGTTGGTCGCCATGGCCTAGGCTATATAGCTACTGGAAGAAACCACATTGACATGTGCGTTTTAAAGGAGGTGGCCCTGCCAAACATGGTAGAAAATGGCCATGTGAATATGGTAATTCATATTGTGCGCACGCTTATCTAATATACGGTCAAGTCTGATTTATGAACATACAAACACTTTTACGCTCAGATCAGTGATTTACACAAGTTTGATGAATCACACGTGAGATTTTCATACGCAAGTTGGAACGCTCAAATATACACTCATTTTTATGACCATATTGATAAATGAGGCCCAATGTGCCTCATCCTATTCTTTGCTATTGAAATGTTTGCAGTTCTGTTTGGATATAATCAATCTACTCTGATAGTTATGGTCCATACATATGAGTATGTGCTTATTTTGATCAGTGCTAATAGAAAATTGGTATTATTACTGACATCCCTAAACTAAATAACACTGATAGCAAAAGAAACTGAAACACACACCTGAAACAACATTTCATTAAATTCATTGAGCACCTTTCTTGCTGTATTCTTTAGTGGTGAACATAATTTAAATGTTTAGTACCCAGAATAAATCAAGGGTAACACATTTACTTGGCTTGCTAATGGGAATGACCAGAACTTAGGCACTGTGCAGATACAGTCCAGATATCGGGACTGCAAAAATGGTGGTCAGGGCATGCAAAAGCAGCATAATGTGATACATGTTGTTTCCTCCATGTGTTTTCTCTGCAGGTGAACAGCCATTTCCATGTCTGGCAGCTTATGGGTCTTCCAAAGCGGCCCTCGGTCTCTTCATAAACACTTTACGGCATGAGCTGGAACCCTGGGGGGTCAAGATCTCCACTGTCCTCCCTTCAGCCTTCAAGACAAGTGAGAACAGTCCATGCCTGTCTATCCACTTTCTCTCTGTCACACGTTTAGGACACAGGTGGCGACACCATGACAGAAAGGCAGAGGTAGAAAATGCAAAACTTTTTTAAAGCAGATTTCCAACTTTCACCCTGAGCGTTCTTTTACGCATTCTTTTACTCAGTGTTTTATACATGTGGCCCCTGGTTTCTTAGATCTAAATTAGTCGCTGATTTTTTAAAAACAAAACTCAGCAGGTCCTGTGGCTCTCCAGGACCCAATTGTTTTTCGAATTTAGCTGCCATTTCCCCGGTTATTGCAGTGCTTTAAATTGTGTGTAACTACTCAATATTGTCAAATACACATTAGGATTAAATACACATTTATATTTAAATGGATGAATTCGCACATAGCTGTAGCTGAAACCCTACAAACATAAAGGCTACAGACATGGAAGGAAGAAAAGCATATACAGTCAAGCCGGAAAGTCTGAACACCGCTTTCACCTTCTCCACATTTTATTACATTACAGACATATTCTGCAATAGATTGAGTTCATTTTTTGTCTCAAAATTCTACACAAAATTGCCCATAATGACAAAGTGAAAACATGTTTTTAGAAATTTTTGCAAATGTAATAAAAATCGAAAACTGAAATCTTTAATTTACATAAGTATTCATACCCTTTGCTTTAACATATTTTTAAAGTATCATATTTAATATTTGGTCGCATATCCTTTGCATGCTGTTACTTCCTGAAGTCTGTGACCCATCAACATCAAAAGACTCTCGATATCTTATTTCCAGGTACTGTTACAAGCGATACTATAAGCTCTCTGCATTTGAATGGCTTTCTATGGGAATTGGGGGTTGAGACTAGATTCAGCTGTAAATTACACTGGCACAGTATGGAACACATGGCTAGCTAAATGGCTGTAAGTCATCAAGGGTCTGAGCTATCGAACGAGCCCCAAACCATCACTCTCCGGCCAGATATGGAGTAGATGTGGATTGATCACTGCAAGGGTTATTTCTCCTGACTCATTTTTCTATAGAACTTTCTATAGAAAAAAGTCAGGAGAAACAACCCTTAAAGGGATCCATCCACATTTTTAAAAACATGTTTTCACTTTGTCATTATGGGCTATTTTGTGTAGAATTTTGAGACAAAAAATGAACTCAATCTATTGTAGAATATGTCTGTAATGTAATAAAACGTGGAGAAGGTGAAAGGGGTGGGCAGACTTTCCGGCTTGACTGTACACTGACTTTCAGGGAGTGAATGTGTAGTCGATGGAAATGGAAGTTACGTGGAGAGTTTTAATAGTTCTAATATGTGCAGGCCCAGATCTTGGTGTGTTTACATATGCATTATTTCCTATTCCATTTCATTAGGCATAGGTATCAGGTGTCTCCTGCACATTCCCATTCCCCGACCTTCCTTTATATCCTTTATATCTGCTTGTTGCCCTGGGCAGCAGTGCTCATGCAGTTTGGGAATGATGAAGTTCATTCTCTATCCAACTAAATCATTGTTCAGCCATCTAGACAATCAAAACATCATTACAATTGATTCATGAGCGGAAATAGTTGCTCAGGACTTTTTTGTTCAAAGGATATAGCAAGGTCCTGAGATCTCACTGTCCTACTGTATGAGTGTGTGATGTGGCCCAGCTACTCAGAAGCACAAGTAGTGTTTTTGGGAACTGTGCTCCACAGAGGATGTGCGCTCTGGCCTCCAATTTTCTTGTGTCTTCAAAGCACAGCAACGACAGTGTTGCTAAATCCAAAATACAGTACCAAACAACTATGTATTACCTAAAATGGCATTCTCTCATTGGTAACTCCTAAATGTTTTAGGCCAGACCAGCAACAGCAAGTACTGGGAGGAGCAGTACAGGCACTTAATTCAGAACCTAACGCCAGAACTGCTGGAGGAGTATGGGGAAGACTACACTCTGGAGACCATGGAGCTTTACCAGGAATTCTCAAAGACAGCCAATGAAGACCTGAGCCCTGTGATCAACACCATCGCTGAGGCACTGACATCCCCGAAGCCCAAAGTGCGCTACTATGCAGGGCCGGGTGTAAGCCTTATGTACTTCATCTACAGTTATTTCCCTGTGTACATCAGTGACAGGTTCCTGCAGAGGCATTTCCTGAAGAAGAAGGTCCTGCCACTGGCCTTGAGGATAGACAAAGGCAGCAATCACAATAACAATAACATCAATAAGATATAAAAAGGCGTTACCGCAGATAAGAAATCATGTGACGCAAGGATTTCCCTTCCCCTGGGGGAAGGACAACTGCTCCATTGCTCCATTGACTTCAATGGGGAAAATAGATTTAAATCAAATAATTAATTTGTCATTCATCAGTGTCATTACATTTTGTCAGGATATTATGCAAGTATTTTGACAGGTCATTGGCAAGGTAAATTGCAACAATAAACATTTTTAAGCTTTGGAAATGTCCATA
Organism: Ilyophis sp. 1 JC-2022; assembly: GCA_022702515.1. Taxonomy (NCBI): domain Eukaryota; kingdom Metazoa; phylum Chordata; class Actinopteri; order Anguilliformes; family Synaphobranchidae; genus Ilyophis; species Ilyophis sp. 1 JC-2022. The sequence continues at coordinate 36,725,070 of CM040400.1, forward strand.
CAGACTGTAAGCAGCCATTCATCTGTGATTCTAAGAAATGGCCCATAATGTCAATATCCTGTTTATCATTACCCTTTTAAGTTCCCATGTAATTTGGGGACTAAATATTTAGCTTGTACAATGGATACTAAAATATTTAGTCATAGGCTTTCCATCATTTTGGCAAGCTAATTAAGTAAGTTAAAATGTAAAATGAAAAGTAATTAACAATGCAATACTTTAATTATATATTTATATGTTCTGGAAGCATGGGGGAGTATTTTAATGTAGCTACTATTCAATATTGACTTTTGGAAAAGTTGACTACCTTTATAGTTACTAGTCTAGACAAAATTACAAACATAATCAGCTACAGTCTACAGGGAAAGGCAGCTATCTAAAACAAATAGGCCATCTACATTAAAGGGGCAGTTCACCCGAAAATGAAATTAAGATATATTTCTTTACACCTGGAGTGCTATCTATTCACCCAGATAGATTGCTGAGATTTCACTAGTTTTATAGATATCCGCTGCAGCTCACCGTGATATCACCCTGATAAAATGGACCACAATAGGTCCAAAGTTTGTGGAGCTCAAAGCGCCAAAAATGTATATTCAAAAAAATCAACAGCAACATCTCTTTCCAAATATAATGACATTGTCATGGTTTTGCAGGTTGCCGCCTTTTCTTTGCCGAGGGTTCTCTCGCAGACACAGGACGGGCATCCTTGCCGTGTTTTTCCGCCGCCCAGCACTTATCTATCTCACCTATTCAGGTGTCTGGCTGGCTACTTAAGCACTGTGCTTTCTGGTTCCGGTGCTTTTGTGTCAATCTTTGCCACGCTAAGCCCGGTCCGCGGTTTAGGATTCAGGAGACTACTTGTTCTTTTGGCTACGTTGCTAAAAGTACATGTGGGACGTGCGTTTAGGAGTTTCTTTGTGAGAAGTTATTTTTATCCTTTCACACTTTGTTGTTTCCTTGGTTTTTTTCCGCCTGTCTCTGTTTGAGATAGTAACCTCGGTTTCACCTCGTTCCCATTTACCTCTTTATTTTAGCTCTTTGATAGTTTATTGAGCTAGAGGCAATTCTTTTTTTCTTTCTCTAATTACTGCTCAAATCTGCAAGCCTTTCCCCCACTTTTCTGGGTCACTTTTCTTTGGCTTTAAGCCAGGAGTTTTTTCCCGTTTCTTAATTTTTTGTGTGCTTCTTTCGCGAACCTTCCTTCTTTCACTTTTGTAGTGGTTTCCACTTCGGTCGGCAACTTATGGATGCCCTCCCGGTCGTGTCTGGTCCTCCCGGTCGCGTCTGGTCCTCGACTCATCACAGATATGGCAGATATGGCAGACCTTGTTGTGCATGTTTTTTTCAAAAGTACATCAAAGTATGCCAACTGTGTATATCCACGCAAAGCACACCAGTATTCTAGGTAGCACTGTGTTGACCATCTAGATATATAAGAACTGGAAACAGCTTACGCTTAAAGGTTCCATGGACTCCTATAGGAGATGCTCATTGGTGCATGAAGCCAGTTCATGGATGCTGCCATGTTTGACTATATGGCTTTTTGGAACCAGAGCATGCACACTGGGTGCCTAAATGTGAAGGATCACCGTAAACCATTAAAGCGCAGAGCAAAGACATGAACCAATGAGCACCGCGGGGAGAATTGAGAACCGAAGCTTCCAAGATGTCTTGCACCTAGCTAGTTAGCTATAGGATTTTGTGGAAGAAAACCAGTGACTCCTTTTGACATTTCTAATGTAGTTTCTAATGTTAAGTTAAAATAAGAAATAAGGCTATGAATATTTTTTATAGAAGTATTCAGCTACACTTATTTATGGAAAAGTTAGCTGGTAAGCTAGCTAGCAAGACTTTGAATTACAGTCAGAAGTTGTGGTTAGCTAGTTAACTAAACAAATATTATGTGAGGCAACCTAATTAGCTAACAAGCTGTCTACCTAACTGGTTAGCTACAACTTCTGACTGATTGAAATTCAAATTCTTGCTTGCAAACTTACCAGCTAGTTAGTCGCTAGCTAATGTTGTAGTCAAGTGTTATGCACTGCAGCTAGCTACTGTTTTTAAGGAGACAACTGAGACCAAAATAAGTAAAATTAGATGTGGTCGGTAACTCAATAATTTGATTGTGCTTAACGTAAACAGGTGAATTTGGAAGCTGTAAACTTTATATGGTTGCTAGACATTCTTAGCCTCTTATAAAGTGAGGTTGCAGACAGGAACAGCTAATAGACTAGGCTTGGATTTATCTATGTGCTTTGTCTTGAAAGCCTGGCTTGCACAGTGCATGAAATAAAGCAAAAAATGTAATCAGTATTCATTTTTTTATTCAAATGAAAACGTGCTTGTACTTACAATTTTTAACAATTATGTATTAAAACAATGCGTAGAAAAGTAAAAGCTTGTCACCAAAATGCAATATCGTCTCATTTTGATTATTTACAAGAAGTAGACTATGGGAATGACAACCTTTTTGGAATTTGCTGAACTGTAATGTTGCTATTATCCTGAACTCTGAGAACATAATCTAAGCTGCAAGTGGAAATTGTCAAAGATGTCATTGCCTAGTGCTGATCCCTTAAAACCGTCCTGGTTGAATATGCTTTGATTTAGTGTTTCTGAGATTGCAAACCCACTGAAAAAAATGAACATTTGTATCCTTCGAAAAGCGCTTGGTACAATTAAATGCTGAACACGTTGGCATTGTTTCTATCTGTAATTAACTCCAACAAACTAGCATGAAAATAATTTCAATGCAATAGCAAAATTCTATATAAACTCCTGTAGCCACTGACGTGACGTTTGGCCTATCACAGCACACAGGCAAATGTTTGCGCTTATGCTATACAGTCGTCATCTTTGTAGTTGACATGTTTATCATCTTCATCATCGCCACCACTTCACCATATAGCATAATCTCAAAATGTATTTAAGAACAAATTCAATATATTAAGCTATTCTCATTTATTTATGTAGGCCTATTTATGTATTTATTTATCTATTTATATATATGATTAGTCTTCATTATCATTATCATCATCATGCAAAGACAGAAATACTACAACTGCAACTACAACATTTTTAATAACAGTATTAGTAGCAATATCAAAATAAAAATGCTGTCAAAATGACATGATGGAATCATATCAGCATCATAGCATTTTAATATCTTTATTCATGTACTCCTCACGGCCCAGATAGCAAGGAAACATTGAATCAATGTTGAATTGACATAAGATGAAGCATTGATTAAATAGGAATTGGGGATTCCTATAGTTTGAAATGAATAAACGAATGCAGCATTAGCATCAACCACAAATACATTTTGCTGTTAAGTCTCGTTTTGTTTATTTTCCTACGTCACTCTTGTCGTAGCAACTAGAACTTTGAATTTAACCAATTTAACCAAGAAAAATTTATTAACCTACCATGTAACATACACATACTGTATATACGAGCGTAGCCTGTACAGCAGCGACCACAGAAACAGGCAATGAATAATTCTAACGGTTTTTTTCATTTGAAAATGAAAGCGCACTTGAATGAATCTGATTTTTTTAAATCACTGTTATTCATCAGTATGATGACTTTGGTTATTGATACAATGTTTCCATTTCAACCTAATACATCGGTGACCATTACCATCAGAAAGTGAATGTTGATTCGACCATTGAAAATTGGTTGATGACCGATACTGATGCTTATAACATCAATGTTGATTCAATACTGAAACAAAAGAAAAAAATACAGGGCCAAGTTACATTAAATAATTTAAGAAAGATTGGGTAGTATTGCTTTGGAATACAGCTAGTTTAATTAGCTACGATAAGCAATATTGTTAGTTGTAACTTTTGATATCAATACTTTTAAAGGCAGACCTAATTTTTGCAAGTTGGAATTAATGACTTACAGACAGTACTTTGTAGGCTATACGTGAGTAACTTTTTTTTTTTTTTATGTTGAAAACGTATTTTGTTGAGATAATATCATGATAAAATCCTGCATAGTGCACCTTTAAAGGGATATTTCACCTTTATGTGACATAAGTAATTTTGTGGAGCCTACCCCATTATATTTGCATAACATGAATACTGGCAACATCAGATGTCCTTATTGACCGTTAACGGCATCCCCGGTAGTCCCGGTTGCCAGGCTCCCCATTCACACCCATTCATTTTCTGGACCTCACCAAAATTAATCGTTTTAACAAAATTAATAGCAAACTAACTACGGCGGATAATACATTGATAAGGGAGAAAAGGTATGTCATTTTTTCTTCTTCATCTTATTATATTCAAAGAAACCATATAGGAAAAAAGCAAATGCAGATGATGAACAACAAATAGAAAGACAAAATGTGCACTGGTTTATTCACTGGTTATGAAATACATCTCTCAAAAGTGTCATTCCTCTTTTACAAAGATTTTAAAACAGGTCATTTTGACCCAAACTGAACACAAGCGTTAACTAATAACATTATCCAACTCCCTATCCATTAACAGTAGCTACCTGGGTAACTTACCCAGTTACATAGAAAACATTATTACTCTAAGTTTTGGCATCAAATACAATATAGCTTGGAAGCTATCAATCTTATCACAGTCAGCTTCCAATGCTATACTTGCTAGAAAATACTTAGCTAAGTTTAACGTAGCAATGGTTGCTGTATAATTAACAGGACAACCAGTAGATGTTAAATAGCCGAGCTGACATTAACCACTTTAACTGTTGCATTGGTGTGCATTAGTCTGTATTCTGCCCATTTGATTGCTTCCAACTGGCTCTGTAGGTTCACTTGGTCTCACGAAGCTGCAATCTATCATTTTTATTTACATTGCAACTTCCAACACAGAAACTCTTCAACATGTCTATTTCCCAATAAAAGTCAATGAAGGAATTCAGAGTTTTTGCCCCTTCATCTCCATTGATAAGGGTTCCGGAGTGCAGTTACCCAGATGTCCGAATTCATTCGTAACATCAGCTCGGTGTACAAAAACAGGACCATTTAGCACACTTTTGTTGCATGATGCTATTTGCTTGTATATTGTATTTTTTCAATGGATCCTCAGACTACACCATAATGTGTACAGCCTACCACACTGGACTTGACACACAGCAAACTGGGAAGGGGTGGGGGGCCTGTGTACATCTGCTTATGCTTAAACTCAGTTTGCAGGTCCATTTCAGTGACACTGATTCACGAAGTAGGTTTTTGTATTGAGTGAACTTCCCCCTGACCCTATCTATATTCTTCCTTCATTGGTCTTCAGCCATTGATATGGACTTGCTTAATTTGTTACAGCTCTCTGTGAAATGCACATGGAAATCCCTGTCTAATAATTTCTGTTTAATACACCATGGTAATTGGGCACATACATACTGCAGATTCATTGCACTTTGTTTTCAAAGATCTGATATATCAAATATTATTTTTACTTTATTTGTTTTGTTGTTGATGGGGGGGAGGGGGGTTATTTTTATTTCCCACTTTAATTCTTTAAATCATTGTATTCATGCCAGTTTTCTTCAATAACTTCTCGAACTGTGAATTTTTATAACAAAAAATAAAAACTGTCAATTGTTCAATTTATTAAATTCACCTTTATAAAATATTAATCATTTGTAAATTCCTCACTTATAATTTTAGAAAAAGTTTTCAAATTTAATGGAAAGGACCTGTTTGCAAGCTACATGTATATATTTTTTGTGCTCAGCTACATGCTTGAAATGTGTCAATTAGTATCTATCCCTGTATGAGCATATTATTCTTTTCACTTTGATTAATTACGTGTTTTTGTTTCAAATTTACTTTATGGGAACTAGTCTTGATCAGCAATACAAAACTTTCCAGATGTAATTTCATCTGGCCTCTGAAAATAATGACCATTACACAGCATCTGGCACTCCTGTTTCTGGACAAACTCTTGGTTCCTAGAAAAGAAAAGCTGACCAAAGCAGTGTGAGCTGCACTCACCCAGGTTTCCCAAATTGGATGGATGGAAACCTCGGCCATCGTAGCTGAGTAGTGCTGCCAGACTTCTGTGATTTCAATTCCACTTTTTGCTTTTCAAAATCAATATTATCAATAACTAAAATCAAAAAACATCAAGAACTGCCACTGAAAACTACAGAACCAACCCATACGGAAATGGGACCTTTTTAAAAAAAAATATTTTTACCTCCGCTGTAGTTTACTTCAGTTGGCAACATAATTTAAAACATTTTAAAACACTTTTTGTGTTCCCCTAAAATAATTAGGGGCCCTGAATAATTATTACACTTTATTATTCATTATTACACTTCAAATATATAGTTATTTCGAGGCCAGTGCTGGACAGAGATAATGTGTTTGTTTAACCCTGAGAGCAATGCAATAAAACCATTGGACTAAAAGTGTCCAATTGTAGTATAGTACAAAATGTGCGCTGCCCAGCCAATTATCAAATGATAACTATTGGGCAGTTGAGATAAGCGTTTACTCTGTCCTCTGCCCACCCCACACCTCAAACTGTAAGGATCTGAGAATTGTGTGTTATTTGTATTTTTATTTTATTTTGTATTATTGTTATTCATTGCCATTCTGTATGTATTGTTTATTCTTAGTTTTTATCTGGCTTGATTATTTTTCGGTTTTGCCTAGTTGTCCCGTGTCTGCTTGTATACATCTGATCTCGCACTCCCTGTTTACGTCTCTGTACCATTCGGGTGATCTCGTTGGTGTTCGGGTTCCCTCTTGCTTCGCACCTGTCTCTGTGCACTTAGATTTACTAATTACCACTAACATACTAACGATAGATTAGATCTACTAACTCCACTAACAAACTAATTTGTATATAATTACTAATTGTACCCACGGCAGGGGTGTGTATAGTTACTAATCTCACTAATATATTAGAGCGCACATTTTCACGCTGTTCTGTCCTTGTTAATCATTCTCAGCTGCATCTGATCTTCTCTCCCTGTTCTCTTAATCTATGCACGATTTCCTGAAACTCCAGGTCATCTGTTATCGTGTATCTGTATGGAATCCAGTCCGCGTTTTCCCTAGTTGTCTCCGTGATTGTTTCATTGTTCCCAATTGTTTTCAATTGTCTCTCGTTTTGATCCCCGCCTCTTCACACACCTGTTTCCCTTTGTGTCATTTGTACCGTGTGTATTTAAACCCTGTGTTAACTCCAGTCTGTGTCAGAACGTTGATTTACTTATCCTGTGCCTGCGAGTTGTTAAAGCCTGACATCTGCTAGATACTGCCGAGATACCCTTTGCCCGACTGTTCTTTTGCCTAGCCCTTATCGGTCCTGTTTTTTATTACGGTTTTGATTACGCCTGTTTTTGACTATTCTCCTGCCTGATCCCCTGTTACTGTCTGACTTCTGATTCCCCGGTTCACGACTTTTGGATTGCCCCTGATTACCCTTTTGGATTCTGTTTTTGTACCTCCCTGATTCTGATCTCCTGGCTTGACTCCTGCACGTATAATAAACTACGAATTTTGCCTTATCCTGTGGTCTGCGTCTGGGTCCTACTTCCGAACGTAACACAAACCGAGTTTGGAGAGTAGAGGGATGAGGATTGCTTCATGTAACAACAGCTTCTGGAAAGAAAAGAGTAATTGTAACAATAAAAACAAAAAAGCAATAAAACCAGTTCTAAGAACTCCCCATTCATATTATTTTTTATTATTATTTTTTATTATTATTTTATTTTTTAGTAGCTTAAACATGTTATATGTTGGCCTTGCGTTGTCTAAAGTTCAATACATTACATATGCATGTTCAGGGGACTGCAGGGCGCCGGTAATGTTATGGTGAATCAGAGCACTCATTCATTTTCAGGCGAGCCCCCTGATTCTGCTGCCTGATTCGCGGCCAAAAAAGTAGCCCCCGGGCGCAGGCCTGTGCGCCCCGGACTATCCTACCCTTTTCTGATTAGTCCTCATGGTTTATGATATTATTGGATTGGATTTAAGGCATGTTTATCACGCCCAGCCGGCATCTAGCAGGATATCACTGCGAGTGCGCAAGTACTACGGATAGGTTCAGTCGGCTGCTACTCATTCATTCAAGTAGACCTAGACCAAGCGAGAGAGATAATTCGAAATGGCTTCTTCAAGTGGAACAGAAAGCAAAGAAAATTCGGTTATTTCTTTGCAAAAAGAACCTTTCTCAAGGCGTTCATTGGAAGAAAAGAAAAGAGTAAAGGAACTTGGACCAGAGCGACCAGATTTGCACATTCAACAGCAAACAAGTGATCGCGGTCGGGCTTATACCCGGGGCTTCTCTCGCTCGTGTTATGACAAACGGAGTTGGCTAGCTGGATGTGCTGTGAGTCATGCGTTCTATTGCTTTCCCTGGGGTACGAGACCTAAAGGCTACAGAATTGGCATTAGAAACAATCAGAAGCTATGTTTCCATCAACCTAATTTTATGCGCATTTTCAAGTATCGCATCAGAAAAGGTTGATGGAAACGGCAAAATTCGAAAAAACTTACTCTAATTCGCAAAAAAGTTTATACGCTCGCTTGAGGTGGTTTTTGTCTTTTGCGAAAAAGAGTTAATGCGCAAAACGGTAGATGGAAACACATTTGCCGAATAAGTTCTGACGTAGCGAACATTGAACTCACGTGACTGATCAGCCGTTTCCGCTGTCGGCGTCTTTCCGGATATCAATTCGGCCAATATTAGTTGAATTGAAAGGACAATTACAACTTGCCCAGCTGAAACTAATTCCTGCAGACCTCTTTCCATTTTATTGCCAAGCGTTATGTTCTCCACGTGGGTATGTTACCAAGGCAACTGGTTTTGTTTACGATATGCAACCTCTACTTCTTCGCTCCAACTCAGTTGGTGGAAACGCACCTAATTCGCATTTTCTTTTTTTTTCTTTTTGCGAACTTTCCAAAAGTTCGCTTAAAATTCGAATTACATTTAGATGGAAACATAGCTAGTGATGTCTTACTTGAAAAACTGTCCTCCACTGTTGCCAATTAAACTGTCTTATGCAACTGAGACACAAGGTGGCTTGTTTTTTCTGTTTAAAGTCAAAGTCAGATGTATTTGTTTTTTTTTAGAAATGCTAGCGCCCCAACCTATATTTAGATCACCAGCCGCCACTGGATGCAAGCATGAAATTTGGCACAAATACTCTTCAAGGTCCACTCTTTTGAAAAAGTGCGCTGGCCACTCAAAAAATTCAAAATGGCCACCATTTTTCAAGATGGCTTCCAGGAGTTGTACCAATATGTCCTATATGAGGGTAGGTGGAGGAAAACTTAGTTTAATAGAGTGAATGTCATTGCACAACCAGGGCACAATGGTGACATCACTGCTGTGGAACTCAGCATGGGGTTCAGTGTCAGCTGATCTAGTTTAAGTTAGCTTAATAGCTTAATTCAGTGTCCCAAATGTTGTCTAACAGCCCCCAATCAATTAGCTAGTAATAGTTAGTAGATGTAGTTAGATAGCCGCGCCTGAATTGACAGGGTGTGCCAGCTCGGGAGAGCCGAGCCAAGGGTAAGCGGGGCTATACATGACTTGTTCATGTATACTTACCCGGAAGGTGTACAGATCACACGGGACTTAAATGGCACTGGATGAATGATTGGGCTAGGTGTAGGTCACCCGAACCTAGTTGTATCCCATACCTGAATGTGCGGTATTACTTTGATTAAGGTGGTAAAAGGATAGCCCCTCGGCCTTAATCAGAAATCAATCAAAAAAATGGCAAATGCTAATCCAATGTTAGCCAAGAGGCAAACTGATTGGAAGAAATGTTGTCTTTGTCAAAAAGACAAAAGAAATGAAGTCCTAGTATCACCTCCAACCCATCATGTTCCTCAACATGACGGCTATACCATGCTTGCCACCAATGTTCCACTCTTTCATGAGATCAATCAAATGCCAATGATCCTGGACCCGGCAAGGCTAGATGAAGGTGGTGGTATAGAAGATACTTTGAGAAGGAACCAGGCAAAGTATCACATGAGTTGTCGACTAATGTTCAACAAAACCAAATTAGATCGTGCGAGGAAGCGACAATCCAATGCTCAAAGTAATGAAATAGATGAAGGCCACACAAAGCACCGTAGAACCAGTCATGATGGTCAGTCTTGCATATTTTGTGATAAAATATCCCCTGCATCTGACCTAAGACAGGTAATGACAATGAACCTGAACAACAGGCTACATGAATGTGCCCGGACACTAAATGATGGTAAACTATTGGCTAAACTGAGTGGTGGTGATGCCATAGCACAGGAGCTGAAATACCATCGTGTGTGTCTTTCTGATCTCTACAACAGGGAGAGATCCCACCTGAGAGGCCTTGAGAAAGAGTTGTCTCAGAGTGAACCAGAACCAGACATCTTTCCCTTGGTTCTCTCAGAACTGGTCAACTACATTGTAGAAACCAGTCTCAGTTCTGATGGTCAATCCGTCTTCCGTCTCGCAGATATGAGTAACCTGTGCCAGCAGCGTCTGGAGCAACTGGGTGTAAACTCACCTACTGTCAACTCTACCAGACTAAAGGAAAAACTGTTGGCAGAGATCCCTGAACTTTAGGCTCACAAAAAGGGCAGAGATGTGCTCCTGGCTTTCCAGGTAGATGTAGGCTTAGCTCTCTCTCAAGCTGCAGAATACTCAGAGGCACTTATCATGGCCAAGGCTGCAAAAATCCTGAGAAGGCACATTCTGGACCATCAGTCCAGATTTGATGGAACATTCCGTGAGGGATGCATCAAAGATGCCATCCCTCCAATTCTCCTCCAGTTCATTGGTATAGTAGAACACGGAGCTGACATCAAATCACAGCTGAGATTTGGCACTTCAAGGACTGACCAGGCTATTGCACAACTGTTGCAGTACAACTGCTACTCCCGATACAAAGAGGGAGCAGCCACCCACAGACATTCCAAAGATAGGGAAACTCCATTCCCAGTATACATAGGTATGTCCGTTTATGCCAAAACCAGGAAGAGAAGCCTGGTTGAAATGTTGCATGAACATGGCATGAGCATTTCCTATGACCGGGTGCTGGAGATATCAGCTCAACTCGGAGATGCAACAGTCAGCAAGTATGTTGAGGATGGTGTGGTCTGTCCACCAGTGCTACGAAAAGGGTTGTTCACCACTGCTGTCATGGACAACATTGACCACAACCCATCTGCAACAACTGCTACTACATCTTTCCATGGCACCAGTATGTCTGTATTTCAACATCCGACTAAGGCAAACAGTGGTGAAGAGCGTCAGCAGCTCAGGTTTGGTCCAGAAAAAGTAAAGTCTGTTCCAGAACTTCCTGAATCTTTCACCAACATCCACCCTGCCTTTTTCAAGACAAAGAAACCTTTGCCACCAAATACCCCAGTGCCAAAGCCAGCCACAGATGGGGTCAGTCAACCCAGCGTCAGCCAGAATCAGAGAATTCTGGTGACTGGGGATGGAAGAAGGTTGGTGAAGAATGGTGGGTCTTCTGGACAGCCAATTCACCACTTGCAGAGAGTTGTCAACAACTCACCAAATGTGGCTGCAAATCAGGGTGCAGTGGAAGGTGCAAATGCTTCAGATTGGGTTTCGTCTGCACAGCACTGTGCAGTTGCAAATGTGAGTGAAGTTAAATAAACCAAACTATCAGCATCCAGTAAACTAACCTGAGCAAACTGGAGTATAGCAATCAATGTTAGGTGCAAGACAAGCTCTGATCCAGTTCTCAAACGTTGTCCCTGGTAGAAATCATACCCCACGGTAGACAACATGGAAACCTTTTTTATATTCTAGGTGGTATTTTGGGCCAAAACAACATGTCTATCCAATTCATTGACCCTGAAAACCTAGATTTAAACCAAAGAAGCATGTCTCTAGCTTTATTAGCCTTTGACACCATCTCCCACTCCATTCTCCTCACTCGCCTTTCCACTTACCTTGGATTCACGGGTACAGTTCTCTCCTGGTTCCATTCATACATATCTGACAGACAGCAGTTTGTCTCCGTCAATGGCTCCAGCTCCCACTCAACCCCAGTAAACCATGGTGTGCCTCAGGGCTCTGTACTCGGTCCCCTTCTCTTCACTATTTACATGCTTCCCCTGGGCCAGATCATTCGCCAGCATGGTCTGAATTTCCATTGTTATGCTGATGATACACAACTGTATCTCAGCACTACACCAACCACCCTCCTCCCTCCTCAGTCCATTGTCAACTGCCTCCTTGCAATAAAGACCTGGATGACCGCCAACCTACTCAAACTTAACAGCAAAAAAACCGAACTCCTGGTCGTGGCTCCCAAGGCCCTGCGTCAGAAGGTGGGGGATTTTATCCTCCATGTAGATGGCTCTTCTACATCTCCAGCCCTTGAGGTTCGCAACCTGGGGGTCATCCTGGATTCCACCCTCTCTTACCAATCCCACATAAAATCTGTCGTTAGATCTGCCTTCTTCCATTTAAAAAACATCTCCCGACTCCGGCCTTCACTGTCTGACTCTGTTGCTGAGACCCTCACCCACACATTCATCACTTCCCGCCTGGACTATTGTAATGGACTCCTGTTCGGGCTCCCCAACAAAGCACTGGACAGACTGCAATATGTGCAGAACTCAGCTGCCAGGGTTCTCACCCGGACCAAACCTTGGCAGCACATCACCCCCACCCTGGAACACCTACATTGGCTTCCAGTTAAATTCCGTATCAATTACAAGCTGCTCCTCCTAGCCTATAAAGCTCAACACGACCTCACCCCACAATACTTGTCGGATCTCATCCATCATTACACTCCCTCACGGAACCTGCGGTCGACTGATTTAAGTCTCCTCACTGTCCCTTGCACCATCAGACGAACCTTCGGGGACAGAGCCTTCAGCGTCGCAGCCCCTATCCTGTGGAACTCTCTTCCCATGGAGATTCGGCAGGCACCAACATTGGACAGTTTTAAATCTGCACTGAAACGACACTTGTTCACCCAGGCCTTTGGCACCTAGTTTGGTTGTTTTGTTGTTGTTGTTGTCTGTTTATTGATTGTGTCTTTGTCGTCTACTTGTTGTGATTGTCTTTTGTTGATGTAAAGCGTCCTTGGGTTTCGTGAAAGGCGCTATATAAAATAAAGTTATTATTATTAGTTGCTGAGATATTAATTCAAATATATTTGTTTTGCGGCGGACATCTTGGACGCCATCTTTGATACAGCTATTTTTAAGTAGCTGTTTCAGGCAAAGTAACATTCCTACTATATTCTTTGACCCCAAAAATCTGGGTTTAAACCATAAACAGTTTGATTTATTCGAAATACATACATAGATATAATCAACATTCAATAGAAATGGTCGCCATCTTGAATTTTTGAGTGGCCAGCGCCTTTTTCCAAAAGAGTGGCCCTTAGAGAGTATTTGTACCAAATTTTATGCTTGCATCACCATTTGAACGATTCTTACACGATCTGCTCTACTACATAGCAAAACTAAAATATTTCTTCTCATTTAAGGATCTGGAGATTGTTTTACATGCCTTCATCACCTCCCGTATCGAGTACTGTAATTCCCTTTACATGAGAGTCAGTCAGTCATCCTTATCTCGGCTGTAGTTAGTGCAAAATGCAGCTTCTAGGCTCCTGACCGGCACTAAGAAAAGGAACCACATTCCCCCTATACTGGCCTCTCTTCACTGGCTGCCAGTCAAAAACAGAATTGAGTTTAAGGTTTTATTATTTGTTTTTAAAGCTGTACATGGTATGGCACCACAGTATATTTCTGACCTTCTTTGCCCCTATTCCACCTCCAGGGCTCTAAGATCCTCTGACAAATTGCTCTGTCTGTTCCTCGGCCCCGGTTGAAAACTAAACTCAAATGCTGCCCCAAGGCTTTGAAATAGTCATTTTCTATGAGGTCTTCCCCCTCCATTGTCTCTTTTAAATCCCATATTAAGACGCACCTTTTTACATTGGCGTTTGAGTCTTAATGCTTGGCATGTGTTGTGTTTTTGCGTATTGTATTTTATATCTTTATTTTATTTATTTATTTTATGCATCTTATTTTTAATGTTCTTATTGCACAGCACTTTTGTCAACTTCTGCTGTTTTTAAATGTGCTTTATAAATAAACTTGACTTGTTTTATGCCAAGAAACTGAAGTCGCTAAAGTAACGTTCACGTTAGTGTCTAGCTAACCTATAGAAAATAAGTGTTAGCTTGTGATGCTAGGTCACGGTAGGTATATATTTGCAGTAGGTATATAACTAACGTTACTGTAATAGACTACGTTATATCAAGGCAGGGCAGCGGCACAGTTGCCAGCTCGCCAGAGGTATGGTCTATGGTCAGAAGCAGTTTGTGAAAATTAAGTTTGTAATACTCATTTGAGCATCTCAGGGCAATAGAAAAGGACTGTCTGTGCGTTTTTTGTTTTATTTTTTCCTCATGATACATCATTGAGCTCATTGAAAGGCAGCTATTTTCCCATAGGAATACATTGAGCAGCTGAGACCAACCAACCTAGTGACATCACAACCACAGTTGGTCCAGAATTGCTGACCCCTAGTGGAAAAACACCAAACTTTAACTTCGATTTGAGATTTGAGATTTGAAAGCATCTCATTTAATGTAAAAAGCTGACGAAACAGAGCCACTTTAAGACATATCAGCATTTTAGCTAGGTTATTGACATAACATTGAAATGTTTGTGTAACATTTCTCACCTGAACAGTCTTATCTTAAAATGATAAAAATACTAATTTAAAGCACAACTGACCTTTGGTAGAACTTTGGGCTGTGTAGTTACCTGGCCATGATATGAGTCCAAATGGTGGCGAAATATGTTCATTAGTTGCTCTGTGCTCCTCTGGGGTGATAACCATAATTAGGCACATAGTAACATTTTTCCCTCCTCTTTATTTTATTATTAGTGTGTTTCATTAAACTATAACATAAAACTAGAAAATAGTTATTTCGTGGTACTGGTGGGCGTGTGTGAGAGGACTGGTTTGTGGGTGGAGCGTGATGGTTACGTGTGTGGCATGTGACCTGTGAGAGAAGAGAAGAAGGCTTCCGGGAGAGAGTGGCGGGAGTTAATTTTTTTGAAGAGCCGGAATTGTTTGCAGAGCAGAAAAGGAGAGATTGCCACGGGCTGTGACACGGCCATCAGCACTTTTTAAAAAGAAAAACAAAACTTGAACGGACGGAGAAACGACAGCAAGGGCTGTCAGCTTGAAGGGAAGCAACATAAGTGCTGTCCAGTTGTGGAAAGAGGTAAGTGCCTGCCTGCATTTCATGATTGCACAAGCCCACCGTTTGTAATTGTATTGATCAGGATATCACCTTACACCAATGTTGCAGTTATTTTTAATGTCTGTAGAATTCCCTAGACAACATGTAGTATAATATTTCCATTTCCTATATGTAAATCCTCCAAATACCGCATACGTATAGGCATGCGGGGTGTGGGGTCCCCCTCCAGGTCACACACTGAATTGTTGCTTCGCGGCTTTATAAATGTGGACTCATGACGTGTATATGACTGCAGTTTGTGTACCAGATCTGTAAACTCTTGGCAAGATACAGATTAGACACAATGCTTTGAAGCCACAGGACCACAGGAAGTGGCCCTGACCAAACACCTGTGAATAAGAGCCAGAGGATTAGCATACAATAGTGAGGCCACCTGCAGGATGAGATTGGGGAGTTGACCTTCCTAATAAACTCTGTCTAGGAGGCAGTGAAACTGTTCGGTCTAATAAGCTACATGGTATGATAAATTGTTGTGATAAGATATGAATCTGCAAAATGCATGTATAACCTGAACTGGATATATTTTGAAACTACCAACTAGTAAAAATTGTTAAACCACATACACATATGGCAGATATATATATTTTAAACAGAAATTACAGGTTCTGCGTCACAATGGTCTAAACCGATCAAAAAGGGTGAGATCAGATAAAGGTCAGGGTGAACTTAAGGCCACCCCCACATGAAAAACCATTGTGACGCATAAGGTCTTGAGTACGCCCCCACAGGAAAACCATAGTGGCCATGTGATCAGGTATAAGAAATGCCCCTAACATCAACTAAGGGTAGGAAAAACACCAATTACGCCCACATGTCTGTGATTGGTAAACAAGTGTCCCGGGGCGGGGGAACGGATATGCAGAAAGTGTATAAAACATGTGACAAACTGACTATCGAGGCTTCTGTCCGCGGATAGAACTCGTCTTTGTACAAGCATTTTTGCTGAATAAAGTCTAAACCTGTTTGAAGAGCTTGCCTGGAACTTCTTTATTTTAAAAACTCTAACTCTGAACCTTCTTTATTGAAAACTTTAAGTTTGGACTGAAGACTCTAACTTTTGGATTAAATACTTTAACTTTGACTGAAAACTTTGAACATTAAATTGGATACAACGAACAAGTAGGCGGACTTGGAGAAAACTGAGATTCTCTAGCCACTACAAACATGACGTGTGATATAATTTCCGTGCAGGATTGAGGGTGAGTTGTAACAATAGCATCACCTGTTTACCTGTGGAATGTTAGAAACAGGTGTTTTTTGAACTTCCCAGTCTAATTGCCCCTGTCCCAACTTTTTGGACCGTGTTGCAGGCATCAAATTCGGAATTAGCGTATATTTACAAAAACCAATAAAGTAGATAAGGTAAAACATTAAATATCTTTTCTTTGTCCTGTTTTCAATTAAATACATGTAAAAGATCATTTACAAATCACTGCTTTCTGCTTTTATTAGCATTTTACATACTGTCATACATATAAAATTTTTTTGGAATTGGGGTTTGTATATTTAACCTTTACATTTAATATTTACATTTATATTTCACATTTACATTTACCATTTACTTGTATATACTTTTTAAAATTCAGACATTACATTACAATTATTTGGGAGACGCTTTTATCCAAAGTGACATACAATAAGTGCATATTGAAGGTCATTGACGCGACTACAAAGCAGGTCAGACAAAACACAACTTTCTCATAACGTAGGAGCTATCCCTAGTAATGAACACAATATAGTACTGTTATGGCGCTCTTGCTCCGCTGTGGTCTCCCTGTTTTGTCATTACAGTCATTTAGCAGACGCTTTTATCCAAAGCGACGTACAGTAAGTGCATATAGAAAGGTCATCGAAGTAACTACAGAACAGATAAGAAAGCACATTCTTCCCATACAGTATCAGCTATCCCTAGTAACGAACACAGTGCAGTTCACAGTGAACTGGGTAAATCATCTCTACTACAATTATTTTCTAAATAGTATAAACTTGAGTACACAGTTCAACAAGAAGACATACCATGAGGTCCTAGATAAGTATTAGTCCAGGTGGAGCCTGAAAAGGTGTGTTTTCAGGCCACGACGGAAAGCAGGCAGGGTTGGTATTGAGCGTAGGGGAATGGGAAGTTCGTTCCACCACTGGGGAGCTAGGGTGGAAAAGCTCCGCAGTCGGGAGGAGCGAGCGCCATTGACACGGAGGGGGGGAAGTGCGAGGCGCCCTGCTGTAGATGAGCGAAGCGGTCGAGCAGGAACATAGGTCTGGATCAGGTCCTGCAGGTAGACGGGGCCTGTCCTATTAGCTGCAGTGTGGGCCAGGGTCAGAACTTTGAACCTGATCCTAGCTGCAACTGGCAGCCAGTGGAGTGACCTCAACAGGGGGGTGACATGTGAAAATTTCGGGAGGTTAAACACAAGCTGGGCAGCTGCGTTCTGGATCAGTTGAAGAGGGAGTATGGCGCAGGCTGGTAAGCTTGCGAGCAGGGAGTTGCAGTAGTCCAGGCGTGAGGTGACCATAGTCTGGACCAGAAGCTGGGTGGAGTAGGTGGTCAGGTACGGTCGAATCCTCCTGATGTTGTACAGGAGGAATCTGCAGGACCGTGCCGTCGCCCTGATGTGGTCTTTGAAGTCCAGCTGGTCGTCTAGGACCACCCCCAGGTTCTTTGCAGAGCGGGAGGCAGCCACCACGGTCCCGTCAACGGTGATGGAGAGGTCAAGTAGCGGGGAGGTTTTGTGTGGCATGAAGAGGAGCTCTGTCTTGTCGAGGTTGAGCTTCAGGTGATGGGTAGTCATCCACTCAGAGATGTCGGCCAGACAAGCAGATATCCTCTCCTTTACCTGTTTGGTAGAGGGAGGGAAAGAAAGGAAGAGTTGAGTATCGTCAGCATAACTATGGTATGAGAAGCCATGTGAATTGATTACTGAACCAAGAGACTTTGTATAAATGGAGAACAGCAGAGGACCAAGTACAGATCCCTGCGGGACTCCTGTAGACAGGGGATGGGGTGCAGAAACAGAACCCTTCCAAGAGACTTGGTAGGATCTATCAGTGAGGTACGATACAAACCAGGAGAGGGCAGTCCCAGAGATGCCCATCTCAGAAAGTGTAGAGATCAGGAGTTTGTGGTTGACCGTGTCAAATGCTGCAGACAGGTCAAGTAGAATCAGGACAGAGGAGAGGGATGAGGCTCTAGCATTGGAGAGTGCCTCAGTCATGGCCAGGAGAGCAGTTTCAGTGGAATGTCCGGTTCTGAAGCCGGACTGATGGGGGTCAAGCAGGTTATTCTGGTGGAGAAAAACAGACAGTTGGTTATGTACAGCTCGTTCAAGGGTTTTGGACAGGAAGGGCAAGAGAGATACAGGACGGTAGTTCCTGACATCAGAGGGGTCCAAGCTAGGTTTTTTTAAGAGTGGGGTTACACGGGCAGTCTTAAAAACAGCAGGAACATGGCCACAGGTTAGGGAGGTGTTGATAATAGAAGACAGATATGGAACAAGCTCAGCGGATATTGACTGGAGGACTGCCGACGGGATGGGGTCCAGCGCACAGGTGGTTGCGCGCTGGTGCGTCATGAGTTGGAGCACATCTGCCTCCTCCAGAGTCTTGAAGGACGACAGCGTGGTGATGGGTTCGGTGTGGGGGATGTGGGGTGTCACCTGGGGTGTGAAGGAGTTGCGGATCATGGCCACCTTTCCCTCGAAGTGGGTTAGGAAGTCATCTGCAGAGAGGGAGGAGGGTGAAGGGGGCGGAGGGGGGATAAGCAGGGAGGAGAAGGTGGAAAAGAGTTTCCGTGGATTAGACACACATGCATTAATTCTAGACTGAAAAAAAGAAGCCTTAGCCGATGTAGTTGTAGCTGTGAAGGCTGCCAGCAGAGTGTGATAGGAGGCCAGGTCATCTGGGGATCTGGATTTTCTCCACTTTCTCTCAGCGGCTCGCAGCAGGGTTCTGCTGGATCTGAGAGAATCTGTCAGCCACGGGGAGGGGGGTGATGGTCGAGCTGTTTTAGAGACAAGAGGACAAAGTGAGTTGAGAGACTGAGAGAGGCAGGAGTTAAACATAGAGGTGGCAACATCAACATGCATATTCGCAAAGGAAGCGGGAGGAGGAAGTTTAGAGAGAGCGGAAGTAGTGAGGGAGGAGTGCGAGAGGGTGCGGAGATTTCTCCTGAACATAACAGTGGGTGGGTCATTAGTAGGGTTGAGGGAGAGTGGGAGGGAAAGAGAGAATGAAATAAAGAAATGGTCCGATACGTGGAGCGGGGTCACCGTGAGTTCAGACGTGGCGCAGCTCCTGGTGAGTACAAGGTCTAGTTGGTTACCAGCCTTGTGGGTGGCAGGCGATGGGGATTGAGTGAGTGCGAAGGACTGGAAGAGTGAGGCGACACTGGGTAGCTGGGAACTCTGGATGGAGGTTGAAGTCTCCCAGTAGGATTACAGGGGTGCCATCCTCAGGGAAGGAGCTCAGGAGAGTGTCCAGTTCATCCAGGAAAGCACCGAGCGGACCTGGAGGGCGATAGAGAACTACAATGTTAAGTGTAGATGGGTGGGTTACAGTGACTGCATGAAACTCAAAAGAAGAGAATTTCAGGCAGTGTGCAGTGTGAATAGAAAATTTCCAGGATGAGGAAATGAGCAACCCAGTACCCCCGCCTCGGCCAGAGGCCCTGGGGGTGTGGGAGAAGGAATAGCCAGCAGACAGAGCAGCGGGAGTGGCTGTGTTATCTGGAGTGATCCAGGTCTCAGTGAGAGCCAGGAAGTGGAGGGACTTCACCTTAGCATAGGCAGTGATGAAGTCAGTTTTCTGGACAGCTGAGCGGCAGTTCCATAGTCCACCCACCACTGAGAGTTCCTTATGAAGGGACAGGGGTGGGCAGACCAGGTTAGCCGGGCAGCGCCTGCGGTGGTTGGACCTCCAGGCTCGAGGTATATAGCACAGAGGAATGGGGGTTAAACACATGGTAGGTGGTGAAAAGATAAGAACAAAGTCGTACAAATTGCTGATGAGGCTGCCGTACTTACGGCAGCCTCGGCTTTAATTTATGCACTATTTGCTAATTGCCGATTGCATTCAGCTGCTTGCAGGGTTAATACACTCAGGTGAAGGTACTTGACATTAGCAGCACAAAAGACCGGTTGTAGGCTTAAAACTACATACAAGTCACTTTAAACAGATCGCTAACTGCTGCGATTTACCTCAGCTACACAATGACTACAAAGCGGTTCAAATTATCTAACGCACAGCTAAAACCAAATGTAAAAAAGATACTTATCGATCCTGACGGCAGAAATTCGACAAACGCTGTCCAGATGCACTCTGTAGTACGAGTGGTAGACACGGCTATAAATACACTCAGGTGAAGGTACTTGACATTAGCAGCACAAAAGACCGGTTGTAGGCTTAAAACTACATACAAGTCACTTTAAACAGATCGCTAACTGCTGCGATTTACCTCAGCTACACAATGACTACAAAGCGGTTCAAATTATCTAACGCACAGCTAAAACCAAATGTAAAAAAGATACTTATCGATCCTGACGGCAGAAATTCGACAAACGCTGTCCAGATGCACTCTGTAGTACGAGTGGTAGACACGGCTATAAATACACTCAGGTGAAGGTACTTGACATTAGCAGCACAAAAGACCGGTTGTAGGCTTAAAACTACATACAAGTCACTTTAAACAGATCGCTAACTGCTGCGATTTACCTCAGCTACACAATGACTACAAAGCGGTTCAAATTATCTAACGCACAGCTAAAACCAAATGTAAAAAAGATACTTATCGATCCTGACGGCAGAAATTCGACAAACGCTGTCCAGATGCACTCTGTAGTACGAGTGGTAGACACGGCTATAAATACACTCAGGTGAAGGTACTTGACATTAGCAGCACAAAAGACCGGTTGTAGGCTTAAAACTACATACAAGTCACTTTAAACAGATCGCTAACTGCTGCGATTTACCTCAGCTACACAATGACTACAAAGCGGTTCAAATTATCTAACGCACAGCTAAAACCAAATGTAAAAAAGATACTTATCGATCCTGACGGCAGAAATTCGACAAACGCTGTCCAGATGCACTCTGTAGTACGAGTGGTAGACACGGCTATAAATACACTCAGGTGAAGGTACTTGACATTAGCAGCACAAAAGACCGGTTGTAGGCTTAAAACTACATACAAGTCACTTTAAACAGATCGCTAACTGCTGCGATTTACCTCAGCTACACAATGACTACAAAGCGGTTCAAATTATCTAACGCACAGCTAAAACCAAATGTAAAAAAGATACTTATCGATCCTGACGGCAGAAATTCGACAAACGCTGTCCAGATGCACTCTGTAGTACGAGTGGTAGACACGGCTATAAATACACTCAGGTGAAGGTACTTGACATTAGCAGCACAAAAGACCGGTTGTAGGCTTAAAACTACATACAAGTCACTTTAAACAGATCGCTAACTGCTGCGATTTACCTCAGCTACACAATGACTACAAAGCGGTTCAAATTATCTAACGCACAGCTAAAACCAAATGTAAAAAAGATACTTATCGATCCTGACGGCAGAAATTCGACAAACGCTGTCCAGATGCACTCTGTAGTACGAGTGGTAGACACGGCTATAAATACACTCAGGTGAAGGTACTTGACATTAGCAGCACAAAAGACCGGTTGTAGGCTTAAAACTACATACAAGTCACTTTAAACAGATCGCTAACTGCTGCGATTTACCTCAGCTACACAATGACTACAAAGCGGTTCAAATTATCTAACGCACAGCTAAAACCAAATGTAAAAAAGATACTTATCGATCCTGACGGCAGAAATTCGACAAACGCTGTCCAGATGCACTCTGTAGTACGAGTGGTAGACACGGCTATAAATACACTCAGGTGAAGGTACTTGACATTAGCAGCACAAAAGACCGGTTGTAGGCTTAAAACTACATACAAGTCACTTTAAACAGATCGCTAACTGCTGCGATTTACCTCAGCTACACAATGACTACAAAGCGGTTCAAATTATCTAACGCACAGCTAAAACCAAATGTAAAAAAGATACTTATCGATCCTGACGGCAGAAATTCGACAAACGCTGTCCAGATGCACTCTGTAGTACGAGTGGTAGACACGGCTATAAATACACTCAGGTGAAGGTACTTGACATTAGCAGCACAAAAGACCGGTTGTAGGCTTAAAACTACATACAAGTCACTTTAAACAGATCGCTAACTGCTGCGATTTACCTCAGCTACACAATGACTACAAAGCGGTTCAAATTATCTAACGCACAGCTAAAACCAAATGTAAAAAAGATACTTATCGATCCTGACGGCAGAAATTCGACAAACGCTGTCCAGATGCACTCTGTCCAGATGTCATGGCTCTACGAGCTGGGGCGTGACAGTACACACAGTCAGCTATACATTCTGAACTATACAATAGCAAAAAGATAAAATAAATAAATAAAAAACCAGGAAGCAAGTACTACAAAATGGGCCCTAGATAGGTAGTGTAGTCGAAGTGGAGTCTGAAAAAGTGCGTCTGAACGCAGCGGAGTGGGGAGTTTGACCATGTTTTAATCACTGGCGATTTTAATATTCATATGGACGTCCCCACAGATCCTAAAACTGTTGATGTAACAAGGCTACCAAACTCCTTTGATTGTATTCAGCAAGTGTCTGGCCCATACTCTAGACTTGGTCATTTCACATGGTTAAGACATCAAAGTCACTGAAATGCAATGTCTGACCATTATTGTGTTTTCTTTGAAATGTCACTCTGTACCAACACAAGGACTGATAAGAGGACTGTTACCAAGCATTATCTTACTGATAATTCTGCTGCAGCATTCTTGGATCTCATGCTCTCTCTCCCTCCCCTTCCATCTCGTCCTGTAATACTTTAGTTGAGAATTTAAATTCTAGACTGACACACTGTATTAACGCTGTTGCCCTACTGAAAACCAAGAGGCACTTCACAGGCAAAGTTCCAGCCCCCTGGAAGAACTCAAATGCTATTTTAGAACTAAAAAGAGAATGCAGAAGAGCAGAACGGAAATGTACCAGGCTGACAGTACACCAAGATATTTATAAAAATATTTTGAAAAAGTTTAATAATAAAATGAAGCTAGCAAGGAGATCTTATTTCTCAAGGATGATTGATAATCACAAAGACAACCATTCCTTTTTTCAACTATTGATAGACTGATTAACACCTCCTCTCACATCTCATCTGAACTCCTATCGTCTGATAAATGCAATGAGTTTGCAGCATTCTTTAGTAATACAATTAAGGCTATCAGAGATAACAGAGAATACTGTGCCTCAGCGACTGGCTACTGTTCCACCGCATAGAGGTGTAAACAGCAGCATGTCTGTTTTATCAGCTGTTGATTTTAACACACTAAACAAAGTAATATCACTCCTGAAATCTTCAAGTTGTCCTCTTGATCCAATACCAACTGGCTTTTTCAAACTAGTCTTGAGTTCAATATTAACGGATGTAATGAATATTGTCAGTCACTACATCATGGAATTTATCCACACAGTCTCAAAACAGCTATTGTCAGGCCTCTGCTGAAGAAAAGCAATCTTGACTCCTCTGTGCTTGATAACAATAGATTGATCTCTAACCTTGCCTTTCTTGTCAAAATAATTGAGAAAGTAGTGTTCATCTAGTTAATAGACTATCTTCATTCTAATAATCTTAACAAAATATTTCAGTCTGGTTTCCGAGCCTGCCATAGCACTGAGACAGCACTCCTTAAGGTGCTAAACGATCTGAGAGTTAATAGAGACTCGGGTAACCTCTCTATATTGGTTCTCTTAGATCTTAGTGCCTTTCATACAGTTGACCACGACATACTACTTGATCGGCTGCAGAATTGGGTTGGCCTCTCTGGCACTGTCTTAAACTGGATTAGATCATACTTAGCTGGTCGTGAATACTATATTTCCTTAGGCACTCACGTTTCCAAGCGGCATGCCATATCATATGGAGTCCCTCAAGGCTCGATTCTTGGCCCTTTATTTAATATATATGCTTCTGCTGGCTAGTATTATCAATAAACATAACATTAGCTTCCATTAGTATGCAGTTGACACTCAGCTATACCTGTCGTTAGCACCTGATGCCCACAAGTCTATCAGCTCCCTACTTGACTGTATGAATGACATAAACTTGTGGATGTCTCAGAACTTTCTGCAGTTAAACAAAGACAAGACAGAGGTCCTTGTTATTGGAAATAAAACACAACGGACAGATTTGTTACCCTATTTAGATTCCATGAGTCTGAAGACCAAAAACCACATCAGAAATCTAGGAGTTACCTTCGAAAGTGATCTAAGTTTCAATAACCACATCAGCAATGTCTGCAAAACAGCATATTATCACCTCAGAAATATCTCTAAAGTCTGTGATATTATCTCCTTTGCCGACAGTGGAAAAACTCATACACGCTTTTGTGTCTAGCAGACTTGATTACTGTAATTCACTTCTATCTGGCCTACCCAAGAAGTCAATTAAGAACCTACGAGTTCAGAATGCTGCTGCTAGAATCTTAAAATGAGGGATCATATCACACTTGCTCTCAAATCCCTTAATTGGTTACCTGTACCTTTTAGAATTGATTCTAAGATACTTTTATTAATTTTTAAATGTCTTAATGGTCTTGCCCCATTTTACCTCAGTGATAGGATTTTAAAGTATATTCTGGCTTGGTCACTTAGATCATCTTACAGCAATTTACTGGTCATTCCTGGAACCCGGATGAAAACTGGAGAATCTATGGCCCCAAACTCTGGAATTCTCTCCCGGAAAACCTTCGAGCCATCAACACTGTGAGCTGTTTTAAAAAGAAACTTAAAACACATCTATTTACTGCTGCTTTTAACTATGGTGACTGCATTAAAGAGAGTCCCAGGTTTTGTGTTTCTATTTTTTTTTTTTTACTGTTTTACTTATTTGTTTTCAAATATTGTGTATTGAACCCATTCTTTTTTGCATTTTTTTAATAAAACGTGCTATATAAATAAGGTTTATTATTATTATTATTATTATTATATGGAGATCATGCAATATGCATTCAGTTTGACGAGGTGAGATTTCTCAGATTTATGGTTCCAGTCACCTCTCATAGTGGCCTGCAGTGTAGGTTCGTGTTTGTGGGATTCCCATAAAAGACGATTAATTCCTTAAGTCAGATATACTACAGCCCTATGACCCAGTCTAAGCCCAGGCCTCCACCAACCTATGCGCCAGAGCCAATGAGCCAATTAACCTTATGAGTGTTACTCAACTGACTCAGATAGGGAGGGGTACATCTACCTGTTTCTTATTTAAGTCCATTGATCCAGTTTCACTGAAGAGAATATAATTAAATTAAGAGGCTGACATACAAGGGTTAACACTAGTATCCTGCAGCAGAGAAAAAGCTTTAATCGCTCACGTAAATGTTTTTTTTTCTTTTTTCCCCCCTGAAATGTATTTTACTCCCATAACACAGTTAGCCACACATACACACAGAGGTGACAATGACCATTTGGTTAATGTAATCGGCCTCAGTATGCATGAATGTTGATTTGGGATAGACCTGCCGGAGATGTGGGAGTACAAAGGGGGGTGTTTTGATAGTCTATCAGAAAGGGAGCAGACATCAATACAGAGGCAACAATGACCATTTGGTTAACTGCCAGCTTATTGGTACATTTTGTTCTAGGAAATGAGTAAAAAACTGCTGCTTGAACAACACTGTATTGTAATTGATCTGCCTTGCTTTTGCCCACTATGTTTCATACTGTAAAGCAAACTATATTTGCTTTGTTAATAAATTGCTATTCATCTAAACTTTTGAACTACAAATTCTACTTAACAAAGGACCAAAGTGCTACAAGTACCTCTTTGTTTTATCATTATTCAAATCGGTGCTAAACAGGATCTCATCAGAAAATTATCTTTTTGAATTATAGGCACTACAGTACGTCTCCTTTTGGTATTGCAGAGGGAAATTTTTGACTTGCGAAGGAAGTCTTACTCATTTCAGTTAAATTCTCACCGTTGTGCATCTGTAATAGTAGATACTGTAATTGTGCATGCCACATGTGGTTTCATAGCACATTCGATTGAGTCAGTCAGTAACATTTGAGATTTTCATCAAACAATTCAATCTCATATTTTTAGATTTTTCCTTTCCCGTTTTAATCATACTTTGACAAACTTACGTGAAGGCTGATGTTATAGGCATTTCACTATGCTTCCACTTAGCTCAAGTGTTTTGTTATTCATGGTGGCATCTGTACCACCCAGGATTCTCAGGATAGAAATAACCAGCCAAACACTGTCCTCTGGTGGCAAATGGGAAGAAATTGCAACTATAATATTTTTGTAAAACCAAATATCAAAATTTCAGTTTCCACCCCCATTTTCAAGAATGCAATAACTAATTCTCAACTAAAAAATGGGAAAGCGTAATCAGTTCTCAGCAACAGAAAAGTATAAAAACACAATATTTATTTTTCAAATGCCTTTTAGTATGCATGTATTATGCATCATAAACCCTTTAGCCTCGGTACGGTACTATGAGCATAACCAAGTTGACAATGTCTGCCAAAAAAGTTAAGAAGTATGCCCAAATTTGGGGGATGTGCCTTGCCAATAAACTAATGGTCAGTTACTACTGCTTCTAAGGATTTCATGCAGGTGGGGCCCCAGGTCGAGGCGGCGATTCAAGCCACCGCAACCAATAACCTGTAACATAACGCTGCCTAATATTCGCTAACACCAATCTATCAAACTGTAACTTTGCAGACATTAAAGGCAACAAACACAGTGAGGAACAGTGCATACTGGTTTTATAGTCATAAGGAAACATTGTATAGGAAACATCACAAAATGAAAAAATACACTCAAATCACAAGTCACTAACAGCAGTATATGAACATTTACAAGAGAAAAGACCTGAAAAAGTCATACACTTAAAACATATGCATATCAATTTAAATGTTTTATATTTCACCTTCGTACAAGAACATTAAAATATGTTCCTTTAAATAAATTAACATCTCATTACTTTAAATCTCAAGGTTTGTCTACAGGTTTACAGAGCAAAAAGCACAATTCACACGCATCCTAGTTTCAGTAGAGAATATAGACAAGCTTGCATTCAAGAAAATACTGTGTCTACTTCGTTTTATTATTTTTATTTTTTTTAATTGACAAATTAATTGACTATTTTCACAAGTATGTGATACGTTTTAACAACTCGTAGTACAAAACTCAAAACAGGGTCACACTTGTAATGCAGCCAGTCTTTCATTCATGCCCCGAAGGAGGGTGGCATGCTCATGGGGATGGTGATTGTACACCTTCTACAATTCCTCGACTGGATTGATGAAAGGAGAGTATAGGGGCAGGTATAGGGTCCCAAATCGTGGATGGGCCCAAAACCATGCCTGAACCACCTCTGCATGGTGAAACCTGACGTTGTCCTCTTCCGTGCTGTCTATCCTGCTCCATGTTGAAAGGAATTGCTAGTGTTCACACCACCTTTTATGTATATGGTGACCAATAGTGCTCAAAATTGTTTATAATATATAGGTTTTAGCAAACAGTCAAGTGATTAATCATTAAAAGCAGTTTTATTAAGTGATGTCAAATGTATTTAAACATATCAGAAGAGAATCATATGAAAAGTATTCTGGGCATTGCATTGTAAAAGGCAATTGCTTCATATGGAAGGTATATCTATGAAACATGGATTAGGTTTGGTGAAGAAGTTACCATGTAATTTTGTGTGTTGTACTTTGAAAATGTACTAAAAGTTTTTTAAAAACACGCCTTTTTGATTATCTGTTTTGAGTTGTGCACTAAGAGTAACATTTTACCACATACTCGTGAAAATAGTAGCAAGTCGAATAAAAACAAAAAACTGTAAACCAAGATTACCATAACACAGGGGGTTGCTAACCCGGGTCTTGAACCCCTGGCCCTCCATGTATGCTGTATGCTGGTTTTCTTTCCAACGTTAATTGCAAGTATAAAGAGCTGTTAATTGTTATTAATTCCATTTTAATGTCTAATGAGGGATGGTTTAATCTCTCATTATGCCACATTATATCAGAATCAGATATAAGAATGAATATTCCATATTAATCTATGGACTTCTTTAAATCAGTCAGATCAGTTAACTAATCAGGTAACTAATGCTTATGTTTTCTGAAATGTGTTGGGGGAAATTGTTCCTTTTGAGAGATATTACCATTTTGTATTGCTTAAAGGGTAATTCCACCAAAAAACAACATTAACCTTATTTAATGTATATTTTGGTTGCTAGCAACGGCTTCTTGGCATTAAAGAAAGGTGCAAACGTGGGTTTTTAAATCCATTTGTCATGCAGTAGGCTAGCTAAACCACACAAATGCTTTTTTGCATTTTGAAAATTGCAATGTTTTTAATATATTACTAGATTTTGTCATAGGTGGAAGGCTTTCGTTTTCAGCCCGAATACACGGCCGGATCCGGAGCTGAACGCGCAACCAACCCGGGACTGCTTTGTCATGAAACTGTGCCCGTTCACACTCATTGCAGCAAACATTTACATTTCAGTTGGCACTGCGGTAGTTACTGTACGTAGGCTACACCACTCATTTACCCAGGTTAAACGTTATGTTAGAGGACCAGGAGGAGAGATTAGTAGGCTACGTGTTGCAGACTTATGGCTAAAAAAAATTTAATAGATAAATTAAATGTTTCTGGAGACTCCAGCTAATGGTGGTGGTATTTTTTCAGTAGAACTGTAACATTAGTGGCTAACTTGCTGCAGGACTAGTAGTAAAATGCTCAGCTCCTCCGCTCTGGTTGTATTCAGTGGGAGTGGCAACCTGTGACTGGCATGGTCTGACACCGCCCATAAACTGTAATTTGTAGTTCACAGTGAAGCAGGTACCTTGTACATGTGCAGTAGTGTGGGGCTATATCTCTGCTCTCACAACAGGTAGAGAGTTTGCTGAGGATTTATGCATCTGGTTTAACAAACTAGAATTTTATTACATTGGTAATTACACTGTGTATAACTACACACTGTCTGGAAACATTAAATCACCTTTGTTTCCTTGATATTCTGCATACTTAAAGTTGCAGTTATGTATTAGAGTGTAGACATTTGGGGTGGAAATCATATTTACACAACACCTACTATATGAACTGTACCTCTCAAATGTAAACATTGCTCTGGAAACAGTTGAAACATTGTGTGTAGACATTCTGACAACAGAATCCTGCACATAAAGAATTCTGTGAATATAGGCAGACAAGTTTGAAATCATGAAGGCGTAAACTATGCAAATCTGTAAATGCGACTTTCTTCATAGAGATTTTTTTTTGTTCCCAATAAATTACCAGACACTGAAGAACTGGCAGGCCGTCACTGAAATAAGGAGTCTTGTGGGTGCGTTAGAAGATGGGTATGTAGTTGTCGATCTTGGCACGGTGCCTCTGGGCGATGCATTCAGCGATCCACACAATGTTTCTGCACTCCTGCTCCTTCAGCTTCACGTAAGCATAAAAGACGCTGAAGTGGAACTGGTTCAGGAAGGCCAATTTATTGAGCTTTACCTGCCAGGCAAGGAGTCAGAGAGGTTCATTAGCATCTGTACATCTCTACACCCCCCCCCCCCCTTTTTCTCCCAGATAAAAAAATTATAATTTCAAACCTAACTGAAAGGATGTTAACAAGAATTGTGCTGAAGGTTCTTCCCTTGAAGAAAGTGCTGCTGCTTACCTCGTGCTCAAAGAATCTGTCTTCCAGGGTTTTATCTCCTGGGTTGCTGCCAGCACCCTCAAAAAGGAGCTTGTATTCCTGCAAGATTGCACAAGTATTACCACAGACTCTATAAAGTAACCAGCCACTCCATATTCTTAAAATATGTCTCCCTACTGTTTAAAGGAGAAGTTCGGTATTTAGCATTATAAGCCCTGTTAAAATGTTATTTACGATCATATACAACAGTCCATATCAACATTTTGACGAACTTTGCAGTCTTGAGATATTTACACAATGGATCTTGACGGGCATATAGAAAACCCTTCAAAAAACACCATAAACCCGTTTTTAGTTTTCAAAGACGGGAAACTCACCGAGTGGTCACTGGTGTTCGTTGATGTTCTGACACAAAAATTCTGGCGCAAAGTATGCTTCGTATCGGGTTTTATTTATCATTCTATTAAATCCATTGACCGGAAGTTTACAAACGACTGAAAATAGTTATATAAATCTTTAAACGGTTATTTAAAACATGTTTTAAACGTAAACGTAAATTACAAGACACCAGTGACCACTCAGTGAGTTTCCCGTCTTTGAAAATGAGAGTTTATGGTGTTTTTTGAAGGATTTTCTATATGCCCGTCAAGATCCACTGTGTAAGTTAGCTGTGACATGAGAAATAAACAATATATCTCAAGACTGCAAAGTTCGTCAAAATGTTGATATGGACCGTTGTATATTATTGTAAATAACCTTTTAACAGGGCTTATAATTCTAAATACCGAACTTCTCCTTTAAGTCAAAATTTGATCTTACTAATGTTTATGAAGGGACCTGTCTGAGGACATATTTTAGATTATGGCCTTCGATAGAGAAAGTATAATTTTATATGGCAAACTTGCTTATAGTCCATTCAATAGTAATTAGTTATCAAGAGGCCTGCTCTGCTTGACCTGATCTAAGATCTGCCTTTCTCTCTCCCCCCTCCACTCCACAGGCACAAAAGAGGCAACTAAGGTGCTGGCTTATCCATGGATATAAATCTTAAAGTGGTCATGGTGTCTTGTCTCCTGTTGAGGAGAAAGACCAGAACACAAAGTGAGGTCAGGGGCTAGTGTGGCCAGAAAATACCACATGGTCACATGGTTTCCTTTGCCATTTTAATTTTGAATGCCAATTTGTTACATTCAATTTAAAGTCTTAAAGTTGATGTAGGTAATGGTTGTTAGGCCTGCCAGTTTGTAATTTACCTTTTTGGCGCAGCTCCAGATTCAAGCGGAGGCCAAAGTGTTACCACAGGTCTCATCCCATGGAAGTAATATTTAGCCCAAATGATTAAATTACACAACAAAATACTGTTTGGTCTTGTTACAAAGATGTTAAAACCCTGAATATTGTAATAATAGTATATTGGCACTAGCCTGCTTTCAACAAGATAAATACACTTTAATGAATAAGTAAATTTTTCAGCTATTAGATAAGCCCGTCCTTGCCATAAAAAAGTCTGAAGCCCCACCCCCCCTCCTTCCAAACCTTCATCACCCAATCAGGGCACATATCCTCAATGCTTGGGGAGAAAGGTATTTATGGGGGTCTGAAAGTGAAGTTTTTTTAGCTAACTAAGTGGGGTGTGTGGAGCTGGGAAGTTCTGTGAGTTGAGTTGGTGCTGCAGCAGTTCCGAGAGTCACAGAGAAGTTTTTCCTTGTGTAAACTCATGACATGAGTCTTTTTGCTGGCTTTTCTTTTGTTCCTGCTGTGTTGAAATTGGAATATTCTGGCTTATCTCTCTCTCTTTTCTGGTAATTAACATCTGGTTTAATGTCTTCCTTTTTGTAAATTATAAGCAGTGAGCCTACGTTCATTAATGAATGCATGTTTCCAATTAATTATTCTAATTGACGGTTTTTTCTTTACTAACATTATTTAATCTTAAAACGTGATTTAAGCTTTGTTTTGACTTGTTGGTTGATCCACCAGGTTACTGTTCAACTGACCTATCAATGAATTTGGCGATTTAATTGATGATAGTCATTTTAAATCCATTGAATATAATTAAATTTAGGTTGAGTGAGGGGTTTTAGCACGCGATACCACTTCTGTTCAGTATTAAGAGTGCTGGGCATTTTAACAAGGGTATTGAGTGTTGGAACGGCTGGATTCAGAAAATAAACACATTTTTCCTTAAACCTCACTGCCCCGACAATATTTAAATTAAGTATATGGTCCCCAGCTGATTTCCTAACCATTGTTATAAACAATTTCATAAATTATTTAAAAATACTTCAACTATCCATGGAACTTTTTCTGTTCATACTAACTATAAGGAACCATTTCCTGAGCTGGGAAAACACAGATTAGCAGATACATTTAAAAAAGATCTGCAATGACTCACAGGGTAGTAATCGGCTACGGCTTTTACTTGCTCGTAGTCATCAGCGCGGGCCAGCTGGGCCAGGCCCTCGGGGTACAGCTTGCCGCAGTGGGGGAAGAGCTTGGCCCGGTCCTCTTTGGACAGCTCCGTCCCAAAGGAGTTAATGGTGATGATGAAAGCCCTCCTGTCAGCTTCAAACTGATCACGAGTGCAAAGAGAAAATGGCGTGCTACAGTAAACCCCTTCCTTTTACTTTACAGCTTCACTCAATCCATTTCACAACAAAATTATCTAGAGATTAATTTGGTGACACCAAAATACACGTACAGTCAAGCCGGAAAGTCTGAATACCCCTTTCACCTTCTCCACATTTTATTACATTACAGACATATTCTACAATAGATTGGGTTCATTTTTTGTCGCAAAATTCTACACAAAATAGCCCATAATGACAAAGTGAAGACATGTTTTTAGAAATTTTTGCAAATGTATTAAAAATCTAATACTGAAATCTTTAATTTACATAAGTATTCATACCCTTTGCTTTAACATATTTTTAAAGTATCATATTTAATGTTTGGTTGCATATCCTTTGCATGCTGTTACTTCCTGAAGTCTGTGACCCATCAACATCAAAAGACTCTCAATATATTATTTCCAGGTACTGTTACAAGCGATACTATAAGCTCTCTGCATTTGAATGGATTTCTATGGGAATTGGGAGTGAGACTAGATTCAGCAGTATGGAAAATGGCTGTACGTCGTCAAGGGTCTAAGGTATCAAACGAGCCCCAAACCATCACTCTGCGGCCAGATATGGAGTAGATGTGGATGGATCCCTTTAAGGGTTGTTTTTCCAGACTTTTTTCCCCATAGAGTTATATAGGAAAATGAGTCAGGAGAAATAACCCTTGCATCTGATCCATCCACATCTACTCCATATCTGGCAACAGAGTGATGGTTTGGGGCTCGTTCGATATCTTCAAATACACGTTTATACTATACTAAGAAATTGTTAGACGTGTTATTTGTGCCTTCCAAAAAGGTAGTGTACTCACTTCAAGAATGGGGCACATGGTATCTGCTGTGGTTCCACCAAGGGAAGAGCAGAACTTGTAGAAAGCCTCCAAGTATGCCTGAAAATATAAGAACATTTTTGGAATCTCAATTCTCTTAAATAAAAGTACTTAACTTACCCTTTTCAGTGAAGTAAAAATCATATGGTCAATCAAAACACAACAGTGATTCACCTCACAGCTAATATTTTAAACAAATGGTGCAGCTCACCTTGTAAAGGGTGTTCCTTATAATTTCAATGTTCATTTCATCCAGGTCCTGCTCAGATATGCAATCCTGGAAGAATGCAGCTGTAACACAATGAGGAAAAAAGCAATGCTCATTAGCATTATGTACAAACCCCAATTCCAAAAAAGCTATTTACATAGATGTATAGTATGTAAAATGCACGTAAAAGCAGAAAGCAGCGATTTGTAAATTCTCTTATACATATATTTAATTGAAAACAGTATAAAGAAAAGATGTTTAATGTTTTACCTTATCAACTGTATAGATTTTTGTAAACGTTAATTCCAAATTTGATGCCTGCAACACAATCCAAAAAAGTTGACGGACAAAAAAAAAGAAAAAAGACTTTGAAGTTCAAAAAACACCTGTTTGGAACATTCCACAGGTAAACAGGTGATGCTATCATGGCTGGGTATAAGAGTATATCAAAATATTTTATTTTCAGGTGCTCTTACAAGCGATACTATAACGTCTCTGCATTTTGGGGGTGGGATTAGATTAAGCTGTAAATTACACGGGAATAGTATGGAATCCATGGTTGGCTAAATAGCTGAGTGATCAAGGGTATCAAACGAGCCTCAACCCATCACTCTGCTGCCACATATGCAGTAGATATGGATGGATCACTTGAAGGGTTGTTTCTCCCAACTTATTTTTCCAAAGAGTTCAATAGGAAAATGAGTCAGGAGAAACAAACCTTAAAGTGATCCATCCACTACTGCACATCCGGCAGCAGAGTGATGGTTTGAGGCTCGTTTGATACCTCAGACCCTTGACTTACAGCCATTTAGCCAACCATGGTTTTCCATACTATTCCCGTGTAATTTACATCTTAATCTAGTCCCACCCCCCAATTCCCATAGAGATCCATTCAAATGCAGAGAGGTTATAGTATCGCTTCTAAGAGTACCTGAAAATAAAATATCAAGAGTCTTTTGATATCCTCTTATACCCAGCATCATGTGTTTACCTGTGGAATGTTCCAAACAGGTGTTTTTTGAACTTCCCAGTCTTTTTTTTGCCCCTGTCGCAACTTTTTTGGAACGTGTTGCAGTCATCAAATTCGGAATTAGTGTATATTTACAAAAATCTGTTGATAAGTTGATAAGGTAAAACATTAAATATATTTTCTTTATACTGTTTTCAATTAAATATATGTAAAAGAGAATTTACAAATCACTGCTTTCTACTTTTACATACTGTCCCAACTTTTTTAGAATTAGGTTTTGTAGATAAATAACAGCCATTTTCAGTTCTAAAGCAATCTTCAGAGACATGACGATGCTCAGCATACTCCATGTAAAGCTTACAGCCCTGTATCTCAGGCTGTGACCGAATATGATCCCTGTTCGCTGCCCCCTGTCCACTCAGGCCCCTATGTGCCTGGTCCCCTCACTTTGCAAAGTAGTGAGGAAGTAGTTCATAATATATATATATTTTTTATTTTTTATTAATATCAATCAGTTTACATATGACGATGGTTACAAAGTGTAGATTAAAAATAGAGAGTAGTTCGTAATTTGTCCTGCTCTACTACTATAGACATGCATATACGCTCTGGGGTCAATTTACTAAGATCCCAAATCAGGGGTGTTATTTTGCGGGTGCAGCCAAATTAATTGCACGCGCTATCATCTCACACTTTGCAGGTGATCAACTAAGAGCCTTTCTTAAATGACTTCAAACGCAAACAGTCATATTTAAATGAGTGTTTGGAATGGTTATACTGTAAAAAAACTGAAAAGACTGACAGCAATGTTCCTGTTTTTATGATATATTTTTTTATAGTGTAGGTATAGGCTACTGCTACACTGAACGAGCTGGCGGTTTATTACGAAATGTTTCACTGGATATCTCTTCGTTTCTGCCCGGGAGTTACAGATGGTTGTCAGGACTGATATAAATATACATATTGTGTTGAATTTAGATTACCGTTTTGACAGTTTAAATTTCTCAATTTAATATACTGACAACTTAAGTGATAAAGGTTTTTATGGCAAACGTATGTTTGTACAGGTAAAGTAAAGTACAGGTTTCTTGCACCTAAAACTAGCTCTTCTACGGAAGCCCTGAAGCCCTTGCGGCCAAAACAAAAAAGTTTATCCTGTACGTACGAGATAATATCGGCCGCTAACATTTTTTTTTTTTACCTTGCCTTTCAGGGCCTCCGCCGTTAAGTCGTACGTACGACTTAGCACTGGCATTGGAGCAGGATTTCCATAGCCTAAAACAAACTCATGAAACCAACCTAAACTAGCTGGAATCTAGACGTCGGGGTGGGGAAATCTAGGTTGAGAGACGTTTTAACATAAACGGACACATAAGCCTTATTAGCATTCACCTGAACACTACACGGCGTTTCGCCGACTTTTCAACACAAAAATGTTCACTGTGTAACATAAAAAAACAATGGTTATTAGTCTTCAAATGCCCATTTTGTAATCATATAACCTCATTTTTTTATCGGAAGATCAGGCTAAACAAGCTGTTATTGGCGTGTGTCAAAATAAATATTAATTATTTCTTTTATTTATTTCAATGGATATTAATTTCCACTCGTATTTAAGGCGTAGGCCTATTTATTTCAAGGTGTAGACCTATACATTTCAAGTCAGCATGAAAGGGGCATGTTCAGCTATGATCATTGGTTGCTCAGTCCATAAATATAAAAAACTAAATACCGCTCACTAGGTAGTTTTATACATATAGGCTAATATAATGCATATATAAGTCACATAAAGATCAGCGTATTTTTGTAGTCTAGATGCAGACTAGTAGTCAGATGCAATGGATTCCATGTAGTCAGATGCAGACTTCCCCTGAGAAAATATGCTAGGTCTATAACTCCCTTAATGCTGAACTAATTGTCATGTTATAAACATCAGAATTATCTGCATAACACAGGTTACCTTATTGCCAAATTTTCCAGAACAGTTAGTATATTTGCAAAAGGCCTTTTAACGATTATAGCCTACATGAGTCAAAATGTCAAGATTTCTTGTTGTAAATTAATTCATAATTTCATAGAAATAGGAATAGGCTACTATAATTGGGACATCAACAACTACCACTAGGGGGCCACCGTGCATAGGGTAAGCATCATTAAAGAGATACTGCAGAGCCTTTTCTAAGGCCTTTTTTACCGCTTCAATTTGAACTGGAACTTGTGAGTAGGTGTGGTCATATGACGATGATGCCACGTAGTCATATTATGAATATTCATACGGTCAAGGAGTGAAAGGGCGTGTCTTGGTTAACTGAACAAACAGTTGAACAGTTGAACAGTTTTGAACAAACTGAGCACGCATGAGAGGCCCTCACCCATTTTTATGTTAAGGACCTCGTGACGTCACGAATCCCTGGAAACCAGCGTATTGGTAAGCCTACACAAAAACTAAAAAAAAAACATTTTGACTAAACATGAGATTTTCGGACATAAACAGTTGTGTATGATCATAATGTAAAACATCCCATAAAATCCCAAAACATCGGTTTTCAACGGGATTTTTAAATATAACCCAGCTATAATTAGCCTACAAAATTAACTAAATGTAAAATGCATTATTATTATTATTTCTTGATTGATTTATGTAGAATATTTGTATTTGAATATAAACCTGAGTGGTCCAACAGAGCCTAGACATTATTGTATTCACACAATTGTGTTCACAAATAACATTTGTTATTTTATTTACATTTGACACGTTAAAATAATTAGCATTTTTTACTTACTTGGCATCATCTGACCCACAAACAAAGTAGGATACATTCATGGGGCAAACATATGTCTGGATAGGTTTGTAAAATGCAATATTTAGGCTACAGGTCAAAATATTTCTCATTTTTATCTGTATTTATTTATTCATCCCTCCTTTCTCTATTGTAAATTATTTTTCTTGGTAGGCTATAAATGTCTGTGAATTGTAGAGAAATTTCTAGCAGCAGCTAATATTTTAAAAACCTGTACATTTTCTAAAGTGAAGATGAAGATGGTAAGATGAACAAACACAGGGCCTAGTTACATTATATAATTTAGGAAAGATTGGGTAGCACTGCTTTGGAATAGAGCTA
This sequence comes from Ilyophis sp. 1 JC-2022, assembly GCA_022702515.1. Classification (NCBI taxonomy): domain Eukaryota; kingdom Metazoa; phylum Chordata; class Actinopteri; order Anguilliformes; family Synaphobranchidae; genus Ilyophis; species Ilyophis sp. 1 JC-2022. The sequence continues at coordinate 36,762,843 of CM040400.1, forward strand.
GTTTGATTACTGTGAGCTATGATAGCCAATATTGTTAGTTATAACTTGGCCACATTTTGATGTCAATTAATAACAAAAAAACTCAATTTTAAGTGTGAAGTTTGGCTTGGTCAAAAGCTGCAAAAGACAGGAAATTCAAATGAGCACCACCAAGCCAAACTTCAGCTCTCTACACTATATGGGATTTCCAGTACTCCGTTTTATCTGACTGCTATACAAAACCTTCTCTCAAAGAGCTTAATTCATACTCTTAGAGTAGGTGCTGCCAACCATGATAGTGATCTGTACAAATAAGATTTGTATTTCTCTACTGCAGTTTTGTGTAGGCTAGCTATCTATTCCTCTTATGCCTCATACCAATATTGATAGCTAACATGTGATAATTACGGTGGCCCAGAGGTGCAATCCACATTTCTAAAAAGAAATCTTTGTTTCTAAAACAAAATCCTTATTTCTAAATCCAAATCCTTGTTTCTAAAACCAAATCCTCGTTTCTAAAACACAATCCTCGTTTCTAAAACACAATCCTCGTTTCTAAATCCAAATCCTCGTTTCTAAAACACAATCCTCGTTTCTAAAACACAATCCTCGTTTCTAAATCCAAATCCTCGTTTCTAAATCCAAATCCTTGTTTTTAAAACCAAATCCTCGTTTCTAAAACCAAATTCTTGTTTCTAAATGTAAATCCTCATTTCTAAAACAAAATCCTTATTTCTAAATGAAATCCATGTTTCTAAAAAGAAATCCTTGTTTCTAAATGTAAATCCTCATTTCTAAATGTAAATCCTCATTTCTAAAACAAAATCCATGTTTCTAAAAATTAATCCTTGTTTCTAAATTGAAATCCTTGTTTCTAAATTGAAATCCGAGTTTCTAAATTGAAATCCGAGTTTCTAAATTTGGATCCGAGTTTCTAAATTGAAATCCTTGTTTCTATTAAGCCTGAAAGCTAAATGCTACAGTTAGCCTGTGCGCAAAGCATACTGGGACCAGATGACGTATGCACGAGTGAGTCTGAGAGTGCAATTTGCATAGTAAGTCTAACGAGAAGCTGGTCTCCTGGCATTTAAAAACTATCACAGAATTGGCGAACAAACTAAAGTTGAGTTTTCTTGCAGACATATTAACATAAAGCCTGTTCACAAGTCCAATAATTTCAGGAATATAACGGAAACTCATTCTTATACGGAACTGCAGCTTGATTACAGTAGCCTACATTAAGCCAATCGTGTGGTTCACTGTTTGTCACCTACAAAAAACAGGCTTATCATTTTCCGTTCATTGTAGGCTACGTAGCCTACAGTATGGTAAACACTAATTAGCTGTTATTTTATGTAAAACGAAATTGATCTCGCCAAAGCAAAATGAACTCCATGTAGGCTAACTTAGCCTGCATGTGGTCCTGACAAATTGCTAACTAGGCTACTAATTGTAGTACTGTGGCGACCTGGGGATTGTCAACTGGCCAGCTAGGACCGGGTAGTGAGCCGCTACCCAGTCAAGGTGTACATAATTGTAAATAACGTGCTGTGTGTGTTTAAATTGTGTCGTTAACTTGTTAGCCGCGTCTTGTGTTAACCGTTTTGTTTTAAACGTAACTGTCCATTTTAACTGTCTGTTATGTGTGGCTGTGATTGGCTAGGAATCGGTAAGTGTGTGCGCCAATCACAGCCTATATAGTTCCTATATAAGCAGTGTCTGAAGCGATTCAGTTGTTAGTGTGAAGAAGTGTTTCCAAGCTTAGCTGAGCTAATTGTTGTGCAGAAATTCCAAAGGCTCTTTTGAGAGCTGGTAAGGTAGCGCTAATAAAACGAAGCTCGGCTGAGCGATTCGGAACTGCAAGCCGCTGTCTCCCTCCCTCATTCTCCGCGCTCGCTACAGTACGTTTAGATTCTTTAAAAAAAATAAAGTCAACACTTTTTATGGACATGATAATGGCTTGACCAATTAATATTATCGTGAGTGGTAGCTTAACTGTCGGGTAGCTATATAAAAATACTGTAAATCCTTGAAAATAGCAACTGTATTAGCCATGATTCACCCAGTAGAGCGGGACTGGTAGCAGCATGACGCTAACTGCACAACAAATGAGCTATTCAAGTGTATAGGGCAGGCTAATTCATAACGCTTTCATTAACCTTAATTTGTGACTTTATTTATGGAGGGGGCACACTCGGCTAATTGTGAGATTTTAAAAAATCAGGCCGTAGCTACATAAAAGGGAAACAATGTGTGTTTCTTAATTAGCTACGTTGTCTAAATTAAACGCGTGAAAGGTAGGCTATAGGCTAGCCGACGGCTTAGATCAGTGATTTTCAACCATTGTGCCGCGGCACACTAGTGTGCCTCCTGAGAGACTAAATTGTCATTGTAAATGTGTCATTTTGTAACACTTTTGGTTGGTGGTGTGACTCAGGATTTTTTTAATGTAAAAAATGTGCCTTGGCTCAAAAAAGGTTGAAAAACACTGGCTTAGATCACAAACACCGCTTTTGAAAGTGGAACAGCAAAGTTTCCAGTTTGTGGAAAGTGCTCTCTGGTAAATAGAGTGATATTATTTTTAAGTTAACGTGCATACGGATAAATGTTCTGCAAAATGACGTTAGCACTACCGCATTCCTGTGGTTTTCCCTGCCTCGATTACTTGCGATTAAAAAGTAAAACCGACATCGGCATGTCAAAATTGGAAATTAAATTCTATGGTTATGTGAAATTTTACTGTGTAGGCAGATTTCAGATATCAAGAGGCAGGCTTCTAATGGATTTCATCATGATTATAATTGCCTAATAGGTATATCAGTACAGCAAGAATATGAAACACAAGGCTGATATTATAGTATGTAGATTGCTTTATTATTACATAAACCAAGAGGACATGACATTTGTTGCTTTACGGGCCTGGTTCCTTCGGTAAAAATGTTATACATTTCCCGCAGTGATTGCAGAATGACTTCAGAACTGAAAGGACCTTGCCACAAAATGGACAAAACATAATAAAAAAATACCACACGGAAAAAAATGTTTTACGCGAGTATTGGAGGCTAACTAAGTTAACAAATCAAGCAATATACCTTGCTTGGTAACGTTAAGCAAGCAAGGCCAGCGAATAACTTGGCTTGTGTAAAAAATAATGTATAGTACACCGTACTAACAAATTAGTAAATAGCTTTTCAAGTCCACGAAGCATGCGTTAGGTTAAGCTTTCCGTTAGCAGTGGCACGACTTGAGTGAGCAACGTTACGTAGAACGGGGAGTCCTGCGCGCATTGGCCGAGTTTCTTTGGTTTACAGCAGAAGTGTGGCTGTGTTCGAAACCGCATTAATAGACGACCAGTAGTACATGCCGATTTGAACAAAATGTAGCAAATAGTGTACGGTTTCGAACACAGCCTTTTTCGACAGTCTATGGTTAGTCTGCGTGCTGGTTTTTGTTCCAATCACATCGGTTTTTAGTTTTATAGCAGCTCTATGAAATATACTGGTTCAATTCTGAACTTCAGCACGGCAACATTTGTGTGATGCTCTTGCAGACTGCGTCTGTAGCTGGTGGTTATACAAATATCAGTTCGAGGATAGATGGGTGGGGTTCCCATAGCGCCATATCGTGCTTCCAGCCTCGGGCCGCCATCTACTGGGTGAATCATGGCCCTGCAGTATTTTCAGGAATTTACAGTATTTTTTGTAATGTACAGCTAACCTTATCTGAAAGTTAGCGTACAACTCACAATTCATTATGATCATCATAAAATAATTAACAACCTTTCTGTCAAAGCATCGAAGTTTACCACAATTGGTAGGGTGTCTGGACCACATGCAGGCTAAATTTAGTTAGTTTGGCGAGAGATCAATTTCGTTTTACATCAAATAACTTAGCTAGTTAGTGTGTACCGTACTGTAGGCAACGTAGCCTACAGTGCAACAATGAAAGGGAAACGATAAGCCTGTTTTTTGTAGTTGACAAACAGTGAACCACACGATTGGCTTAATGTAGGCTACTGTAATCAAGCTGCAGTTCCGTATAAGAGCGAGTTTCCGTTATATTCCTGAAATTATTGGACTTGTTAACAGGCTTTATGTTAATATGTCTGCAAGAAAACTCAACTTTAGTTTGTTCGGCAATTTTGTGATCGTTATTATGCCAGGAGACCAGCTTCTCGTTAGACTTGCTATGAAAATTGCACTCTCAGACTCACTCGTGCATACGTCATCTGGTCCCAGTATGCTTTGCGCACAGGCTAACTGTAGCATTTAGCTTTCAGGCTTAATAGAAACAAGGATTTCAATTTAGAAACTCGGATTTGAATTTAGAAACTCGGATTTAAATGTAGAAACTCGGATTTCAATTTAGAAACTCGGATTTCAATTTAGAAACTCGGATTTCAATTTAGAAACTCGGATTAACTTTTAGAAACAAGGATTTAATTTAGAAATAAGGATTTTGTTTTAGAAAGGAAGATTTACATTTAGAAACAAGGATTTATTTTTAGAAACAAGGATTTAATTTAGCAATAAGGATTTCTATTTTGAAATAAGGATTTTGTTTTAGAAACAAGGATTGTGTTTTAGAAACGAGGATTGTGTTTTAGAAATGAGGATTTACATTTAGAAACAAGGATTTCTTTTTAGAAACAAGGATTTCATTTAGCAATAAGGATTTCTATTTTGAAATAAGGATTTTTTTTAGAAACGAGGATTGTGTTTTAGAAACGACGATTGTGTTTTAGAAACGAGGATTTGGTTTTAGAAACAAGGATTTGGATTTAGAAACGAGGATTGTGTTTTAGAAACGAGGATTTGGTTTTAGAAACAAGGATTTGGATTTATAAACGAGGATTGTGTTTTAGAAACGAGGATTGTGTTTTAGAAACGAGGATTTGGATTTAGAAACGAGGATTGTGTTTTAGAAACGAGGATTTGGTTTTAGAAACAAGGATTTGGATTTAGAAACGAGGATTGTGTTTTAGAAACGAGGATTGTGTTTTAGAAACGAGAATTTGGATTTAGAAACGAGGATTTGGATTTAGAAACGAGGATTGTGTTTTAGAAACGAGGATTTGGTTTTAGAAACAAGGATTTGGATTTAGAAACGAGGATTGTGTTTTAGAAACGAGGATTTGGTTTTATAAACGAGGATTTGGTTTTAGAAACAAGGATTTGGATTTATAAACGAGGATTGTGTTTTAGAAACGAGGATTGTGTTTTAGAAACGAGGATTTGGTTTTAGAAACGAGGATTGTGTTTTAGAAACGAGGATTTGGATTTAGAAACGAGGATTGTGTTTTAGAAACGAGGATTGTGTTTTAGAAACGAGGATTTGGTTTTAGAAACAAGGATTTGGATTTAGAAATAAGGATTTTGTTTTAGAAACAAAGATTTCTTTTTAGAAATGTGGATTGCACCTCTGGGCCACCGTAGATAATATTGGTAGGTAGCTTTTGAAAGGTGGAACTAAATATTTCAATCAGTTTACATTTCAAATTATTTTTAGAAATATTCTAAAGCTATATGAGTAGACGTATAATTGTACGCTGTGATCGCATTAGGTTATTCAATGTATACTTTCACCTATTGTTTTTATTTCTACCCAGTGAACTCCACTATGTATGACATATCAGGACAATTAGGCTTACATGTTATGCTATGACTGAAATCTTATAGACTACTACTCTGTATGTCAACAGTGTATTCATATATTTCATACTACTTAGGTGTAAATGAGTGATTTTCATGGGTGGTGGTATAAGCCTAGGCCACATGTCCAGTATGGGCTACTCCTTAAATTGCTGATTAGAATCATCCATACAAGAGTAGAATCTTATGATGGTACAAGTCAAAATGAAAAACCGCTGTATTTATGGACTCCAGCAGCAAGTTTTCAAGTGTGTACATAGACTTCTGTGTAAAATAATCAGGATCACATACATAAATATATAATATTATGCTGCCCTTAATGTACAAATGTGCATTAGAGATCAATAGCCTGTGTCGAAACCTACTCTAGTGGGACCTACTCTTGCTTCTGCCAATAGTTCCAATTTCAACAGTGAAAGATGGAGTTTAGGAAATATTTTACAAAAGCCCCAGACAAAGGTTACAAGTGTAGCATAAACTAGAAAACCTTCCTACTACAACCCTGTGCAACGTTGTGGCAATATTGCTCTACAACATTGTAGCCTCGTTCAAACATAATCTCAATAAAACGTTTTCCAATAGACTTTGCTACAACATTATTAAATAAATAAAAATAAATGCTATTGTGTAAGCCTTTCCCTATACAATCACGGGCCACATTGTATTTAATAAATTTGCATTCACTACCTAGCAACTAGTTGGTTAGGAGACTGCATGAGTTTATTCCATGCCAAAGCTATATGGTTAAACCCTACAGATCGTGGATAGTGATGGGCGGTTCGGAACTTTGCACAGTCCGAGTGATCTCGTTCTGAGACATCTAATTGTATTGAATCTTTTCAAACTTTTTGAGTTTTGATATTTTTTAAAATGGCGTCAGTTTGATCCGTGATACTCAGTATTCGTAGTAGCTACTTGTAGGCTAGGCGATATATGCTCAATGTGCGAACTTACAGACCGACTGCGACGATTTGTCGTTCTTTTTGACTGCAGTAGCAGACGTTCGAGTTCGAAAGAGCAGTTAATTCGATCTTGTTCAGTTTAGCCGGCTACTCCGTCTCGTTCAATTTGTTGTCCCGCTTCAGTGACGCTAGATGGGAAATATTTAATTATCGTAGGCCTACAGGGGTTTTAAAATTATGTTTTTTTAAATAAAATTGTTGTCCATAGATAAACGAAGAGACATTATAGATGTAAGTATGTGCTATTTTTTTTAAAACACTGTTTGTTCAATTATACCATAATTGTATTATTTGGGAAATCCCAACACAGCAATAATTAACGGGTACTCCATGACAGAACTAGGAATGGGGAAATAAAATTAGAAAAGGAGGACAATTTATACATCAAATATTTAATCTGATTGGTTATCACGCCACGTTCCCCATCTCTTCTGGTCACTTCGCCTGCTTGCCGGCCTCACATCGTCATCCAAAAATGCCTTGGGAAGGGAGGGGATACTCTTTTTTGTGACAGAGTGAGGGCAGCGTATGGGAAGGGGCGTGATAGCCAGCCATAGTCCAGCCCCTTTTTTTCTGTCTCTGGATGAATTTTTTGAAATAACAAAAAAGGCGTGGTCTAGCTAAAACTCGGGGGCTTGGTTACCCTTTAAGGATTCTCTTTTTGTTCTTATTTAGGCCTATTTGCCAGTCTTTTTTTTTCTTTTAGCTAATTAAAAATTATAAGAAATAATGACACAGTAAAGTAATATTTATCAGGTGAAGCATTAGGCCTACGGATAATAACACGTTATGTTAATTGATCATTTCCTTGTTACATTACATTCACACCCGTAGCTATGGGCGGGCCTTAGGGGGCCGGGCCCGCCCACGGAAGTGCTCGTGCCCCCCCCCACTGGAAATTGAGAAAAAATAAATAAATAAAAAATGATAGTATTTTTCTGTTAAAAAATTAAAAATACTAACTTTTTAAGACATGTTATTGTTTGAGGGGGTTCCGCCATACTGAAACAGGAAATTACGCCAATGTAGGCTAGGTTACCGCGTCATTTCAGTTGGGAGTCCAGCAGAGCTCTATTTCCCAGTAGGATCGCGTTTGCTAATTTGCTTAACAATGGACATTCGTAAATGGTTTAAATCGCCAGTCTCTATCAACTCTAACGAATCAGATTCCGCCTCCAAATCGCACAATGTGACTGCACCCAAGCCCCGTGATGTTGATGTCGGAGATCAAGATGGTGCTGAAATGCAGCCTAGCACCAGCAGCAGCGGCCGCGGATCTGAGACTAGTCCCACTACTAGCCTTGCTGCTGCAACCACAGGAACGGTATTTGGACCACAACTGCATAGAGCAAACCATTTTTTTTGGGTGGGGCAGATCCAAATCCAATGTTTTTTTTTATGATGAACATGCCCCATTTCCACAAATAGCCTCCAACAAAGGTTTTATATTTTTTAACAGTTAAAGACCAAATGACGACATGCTATTATAACGCGTCAGCATCCGCCGTGGTGCTTTTTCAATTCGAGAGGCGTGGGTTGCTTTGCACTTCTGGTGTTATATTAAATGTGTTGTCTCGTGCTTTGTGCATAACATTACCTCTGTGTAAGTGGCTGATGTGGTCAATTATGAGGACTGATGTGGTATCTTTAGGCTGGTCGTTGCTTTTGATGGTTTAAAGTTATTATTTGCAAGTGCACTGATTGCGCGGTCACGGTGCCAACCTCCCCCGTTTAGTCATGGAATCCCATCTATTCTTTTTCTAAAGCTAATTGTTTACAAAACCTTGTAAGTGCACCTGATTGGTTCCAATTGTCTAAACAGTGAATGTCTGTGAATGCGCCAGTTTTGTTACCGCTCTCCACGTTATAATCGTAATTTACTGCATTCGAATAATTTTAGGCATAGCCTAATACATCAGGACATATTAAATCTATCTAAGACCAATTTGGTTAGTATGTGACCTCAGTATAGCCTAATTAGTATGCGTCAGTGCTGCACGAATACAATAGCATATCGGATTATCAAAAATATTTCATAATAATTGTGCCCCCCCATGCAGTTCATATGCCCCCCTTAAGACCGAGTCCTGGCTACGGGTCTGATTACATTACAGGCATTTAGCAGACGCTCTTATCCAGAGCGACTTACACAACTTCTTATTACATCTTATTACACTTATCCATTCATACAGCTGGATATATACTGAAGCAATGCAGGTTAAGTACCTTGCTCAAGGGTACAACGGCAGTGTCCGACCTGGGAATTGAACCTGCAACTTTTCAGTTACAAGTCCAGTTCCTTAACCATTATACTACACTGCCGCCCTACACTGTTAGAGCAGTGATCCAGTGGTTTAGCTAGGCTACCACTTGGTGGCACAACGAATCCAATTTTCTGGAAGCAGTATTTGGAATGGATAAAACTATTAAGACAAACAGACAAAACCGAAATTAATTTATTCTTAAAACAAATGATCTGATCATGCTCTTCAAAATTATCTAGGCTATTAACTCCTTCGCTACGGTTTAGACAACTATCTAACATTAGCTAACTTCGCGTCTGGTGGTGGTTCTTGCCTATGCATATTTTGCGTTAAAATCAGAGGCTAGCTATGGAAAACCAATATGAATGAATATCCCGCTCTGCTTTCAAGTGAGAAGCACATCAGCTTTTGACACACGGGATGGGAGGAAATAGGGGTGCATCCATTTTTTATTATTTTTGCTGGGAAGGGTGGAATATAAAGTTATGATGAGAATTTACAAGGAAGGAAAAATATCATAAAACATGCTTCTATGTTAGTTAGCCTAGTCTAGACAACTGTGGTGGCCAAATTTATTTCTGATCCAATAGGATTATGATGCGCCACAATGTTATTGTTGCCATAAATTCTATAATAATGCAGTAACTGAATATTTAAGCAATAACTCATGACAGGCCGCAGTAGGCCTATAGGCTATTGTGATCATATCACAGCTAAGGGATGTTGTGCGCGTCAGGCCGGTGTTGTGCTGTTTTTTTACATTTAGGCATAAAATGTTAGTCTATTGAGATTCCTGTACAGTGTGTATGGGTGTTTTGTCCATAATTTTGCAATAAATAGGCTACCGTGTTGATGGTGTGCAAGTTGGCAAGTTGTTGTGAGGTGGAAAATAAAAGGTGGAAATGGTATGAACTGTTAATGTGGTATAAAGAGATCTAGTGAAGGTGAAAGTGTTAAAATATGGTGATGTAGCCTATTTTGTGGTAAGTAGTCTAAAGAACCTGGAAGTGATACAAAGAAGTAATGAATTGTGATAAAAGCATAAAAAGGTCATGTCAAATCATCTGGGATAGTATTGTTGGGTTATAACAGTGTTGTAGAGGAAGGCATTGTGAAGGCCTAATTTACTGCGTCCTGTGTACTAGCATACTGCTTACTGTAGTCTATACTACAGTGACATGCAGTATGCGAAATATCCTCGATATAAACCTGGACATAAGTAGGCTATATCCGTTTCCTTTACACTCTTTGGCTATATCATCTGTGGATATTGAGAACACTCAATTTGGCCGGGCAGGTAAGGCTAGCCTAATTTAACAGCTTTTCAAAAAAAGTATACTCAACTGGCATACTCAAATAGTAGTATGTGCTGATTCGGACTATTTGGACAGTATAGCTACAGTAGCTACGTATCTTTCTTTTAACCATTAGTAGTCATAATAACTTTGGAATGAGCTGGGGAGATTATTAACTTCACAAACGTGTGTGTAATATTGTTAGATCAAAGTTTTTTAAACAGTCATTGCACAAAACTCCTATCAGATTGCATGTAGCTAGCTAGCTAGATTACATTACACAGGGGTAGGTCCGTACACAGTAGCTACATAACTCTTTCGCCCCTCATGGAAAAGATTATGTAAAACAAACTCAACCATGTGAAGTATTGTAGCCAATTAAATTAATTTGACAGCTATTCTCACTGATACCGATGTCTCTTATGAAATATTTTATTTGTTCAGCTAGCTAGCTAGTAGATAAGACACCTAAATGAAAATGATAATTCAAATTGCATGGAGTGCTCTCCTTATTTTAGCTCATAGTGTTGTACTTCCTAGTTCCTATCAATGTACGGACCTACCCCTGTGTAATGTAATCTAGCTAGCTAGCTACATGCAATCTGATAGGAGTTTTGTGCAATGACTGTTTAAAAAACTTGCCATCGCAAGATTAGCGTGGGGTTAACTTTACAACCTAAATAAACTCAAAACTCGGTTGTTTTAATTAAATGTACCATGAATCTACTTCTTTAAGATAATGAGCAATTTTGGCCACTTGTTCTAAAAGTGGCGCTGATGAACCGAACACACAAACCGCCGTGTTATGTAGCACCAAAGAAGAAGAAGTTTAGTTTACGAATTGCAAGTTAAGCGAGCGTGAATCGACACGGTGAAAAACAGCGGAATATTTGTCTCAAAATTCTGTCCATAAATCCAAGCAGATCAAGAGTGTCCTTCGATCGGCAAATGTAGATTCGCCAGTTCGCAAGCCAAGCTTTTGATTTGTACATGTGCAGGGGCGATTCTAGACCTAGAGCTTTGCTGGGGCACAGGCCCCCAACTCCCAATACATTAAAAAAATTTTTTTTTTTTAAATGTGCGCGCAATATGAAATAAATGGCTAGCCTACGGGTACAAGCTTCAAAATCATTATTGTCACTGTCATACTGTAGGCTATATTAAACCACTGGTAAAGATACAATGATAGATTCATGAGTACAATATAATGATATTTATTTGCACATGCACACCTCAAAGATTTACAAACAACATCCTCTTACTGCAACCATTTAAGATTAGAAAGAGTCAGATTCTTTACTACCTAAACCTCAATCCATGTTTAAAACAAGTAGTTCAGGAAAGCAAAGTAACTAACAAACAAAAACAAAAAGTATCTTTCTTTTATGGTAGTATTATGCAGGATGCTCCCTTCTCAGGAGAAGCTGTTGTGCATTATTAGGCTAACAAACTCTAACAAGATGGTAACATCCAAAATGCACATAGACTATTCATTTACAAGCTGTGTGGAGCACAGCATAACAGCATAAGTTTGATAGAACAACATGGACTAAAAAGGCATTAAACAAGGTTTAACCTGGAAAATTTTATAAAACAAAGCTGTTAAAATAAGTCCAACTAAGTAATGCCATACACTACTGCATTTTTTAAATCATTTTTTTACAATTAAACTGTATCGCCTTGTCTTCATGGAGGCAAAGCGGTCGATGACATTGCCTTGACTGACTCTGCACAAGTGGTCCCTTTCAATAGACAATAGAGCCAGATGATGGAGCCTGTCTTGCCCCATTGTTGACCTTAGCCAAGTGGACAGCCTTCTCAACACACTAAATGATCTTTCACAGCTGCAACTATTTACAGGGATTGTGAGTGCAATCTGGATTATTTGAGTTAGTGTTGGGAACATTTCTGTATCTAGAATGTTGAAAACACCCTGTATATCCACAATTTCTGTTTTGTTTTTGAGGAAGTTTTTAGCCACCAAAACTTCCTCATGTTTCAATTCAACATTGTAGTGATCAGCTAGACCACGGAGGTGATCTCCAGAGAAAAAATTATCTCCCTTGGGATTGCATGCCTGAACACCTCTAAGAATTTGGCTGTTCACTGAGGAAAATCGCTGCTCGATTTCACTTACCATCCTGTCCAGGCATGGTAAGTACAGTTTCCTTTTGAGGCACTCTGAATTGCTCAGGTCACTCACTGCACCACAACTAGATTCTACTACATAGTCATCTAAGCGCTTCTGCTTTTGCCTTTGTCTGGTGGTACATGGTTCTGGAATCTCATTTGCTGCACAGAAGGTCTTGACCTTATCATATAGTTTAGCAGCATCCTTATCTGTGCGCATTTGTTTAAGTGTTTCACACACAGCTCCATTGTACTCCACAGCCTTGGCCAGGTCCACTTTCTCACTCTGGAGGTACTTGTGTAGATGCTCTGTCACAGACAGTAAGGTCTTAAACACCATGAGCTTATACACAGTGGAGAATGTTCGGAGTTTAACACGTAGCCCCACTGCATTGGCAGTCTTTATGCCAGAGGCACTCTAAAAGAGCAGGGTAGTTCTCCAGTACTGCATTTACAGAACGCAACTGGCATGACCAGCGGGTCTTTGACAGCTGCACAAGTTCAGATGGTTGCAATCCCAACCTATTTTGAACATCTCTGAATGTGTGATGGTGTACCAGTGAAGTGCTGAAAAATGAGTATAGACTCTGCAATGTGTCAAATAAATCACTGGCTTCTGGTACTGCATGACAGGTGTAGCAGAGCACCAAGTTTAATTGATGCGCATAACAATGCACATAAATGGCCTCTGGGTGCTTGTCCCTGAATTTTGCTTGAACACCTCCAATAGCACCACTCATTACTGACGCTCCATCGTAGGCCTGTGCAACACACTTCACATCTGAAATGCCGGCATGAACTAGCTGTTCTTCAAGGGCTGCAGTTATGCTCTCTGCATCAAATGCTCTCAATTCCCTCATGGCCAGCAAACACTCCTTCACTCTACCCTCAGTTACATAGCGGACACATATAGCCAACTGCTCCGTGTGACCATCTCTGGCTTCATCTGCCATAATGGAAAACATTCCAGCATGTCTCAACTCCTTGACAATACTTGCTGTTACCTCCTTCGCACAGCACTCAATCATTTCATTTTGCGATGAAGATGATAAATAGGTGCTGTGGGATGGGACTGAATAAGACTGCAGGAAAGGATCAAACTCCTTTAAATAATCAATGCACTCCAGGAAATTTCCCTTATTGCTACTAGATATCCCCTCATCATGGCCCCGGAATGGAATGTTTTGCTTTGCTAGCAATTGTGTGGTGGCTACAATGCGCCGCAAGTATTCTCGCCTATTTCTGATTTCAGCCTCATTTGCTGAATGTAACTGGTCAACCACACTCCCATGCGAGACAGTTAATTTAAAACTGTGCCATGACACCATGCTTGCTTTATGGGCAGGTGTTTTCTCATGCTCTCTAAAGAGATCAAGAGCTTTCTTCCAATTAGTCAATCCAGTGGTAACAAACCTGTCATGTTTCAAATTTTTTCCAAACATTCTGCATGAAAAACAGAAAGCTGCATCTTTTGCCACAGAGTACTCCAACCAAGAAAAATTTACAAACCAGCTGGAATTGAACGATCGTTTTTTCAACCCAAACCAGTTTTGTGGGTATTGGGCTAATTTGACCTGATTTGGACCATCACATATCTCCCCTAGGTCACAGACATCCTTCTCCATACTCTGAATAGTTTTACGTCTAGCCCCCATCATGTCCTCATCCGTTTCTTGCCTGTCTCTCTCCTCCTCCTCCTCCCCCTGCCTGGTACTGGACTGCCCAGCCTGTGCTCTTTCTCCCCTCTCTTCTCCTTCTCTTCGACCTTCTTCTCCTCCTCCTCCTCCTCCTCCTTCTCCTCCTTCTCCTTCTTCTCCTCCTTCTCCTCCTCCTCCTCCTCCAGCACTCTCTCCCTCAATTGTTGTAGCAGCCACTATCCAGCAACATCCAAACACATAGGCATAAGTAGGCCTATACTCACTGCATGAATTTAATAGGCTTTCCTACTAACACAAGGGAAGCTTATTTTTAGTCAAAATTGAGATATACTTCCCTCCCAGGCAAGGGTCCTATAGTCATCCTGGCAATACTGCAGTTCTTTGTAGCTTAAATAGCCTACTAAAGCCTTCATACTGACTTTTGGTGATATAGGCTACTCTGATTCTGTGTAGATAATTATAGGCTACATTTGCAAATGCAGCAAACTTATTTAAGTTTGCCATTAAACCATTGATCAAATCACAGCACTGGCTATTACCAGCATAAATGTTAATGTTACCATTAATGTGGGCAATTATCATACCTCCCTCGTCCTCCTCCTCATCTCTCCTCACTGTTCCTCTCCCTCTGTCTCTGTTCAGGAAGAATTTTCTGATGTCCATCTCTGAATAGTTTATCAGAAGGCTAATGTTTAGTTTTACAGTAGGACAGCTTCACAAACAGTATAGGCTACTTTTACAGGACTCTCTCTACAGTATACGTATAAATCATTATTAATTGTCCGCATGTGTGCATGCAGCCTACGCATGGTTTGAGTGTGTGTGTGAGGGAGAGAGCACAAGCCGGTAAACTGTTGCTAAATTTAGGCTACAATGACGCTAAGCATTGAAAAACAGATGCTAATTATGTGGGCAACATTCTCTAACAGCGATCATTTTTTCTGTCAAACAAGTTGTGAATTTGTTGTAACATTAAAACAGGGGACGACTTACTTTGTGCTCAAAGTGATGTGACGAGCTCCAGCGGTTTCCACTGTGTATGTGTGTGTGTGTACAAGGAAACACTCGGAAGAATCATGAACGATTTTCATTGGTTGTTGCGTTCAATCTACAGAGGTGCTATTTCCTGATTGGCTATTATGGCCCCTTTCTTTTTTTCCTTGGTTTTTTTGATTGGCTGGTAAGTGACAGGCTCGAGTCATGACTAAAGCAGGCAGGGAGATGCGCTCATGAATGCCGTTTCAAGCGAAAGCAGCGCGAGAATTTTACTGGGGCACTGGAGACTTTTACTAAGGCACGTGCCCCAGTAAATAAGGTCTAGTGACGCCCCTGTACATGTGAACATTGGAAACATATCTGTAAATGTTATTTGCATTTGTGAATATAATTTTTGCATTCATCCAAATGATGATTTACGAAACACAAGTTGAGAGGTGTTTGTGTGTGGATGGAAAACACATACTTGTGGATTATTTTTACGAAACACAAATTGAGAGGTGTGTGTGTGTGGATGGTAAATACAATTGTGGATTATACTTTTGTGCTTGTTTATTTTTGATAGAAATCTACCTCCATAGAAATATCAGTAGGGCTTGGTAACGTTACCGCATTCCTTTTGCTGGAATACCCCAATTCAACCTGGGCATAGTTCTCGTAACAGTCGCACGGGAAATGCTTGATGCACACAAACTTTCCAGCAGTGCTGATGATTGGCGCCAGACCCAAAATGCCCAGTCAGAGTAGCCTACAACTCTCTCTGGAAAGCATGTAGCTAACTGTTAACGTTAATCCGCTGATGCTCTTGCACCCAGAGAAAGCACACTTGCGACCCATCACTCATTGCTTGTAAATTGAAACTTCATCTTCTTCTTTTTGCATCCATATTCATGGTGCATTACCACCACCTTTTGCTCCGGAGCGTGGATTAGAGACTAATTTCCCTTATTTCCTTTAAAATTAAATAATTTTAAAAAACACATTTTTTCTAACTTAACCTTTTATTTATTCCTATATTCTCTTAAATAATTCAGTTTACCTTAAGAATTTGAACAATGCCCTTGAATATTCCACTTTGTCCTTACCCAATAATTATTTTAATGTAATTTCTTGCCTTCCTATGTCCCTCAATGTAGCCCCCATCACTTCTCTTTGAGTCTCATAGCCCCTGCATTCCATTAGCACGTGTTCTACAGACTCTTCTGTTTGGCATATATCGCATAGCCCTGTTGGATGTTTTGCTACAAGTTTTAGTGTCTTATTTAACTCACTATGCCCCAGCCGTAATCTGGTCATTACTACTTCTTCTCTTCTGTACCCCTTAAAGTTACTGTTTTCCTTGACATTTCTTTGAATATTAAACAAATGTCTCCCCTTCAGCTCTCCCTCCCATTTCTCTTGCCACATTTGATTAGCTTTTTCCCATATTATACTTTTGGTTTCAGATTTACTAATCTTAACTACAATATCTATTTCTTCTTTTTTTTAATGCTTGCTTTGCCAAAGCATCTGCTCTTTCATTCCCACTTAGTCTAACATAGCCGGACCACACATGCATTTTACTTTACTACCTTGCCTAGAAATTCTAGTTAGTGTGTTAATGACTTCATATAATATATCTTGCCGACTGCTAGATTTAAAAGATCTTAAACTTGAAAGCACTGTGAGTCTGAACAAATCAAAGCTTTGCTTGCTTTAGTTTCTTCCACCCATTGCATTGCTTTCAAAATTGCCAGCATTTCAACAGTGTAAACACTTAGTTTGTCAGAAGTCCGTTTACTGATCATTATTCTTTTTTCTGGAACTGCTAATCCAGTTTTCCCCATTATCAGGGTTATTAGCTCCATCCGTAAATAACTGTTGGTATTCACTATACCACGTGATCTCCACAGAATTGTTGATAGCTTCACAGAGCTTTCGGAATGGCTCACTCATTCACACCCTCCCTATACACTACTAAAGCCGGGAATACACTGTCCATTGATGACAGCTCATATTGCATGATGAAATCGCCCGCCGTGCATGTCCAAAGCCCACGATTTATGTGCTCACACTGCATGACAGTAATAAAGCTCACAACCTACTGCTCACATTGTATGAAAATAATTGGTCAAAAATTATTGAGACGCGTTAGCTTTGGGGATATACAGGTGCAGCTCAAAAAATTAGAATATCGTGAAAAAGTTAAATATTTTTTGTCACTCATTTCAGAAAGTGAAACTCATACATTATATAGATTCATTACACATAGAGTGAAATATTTCAAGCCTTTATTTCTTGTAATTTTGATGATTATGGCTTACAGCTAATGAAAACCCAAATTCAGTGTCTCAGAAAATTTGAATATTGTGAAAAAGTTAAATATTGGAAACTCATGGTGTCACACTAATCAGCTAATTAACTCAAAACACCTGCAAAGGTTTCCTGAGCCTTTAAATGGTCTCTCAATCTGGTTCAGTAGGCTACACCAATCATGGGGAAGACTGCTGACTTGACAGATGTCCAGAAGACAGTCATTGACACCCTCCACAAGGAGGGTAAGCCACAAAAGGTCATTGCTAAAGAAGCTGGTTGTTCACAGAGTGCTGTATCCAAGCATATTCATAGAAAGTTGAGTGGAAGGAAAAAGTGTGGTAGGAAAAGGTGCACAGCAACAGGGATAACCGTAGCCTTGAGAGAATTGTCAAGCAAAATCCATTCAAGAATTTTGGGGAGCTTCACAAGGAGTGGACTGAGGCTGGAGTCAGTGCATCAAGAGCCACTACGCACAGACGAATCCATGACATAGGCTACAAATGTCGCATTCCTCGTGTCAAGCCACTCCTGAACCAGAGACAACGTCAGAAGCGTCTTACCTGGGCTAAGGAGAAAAAGAACTGGACAGTTGCTCAGTGGTCCAAAGTCCTCTTTTCAGATGAAAGTAAATTTTGCATTTCATTTGGAAATCAAGGTCCCAGAGTCTGGAGGTAGAGTGGAAAGGCACAGAATCCACATTGCTTGAAGTCCAGTGTGAAGTTTCCACAGTCAGTGATGATTTGGGGTGCCATGTCCACTGTGTTTTCTGAAGTCCACAGTCAACGCAGCCATCTACCAGGAAATTTTAGAGCACTTCATGCTTCCTTCTGCTGACAAGCTTTATGGAGATGCTGATTTCATTTTCCAGCAGGACTTGGCACCTGCCCACACTGCCAAAAGTACCAAAAGCTAGTTCAATGACCATGGTATTACTGTGCTTGATTGGCTAGCAAACTCGCCTGACCTGAACCCCATAGAGAATCTATGGGGTATTGTCAAGAGGAAGATGAGACACCAGACCCAACAATGCAGACGACCTGAAGGCCGCTATCAAAGCAACCTGGGCTTCCATTACACCTCAGCAGTGCCACAGGCTGATCGCCTCCATGCCACGCCACATTGATGCAGTAATTCATGCAAATGGAGCCCCAACCAAGTATTGAGTGCATAGAAATGAACATACTTTTCAGAAGGCTGACATTTCTGTTTAAAATATCCTTTTTTATTGATCTTATGTAATATTCTAATTTTCTGAGACACTGAATTTGGGTTTTCATTAGCTGTAAGCCATAATCATCAAAATTACAAGAAATAAAGGCTTGAAATATTTCACTATATGTGTAATGAATCTATATAATATATGAGTTTAACTTTCTGACATGAGTGACAAAAAATATAGAATTTTATATTCTGTATATTCCAAAAACACTCCCAATCCACTCTTCGAAGCATCAACTGAAACCTTCACAGGTAGGTTGACATCATAATACCGCAAGAGTGGTGCTTCAGTCAACAATGTTTTTAGTTCTGACGAGGCTCGGTTGTGGTGGTCCTCCCAGTGGTATGCCACGTCATTCTGCAAAAGTACCCTCAGGGTTTCTGTGTGGTCAGACATGTTTGGGATGAATTTGCCAAGATACGTGACCATTCCCAGAAATCTCTCCAAGTCCTTTTGCATCTGGAATTAGCATACTTCTGATCGCCTCAATCTTTCTCTTATCAGGCTTAATTCCATCTTTTGTGAGAATGTGTCCAAGATAATTTATTTCCTGCAGCCCAATTTAGCATTTGTCTTTGTTCAATCTGAAATAATTTTCTCTGGCTTTGTCTAAGACTTCCTGCAGCCTTGCATCATGTTGTTCTCTTGTCAGGGCCAGATTAAGACTCTATAGTGCCCCTGGGCATCAGCACCCCAAATAATGTCAGCTATCACTGAGCGTAAACAAGAGAAGCTTAACCTGCTGTCAGTGGAAGTGAGCAGCACAGCTGGGTAAGTAACTAGCTAATGTTACCAAACTATTTACAGTGCCCTCCACTATTATTGGCAGCCCTGGTAATGATGAGTAAAAAGGGCTATAAAATATTCACCGTTTGGTGAATTAGCTTCATGTCACACTGAGAAAATGAGAAATCCAACCTTTTGATGTTGTTGGGTCACAGACATCAGGAAGTCATGGCATGCAAAGAATATGCGACCAAATATTTTAAATTATTACTTTATTCTATATAAATGCAGGAGTGCCAATAATTGTGGCACATGGATTTGTTAAAAATAATTATTTCTTGATGAGATAATTGTTTCTCATAATAAATTTACTTCAATGAAAAGGTAGGATTTTTCCATTTTTTCCCAGTGTGTAGCCTGGTAAACTGCGCCCTGTCTCCTGCGTACAGTGCACTGGCAGAAGTGTGCTGTTTAACGTGCACTGTTCAGCAGTCCGTGAAAAATATCCGCCATACTATTTTCCAACCACACTGGAAGTGTCGTAAGCAGGTCGTAAGACGTCCCACCAGTGTTGCCATGTCCATGGTTTTACAGCTAAATTGGGATACTTTCAAAGTGCAGTCACGGGTAAAAATTAAAAGTCGCAAAGCACGCACTTATTTTAAGAAGTAAAAACATGATGATTTCTATTTAAAATACATTGGTTTCAGTTAAAAATAACCTATAATTTTGGCTAGTTTTGAGTCGCCATTTAGCTGGAAAGTCTTACAAGATCTGGCAAACCTGCGCCCCAATCTTGCGCTGCCATGTCACGTGTTGTTTTTGTTGTATTTGAAGGAAAACGTCAGTGAAGCTGCGCCTTATTTTTTAAAAACGAAGTCTCACGTGATATTTATGTGACCAAAATGTTTGTGTACTTCTTGAAGTGTGCTCCCGAATGTACTCAGAGAAACCCCGGAAGTAAGTGCGTCATCCGGGTGTTTGAAGTATACTGCAATTTGGACAACTTTCTCGCCCCATCTACTCACCAAGACTACTCAACAGTGTGGAAGAGTGCTGATTCGGACACGGCCCAGGAGACTCAAAGAAACCGGATTTTTTCTCAGAACACTTGATTTATTGATAGCTGCTGGAATGTAATAACTTATAATGTAACCAAAATTATATAAAATTTGCCTACTGCACCTTTAAGTGATTCACAATCTTGTCTCCTGTGTAAGATGACAGCTTCACATTTGTTTTTTTTAAAGTGATTTTCCTTTTCCTAATTTTCTCAACAGGCTATTAGGAAGAACATTTGCCTGGGTGCCAGTATCAAGTTTGAAAGTGACATCTTGTGGCCTATTTTCAGGTCCACTTTCCACTCTTCACTTAGCATCCGCATCCACCGTCCCTATGAAAAATGAGTTTGCACTTCTGTGACGTTATCTGAAACTGCGTGCACTTTCTTCTAACTTTTTGACCAGACTACTGTGATCAGATGTTGGTATCCGATGGGGAGAATTATTATTTGAGGGTATTGAGCATTTTCAATGACAAATTCTGCAGGAAAAAGAAGGAGGGAAAAAAAACAGCAAAATAACCCAAGTTTGGGGCTTTAATGTGTGGATATGTAAAGTCGTACCTGAATTATGTGTGGTTACATGAGGTCAGAATGTGCAGAAGTTCATGTTTCTCTGTGCTGTATAGATATAGGGCCTGCCCCGCCAACCCGTAACTTGGTGGATGGCATACCTGCCATCTCAATTTTCCATGCCCTATGTGACAAGTATAGGCCAAGGAAATACTAACATGCCATAGTCTATATTATGTACAATAAGATTACAGTAAAATAATATTCCCCCATCAGAAAAATGCTAGCATTCTAGCTTCACAAGAAATCGGTGCATCAAACATAAAACATGATGAACACTTACACTACAGTGAAATGCACTCAAAATGTGAAGATAATAATATCAAATATATGGCACAAGACGGTGGTGGACTTGAAAAACTAACTTACATATTGGTGGGGTTTTAAGCATTGGGGTTTTCAGAAGGTGTACTAGCATTATAATATGGAAGCATATCCGTGGCAAAATGTTAATGAAGATGCAAATCGCCGATTGCATTTCATTTTCATTCGATGTGTCCAAAATGCATGACATAATTCAAATGAAAATGCAAAAGGCCACATTGCATTTTCATTTTAAAGTTAATGTACAGACTTTCTGACAATTTGAAAATGTTAATGCAAATCCATTTCACATTTAATTTTTCCCGCCCACTATGACACCCTGCCATAATTTAGATGATAATGAAAAACCACAATTGTGTTAGCAGTTTCTTATTGTAATTACATGATCCATACAAAAAGGAAATAATAATCGTTTTCATGCTTTTGCGGCACAAGTGACATAAATGGCATTGCATCCATTTACATTATCATTTCCGCGTAGTCACACAAATACCCTGCTAAAACTCAAAATGCAAAAAAAGGGGCGTTAGAGGGGCCCATTCAAACCACTGAACTCTATGGTTCAAACCCAACTCAACCAAAAAGTCCAGACAGAGTGGTGTCTTATTTGTCTGTGATTTCAGTTGTCAGGCCATCCTGGTTCTCTGTGTTTGGTGATTGATAACATAGGCTAAAGAACTAAAAAGAAAACAAGGTAGCCTAAACATGCTTTACAGGAGCTGCCATTCAAACCGATTTAGGCACAGTGCTTATTTCACAGCTGGGTTAAGCCCACGCAGTCTTAACACTGATTTCAAGTGTTAAGACAATAAAGTCTTAAAACACTGATTTTATGGTCAAGCTGAAATAACACCCTGCATTTCAGGTTCCAGACACAATAGCTTACTGTAGTGGCAGTACAAAGCATTTCATTCAACGTATTTTCATGAAGGTTATTTGAATGGTGATGGAGTAACCCATTTCCTTACCAAGGGGGGTGTCAACCAGGATGGCGTTGTAGAGCTCGGCTGGGGTCTGTGCAATGTTGACGGCCTCCATCTGCTCAAAGCTGCCCAGAGGGTGACACTTGGGGACCAGCTCAGAGATGGCACGCTGGTGTAGGGTGCCCGTGATCAGGAGGATAACATTATCAATCATGTAACTGTACCTAAACAGAGGACAAGCATTTCAGTAACTGTTTAATTAATTTAGTTCTCACTCCCTGATGACTTAGCTTTAATTTGATGTGCCTTATTTTGTTCAGAAAGAAATTATGGGCAGTTAGCCACTGTTATATTTTAATAAACGAAAAGCAATTTTATATTTCGCAATTTTTTCTGCTGTACTGAAAAAGCACCAAACCGTTAAGTCAAATAAAATGTTACGAACCACGTTTTTGTGTACCGTTACACTCATACTGGTTATCCATTAAGCCCAGTCTGGTCTGGACCTCCACGAGCCTGAGTGCCACTTGGTGAAAATAAATCACCCAAGGGAACCTCCCCCCACTCTTAATAAAAATGCACCACAGCACCCGTAACGGTTTTCTGCTTGGTTCACCGGGAGACTAGGTTTAATTGACCTACCAACACCACCTGGTTTCCCAGTGAGGTCTCCCATTCAATAGCAATATAAGCCAAGCCCCTAGTAGGTTCAGACTGCTTCAAAGGCTACAGGGTAGTATGACTGATGGCAATGTCACAGGCAGCTGTGGAATTTAACTTTATTACAAGACTACTGTGTTGCACACCCCAATGACAGGCTCATTAATTAGTTACAACTTAGGTTAACAGTTCATCAAGAAGAATAAATATTCGGAAATAAAGCTGCAGTAGGCAAGTTTGAAAATATACAAGGCAAAAAGACTTCCTCCTTTTGCACTCCTCCCTCCTATCTCTTTTCTAAGCCCCTCCCACCGAAATATGCCCTCGTGCACACGTGGAGACAGGCAGACAGGGAGGGGTTTATTCTACCGGGAGGATCCTTGGCTTGTAGATGGTTGCCCTGATTGGTAGCTACATAGCTAGCCCTGATTGGTTGGTTTTCGGAAGACCGGCTTGATATTTTTTGACAGCCTAGTACAGAGCCCAGGGATGTGTCCGAATCAGAGCCCTATCTACTGCGCCCTGTCTCCTGCGTACAGTGCACTGGCAGAAGTGTGCTGTTTAATGTGCACTGTTCAGCAGTCCGTGAAAAATATCCGCCATACTATTTTCTAACCGCACTGTGGAAGTGTCGTAAGCAGGTCATAAGACGTCCCACCAGTGTTGCCATGTCCATGGTTTTCAGCTAAATTGGGATACTTTCAAAGTGCAGTCACAGGTAAAAATTAAAAGTCGCAAAGCACGCACTTATTTTAAAAAGTAAAAACATGATGATTTCTATTTAAAATACATTGGTTTCAGTTAAAAATAACCTATAATTTTGGCTAGTTTTGAGTCGCCATTTAGCTGGAAAGTCTTACAAGATCTGGCAAACCTGCGCCTCACTCTTGCGCTGCCATGTCACGTGTTGTTTTTGTTGTATTTGAAGGAAAACGTCAGTGAAGCTGCACCTTATTTTTTTTAAAACTAAGTCTCACGTGATATTTATGTGACCAAAACGTTTGTGTACTTCTTGAAGTGTGCTCCCGAATGTACTCAGTGAAACCCCGGAAGTAAGTGCGTCATCCGGGTGAAGTATACTGCAATTTGGAAATTTCTCACGTACTCTACAACTTTCTCGCCCCATCTACTCACCAAGACTACTCAACAGTGTGGAAGAGTGCTGATTCGGACACGGCCCAGGACACTCAAAGAAACTGGATTTTTTCTCAGAACACTTGATTTATTGATAGCTGCTGGAATGTAATAACTTATAATGTAACCAAAATTATATCAAAAAAAAATCTTGCCTACTGCACCTTTAAGTGATGTCCAAAACAGCTCAAACATGTATGCCAGTGTGCATATGAGAAAGTATTGGATTTATCAATTGTAAAGTCACAAGAGTATCAAAATTGAGCTTTATGTAAGTTCATGACAGGCATTTGTGGTTTTGCTTCATAGCCATACAAGTCCAGTGAGGAAGCAGTCCTTTATACATTTCACAATATCAGACAGTTGCGTTACAGTGGGACTTTTCAGTCTTACGTGATGAAGTCCATAAAACTAGCGAGTGGCTCATAGGACTGGTTCCTCATGTGACGGAACTCCACAACCATCTTCTCTTTCAGCTTGTCGTCAATTACAGAGACAGTGAGAGGCGAAGCCTCATTTGCCAAGAAGCTCCCATAGTCTGTGCTCTGCAGGTGCAGCTTCAAGTCTAGTGAAGACAAAGAAAACGTGATAGATTAAATTACCTTTTCCATTTCTTGATTAACCATGTGAGAGGTGAATCAACAGGGGATCTACTTGGCTGAGCAGGAGTTCATTTTATTTTACCTTTATTTACTGCCCCTAACAAGCAAGCTGTAAAACGTTATAAACTAGCTAACTGGTAACCTGTGCTTTCGAAATTACGTGTTTTTTTCATTTGCTGGCTAAATTACTACAGTAGCCTACAGGAGTGAGCCAATGTTCTGGATTCATTTGCTAGTAACAGTGCCAAGCGTCAGTGTTACCTATCATGGTAACAAATGAACTATTTCCCGGGTAACGTTATCTAGCAATGTATGTAGATGTAAACAAGTATATAAATAGCTAGTGAGATATAAAGTATGGATAACGAACGAAAGGTATGATTTGTGACTTAAATGGTTTAAGCTACTAGCACAAATGGTTGCTAGCTTCATGGATAATTTGACAATAACGTTGCACAGTCGTTAGCTGGTGCATAGAGCCCTAACGTTGCTGTATTAACGTTACCCAGGAAGATAGGAACAATTTTCGCCATTTAACATGAGCTTGAACAATTTAAGTCACAACTGATATCTAACATCTTTGAGATCCGTAATTGTTCTTACGGTCTAGATTACTAGTTCTCCAGGAAACATGTGTGATTTTAATTTCTGATAAGCTAGCACTGACCTCTTTTTCTAACGCTGTCGTGTTGGCACGGCCCAGATCATTTATGTGGGATCTAACTCGCGTTGCAAAATGAGCATAGCATGACCCGACTCCCGTTTGACCAGAAACGTAACTTAGCTAACGTTAGCCAACTTTTGCTACCAAACAAATCGAGCAGAATAGAAGCTACAATTCTAAATACACATAGCTAATGTTACACAAGCTGCATTTTAAGAGTGTCACTGTTGGCATCCTCTCATCAGTACTCACCCTCCAAGGTTTCACATTGCACAAGGTTGAGATAGTCGCCCTGTGAAAGGATTCCAGCCTTAAAACCTCTCACAAGCCCTTCCAAATAGCCATTATCCACGTTAAAATACAACTCCGGGAATATCGGCATGATTACTTCTCAAAATATGTTAAACCGATCAAATAAAACTGTCACAATATACAGGACAGCTCCGCAAATCGGCAACGTTAACAGTAACTAATTGTCACAGACGTAAAGACAAGAAAACGCGATCACATGACAGCTTCACATGACCAATCATTGACCAAGATGGTGGAGAAAGTTGCGGAACTAAAGATACACAAGTTGTATTTTCTTGTCACGCAAGCTAAAACATGCAGAGGAAGTGTTCTGGTATGGTAGCTAATGCGGTTATTTCTTATGTTCTGATGAAAATGCAAACGTGATAATGAATTAATTATGTAAAAATCTATTTATAGCCTGTGCCACTATATCTCCGTTTTCAGTCATATGTGAACAAAAATGTTTAATGTACTTCATAGGAAATTATGAACATCAAATATGCCAATAACCTTTTCACATGCTTGAGCAGTCTAAAATCTACCGTGTTTACATCAGACCACTGGCGCGAAAAAAAAAAAGGGGGGGGGAGGGGGGGTGCACTTTTACCGTCCTCACAAATCTCTGGGTGCGTCCAAATATTCTTCACTCCCCACCGTAAGTCATGAGCCAGACCCGGGCTGCATTCCAATCCAATTTTTTTACTGCTTGCTTCTATTCCTAGGTCCTTTCCTCGCTCATTAGCTCCACCCAGTGGAGGCCATAAGGAAAGGATCCAAGGATCACATACGAGGACGCAGCAGCGAGGCAAAATGATTTAAGCAAATGGAACGTCCTTGCTCAGTCAAGCGTCAGCTGAAGCGACGTCAATTACTAATGACGTGTGCACAGCTGTATCACCTGTCAAAAAAAGAAGGCAAACGGATTGTTCTGTAGCCTATCGTATTTTTATCTGAGCTTGTTTTTGCATGCATCATGGTATAAACTATTGTATTATTTGACGCTATATTGCACTGTGAAGTTATCACAATTATTTGCAATGATTTTCTCCCATGCAATTTGACAGATGTGAAAATGCCATGTGAAATAAGAATATTGTCTCTCAATTACAGATGTTTGTGTTTGACGTACAGTGTCCCATTAACACATCCACAACAAACGGCTATTTATCACTGTGTGAGTAAAGATCGCACGAAGCATAATTTTAATTGTAAGTAGGCTACGCCTATATTCCACACGCTCAATGGCCAATTCATCAATGGACTCGAATGCATGTTTGTTCGTTAAAATCGGAGCACATTACAAATGACACTTCCAGCCAATAACCGAGCTGATGCCGTTTAATTAATTAATCAAGCATGTATGATCTGATGGTATATAAGCGACAGATACTGATTTCAAAACTTAGATCGGCGATTTCAATAGGCTAGTATACTGGTCTGCTACTGTACGCAATCAACATTTTCGCAATGAACCTAGCGTTCGCCATAAACGCATGGCACCGGCTTCAGCGGGAACGGTGGCGTTGCCAGTTCAGGGGATCGCGACGGCTTCGCTCCGTCCTGTTCCTAAGTGAGGTAAGAATCACGTATTCTCAACAGTAGTCATAAGACAGTGCTCTTGATCACACATGGACATTGATAAGCATGAAGCACTTTTAACAGTGGGTGGAGTAGAATTCACCTGGATAAATATACAGCAAAGTTATGTCATGCACACATAGTAATTGCATGTTCTATAATACCACACATTTACCTGCATGTAGGACTACAAACTATACATTTGGCTCCTGTGGTTTGGTGTTAATCAATCAACTTGTGTGAACTGTAGGCTGCATGTACACACTTCATGTTTTTCATTTCATTCTTTTTTAGGTCGAAGATCCATCAGCTGGGCATTATGCCCAAGTAAATGCCACTGTGCCAGTGCTCCAGCTTTACTTTAATGGGGACCAGAACCTCATGGTAGACTACCGTCTGAGCCATGGCTCCATAGAAGCATTGATAATGCTGCTGCCGCATGGGGGGGGCGTTGGCTGGGCACACCACTTAAGGGTCCAGGAGGTGCCTGCTCTTCAAGGCTCTGGAGGTGGACCACACCTTTGTACCCACGGTCATCACCGCGTGTGCCATGCTCCATAACATCTGCCTGACAAAGGGGGACATCCTTGAGGTTGTCGAGGATGTTGGTGATATTGGTGTGGCTCCACCACATCCAGTGAGGAGGGAACAAAGCGGACATGGCCGGCGAAACCAACTGGCGGGGCAACCGTCTGCTCCAAATGTATGTCCAGTAGCACTGAATGAACATGATTATATGTAATTTGGCAATTGTTTGAAAAATTATTTATACAGGAGAGCTTTTTGTTAGTGTCTCTGTTTCTTGTTATGTTTGTATATTCTCCCTTGCAGCCCCTCTTTCTGTCCAGTGTTAATCCACATTTTATTTGTTATGTTAGTGTTAATAAAATCACTTCTGGATACTAACATATCAGTTTCATACATCTTTTCTGTGCCACATTTTCATTACCTTTATTTATTTCAAAACACACTATAAGCATACCACTTTGACACCAGTGTATGTCAACCACCTGTCGGGGAAGTGAGGATTCTGTAAAATGTCTATTTTCTGAATACAGTGTTAACAGTCAATGCCCTTCCTTGTTAAATTGTTCAGCACTCGGAATGCTGAACACAGGCGATATTGCGTGCTAGAACCACTCACTTATCCTGCAGTAAAAATATATTTTAACATCATTATTATTAGAAATGACAATCCTCAATTCAATCGCATAATTCGTCCATAAGACAGTAACCTGGTGTAAGCAACAAGTCAAAACAAAGTCTAATTCAGGCCTAAGAGTACATCATTTCAGTAAAATAAAAACAGTAAATTAGAATAATGACTGCAAATCATTAATCAATGAATGTAGGCTGACTACTTAGAATTTACAAAAAGGAAGACATTCATTTGAAGTTACCAGTAAAGAGCGAGAGACCGATAATCCAGAAATAGCCTAGGTATTACCCTCCTGAAGCTTACACGATCATCAAAATTGTTAGTATTTGTGTGTTTCTTTTCTCCCAAATTGTTTAGTGCTGCTGAAGGGGGCACTCAGATGAAAACTATATCTTAAAAGGTAAAAACACAAGTAAAAAACAAATTGACAAACACTTGTGAACTATTTTCATTTTATTAAGCATTTTCTCAAACTAATTAGAGCTTTCCAGTGTGGTCTTGAATCGCTCCTCTTCTCTGGCAACGTCTTCCTTCAGGAATCGCAGAACGGCTCCCTCACCGGTCCTTCTCCTTTTGGGGGATGGGGGACAGGCACAGCCTTTAGCCAGGCTGTGCATCCTCTTCCTCCTCCTCCACACACGCCTGGCTACAAGTGACCGCCACAAATCCAGGAAGAGATGAGCCAGTGCCATCTGAGGTCTCATCAGCCACATGTGCCAGGTTTTCTGCAACACATGAGTCCATCAGGACAGGAGGATCAATAGATGGCCTCCCCCCGATGGCCTCATGCATTGCATTAAACCATGGCCATGTGGCTGCTGTGGCCTCTCCCCTGTCTGTCCCGTCTCTGTAGCAGGGCATCTGAGTGCCTACAAGGAAAGATGTAAGGGTGAAGGTGAGCCGTGAGCCTATTGCACAGGCATAATTTTGTTTCAGTGTGCAATAAAAACTACAAATTTGCAAAGGAAAAACATCATAAATTGAACCTCACATTTTTGCTTGAGGTTGTCCCATTTCTTTGCAATTTGGGTGGGGCTCACCTGGCCCTGTAGGCCCATCTGCAGATGAATTTCACTGAGGAAAACAACACATGTTACCATACCATACCCAAGTGCCCTACAACAATTACTGCCATGCCATAACATGTTTATGTGTTATCCATTTACAGGGGCAGGCATGCCTCTTGCCATCACACTTACATTAGGGATATCAGAAGTTGTCATTTGCATACAATTAACTACTTCAACACAAGACATGAATCATGGTGCTGAGGAGTGATTCCGTCAACATTAATCTATGACATGTAGGAACACCAATATGGACAGTGACATGGTCCTGCAAGAACATAAAAAATGGCTTATTGCCAATGTTTCTGTGTAACATATTTTAGTTCTATGTGACATCACACATTATAGAATGTCACTAATGACTCACCCCCAAGCTTTCTTTGCTACATGCCTCTTCCCCGTAAACAGATGCTCATTCTCACACCTCAGCCGAATGAGGCTGAGGGTGCTCTCATCTGTCCCTGTAAATGACACAACAGACCTGCAAGTAAAAACCAGCTAGTAATGTCTGTGTATAGCCCTAAATCACAACGGCATGTGTCAAGGGGCTTCACAAGCCCATAATTCAGACATGACATATGTAAGTAGGCTACATGATGCAAAATAGTAGCCTATCCTAATTAGCTAGCCTAATGTGCATTTCATCAGTCAAAGACAGCGAATGCAATAACATAGACTGAAATAACATTATTTCTGTCATACAAGAGTGAGGAAAAATATATTTTAAACGCAAAGCAGCTGCGTGTTCATGTTTCAGTTGTTACACTGGAAATCGAGCAGCGACTGTCGAGCCTATTTCAGTTAGCCTACTTGCCGGGATGCATTCAACAGTGTGAACATAGGCTAAACGTAACATAGCCTATTGCATAGCGTACAATATACAATTGTATACAGTTTTGAAAGGACATGGGTTAATTGAAGCTTGCGTTTCCTATGCAGTAACGTTAGCTAACAAACAACTATATGGGACAGAAACATGTCCTAAATGTTACGCTTGCACGCTGAACTACAATATTTGTTGTCTCTTTTTTCATGAATAAACTTGCCTTTCGTTTGTCCGAAAGAACGAGTGACATTATAAATGAAAGCGCTTTATAAATTAAATTGAAAGGAACGATAAGCACTTACATTTGTGTACGCGAGGTCCCGCCATGATTTCAACTGAGGCAGTGTGGCAGATGTGATGAAACACGTCACGCGTTCTGAGTAAAACTTCCGCTAAGGCTGCACTCGTGTTTCCTCACTGAAGAATTCTTCGGGAGCCTCCTATGTCCCCACTGCTCGCTCCTCGGTGGAGCATTTAGCGGTTTGGGATGTCCTTAAAGATGGCGGACCTCGATCGATTTCCGGGTCAGAGAAGTACCAAGTAGATAGGACGGTAAAAAAATTGGATTGGAACGCAGCCCCGGGCTGCGGTCCAATCCGTTAAATGTTATGCCCTCCTGCACTTCTCCTCGCCACTTCCACTTGGGATGATGTGATGCAGCACCAAAACAACACGAGTAGACACTCGAACCGACGGGGAGGAGCAAGGGAGGGAGCGGAATTATTTTTTAATTGGACCGCACTTGCACTCGGAAATTCGCCAGAGCCAGTGACGCCAGCTAACCATTGACAAATGAGTTTGTGCAAAACTTTCCAATAAATTGCATGAGACGGATTGGACCGCACTCGCCCTTGGCAATGCCAAACTTCCGATTTCTAAAGGGATTCGCCCAAGTGGAAGTGGCGAGGGGAAGTGCAGAAGGGCAGAATATTTAACTGATTGGACCAGTCCTGGTCATTTTTGGCTACCAGTACTGTCGAGTAAGTATTAGGTAAAATGCATATTTTCTGAATCCAACGGTTCCAACAGTCAATGCCTTGTTAAAACGTTCAGCACTCTGAATACTTAACACAAGCGATATTGCGTGCTAGAACCCCTCACTTAACCGACATTCAAAATATGTTTTACTTGATTTCATTTAATAATTATTAAAAATGATAATCATCAATTAAATCACTGAATTGATAGGTAAGTCGAACAGTAACCTGGTGGAATCAACCAACAAGCCAAAACAAAGTTTAACTCAGGTTTTAAGATTAAATAATTTTATTAAATGAAAAACAGTCAATTAGAATAATGACTTAAAATCATACATTCACTAACGAATGTAGACCGACTACTTATAACTTACAAAGAGGAATACATTAAACCAGACATTAATTTGAGTAGACCAGTAAAGAGAGCGAGACTGATAAGCCAGAAATTGACAAAGTATTTACCCTCCTCCAGCTGAACAGGAACAAAAGGAAACGCACAAGGAACCACCAGCACAAAAACAACTTATTCACCAACTCCAACTGCCCTGATTGGGTTAATGTGTGAGAAAAGGGAGGGGGATGGGGTTATGACAAAGACTGGCTTATCTTTGATGTTTGTGGGGGTGAATGAGTTAGAGAAAGACAGAAGGAGAGGGGGGGAGAGCAAGAGATGGAGGAGCCGGGTAGTTTACTTATATCTACATATTAGATATCCTACATTCCCTCTCTTGTAATAATAGGTGCATGCCCCTGCTAAAACCCTATTCTTACATCACCAAATAGGAATCACATTACACATTTGAACATTGAAGATGCAGTTACCTGCTAACAACAAAAACAACTGTTCAAATGGTTCACCAACCATCTTTAAAACAATTAGTCCATGCCCAGTTTAGTAGTCCCGTTGTGATCTGCTGGCCAGCAGATATATAGACACACTGATGTATGTCCCACAATGATCCGGTGTGGTGCGGAGATATGTCTCCATTAGACACTCTTTTGTGTCGCTGCTGTTATGACACCCTGGTTCAGTCGCTTCCTTCTCCAGTGTCAGGGTATCTAGACTGGCAAGGGACATGATGTTCCCTGGACTTTAGGTAACATGCAGTGCTTTTTCCCATTAATGTTTCAATTGCATGAGTGAAATGCAGCCTACTCCAAACAGTGTCTTTACCAGTTCTGCATGGCGTGCAGGGGCTCTGTTGCAATTGTGTCTGCGGGTGTCCTTCAGGGAATGGCAGTAGAAAACTGTGGGAGTTGAGGGCTTAGGCCTTATCACTCACAGCAACATGTGAAGAGGGGAGCAATTAATGATAGCACTGCATGTTATGAGCGCTGTCAGTCCATGCAGGGGAACCTTACGGACAGGGTTTACCATCCATGGGATTGCCAGTCCAAATAATCACATGAATATGGCAGACTTGTCCATAAGTTTCCAGGAACAGTATTTGAGGGGGCACCTACACTCTAACATGGGCATGGTATTAGGTTAAAAGGCGGTGGTAGGGATGTGGGGGGGGGGCAGGGACAGAGACAAAGAGAGGCCGACTGGGAGAGAGAGAAACAGAGAGAGAGAGAGAGAGCAAAAGACATTAGACAACATCTCGCCATTCCCTCTCTTGTAACGATAGGTGCATGCAGCTGCTAAGGGCCTATCCTTCCATCATCATAAAAACCACACATTTGGACATTGTATAATGATAGCTGCATAAAAACAAATGGTTCACCGACCATCTTTAAAACAATTAGTCCATGTCCAGTTTAATAGTCCCATTGTGATCTGCTGTCATGGCAGATATATGAACACACTGACGTATGTCTCACAATGATCCGGGGTAGTGCGGAGACATCTTTTGTGTCACTGCTGTCATGGCACCCTGGTTCAGTCTCTTCCTTCTCCAGTGTCAGGGTATTTGAACTGCCAAGGGAAGAGGTTCCCTGGACTTCCTTGGGGAACATGCAGTGCTTTTTCCCATTAATGTTGTAACTGTGTGAGCGAAAGGCAGCCTACTCCCAACAGTGTCGCTACCAATTCTGCACACCGTGCGGGGGCTCTGTTTCCTGTGACAGGCAGCTGGATGATCCACAGGTGGCAAAGTGTGGTCAGGACCTCTCTTCTGACGGGCGGGGAAGCACCTCTTTCCCTGTCGGAATCCGTTTTGCCTCCTTGAGCTCGGGTCCAGTTGGGTGGACTGCTGACGGCAGTCGCTTAGGCTAGCTTCCCACGGCAAGGTATGGGTCCAGTTGCACTTGTGCCTCTGGGGGGTTCTTCAGGGAGTGGCAAGAGAAAACTGTGGGACTTGAGGGTTTAGGCCTTATCACTCACAGCAACATGTGAAGAGGGGAACACTGTATGTTATAAGCACTTAGTCCATTCAGGGGAACCTTACGGACAGGATTTACCATCCACAGGATTACCAGTCCAAATAATCACATGAATAGGGACTTGTCTAAGTATCCTGAAACAGTATTGGAGGGGGCACCTACACTCTAGAAAAGGGACTTAAAAACATGGGCATGGTTTTATGTTAAAATGTGGTGGTAGGGATGTGGGGAGGGCGCCAGTTGTACCTCCTAGAACCCCAGTGTGGTTACTGGCAGTCCTTTGGCAGCGGAGGGCCACAGTGTTCAGCAAACTGGGATGACAGAACGTGGATGCCCCTTAACCACGCCCGTCTCATCTCTGTCCAGGGGTCTATGCCAGTTTTGGCTTTGGTTCCCTCTTTGGGCAGCTGGGCTGATTGTCCCTCTTAGGCCTCCAGTCCATCACTGCTCTCTGAACACTTCTGACGTCGGAAAGGGGCTCTTGCACTTTCCCTGGATGACGTGTGCAAAGTTTGCAGTTGTGGCTCGGGGGTGGAGAGATAAGGGTGTGGGAAGCTGCGGTTTCAATTTAGCCGCTTCCATCTTGCTTTGGAGTAAAAGAAAACACTCTGGTGGAGACTTTGAGGGCCCGAGAGGTCAGTGGGGTGGGGTCCTCGGCCTGGATGGACTGATCTGTGGGGGCTGACTCCACCTGGCAGGGCTGATGGGCCTATAGAAGCCGGTTCCACATCCTGCGGTTCAACGGTTCTCACCAGGCTGGGCTGCTGTGTCTGCAGTAGCAGGTTCTGCCTCCAGGGGTTCGACGGTCTCCTCACCAGGCTCGGCTGAGAGGACTGCCACAACCAATTCCATGTCCTGTGGGGTCACATCCTCTGCGGTGGCCGGCGTGACAAGCCACAGAGCGGTTTTCCCCAAATTCCTCAAGCTGCATTGTCTGTGGAGGCGACAAAATCCACAAAATTGTCCAAGCCTGAGTCAATAGAGAGTGGCGTATTGTCCTCGGTGGGGCGTGGTGCCTGGGTTGTGGCTGGTTTGCCAGACTCTCCTCAAATACAATAAAAATACATCTCCAATGTGGAAGCACTTAACCCAGTGAACAACAGTCGTTCATGGACGGCTAACAAATTGAGTTGGAAACACGTCTTGGACGCCATTTCAAAGGCTTTAACGACATTTTGTGGCATTTTGCACACCGGGAAAGGCTTTCCACAAAAAAGAAGTAGGCCTAAATCCAGCAACAGCAGACAACATATTTTTGTGATTCATGTACACAAGTTATGTTGCAGTTACATTCCAGCATGCTAGATGGCATGTCACTGTGTACATGATTACATCTGCCCAGTAAATCTGTTCTTCCAGCAACCGTATGTGTGTCCAGTCGTCTTTTTGTAGCTCCGTAGCAATTACCAAACTAAAAACAGTTTACCCACTTAATAATGCTACATACAGGGTGGGAAATACTTTTTGACCTACTAGCTACTTTTTTTTTTTTTAAACATTAAACTAGAATAACATTTCAGATACATTACAGAAAAAGCACTCATGTTTAGTAGATCTCGTATTTATTATATCACGTATTATGGGTCAAACATTGTGTATAAATGCATTGCATACATTTCATATGTACCCAAGTAAGTAGTATTAAAAGAAGTATAAGGATAACAGCTAGGCAATGCTAGAGAACATAAAGACATTAGTTACACATCCCATTTCAACATAGGGAGGGATGAAGCCCTATACCCATGGGCATACAGTAGCTAGGCTTGTGTATTACCTTGCTATAGCACCCTACGCCCATGGCTATACTCTAAACCCTACATATCCTCTGACTCAGACTTCCTCCTCGGCACTCTTCATCCCTGCTCCTTTTCCCTAACCCAACCCAAACACTGACTTGATGCCACAACTGGATGGCTGGGATGGGGTCAAAGTCCTCAATGGAGGGAGTTGAAAGCTGTACTGTCAGTAGGTCTGACAGAGTATTACATTTAAGGCCTGACCTCCAGTCACTTTTGACTTGCTTCATAATGTTAAATCCTCTTCCGCAGTCTGCTGTGGAGGCTGGCAGGTTAAGGACCAGGTCCACAAGGGCTAGGACATCTGAGCACTGGCCCCTCAGGATCCTGTTTATTTCAGGCCAGGTCATCTTGCTACGGTCACTCTGGTAGACCCTGGTTTTCAGATATGTCCACTGGTTTGGGATCAGGTCAACGTCAACTTTCGAGGATTCCAATACAGGATTTAAGTGAGCAATAAGAACCTCAACTTCAGAATCTCCAAAATCAGAAAACAAACAAATAGCATATTTAGTTACATTATGGTCTCAGATTGTTTGCAAGTGTGGGTTAAATTGGGTGTTACTTTCAACCGCTAACATTCAGACTGGTCTGCATCTGGCCACTGTTGTAGATTGACCACTTTGGTGGCATGCAGGATGCCAGAGCTGACATCGTCAAACCGCTTATCCGTTGCAGTGATGAGCTGGTCAATGAGATGGACCTTTGAAGCGGTCACACGGCAAGGTGCCCTTATCTGGTGGCAGAGCTACACCCTCATAGGTGTTTGGTACCAGACAGGACTTGAGTTTAGGTCCAAGTCTATCAAGCAGACATACCAAAGTGTAAACCAAATATGAATGGTATGAATAACAATTGCAATACTGATTTTAATTAATGAAGAAATATTAATATCAGTCCATTACCAGCTCACACACAAACACGCACACACCTGCTTTTGTTCTTGGCCAACACTGCCTGGGTGGTGAGCAAGCTGTTGTGGACCTCCGCCACAGTCACCGTCACTCTCTGTAGAGTGAACGAGAGGTTGCTCTGTCAGGAACCATTCAGAGACCCAAGCACAGACCAGGATGTAGCAAAAGAGAACGTTTATTTCCAGTCCAAAATCAAAAGCCAGGTGAGACAGATCCAAATCAACAGGCAATAAGAATAGGGAGACAGTCCAAAATCAATAATCAAGAAATCACAGGCAAAGGTAGGTACAGGAGCGGCAGGCAAGGGCAAAGTTACAAAACCAAAATAATAAAAAGCAAACAAAATTGAATCGGCAGGCAGAAATCAAAGTCATACAAAGGGTGTCCCGGGAATCTCAACAAATCACTGACTTTACTATCACAGGCCCAGGAAAAGCGATTAACATTCTGACAAGAGACCAACTGAAATGCAGGGTTTAAATACACAGGGAGAGACGAGATACAATGGGGATCAGGTGTGTGGAAACGGAGAAGGGAAATGACAAACAGGTGAGCGTAATGAAACAATGAGGGAAGCTGAAGATTGACTAACAAGGTAACACGTAATATGCGGTCCGGACTCACACATAACACATAGACTTGAGCATGTACTGGGTAGTAAAAGACAAGTAAATACAATTAGAGAAGGGAAAAAGGGAACAAGAGTCAGTTGTAGTAAAAGAGATAATCAAAGAAAGATGATCAGCGATAGAACAGGTAGAAAGTGACAGCTGCTGATAGAAGTTAAGTTACATTAGTGAGTTAGTTAATTAGTACAAAACCTCAATCTAAGCTGTTAGTAGTAGTTAGTTAATTATTATTATATACAATGATATAATTAGTTCAGAAGGAAGTGCATGACAAAGGAAATACAGAGAAAAACCGCAATCACAAAAGGCTCCCGAAAAGTGTAACAAAGACAGGGGAGTGACGGCACTAAAAACACGGAACAGTGAATGCATAAATGAAACTGAATGCAAAATGAGAAATAAATAAATAAGAACATAACCAGAAATTTAAATACACAGATAAACAAACAAAATCCTGACATGCTCAGGTGGGTGAGGCAGTCATGCATGAAGCAGGTGAACATCAATACAGCTGGGTCTCTTGCTATTTTGTGGAAGCCTCGTGCCTTGCTCTGCTGCACAGGATTCACCCCCACAGCATCTGGTGATATAGTCTACAACAAACAAAGAAATTAATTTCATGAAATCATGTATATTCTAAGGTTAAAGGCTTATTTTTATTTAACGTGTGATATAAGATATCACTTCCAAATGTATTGTGAGAATCAAGCCATGTTTGACAATGTTGAAAAAAAATCTACACTGTCTTCCTAACCTAAAGCCTATGCTATATTACCTGCTCCAAGTGGAGGAAAATCCCCCTGTATCCCCTGAGGAAGTGGTCCAAGGCCCTCAGATTGTGAGAGACCCACCTGGTGCTTACCACCCTTGTGGGGATTATGGGCTTGAGCTCTAAACTACTGAAGCTGTACTTCAGGTTTGCTCGGTTCAAAGGGCTCTTATGGTAGAAGGTATAGAGGCCTGCTAATAAGTCCTCCACTTGCCTGTAGAGGCTGCAGGTTTTTATAGCGTCCTTGAAACCCAGTTTGAGGCAGTGGGACATGCAGTGGATCCCCAAGATACAGGACTGGGTCCCACACAGCCTGCTGACCACCCCGGATTTAGCCCCCGTCATCACTGATGCCCCATCTGTCCCACAAGCCACAAGTTATTTATTGCTTTCACTATATGTGCAGCATCAGTCTTTTCCACAGTCTCAATGCACCTCATCACACTAGTCACTGATTAGCTAGCTAGGTAGATAACATTTCTCCCTGTTCATGTTCTGCAAATCAAATCCTTTCCTAACTTTAATAGCTGGCTATGTTTTATATCACCAAATAGTTTTGACACAATTACACAGTAATAGCAGCAAATAGTTACTTACACGCACATCCAGGCGTAATCATAGAATGGTCTCCCCTTCCCGATCGCATGGGCATTCCTGAACAGTATCTTCATTTTCTCAATTTGGCCACACTTCATGGCAGTGATACCTTTGACCACCGGGGTTTCCTCCAGAGAACCACTCTTTTAAGCCGCGAAGGCAATGGACTTAAGGTGGCATTTTGACACCTCATGACCCTTGATCGCCTCCAACTTTATATTTGTGGTACCTGAGATTAAGGAGTTGGCTTGGCTGCTTTTAGGGGCGAATGCTCGGCAAGTTGAACAGTGCATTAGACCGTCAGAATTGACAAGCCATTCTCGCTTCCCTCCTGTCTCACTGATGCGCCACTTTTCGCAGAAAAAAACGCTGCTCCTTTTTTTTTGACTCCTGTTTGAGCTTCTTCGTTATCTTTAGGCTTTGTTGCTTCCAGTGCTGCGGGGTGGTTTAACTCCCGTTATATGTCTCCACATGTCAGAAGTTATTAAATTATCTAATAGGCTACTAGATAGGCTACGATAGCTAACGTTTGTTTTTCTGAAAGAAAAAATGCCAGAAATCAAATGAAAATTTCTGCCAGCAATGTTTAGAAACATTTAGCCTAATAACATTGAGCCAGATCTATGATAGGCTACTTAGCCACAGGTAAAATGAAGCAATGCAGCATGCACAGACAAACTGGGAATATCTTAAATCAGCAACACTTAGCCTAAATTTTTATTTAAAAATCTTGAATATGGCAACAAGATTCGTGGCCTACCTCCCGCTACCCTATCCACCAATCACTGTGGGCATAGTAAGTAAGCCTGTTCATGAAACACAAAGTCCAAACAAGGTCAACCCCGCCCTTTGTCGTAGCTTAAGTGTTCTCCGCATTCCTCAGTAAAAGTTACTCTCAGCAGCTTTGTGAATAGATTTTAAAAGAGAATTATATTTTGTGATGTGCATATGGCCTATGAAGTTTTTAACAAAGGTGTTTTTAAATAATTTTTTTATCCACTTTGCTACACGGGTAACACTTTACAATAAGGGAACACACCTCATGCCTGAATTAATGCATGACTCATCATGATTTCATCATGATTTAATGCATGAATTAATGCATGATGTATCATGAACTCTGTGCGGTTCAATATTAATAAATGATCAAGGCATTATTAGTTCATGTGATTATACACTTAATGTATCATCAATTAATGAACATTAACTCATAGTTAAGTCATACATTAAGTAACATGTCATCAAAGTAGCTGCAAACCAGTTAGGTAGACAAAAGCTTCTCAGACCATCAGTGGTGGATTTATCTCGAGAGTTGCTGTCCAGCTTCCTGTCCAGCTTCCTGTCCATCGCCGCTTGCCCCTCCCTCCCCACCACCGCTACCAGCCGATCCTGTCGCCATCGGCACCCGTTTTCCCATCATCATTGCCGCCACATCTGGACTGCCATCTAGCTGCTGCAATTTCCACTATCATGGATATTGCCAGTCAGTTTGACCATGCTGGTCATTAAGATCTAGACCCTGAGCCGACCTGAGGAGAATGGGTTTCCCCCTTGAGTCTGGTTCCTCCCAAGGTTTCTTCCTAATTACACCAGGGAGTTTTTCCTTGCCACTGTTGCCTCTGGCTTGCTCTTGTGGGGGTTTAGGCTGGGTTTTTTCTGTGAAGCGCATTGTGACAACTTGTTGTGAAATACGCTATATAAATAAATATTGATTTGATTTGATTTGATTTGATCTATATCGGGGCCGCTAAAACTCAGAAAAAACGCAGACAAAGCTGTTCACTTAAAAAAAAATTCTGCCAGTGTGGCTTCTAAGCCCCATCTATCATTTACCTGTCAAAATTGTGACAGTAATATCAAATGCTTTATGTTATTTTAATTTATCTTAGAAAGTGCATAATTAGTATTTATAGTCTATATTTGCCAATATTCAGTCATTCAGACTATGCTTCTGGGCAAACCCTATAGTAGGCCCATCTCTAATGTGTCATAAAAAAATCACGTTTAATAGACTTAATGGTGATCTTTGTAAATAATATGGAGTCAATGTGTGTGGATTATGACAGCCATTCATATTTTAGAGAATGAGTACTTTGTACTTATTTTTCAATTATATAGTTACCAATACTCAAGGTTAATATATACGCTATTTGTTGGAAAAATTGGGTCGGGGTTGAGTGTGATACCCCAAAAATATCAAGTGGCAGTTCTGAGAGCACAAACAACCTTGTTAATGAGAGAGGTCAGAGAAGAATGGCCAGACACATTCAAGCTAACAGAAAGGCCAAAAAAATTATAATTAACAACAGTGGTGAGCAGAGGGGCATCACTGAATGCACATGTTGAACCCTGAAAGGGATGGGCTGCAGCAACAGAACATTAGATAGTACTAGGTAGGTATTCCTAATACAGTGGATACTGAGTGTAAATTGTAAGTTCACTATTTATCATTAAATTTCATCATTATTTCACACATGCAATCACCATTACTTCCTAAGTACTTGGCTGACTTGTGTCCCTCTAAGTAAAGTCATGGCATGATACTAATTTGTAAATGATTACTTAATGTAGATTGATAGGAGGCAAGCATTTGTTAACCATGAGTTCATCATTACTTAATTATGAGTTCAATGAATTGTGACCCTTCAAGTAAAGTCACACACAATTCTTCATATAGTAATGATTACCCCATCATCACATCACTATTACTTAATAAATAGCTCAATGATTTCTGCACCCTTGAAAACCTAATATTAAAATAAACCAGTCAAAAGTCGTCCAAATAGAACATCAATGTTTTATTAATTATACATGTGGAACACAATTTAAGACATTCAAAAGGACCTCACTCCCATTTCCTCTCAGTCACCATATCTGATTTTTATAAATCCCCTTAGCCCTCTCTATATTTTGTGTATGTCCCCCACTGTTAGGATCAATAAAGCTCCTGCTGTGGTTAACAATGAAATGTGTGTATCCAGCAGTGGCAACGCCACTGATCACTTATTGTTGTGGTCCCCCGACGAACGTGTCTTCAAAATTTGGGAGCAGTCTTCACCAGTCTCAGAACTGGCCATTTCCTCTGATACCTCAAAATCCCAAAAACCCATTTCCGCCTCCTCCATGTCCTGCCATATCTCCCATGACCCTACTGTTAAAAGAAGATAATTTACAAATCAAAACTAGAATGGCACTCAGATAGACACCAAAAAAAAGTGGGCAATACACTGAACTCTATGATATTGAACGGACTCAACTGCTTGCTTCTATTGCCGAAGTTACAGCAACCAATATGGCTTCCAGTGCACTGCACCTCTCAATTTCCGCTTGGGCTATAATTTAGAAACCCCTGCCAAAACAGTTTTTTCTACCAAAACTAAAAGGTTAACAGTCATATATTAAAACTAGTTATATCCACAATACATATAAGAATAATAATCAATGCGTGATTATAGTTGACACGATACAAAGCTAGTTGTTGTTGTACTCATCGGAGATTACTCTGGTTGGTCTTCTTGAACACGTGATGATGACTAGCTGACAGAAATCAGTATGAAAAGGTTGAACTACATGTAGGTTTATTACGACATCACGTAAAGTAGTTGAATCTAATTCAGTTCAATATTTCTATATATATATATGTCTGGTGGCAACTGAAGGATAACTAAGTTAGGCTACTGTACATGCTCCTCGCAAAATCAAATTATTTAAATAAGTCCAGTCCTGAGCTCACATGACAGGGTAACGTTAGATACATACACATTTTACTCCGAAAAGGACATTTCTAAGGGAATTATGCAATTAAACATTTGCCTAACTAGCTACTGTTACAGTTAGCAGCAATATGCAAATCCCTGTGTGTTCTAATACTAATGCCACTGAACTAGCCTAAATAAATTTGACATTGGCAAGCCAGCAAGCAAAATTACAAGTGATAGTAGGCCTCATAGCAGCTAGCTTGCTAGCTATTTGTGTCTGAGATTGATTCGCTGCTACGTCGATTTTTTTGCAAACATAGCCAACATTGAACGCATTTACAATGAGCTAACTAGCTACATAAACTACTTACCGGAATTTAAGTAACATTCATGTAGTTTTTTCAGTTAGCTTAGCAACTAAAGTTACATAACGTATGCTTAGAATGACGCGCATCTGCCCGGCGCTAGCCGGTTTTAAAGTTGGTTTTCGTTGGATAGTCAATCATAACGGGTTGTAAGTAGTAGTACTGGGCCATGACAACATAGCCATAATCTAAAAAGAAAAGGGAAACTTAATTTCGTCTGTCTGATAATGACCCGTTTCAGTGTAAAAACTTCAATTCATTCAACGAGCGCCTATGGCAAGCCGTTTTAACATTTATTCCTCGAGACTTACTAGTAACTATTCATTAGATACTAGTACTTATTTTTTTGTTACTAGTAACTATTCCAATAGTTACTAGTATCTATTTCAGTTTTGATAGTAACTATTCATTAGATACTAGTACTTATTCTTTAGTTACTAGTAACTATTCCAATAGTTACTAGTATCTATTTCAGTTTTGATAGTAACTATTCATTAGATACTAGTACTTATTCTTTAGTTACTAGTAACTATTCCAATAGTTACTAGTATCTATTTCAGTTTTGATAGTAACTATTTATTAGATACTAGTACTTATATTTTAGTTACTAGTATCTATTCAGACGAAAGATATTTCCAACCCAGTAAGTACTAGTAACATTGACAATGTGATATCTACTTGGCATGCAAATTGACTGCTAAATATTAATGAGGACCACACCACACTAAAGACATCAACCGGCAAGCCGTTTTAACATTTATTCCAATTGCCGGACCCTGCTGTGTGCCGAGTCGACCACTGGGTGGCTTCTCGCTTGCAATTCAATAAAATTTGACAGTATTCCAAAGTCCAAAATTGGCAGAAATCCTAGCAGGGAAATATAGTGATGTTTTCACAACGAAACATAACTAATGTTTGCACAAGTCAAACATAAGTTATGTTTGCACAAATATACAGCTTTTCATACCCAAGAAAGAACGGAAGAAATCCGTTATAAAATAGCCTAGGGCCTACAATAGACAAATGCACTGCACTATTATATTACCGACTAAAAGGCCTAAAAACTACATCTTTAGCTTATATTACACTAATAAACGTAACACGGTGATAATCAATTGTGTTAGTCTGATTATCAAACCAAATTAATTAAACAAATTAGCTCTATTGAAGGACTGTCTGAATGATGTTCAGAGCTGGCTATCTCAAAATTTCCTCCAGCTCAACCCGGATAAAACGGAGATTTTAATCATAGGCCCCAAGCATGTCTCTGATTTCATTCAGTCTAATTTAGGCTCTCTTGCCCTAAATGTAAAATCTGTTTCTAGAA
The DNA here is from genome assembly GCA_022702515.1 of Ilyophis sp. 1 JC-2022. Lineage (NCBI taxonomy): Eukaryota > Metazoa > Chordata > Actinopteri > Anguilliformes > Synaphobranchidae > Ilyophis > Ilyophis sp. 1 JC-2022. The sequence continues at coordinate 36,806,279 of CM040400.1, forward strand.
ATCTTGGTGTGATTTTTGATCAACATCTTAACTTTGAGTGTCACATAAAGAAATCAGTCCAGACATGCTTCTACAAACTGAGGAACATCTCCAAGATACAGAGAAAATTGTACATGCGTTTGTGTCATCACGCATAGACTATTGTAACTCGCTGTATAGTTTCCTGGGACGCAAAACTATGGTCCGGCTCCAAGTGGTGCAGAACGCAGCCGCCAGGCTATTAACTGGGACAAATAGGAGAGAACATATTACCCCTATTCTAGCATCCTTACACTGGCTCCCAGTTACTTTTAGAGTTGATTTTAAAATTTTACTAATTACTTTTAAAGCATTAAATGGTTTAGCACCTGCCTATATAGTTGAGCTTCTTACCCCTTACTTACCAAACCGGACACTCAGATCTGCTAATCAGAATCTGTTGGTTGTTCCAGATTCTAGGCTAAAGACGAAGGGTGACTGTGCCTTCTCAGTGGTTGCGCCTAGACTCTGGAACAGCCTCCCACTCAACTTAAGAACTGCAAACTCAGTATGCACTTTCAAAAATAACCTGAAAACTCACCTTTATAAACTAGCTTTTACTTAAAAAATTATTATTTTATTTATTTATTCATTTATTCTTCTCTTTTTTATTATCTTGTATTTCTGTATACTTATTGTTCTTGTTCTTCTGTTTGTTATATATATTTTGTCATTTTCCTTTGCCTGTCAAAGCACCTTGTATCCTTGCATTAGAAAGGTGCTATACAAATAAAGTTATTATTACAACATTAACATAGCCTACTTATAAGGCTATAGGGCAATAACATTAACGAAAAGCAACAAGTACAACTTTATTCAGCCAACGATGGATCCACAGTTAACGTGCAACATAACACTTGCATTCTTCAAAAATATGGATAAATAAATAAATGGGCAATAATATTAGTAATATAATAATAATAATAATAATAATAATAATGAAAAAATGGCCTACAGATCGTAAATTAGCCTCCGCATGGCAAATTGTAGCCGACAAAATAGCCTGAAATCGAAAATCAATAGGCTAAAAACTAAGCCGATGAAACTAAAAGCATGAGCCTTTATTTAAGATAGAATACGAAAAATTTGTTTTTCCATAGTTCTAATAAAAATAAACTAAGACAATCGTCTGGCATGATGGGATCTGTTGAGAACGGCCTCCTTCAGTAGCCTACGAGAAACAGTATGAAATACAATAAGCACGCGCTGCTCATCAAAGATGCGAGAGCAGACGATATGGTTTCTTTTTTTACATTACAATATTACAGAATATAATATGGAATATTATTACAGAATATAATATTAGGCTACAGAATTAAAAAAATATAATATAATACAGAATATAATATTAGGCTACAGAATAAATTTTAAAAATGTGATCGGGTCCACGGCAAATCAGTTTCACATGTGCTTACCCGAGACCCGCGGCTATTATATCAGTTCCGACCCGGACCCGTGAGACAAGTCAGAATTTTGGACCCGTGCCCGCTCGGGTCTCGGGTATTCGGGTGGACCCGTGAAGACCTCTAATTCGCGTAACCATACCGCCCTCTACTGATGAGAATGAGAACATATTTTCTCCTATTGATAGCCCACAATTACATTAAAAGAGTTTGTAGATGAGCTGTATTTAATGTCTAATGAAATACAATGAACAGCACCACCTGAACTATGGATCATGAAGAAGCATGTAAATTAATTAACCAAGTCTATGTGGAGACATGCATGCACAATAGGCTAGACGCAAACACATTCTAGCTGAAAGAAAGACATACAGCCCAAATAAAAGGGAAATACGCGAACAGTTTTTCTTTTGCCATGACATTTGTGAAAGACAAACCAGAGCGTTGCAGCGAGGGACGCTACAGCAGGCAACAACAGTAAACAACTTTCTTGTTCAATCTGTGCTTTACTCCAGTTTGACTTTCACAAATGTCATGGCAAAAGAAAAACTGTTCGCGTAGCTCGAAGCGTCCACGTTCGCGTATTTGCCTGAGGTAGGCTATGTTTCGGCCCTAACGTTGGCTAACAAGCTTAATTGGACAACGCATATTTCCCAGAAATCTTAGCCAGAAAGAAAACAATAGATTGCCTACTACTAAGAAATTAGCCTACCAAAGATTATTTTTCTTATTAATATTATAATTAAAAGTGTTTGCAGTAAACTACATTGTCTGCAGATTAGTGTAAACTAGAGGCATGTTCGGAGGCTATTGTAATTTTCTTAAGTGACTAACCATGACACTGTTATGTTTAGGGAATTAAAGGTTTATAAATCATGTCTCTTCAGCCGTTGCAGCTTTAAGTAGGCTATCATTAATTCTTAATGTATTATCGTAAATTCTTAATTGTCCGAGTAGTTAATTTTATGGTGACATTGTGTTATGTGTGAAAAGGATAAACTGAACAGAGCTGACGAGAAGAAATTAATGAAGACATAATAAAGAAATGTGGCCGGCGAGTGTTGAGGGTTCGGTTTCAACACTGAGTCATGACCGCAAGAGCAAAGCAGACAATGTTTTTGTTGGAATTTGTGTGAGATTAACACATGTAGCCAATGGCACAGTTATTTATAGAATTCTTTTTACATTAATGCAACAACGCGATGTTAACCAGATAATATTCTGCGTTAAAACTTTTTTCTTTGCTTGACAAATGGCCATCATAGCTAGCCTGCATTCTGCCGTGGTGTCCAGTAAATTGTTTCACGTGATGTCAGTGTCCGTCTGACTTTCAGCATTTCGCTGTAGTACAAGTGAAACATTGTATGGCAAGCCGTTTTAACATTTATTCCTCGAGACTTACTAGTAACTATTCATTAGATACTAGTACTTATTTTTTAGTTACTAGTAACTATTCCAATAGTTACTAGTATCTATTTCAGTTTTGATAGTAACTATTCATTAGATACTAGTACTTATTCTTTAGTTACTAGTAACTATTCCAATAGTTACTAGTATCTATTCCATTTTTACTAGTAAGAAATTGAGATTTTTTGCAATTGAATTCTATGGGGCTCTGCGGTTCAGATATCAACTATTTGCTTCTGACTAGTAACTATTCCAATAGTGACTAGTATCTATTTCAGTTTTACTAGTAACTATTCATTAGATACTAGTACTTATTCTTTAGTTACTAGTAACTATTCCAATAGTTACTAGTAACTAAAGAATAAGTACTAGTATGTAATGAAAAGTTACTAGTAAAACTGAAATAGATACTAGTAACTATTGGAATAGTTACTAGTAACTAAAGAATAAGTACTAGTATGTAATGAAAAGTTACTAGTAAAACTGAAATAGATACTAGTAACTATTGGAATAGTTACTAGTAACTAAAGAATAAGTACTAGTATCTAATGAATAGTTACTAGTAAGTCTCGAGGAATAAATGTTAAAACGGCTTGCCATATCGGCAAGCCGTTTTAACATTTATTCCAATTGCCGGACCCTGCTGTCTGCCGAGTCGACCACTGGGTGGCTTCTCGCTTGCAATTCAATACAATTTTACAGTATGCCAAGTCTATTCCAAAGTCCAAAATCGGCAGAAATCCTAGCAGGGAAATATAGTGATGTTTTCACAACGAAACATAAGTTATGTTTGCACAAATATACAGCTTTTCATACCCGAGAAAGAACGGAAGAAATCCGTTATAAAATAGCCTAGGGCCTACAATAGACGAATGCACTGCACTATTATATTACCGACTAAAAGGCCTAAAAACTACATCTTTAGCTTATATTAGACTAATAAACGCAACACGGTGATAATCAATCATGTATAGTCTGATTACAACATTAAGATAGCCTACTTATAAGGCTATAGGGCAATAACATAAACGAAAAGCAACAAGTACAACTTTATTCAGCCAACGGTGGATCCACAGTTAACGTGCAACATAACACTTGCATTCTTAAAAAATTTGGATAAATATTAGTAATATAATAATAATAATAATGAAGAAGAAATGGCCTACAGATCGTAAATTAGCCTACGCATGGCAAATTGTAGCCGACAAAATAGCCTGAAATCGAAAACCAATAGGCTAAACCTAAGCCGATGAAACTAAAAGCATGAGCCTTTATTTAAAAGTGTTTGCCGTAAACTACATTGTCTGCAGATTAGTGTAGACTAGAGGCATGTTCGGAGGCTATTGTAATTTTTTTAAGTGACTAACCATGACACTGTTATGTTTGGGGAATTAAAGGTTTATAAATCCGGTGTCTTCAGCTACAGCAGCTTCTAGTAGGCTATCATTCATTTTAAATGTATTATTGTAAATTCTTAATTGTCCTAGTAGTTAATTTTATGGTGACATTATGTTACGTGTGAAAAGGATAAACTGAACAGAGCTGACGAGAATAAATTAATGAAGACATAATAAAGAAATGTTGGCCGGCGAGTGTTGAGGGTTCGGTTTCCACTGTGAGTCATGACCGCAAGAGCAAAGCAGACAATGTTTTTTGTCGGAATTTGTGTGAGATTAACACATGTAGCCAATGACACAGTCATCATCATCATCATCATCATCATCCGCTTATCCGTAGGTCGGGTCGCGGAGGCAGTAGGCTAAGCAGGGGATTCCAGACGTCCTTCTCCCCCGCGACGCTTTCCAGCTCCTCCTGGGGGATCCCGAGGCGTTCCCAGGCCAGGAGAGATATATAATCTCTCCATCGGGTTCTGGGTCTACCTCGGGGTCTCCGCCCAGTTGGACGTGCCCGGAACACCTCCAAAGGGAGGCGCCCGGGGGGCATCCTAATCAGATGCCCGAACCACCTCAGCTGGCTCCTTTCGATGCGAAGGAGCAGCGGCTCTACTCCGAGCTCCCTCCGGATGTCCGAGCTCCTCACCCTATCTCTAAGGCTGAGCCCGGCTACCCTACGGAGGAAGCTCATTTCGGCCGCTTGTATCCGCGATCTCGTTCTTTCGGTCACAACCCAAAGTTCGTGACCATAGGTGAGGGTAGGAACGTAGATCGACTGGTAGACCGAGAGCTTCGCCTTCCGGCTCAGCTCCCTCTTCACCACGACGGTCCGGCACAACGCCCGCATTACTGCGGATGCTGCACCGATCCGCCTGTCGACCTCCCGCTCCATTTTACCCTCACTCGTGAACAAGACCCCAAGATACTTAAACTCCTTCGCTTGGGGCAAAGACTCATTCCCAACCTGGAGGGAGCATTCCACCGTTTTCCGGCAGAGAACCATGGCCTCAGACTTGGAGGTGCTGACTCTCATCCCGGCCGCTTCACACTCGGCTGCAAACCGCCCCAGTGCCTGCTGGAGGTCACGGTCCGATGAAGCCAGCAGAACCACGTCATCCGCAAAAAGCAGAGACGCAATTCTGAGGTCACCAAACCGGACACTCTCCTCACCTCGGCTGCGCCTTGAGATCCTGTCCATGAATATCACGAACAGGACCGGTGACAAGGGGCAGCCTTGGCGGAGTCCAACACCCACCGGGAACGCGCCTGACTTAATGCCGAGGATGCGGACACAGCTCTCACTTTGGTCGTACAGGGATCGGATGGCTCGCAACAACGGCCCCGGTATCCCATACTCCCGCAGTACCCCCCACAGGATCCCCCGGGGGACACGGTCGAAGGCCTTCTCCAAGTCTACAAAGCACATGTAGACTGGATGGGCAAACTCCCATGACCCCCCGAGCAACCCTGCTAGGGTAAAGAGCTGGTCCACTGTTCCACGGCCAGGGCGAAAGCCACATTGCTCCTCCTGAATCCGAGGTTCGACCAACGGTCGGAGCCTCCTTTCCAGCACCCTCGAGTAAACTTTCCCGGGGAGGCTGAGAAGTGTGATACCCCGATAATTAGAGCACACCCTCCGGTCCCCTTTCTTGAAGATGGGGACCACCACCCCGGTCTGCCACTCTGCAGGCACTGTCCCCGACTTCCACGCGACACTGAAGAGGCGTGTCAGCCAAGACAGCCCAACAATGTCCAGAGCCTTCAGCATCTCAGGGCGAATCTCATCCACCCCTGGCGACTTGCCACTGCGGAGCTTTTTGACTACCTCAGCGACTTCCACCAGGGATATGGGTGCGGACCCCCCCGAGTCTTCAGGCTCTGCCTCTTCCACAGAGGACGTGTTGGTCGGGTTCAGAAGCTCCTCGAAGTGCTCTTTCCACCGCCTGACAACATCCCCAGTCCGGGTCAACAGTTCTCCTCCCCTGCTGAACACAGCCTGGGTCAAGCCCTGCTTTCCCTTTCTGAGGTGTCGGATGGTTTGCCAGAACTTCCTCGAGGCCGACCGAAAGTCCTTCTCCATGGCCTCCCCGAACTCCTCCCATACCCGGGTTTTTGCCTCAGTGACCGCCGAAGCCGCAGCCCTTCTGGCCCTCCGGTACCTGTCTGCTGCTTCAGGAGACCCCCGGGCCAAATAAGCCCGAAAGGCCTCCTTCTTCAGCTTGACGGCTTCCCTCACCGCTGGTGTCCACCAGCGGGTTCTGGGGTTGCCGCCACGACAGGCACCGATGGCCTTCTGGCCACAGCTCCTGCCCGCCGCCTCGGCAATGGAGGCTTTGAACATGGCCCACTCGGACTCCATGTCCCCAGCCTCCCCCGGGATACACGAGAAATTCCTCCGGAGGTGAGAGTTGAAGACCCTGCGGATGGGGGCCTCCGCTAGACGTTCCCAGTTCACCCTCACTACACGTTTGGGTTTACCGGGTCTGTCCGGCAGTCTCCCCGGCCACCTGATCCAACTCACCACCAGGTGGTGATCGGTTGACAGCTCTGCTCCTCTCTTCACCCGAGTGTCCAAGACATACTATGACACGGCCTCATAAGTCCACGATAACCTCGCCCGGAATAGGGAAACCGGGGCACCCTCCTGGAGCCAGACCCGGGGGGGGAGCCCGTCGGCGAGCGTCTGGTGGCCGGGCCTTACCCCATGGGGCCCGGCCGGGCACAGCCCGAAAAGGGAACGTGGGGCCGCCACCATGTGGGCTCACCACCCGCAGGGATCGGCATGGGAGTCGGGTGCTTTGCCAGACGGGCGGTGGGCGAAGGCGGGGATCCGGGCGTGCTGATCCCCAGCGTCGCAGACTGGTTCTGGGGACGTGGAACGTCACCTCGCTGGCGGGGAAGGAGCCGGAGATGGTGCGGGAGGTGGAGCGGTACCAACTAGATATAGTTGGGCTCACCTCCACGCACAGCACTGGCTCCGGAACCAAACTCCTGGAGAGGGGCTGGACCCTATTCTTCTCCGGAGTTGCCCAGGGTGAGAGGCGCCGGGCGGGTGTGGGGATACTCACAAGCCCCCGGCTGAGCCCCACTGTGTTGGAGTTTCACCCAGGGAACGAGAGGGTCGCCTCTCTACGACTACGTGTCGCCGAGGGGAAAGCTCTGACTGTTATTTGTGCTTATGCACCAAACGGCAGTTCGGAGTATCCGGCCTTCTTGGAGTCACTGGGGGGCATACTGGAAAGTGTCCCGCCCGGGGACTCCATAGTTCTGCTGGGTGACTTCAACGCTCACGTGGGCAACGACGGAGAAACCTGGAAGGGGGTGATTGGGAGGAACGGTCTGCCTGATCTTAACCCGAGTGGTGTTTTGTTATTGGACTTCTGTGCTGATCATGGATTGTCCATAACAAACACCATGTTCGAGCATAGGGAGGTCCATAAGTGTACCTGGTACCAGAACACCTTAGGCCAAAGATCGATGATCGACTTTGTAGTCGTATCATCAGATCTGCGGCCAATGACACAGTTATTTATATAATTTTTTTTACATGAATGCAACAACGCGATGTTAACCAGATGATAATTCTGCGTTAAAACTTTTTTCTTTGCTTGACAAATGGCCATCGTAGCTAGCCTGCATTCTGCCGTGGTGTCCAGTGAATTGTTTCACATGATGTCAGTGTCCGTCTGACTTTCAGCATTTCGCTGTAGTACAAGTGAAACATTGAACAGTTCATATTTGAAACGTTGCCTTTGCAATAAAAATACGTTTGATGATGTGAAAATAATAACAGTGTAATAAATCAAAAGTATTTAACAGTTGCACATTGTTTTTGTCGAAAATAAACTTGTGCCCTGTTCAGCTCGAACCCCCAATCCTCTGTATAGCGATTTTATTGGCGGTTGGCAAACCGGAGAGCATGCTGGATGTCTGCCTCATGTTTATGCATTCAGTCATTTGAATGAAGATATCTCCAAATTAAGATATCTCCAAATAGATTTTTACTAGTTGTTATTCGAGTTGAGGATATCTCCAATTTAATAGATACTAGTTGTTATTCCGATCTAGATATCAACTATTTGCTTCTGACTAGTAACTATTCCAATAGTGACTAGTATCTATTTCAGTTTTACTAGTAACTATTCATTAGATACTAGTACTTATTCTTTAGTTACTAGTAACTATTCCAATAGTTACTAGTATCTATTTCGGTTTTACTAGTAACTATTCATTAGATACTAGTACTTATTCTTTAGTTACTAGTAACTATTCCAATTGTTACTAGTAACATTTTTATTGCTACTAGTAAGAATGTTAATTGAACTATCAAATAGTCATTTTGACAAGTCATTACCGATGACGAGTAAAACAGAAATAGTTACTATCAAAACTGAAATAGATACTAGTAACTATTTGAATAGTTACTAGTAACTAAAGAATAAGTACTAGTATCTAATGAATAGTTACTATCAAAACTGAAATAGATACTAGTAACTATTGGAATAGTTACTAGTAACTAAATAATAAGTACTAGTATCTAATGAATAGTTACTAGTAAAACTGAAATAGATACTAGTCACTATTGGAATAGTTACGAGTCAGAAGCAAATAGTTGATATCTGAACCGCAGAGCCCCATAGAATTCAATTGCAAAAAATCTCAATTTCTTACTAGTAAAAATGGAATAGATACTAGTAACTATTGGAATAGTTACTAGTAACTAAAGAATAAGTACTAGTATCTAATGAATAGTTACTATCAAAACTGAAATAGATACTAGTAACTATTGGAATAGTTACTAGTAACTAAAGAATAAGTACTAGTATCTAATGAATAGTTACTATCAAAACTGAAATAGATACTAGTAACTATTGGAATAGTTACTAGTAACTAAAAAATAAGTACTAGTATCTAATGAATAGTTACAAGTAAGTCTCGAGGAATAAATGTTAAAACGGCTTGCCATAAGCGCCTGTTGTCTGTCTAATAGATTTTATTCGTTTTCATGGAAGTTCGAACTACCGTATATTACGGTTGTGGTTTTTGTATACGGAAAGCTAAAGGCGACAAAAGTCACAAACAGGTTATCTGGATTGTAAAAAATAAAAACGCTTTTAATAATTTCCTTAGCCTCCAATCAGTAGATAGTAGATTCACTTCCTATTTTTATTTTTCCTATTTTCACGGTCCTAGCATGCGTGTAATTGTAGGCTAGATTAATCATTATTGTACCCGTTCCCTAATCAGAGTCATGTTGAGTAAGTCATATGTTGACCAACCAGAGTCTTTTGTTGGCTGTACAATAAGTAAAACATCAATACTATATGTTTGTTATTGTGTCAAGTAAAATCACAGATTGATTATTCTGTATTATGGTATAACTGGGTTGAAAATATGACTAAAGCACCATAGTTTTAGTAGAAACATATTAGAAGTAGGCGTAGGGTTCACCCAGCAGCTTATTAGTCTGAATGATTGAATATTGCAAATAGGCTAATATTGATAAATAATGACAAATAATACATTTCCTAAGATAAATTAAATTAAAATAACATAAAACATGTGATATTGTAAGCCACACAGATCCTGTCTCCTTATATGCACAAGCAATGGGGGGGGGGGGGGGGGTTGTTATAAAAATGGGTGATTTATAAAAATCTGAATTTCTGTTGTTTCAAAAGCGAACAGCTTTGTCAGCACACTGTCAGGAAGAGTTTTGGGGGCCCCAAAATGGATAAATCCACCACTGATGGTCTGAGAAGCTTTTGTCTACCTAACTGGTTTGCAGCTACTTTGATGACATGTTACTTAATGTATGACTTAACTGTGAGTTAATGTTCATTAACTGATGATACATTAAGTGTACAGTAATCACATGAACTAATAATGCCTTGATCATTTATTAATATTGAACCGCACAGAGTTCATGATACATCATGCATTAATTCATGCATTAAATCATGATGAAATCATGATGAGTCATGCATTAATTCAGGCATGAGGTGTGTTCCCTTATTGTAAAGTGTTACCGCTACACGCCACTGTGACGGGTAGGGTTAATACATTTGGCGGGTGCTAATTTCCCACCCTGGTTACATATACAACATTCTGGTGACGAGGATGTTTTCACTCTAACTGCCATACAATTCATCGCGGATTCGACGTGTAGGGGTTTTTAGAGTTGAATAAGTCATGTTAATAGCTAGCACTGCCGAAAGCGAACAAGCTAGCTAATGAGCAGCTAGGAGTGCAAAGCTACAGTGCAAACAACTATAATGGCAGTTACCTTCAGTCATATTGATGCATTCGATGAGTCAACAGAACAATGGACAACGAACGGCGAAAGGTTTGAGCATTTCGTAGATCAAAATTAGAAAGGAAAAGCAAATGGTGTTGCTTCTCAGCGTTATAGGTAATTATCACACCCTGTCTGGTGGTGGTTTATCTCATTGAAGGAGAAATACTTAGTAGCGTGAATGTAAACAAATTTTACATTTTACGGCCCTGACACTGCACCGCTCCGGTATTGCAGGCACACCCTTCTCCATTTTTCTCCAAAGCACATTGTAATTGCGGAACGGTTTAGTTTTCATTGACGCAACCAGGAAGAAGGGGAATCGGTAATCCAGTATGCTGCTGTGTTAAAGAAGCTTTCAGAACACTGTGAGTTTGGTGATCACTTGCAGGATGTGCTACGCGATAGGTTCATGTGCGGGCTGAAAGATAAAACAACACAAAAACGGCTACTTACCATGCAAACGCTCAGGTACCAGAAAACGCTTGAGACAGCTGTTTCAACAACTGACCGGATCATTAAAGGTACGTGCCCTCTCACTCTCCAATAAAACACAGAACAAATGCAGATGTTGTGGGGAAACAAATCATCCCGAAAATGATTGCTTTTGCAAGGATCAGTCATGCCACAACTGTGGTAAGAAAGGCCACATTGGGAGTGTGTGCAGAGGAAAGAGGGGCGAAGTTAAAGAGGGAAAACATGCAAACACAGGACAATCAAATAAATGGAAAGGTGACTATAAAAGGAGGCATGTGGAGGCTAAAGAAACATCCAGTGAGGAAACAAATACTGACACTGACACAGAACTGCCACTGTATGTCGTAGCACAAAAATGGCAATTGTCACATATCAGTGTTACGCCAGAAATTGAAGGTGAATTTTTGGACTTGGAATTAGACACAGGGGCTGCGGTTTCACTAATTTCATCTGAACTGTACAGCTCTATGTTCACACATCTCATCTGCAGTCCACTGACATTTTAGTGAAAACTTACACAGGAGAGGTGATTTCTTCTGATGGGGTGATCACAGTAAAGTGAAACTAAATAAACAAACAACATAGCTCCCCCTGTATGTGGTGAAGGGTAACTCACCACCACTTTTCGGGAGGGAGTGGCTTAAACAAATCAAGCTGAACTGGCAAGAGATATAAACCGTTAGAAAAACAGTCCAGGACACCTTAGAGGCGGTGTTATGCAAACACACCAGTGTTTTTAAAGCAGGGCTGGGGTTACTGAAGGATATTGAAGCCACAATAACATTGAAACCACAGCAACAGCCAAAGCTTTGCCGGGCATGCATAGTCCCTTATGCATTAAGGGCAAAGGTGGATGCTGAACTGACATGCTTAAAAGAGCTTGGTGTCATTTCACCTGTTCAGTACAGTGATTAGTCCACACCAATAGTCCCTGCAGTAAAGAAAATGGGGGCAATGAGGATTTGCGGCGACTTTAAAGTGAAGCTTAATTCTGCCCTCTGGGTGGAACGCTATCCTATTCCACGCATCGAGGACCTCCTTGCATCTGTTGCTGTAGGCCAACACTTCAGTAAGTTCAATCTTGCGCATGCCTATTTACAGATGCAGGTAGAAAAAAAATCACGCAAACTCCTCACAATCTCGACACAGAAGGGACGTACAACAGACTCCCCTTCGGAATTGCTTCGGCCCCCTCTGTTTTTCAACGTGCTATGGACCAAGTATTGCAGGGGCTACCAAACGTGCATTGTCATTTAGATTACATTTTGGTAACTGGGCGAAATGATGCCGAACACTTAGTGAACTTGAACGACTGGAAAAGTTTGGACTGCGCGTCCAAAAACAGAAGCGTGAATTCCATTCAAGAATTCCCTGGAATATATCGAGCGGGAGGCGCTGAGTATCGTATTCGGAGTCCACAAATTCCATGCGGTTCCTTCCATAGCGGCAGCAAGAATGCAACGTTGGGCTCTTATCCTGTCGGAACATACTTACACCATTGAATACAGAAGATTTTGCGCTCCATGGAAATGCTGATTGGCTCTCACAGCTGCCGCTGCCTGTGCCGCACAAAGACATGGTCGACGCTGTCAATGTTTTTCACGTCGAGCAGCTGGAGACATTACTTGTCAGCAGTGCTGACATCCGCAAAGATACCTTGGCAGACCCTCTGCTGTCTCAAGTCATGGAGATGGCGGCAACAGGACGTTTCCCAGACGACACAGCCATGAACGACGCTCTGTCACCATTCCTCACCAGGAAAAATTAACCATTCAGCAAGGGTGCCTCATGTGGGGTACCCGGATGATTGTCCCGCCGAAGCTGCATTCCTGTGTGCTGGCTGAGGTCCACAGGGGACACCCAGGGGTAGTATGGATGAAGGCTATAGCGCGTGGCTACATCTGGTGGCCAGAAATAGACACGCAAGTTGAACAGAAAGCAAAAACATGCCAGTCCTGTCAGCTGGTACAAAACTAACCAAGTATGGAAGGATCAGCGACGCCTCAGGGAGTTGGTGAAGCCCTGGCTACTCATGAGGAAGGCATTCATGCTCTCCACGCCAGCCAGCAATCTATTGATGAGCTGCTGAGATTTCAGGGGCAATGCCTCTGTGAGCTAGCGGAGAGTCTCTGTGCTCTTAATATCATACCACCCTCACAAGCACTGGTCAACCCCGTTCCCTTACCTACCACCTCTAGGGAGCCTAAGCTAAGCTATTGTTTTCACCTGTGCTTCTACCTGCAGGGTACTTAAGTTTCTCACTTCCGCTTCTCTGGTGCTTGATTGTCTTACGACATTGCATTCGAGCCAGGTATAGCCAGGTTACTAGTAACCTCTTGATATTAAACATTGTTTATGTTCAGGGGGGACTTGCTAGTTAGCTACTTAATCGGGTATAGGATTTGTTTTCCTCCTGGTAGCATTCTGCGCAATCTTTTTAGCACTTTGTCGTTCTCTCGGAGATAGTTTTTCTTTTTACTGAGCTTTTTACTGAGCTAAGGCAGCTAAGGGTGTTATTTTGTTTATTAAGTTTCCCGTTCTTGTGTCATTATTTGGGTTTGGGAGATTTAGTTGTTATGTACTAGTTTTCTAGTTCGCCCGTTTTTTGTGGGTTTATTTTCATTTTGGCTGTTTAGCCTTAAGGAATTACGTTCCTGTTTTTTCTTTCTTTCTTTATTATTTTCTCTCTCTTAATTATTGGTCCTCACGTCTTGTGAGCTGACTTGTTCAGATTCCTCCCACCTTCGCGTTTGAATCTCCGAACAATTAAGAAATCCATTACAATGAAATTAGTTTTCGATCATGACGTCTCTAGAAAGGAATCTGCTGTTAAATTAACAAACCTCCGCCAGGGCAACGAATTTGTGGCGACCTTCTGCATTACCTTTCAGGCACTGGCTGGGGAGACAGGGTGGCCCGATGGACCGCTTCAAACTTTATTCCTTAAAGCGTTGTTTGAACCCATTAAAGACTCTCTAGCCATTCTCAAACCACCGCCACGTTCGATGGCTTAGTCACTATGGCTATCCGAGTCGACAATCACCTTAGGGAACATACACGGGAGCGCAGAGTTCGTTCCAGTCTTAACGTCTCTCTATAGTCAGTAGCACCTCCAGCTGACCATTCCACCTATTCCTCCTTAAATTAGGGAGGAGCCTATGCAGGTGGAGGGGTTGGATTCTCGCGAACCTAGAGAGGCAAAACCGCGGAACAGTTGGTGCCACTATTGCAGACACAGGGGTCACACAAAGGACCAGTGTCCCAGATTGGAAGGAAACAGGGGGTCTCGTTAGGGGAACCGGGGTTCCTAGCTAGACTAGAGGGTTCCTTCTCGGACTCTGTTGCCAGTCCAACTGCACTGGGAAAAGCGTTCGGTTACCATAGACGTGTTTATTGATTCCGGTGCAGTTGACTGCTTTATTGATGCTAAATGGGCTAGGAAAGTAAAAGTTCCCGTAAATCTCCTTCCCCCCACATCATGTTACCTCTCTCGATAGTCATCCACTGGATTCAGGGACCATTAAGGAGATTATGGTCTCTGTACTTATGTCCACTTCACACCAGCGACATTCAGAACAAATAAAAATTATCCCAGGCATATCTACTTGTTTTAGGACATTCATGGCTAGTGCGACACGTCCTTATATTAGATGGGGTGGTAACAAGGGGGTAATTTGCCAGTGGGGGGTCCCCAGTGTAAATCTCACTGTCGCAACTTTATTAAGTCCACTATGAGCAGTTTGGTTTGGACAGTGAATTAGATGAGGTGGAGCTGTCAGCAAACCAGGATAATCCTATTTCTCTAACAGGGAGTAAACAGGAGAGTTTAGTCTGGGATCCCTTAGCTGACAGTAATTCTGTTTGGGATGATTCTTCGGCGATCTCTGATTTTGAGTGGGAATCGTCCACTGACACTTTGTTAGATCCTGAAACCCCAGAGGTGATAGGGTTGTTAGGTTTTCAGTTACCTAATAATGTACCAGGGGAGTACAGCGACCTCACTGAGGTTTTCAGCAAGAAATGCGCCACTACCTTGCCGGCCCATAGACTATATGACAGCGCCGTTGATCTGTACCCAGGTATGGCCCCTCCCAGGGAAACTCTTTATTCCCTCTCGGGACCGGAGAGCTCAGCTATGAAGGAGTACATTGAGGAGTCCCTGGCGAACGGTTTTATCAGACTATCTACCTCACCAGCCGGCAGTTTTTTTTTTTGTTAAAAAGAAAGACAGGGGACTTCACCCCTGCATATATTATCAGGGTTTGAATGACATTACCATGAAAAACAGGTATTCTCTTCCACTCATGAACTCCACATTTGAGCGCCTTCAGGGGGCAGCGGTCTTTACTAAACCTGACCTCCGTAATGCCTACATTCTGGTGCGAATGCATGACGGCGATGAGTGGAAGATGGCGTTTAACACCCACCACGTACACTATGAGTACTGGGGGATGCCGTTCGGGCTCACTAGCATCCCCTCTGTCTTCCAGGTGCTAGTGAACGATGTTCTTCGTGAAATGTTGGAGAGATTCGTTTTCGTTTATTTAGACAATATTTAAATTTTATCACCCGATCTCTCCTCTCACGTCGACAGAGGTTGAAAGAGTACTGAAAGTTCCAACTGAAGTAAGAGTACTGCTACTTCAGAGATAATTAACTTGAGTAAAAGTAGAAGTATTAGTAAAGTAAATGACTCAAGTAAGAGTAAATAAGTTGTGTACTGTGTACTTTTAGAGCCCTTAGCTGTCACGTTTGATTATCTGAATCTTACACTCCACCTGATAAATATTCTGAAATAAATATATTCTGTTGCAAATTTCTGAACGATACAGATTCTTCTTCAATTTCAACTTTAAACCATGGACGTGCAGGGAATATTTTTTGAGATATTGACATTTCAATAAAACTAGTAGAAATTGCCACTGGAGGGCCAAAGTAAATAGAGTTAATATAGGCCTAAGACACGATATCAGTAGCAACGCTTTTTTTACGCCTGCACGCAATGTGAAATCGTAGCCTATACTTAAATTAGGGAATGTGAATGTTGAGATACAGCAAACAGTCAGTTTATACTTTGCTGAGTGTCAATAGAGTGTTTCTTGAGTGTTGAGTGACAGTGTTTCTTGACACTCACTTGTTTGTGGAGTTTGTGGACAATCACCTGCCATGCAATTGACTTTAAATTAACACTGAACTGATATTCAATTGATATCAGTTGATATCAAGTTGAGTGTCAACATGGGACACTCAAAATAAAGTATTACCTAAATTAGTAATTAAATAACATTACATTTTAGTAGCTTTAGATATTTCCATGAATCATCCATGGCATATATAGGTCTTGTGTTTTGGGCTATAGGTGTGTTATGGGCTATAGGCTTTAATGAGTGTTATGGCTATAGGCTTTAATGAAAGAAGAAATAGAATATGAACTTAATAATTCTAGAATGCTCAAATTAGCCAATGACAACAATGAAAGCTTGCAACCGACTCTTTTTGACTGGGTCCTATGTGGCCATGATGTGCATAGCCTAATGGTCACTGATTTATTCTCAGGCAGGGAGATTTGTTCTCATTTATTCTTCATTTTGGGCCCAATTAAAGCTTAAATTTAATTGCTAATCGGGGAAGCATATATTCACCATTCTCAAGTAGCCTACACCACTGACCCTAATGTGTAGGCTAATATGGTCCATGCGCATAGCTGACTTGAAAACCACAGTTCGTGACCAAATTGTCGATTCCAACTACTCCAGAAATTTCAGCCAGAGTCAGATTCGACTCCAAAATTCCGGGAGCTGGGCAGCCCTAGTTGATGAATGATTTTCTTTACTTTGTTGGAACAATGATTAAACTCAGTAATGAAGCAAATTTTATCTTGGTTTCTCTGCTTGTTGCTATCCAATAGGAGATCAGGTGTTTCGAGAGGTGTTCCGTGCTCCTTGGGAAGCCTTAATTTATTAACTTAACCTTAAGTTATTAATTTAGAGGTGCAACCACGCTCTGCAAAGTGGGCTGCCATTTTTGTACTCTTTCTTTCAAACACGGAGAGATCTGAAGAGTTACGTTGAAGACGCAGAAACGGAGCAATGGGCATGCTATTTTTCAAATGTTGTGGATGGTTGCTAGAAGCATGGAGAACGGAATTCCGTTCCATCTCTTTACGGTAAACAGTAGAGTATAATGTACCTGTGTCATCTTTATTACTAATAATAAGGTCTAAAAATGTAACCATGTTAGTACTGGATGCGCATGTAAATTAAAAAAAGGTCAAAAATTTGCTGATATAAAGTAAAAAATCCATCAATTCCTCATGCGTCCCATTACAAAACATCAAAATATCATCTGTGTAGTGTTTCCATAGTTTTATTTTTGAATGGAAATGATTTGCATTTGGATCGAAAATACAACTTTCTTCCCACTGTCCCACTACCAAATCGGAAACAGAAGGCGCTATGGGTGTTCCCATTGCAGTGCCTGGTTGTTGGTGTACCAGCAAGAAGCATACTGCGTATAATTATGGCTCAACACAAAGTTCAATAATGCTAGTATAAATTTGTTAGGTGGATTAATTGTGGGGTCCCTCTTCGATAGAAAGTGGGTCACTAATGACAAAGCATTTGTGGTAGGGATGCAAATTTAAAGGAATTTCCTTAATCGATAGTTGTTAACCTTAACAAACAATAGTCGATTAATTGATAACATAAAAGCTAAATATAGCTTATGATATACAGAATACAAAATGCATGTTATATTCCTCAATCAAAGATGTATTGTAACATTTGAGAAACAGGCATTATTGTAGCGTAACAAAAATAGAATATGAAGGCGTGTATAGGCTACTTCAACAGAAAAGAAATTGCGCTCCGTCTCATCTGTTGCAAGCGGCAGTGTAGTATAATGGTTAAGTAACTGGACTTGTAACCGAAAGGTTGCAGGTTCGATTCCCAGGTAGGACACTGCCGTTGTACCCTTGAGCAAGGTACTTAACCTGAGTTGCTTCAGTATATATCCAGCTGTATGAATGGATAAATGTAATAAGAAGTTGTGTATGTCGCTCTGGATAAGAGCGTCTGCTAAATGCCTGTAATGTAATGTAATGTAAAAGCGAAACCGTTGCTCCGCTAGCCGCTAGCAGCATTAACATAATCTCTCTTGAAATGGAAAGGCGACAGTTAAACTAGTAGACCTAGCCTAGAACAGTCAACTTAAATCATAGGCTATTATGTTTTGAATAGGCTCCTCATATGCATACTAGATAGACCTACGTATTTTTATTCAAGAACATTTAAGCTACGTGGTCGGGAGCGAGTCGTGTGCGCAGCCTGTTTATTAGCTCTCGAAATCCCTCACCGTCAATGGTGCTTATTGGCATCATGTCCTTTTCAACCATCAACCTCTGAGTAATACCCTCCGCTCGTCTATCGTCACATACCCTCTTTGCCAACACTGAGGTGATGGTAGGTTGCGATCCACTTTGCCCTGACAGCACAGTTGGATGTACGCTTTTCAGGTGGTAGGCTACATTAACAAAGTAGTTATACTTCAAAACAGCACCACAGGTATTGCAATGGGCATCATAGTTTTGCCCGCTTCATTTTTGTGTCTTCTTGTTTAGGCTCAACTTCACGGCTTACCCTGCGTTCTCACATCCAGCAACTTCGGTCGCCCAGTCGCCGGAAGTCCATTCATTCTCTATGAAGTTGAGCGACAGTCAGCGACCTGAGCGACTAGGAAACTGAGCGACCAAAATCGGCCGATAAATGTTGCCCGCAACTTAACTTTTGAGCGACCATCGGCCGTAACAGCCAATCAGAGTTCCACACTTTATATTTCCCCAACCGACATGAAACCATTTTGTGAATAATTGTTCCGCCCGAATTCACTCAAATTGCAGCAATGGAGTAGCAGCTAATAATGGTCCAAGCCTACCACGTCCTGTTCAATGTATAACATAACCTTAAAGGATTTGTGTAGCTGTTCTACCAATATCACATTGAGCCAAAAAATACATGTTGAGTTTTATACATACATACATCTATCTATGTATCTAGCGTAGATGGATAAAGATCGGTAGCTCGCAACGAAGATAGATATAGGCTAGCCTATTGCTAGCTAGCGAGAACCCATCATTATCAGTGTCATGACATAACTATAAAGAATAGGATGCATCGCAAATATGTCTTTGTTATACGTAGGCTATTTCCGTTGTTTCTCTTTATCAAAAAATTGTAGCTGCACGAACTGACTTGGATGACACAACGGGAAGCTCTTGCCCCGCGCCAAGCCTAGTAGAATTGACCGACTCAGCGACCAGTTGCTCGCTGTGAGAACGCAGCGTTACACTAGGCTGAATTTGGCGCCCTCGCGTGGAGACCTTAAACCATGATTACATTTCACACAAAAACTCCAGTTGAAACAAGACCGCAGATTGTTCAATTAATTGTTTCATTTGAAATCTTATCGATTAAATTCTTATTAGCAATTAATCGATAGTCGATTAATTGTTAACATCCCTAATTTGTGGTATACACCCATAAAGATTTTCTACATCCATGCTAACTAAAAGACTATTACCACTTAAGACACAGTTGTTAATACAGTTCAAAACCTGTTTGGCGTCTCTGAGGTAAAAGGTAGAGACGCCAAACATAGGGCCTAAAATTATAATCCACAAATTTAGATAAAGACTCTGTCAAAGATCCTATTCCTGAAACTATTGGTCTGAGTGGTGGTTCTGTTGGATGTAACCTTATTGAACAGATCAAGGCGCAACTAATTAAGTCTTTCTTTGTGGCTGGCCAAAAAAAATTTGAATATAAAGTTGAAAATTCGGTAGAGGTATACATCATTTTAACATATACCTCTCCCACTTCCTCATTTTTGAAAGACTACAGCGTTTTCAAGTGGGCATGTATATTACATAGCAAGTTGGCGGAGCCAGAGAGGGAAGAATTGCTGCCTGCATCTCTCTGTTCTGAATAGAAACCACAGAATGAGAATGATGATGACACATCGTAGATCAAGCTAGCTATCATTGCTATTTTATTCTAATGTTAGAAAATGACATTGATAGGCTATGTTATTTCCGATAGATGTTTGGTAAACTAAACCAAACAGGACTGAAGTGCTGTCAGTTACAAGGAGGTCGGATATCGGGGTCATAAACACGTCGTTTCCATGTTTTTACCGACATCAGTGCGTTCGAGTTGTACTGGGAAAGTTTTGGCTTTGCTAGCAAACATAACTAAAACGGCTAACAAGTATCCTACAACAATGACGTTTTAACTTTTAATTGTATATGTTTAATATTCTGTGTCGGCATGTTGGTCGATACAAAAGCATTCCATACTGAAAAAACAGGAGGTCGGGGTTGATTTTCTGACATGGAACCGGGGGGCATAGCCGAGCTAAGTGTTACAGACTTCTGGCTAGGCTGGCTAATGTTTTCACGATACTAATCATATATAAATGAAGGGCCGTATTTCCCTGTTTTTCTGGAGACTGAGCTAATGATAGTGGTATTTTCTCTGTATAACTGCTACATTAGTGGCTAACTAGATTTGCTTTCGGAGGAGAATTAGGGATGAGCATGGAATTTGCTGCCCTGCGTTCTAACCCAAACATTCTAATCTGGCTCTCCCCTGCTATCGGTCTGGCAAGGCCGTGCATCAAACTTCCCCTGAAGATCCTACAGACGGGGAGAATCTCCAACCAACCCCCCTCCAAACAACGTCTGTTGTTGACTTTCGGTCTGAGGCTGACCGAGGACGTTTCCATAGCAACTTGTGTGCTATCACTATGACATCCTGAGGAATGCGCGGAATACGTCTCCCACCAGGAAGGATCCTACAGACTTACACACACACACACACACATGGACTTAACTCAAGGACTCACTGATTCACACACACACAAGGACTCACTGATTTATGCACTCACATACAAATGGACTATACACACACACACATTGCACGCATCACACATCATCCCACTCCGCCTTCACCACCCAACCCCCCCCCCCCCCTTCCGACAGCGCTGCCTGGCTTGCGCTTGATAAAGGCTGCAGCAGTGCCGGCTGCCTGTGTTGTATCCCTCCCCCCCCCCCCCCCCCCCCTTCCCTTCCCCCTCTTCTCGCCTGTGTAGTCTCGTGTTAAATTGTACGTTGCTGGGGGCTTTTACTTTTTTTCCCCTTCTTTCTTCTTTCTCTCCCTTCTCTTCTCTCTTTTGTATTCTTTTTTTTGTGAAACCTCTAGCTGCGGGAGTCATTTCGTTTACATGTACCTGTACTGGCTAAATGACAATAAATTGAATCCAATCCAATCCAATCCAACTTGCCAGAGAGTTATGTGGCCTCTCTCCTCTCTCAGAAATGCTGCAGACAAGCAGGCACTACACTAGCAGCAAAATGCCCAACCCCTTGGCCTCCGCTTCTGTAACGTCATTCAGTGGGCGTGGCAACCTGTTGTCTGAACTGTAAGCGCCTTGGTCATTGTAGTTTATCATAAACTATGTACCTGGTACATGCACAGTAGTTTGGGGTTATATCTCTCTCACTACAGGTAGAAAGTTGGCTGAGAGCTCATTTTAATCAGGAGGAGAGCTACCTTTCTACAAACCAAACATAATTTTTTGGGCGGAATTACCCTTTAAATTCATGTGTAGGATTCCTTTGCAATTCTCTATATGTCAAATTATTAAGGTGTTCCAACATTTTAGTATGATAATATTCTGTATCAAGTAAAACAATAGCCCCATCTTTATCCGCACAGTATATCGTTATATCTGGATTATTTCCCAATTCTTTCAATGCAGTACGTTGGGTCTCTATCCTTCTTCATCATTTTATCAAGATCATGGTCAACAAGTCTGCTAAATGTTACAATGGCCAGACAGATTTGTAGTTGGGCAAAAATTTTATCTGCGAGTAAACGAGTTTGAAAGAAAGAGTAGGCTACAGAAATGGCAGCCTGCTTTGCAGAGCATGGTTACACCTCTATGTTAATAACTAAGGCTTCCCAATGAGCACGAAACACCTCTTGAACTGATCTCCTATTGGATAGTAACAAGCAGAGAAACCAAAATAAAATTTGTTTCATAACTGAGTTTAATCATTGTTCCAAGAAAATAAAGAAAATCATTTGTCAACATTGGCTAGTCCTTAGGGTAGAACCGTCCCTCATGAATATATTGCCACCTTTCTTCGCTTTCCGACAAGCGCAAACTATTAAGGATGTCGTTATGAAGACACAAGTACTTAAAGAATAAACCACTTGACCCTCCTCTGTAGGAATGTATCGATGCAATAATTGTGCATGTTACGCAATAATACGGTCAATATGAAATCTTTTAATTATCCCTTGACTGGGCGCAAAATCCCTATACGTCAATTTATAAACTGTAAAACAACGCATGCCCTTGTGGACAAGCATGTGTTGGTCAAACAAAAACGTGTCTGAAATTATGGATTGCTGAGCATAAAACTGCAATTAGAACTACAGCTAAACATTATGTTGAGGCCTATCATGGCTCACCCTCCTCACTTAGATTTGTGGGCATCGAGAGAATTAACCTACCTCCAAGAGGGGCTGACATTCTCAAACAACTATCCCAAAGAGAAATATATTGGATTTATTCACTTAACACTATGACTCCTAAGGGTCTGAAGGAAGACTTAATAACTCTGTAATGAGTTTGTGTTGGTGTTTTTCTATATTTTTTCTACATTGTGCTTTTCAATTAATATTGATGTCTAATAATATATTGATGTTTTTCATACGTCATATGACTCATCGTTACTATTTGCTTGTCTATTACCCATGAAGCCTACTGCTTTTGCAACAATACATTAATTGATTGACGTTCATTGAACAGGTTGAATTTAATAATTTGCAGCTGTGTACCTATGTATATTTCTGACCACGTTTAATTTGCTTAAACGCTCTGTGAAACGTCTGGACTCAGAAAACCCAATCGCAGACCAGGATAAGGCAAAGAACGTTGTTTATTTCAGTCCAGATCAAAAGCCAGGTAATCAGATGCAGAGACAGTGCCAAATCAAAAGGCAGGAGAACAGTAAGGCAGTCCAAAAAATCTAAACTGGGAAATCACACGCAGAGGTGCAAAAACGGCAGGCAAAGGCAAAGTCACAAAACAATCAAAAAGTCAAAACCACAAAATAGCAAAAGCGATAGGCAAACTCGGAGTCGGAAAACAGAAGGGTGTCTCAGGAATCTCGATAAATCACTGGCATTACTATCACAGGCTCAGGAAATACGATCAACATTCTGACAAAGAGGAAGTGAAAATGTGGGTCTTAAATACACATAGGAAAGAGAGGGGTAAAAACAACGTGAGGTTAACACATTAGGGAAACAATAATTCAATCACGAGGAAAGAACGAAAACATGGAAGGGACTCGGAAAACATGCATGACAAACAACGGGCTCGAGTAGAAGCGGAGTGTGCACAGTAATCAGAGGAGGTGAGATCTCTAAGTACAAATAGCTGGAACAAATAAAATAGGTAGCTCAGGAGCAGTTAGAAATGCAGGTAGAAAGGATAAAGCGGGGAAGCTGGTTAAATGTTCGTATCTAACGACAGTCAAGCCGGAAAGTCTGCATACCCCTTTCACCTTCCCCACGTTTTATTACGTGTAAATTTTATTACGTTACAGACATTTTCTACAATAGATTGAGTAAATTTTTTGTCTCAAAATTCTACACAAAATAGCCCATAATGACAAAGTGAAAACAGGTTTTTAAACATTTGTGCTAATTTATTAAAAATCAAAATGTATGTAAGTGTAATGTAAGTGTGCAGACCCTTTGATATGACATCCAAAAGTGAGCTGAGGTGCATTCTATTTCCACTGATACTGCTTGAGATGTTTCTACAACTTAATTGGAGTTCACCTGTGATAAATTCAATTGATTGGACATGATTGGGGATTGCCAACACCTGCCTATATAAGGTCCCACAGTTGACAGTGCATGTCAGAGCAAACTCCAAGCCATGGGGTCAAAGGAATTATCTGCAGACCTCTGAAACAGGATTGTGTCATGGCATAGATCTGGAGAAGGGTACGGAAAAATCTCTGCAGCTTTACAGGTCCCAACGAGCACAGTGGCCACCATCATTTGTAAATGGAAGAAGTTTGGAACCACCAAGAATCTTCCTAGACCTGGCTGCCCGGCCAAACTGAGCAATCGGGGAAGACGGTCCTTAGCCAGGGAGGTGAGCAGGAACCCGAGGGTCACTCTGACAGAGCTCCAGCGTATCCTTGTGGAAATGGGAGAACCTTTCAGAAGATAAAACATCCAGGCAGCTCTCCACCAATCAGGCCTTTATGGTAGAATGGCTAGACAGAAGCCCCTCCTTAGTAAAAGGCACATCACAGCAGGCTTGGAGTTTGCCAAAAGGCACCTAGAGGACTCTCAAACCATGAGAATCAAGATTCTCTGGTCTGATGAAACCAAAATTGAACTTTTTGGCCTGAATACCAAGCGTCACGTCTGGAGGAAACCAGGCACCGCTCATCACCTGGCTAATACCATCCCTACAGTGAAGCATGGCGGTGGCAGCATCATGATGTGGGGATGTTTATCAGCAGCGGGAACGGGGCGACTAATCCTGATAGAGGGAAAGATGAATGCAGCTAAGTACACCGAGATTGTAGTATAATAAATCGAACAATCCTTTCACCGCCCTGTCGGGAGGGGTCAGGACCATTCCACTACACTTAATTCAAACTTTCTTCCAAATAGACACTACATTCCAGAGTCTGGTATAACTTAATTTATTGTAAAAAGATATGCATGAATATACATACCCAGGCTGATCGGCTAAGCATACATATATTAAAAACACTCTCAATCACACGGTCCAGTATAAGTCCGTCAATTTCATGCTCACCCACGAGACGTAAAAAACAGGTCCATTAATGACAGAAGCAAAACATAAGAGCAGCACCATGAAGTTCAGCTGACATCTTATATGTTATTTCGACCCCACCATTTTTGTGGTTTTCCTGTTTCCTGGGCGATTACTTTTTTCCATGGTCTGCAGCGGTCTCTGCTGGTTTTATTTGAGTATTACACTTGGCCCTTATTTATATAATAATTTTAATGTAATACCATGATTCAATTATTTCAGAAACAGTCTGACCCATGGTCTGACCATAGTGGTTCCATACATAATAATACAATGCTCTGATGGGTTAAATAATACTGGCTATAAGCTTTTTTTAATGCTATTTACCACAGGTGGTTGCTTTATAAACCAAAGACAACATCTTATTTGTAATTTATTGTATTTTATACTAAATGTTTGTGAGAAATGTTTTCTTTGGATTTAATAAACTCTATTAGTTCCTCAAACTGCGCACACACAAACATTTTTTTCCGACAATCAGGCCCCAAGGAATGTTTAGGGAGTAATTCATGTTTATCTCTTCAGACGGGCTAGGACAGGGGTAGGCAACCCTGGTCCTGGAGAGCCGCAGGGTCTGCTGGTTTTTGTTGTTACTCGCCATTTAATTGATCAATTAAAGCAGTTGATTACACAGTTAACTCACCTCACCTGGTTTCTTTGGTCAAAGTAGTTGCTGTATTTAAGGTGAAAACAAAAACCAGCAGACCCTGCGGCTCTCCAGGACCAGGGTTGCCTACCTCTGGGCTAGGAACATTCACCTAGTTGCCCATGTGTGTGTGTGTGTGTCCATTGCCTCTTTTTCGAGATAATTATGCATATACTTCATCAGTCTGATGTGTGAATATACAAATGTAACTAAAATAGTCAGAGCAAGTTTTTCCCTTAAATTTTTCCTGCGTGTGGGTGTGTGTATATGTCCTTGATTTACAGGTGTCGAAGATGAGATCATACTGTGTGCCTAGCTTGGGACAATTGTTCATTGACCACACTTTGACACAAATATTGAGCTTGTTTTCCCGGTGGGAGTGTCTGCCCTTGAATGTTTGCTGTTGTGCACATTTGGGCCTTTTGAACAGTTTTTTGCAATTCATCCTACCACAGAAAAACATATTCATATTAACACTACATTTTCCTATAGTTGGTCCTACAGTATGATATATAATTATATATAAATAATGAATACTCTATATTTTTTCACAACAAGGTCCGTAACCCATTAGTTCTGATAGTCTAGATATTCGCGCCGGCGAGACCGTTTTACGCAACTGAGACACGCGTTGCTCCTGCAGCCAAACTATTAGTGGAAAACCCAAACGCAGTATTTTAACTTTATTGGTAGACGATTCGCGACGATTTCTGGCCAATGCGTAGTTTCTAAGTGTCACTATCTTTCCGTAGCAAGTCCATTTAACAAGCACTCCCCACCCAGCCTATACCTACCCATGCGTGACATAGTGGGCAATAGCGTCTATGTTGGAGTTCATAAATATATGTATTCATCATATAATATTAGAATACCGTCATAGCAACCAGATAAACCCACCTTATGCAAATACAGCGGTGCAAATCGCTGCTCAATCAATACCTACATAGACAAGTGGAATCATTCTCTAATCATACAATGCCATTCTACTATCAATATCTGCGATTAAATATGGAATTCATGTGCAATCCTACCAGTGGCGGCTGGTGATCTAAATATAGGTTGGGGCGCTAGCATTTCTAAAAAAATAAAAAAATACATCTGACTTTGACTTTAAACAGAAAAAACAAGCCACCTTGTGTCTCAGTTGCATAAGACAGTTTAATTGGCAACAGTGGAGGACAGTTTTTCAAGTAAGACATCACTGAACAGTGATGTTCATTCAAGTTAGGCAGGACTCATACATTCAGATTTAGACTTCAAACAGATAGGCTACCACAGACCTCCTGGCAGCACCGGGTCCAAATCAAACACAACAGCACTGTCATGTTGCCTAGAGAGGTGCTAATTGCTGCCCCCCACACACAACTCCTTGCTGCACAATTCCTTTGTATTGCTAAACCGCTAAAAACCTCAGACTGAGAAGAGCCTACTTGACTGGTCATTTAAATGAGTCATCATACATTTTGAGACAAAGACATACAACACTAAAGGTGAATTGGCCCATTACAACACTACAACACAACAACACACTAATGTAGCCTAAAACCACTACTTGAACATAAATTTTGCCCTCCTTTCCTTCAGGCCTGCAAATTTCTCAATGACTTTCTGGTTAAAGTCAGTCATCTCAGTCACCAGTCTCTTTTCCATTGACAGCATGGCCAATGCATTCAGCCTGTCCTGGGTCATGGTGTTTCTGAGAAAGGTTTTAATCCTTTTCAAGGTTGAGAAGCACCTCTCAGCTTCTGCTGTAGTCATGGGTGTGGTGATGAGGATCTTAAGGAGAGTGACAGTTTCTGAAAAGACTTCTGCAACATTATTCTCCATGAACAACTGGAATAGGTCCACAGCACCACGACAGTCTTTGAACTCATCCTTGCTGTAGATGAGACTAAGCTCTGTCTTCAGCTTGCTTCCATTGATCACTGGGTAGGCCTTCAAGGTGTTTCTCAGTGCATCTTCAGGAAATGCTGTGTTGTACTGGGCATACCTGTCCCCCTGCAGCAAGGTGGCACTCACAAGGTGGTTTGTGAAGGAGAAGCGTTCCTTGGCATGTCCCAGTATGGTATCACAGACCTATATGGAGATAAAGAATCAAAATAGAGTAATTAGAGTAATATATCAGCTAACTCCAAGGTCAAGGGTTATAGCCTTCTTCTGACACCTGCTGGACAAAATGTGCATATGTGAATGCTGAAGATTAAAAATAATCACTCCAGTGTAACATGGACTGTGACTGATTTCTACAATAAACTCACCTCTGCTGCAATCTGTACATGATCCTGTGGACTGAGTGCCCGACGCCTCTTTGTGGGCCGAGAGCCACTGCTGTGCTCAGACCCAATGCTTTGCTCAACCATGGAATGGAGAGAATCTCTGCAAAGGACAAAGATCATTTATAATATTTTTTTTTTCTTTTAAAAGAGAGAGAGAGATAATATTGATAAAGAGTGACAGTAAGAGAGAGAGAGTGAATAATAATATAAATAAGAGGAATACAGCTTACCTGATCTTTTGTATGTCCTGTTGGAACTGCTGGGTGCACTGATTGATATGGACTGAATCAATGTTCTTCTTCTGGAGCTTGGCGTAGAGGAGGTCAACATGTGGCATGATGTTGTGAAAAAGTTGCAGAAAGAACTTGAATTGCTGATCCTCCAGTAGCATAGCGAAGGCTCCTGCCTCTCTGACGGTATTGGGGTCAAAGTCACCTGAATCTCGTATGCTTTCAAAACACTGAATGAGGTCCTCTCTGTGCTCAAACACGGTGTTGACGGCTCGGCTGTGAAAGTTCCATCTGACATTGCTGGATGTTGGCAGTCTATGGGCCACTACTTTATCAAGAACACCTGTCCGCTTGGGTGATTTGGAAAAAAAACTGGCAAATCCACCAAGGTTAGAGAAAAAAATTATCACGTTGGATATGTGAGAGGTGGCCTGTTGCATGATCAAGTTGAGCTGATGTGCATAGCAGTGGATGTAGTGGGCATTTGGGTACACATCTTGCATTTTCTTCTGAACTCCTGCTGTGGCACCCCTCATCACGCTGGCTCCATCATATGCCTGGCAGATGAGCTTACTTTTCTGGTCCTCAGGAAGGATGGCAGCAAGACGTTCTTTTAGTGCTGTAGCAATGGACTCAGCTGAGGCTGACTGCAGAGCGATGAACTCAAAAAATCTTTCCTGCACGTTGTTTTTGTCATCAATGTAGCGCAGCACAAGCACAAGTTGGTTCTGTGTGGCAATGTCCATTGTCTCATCTGCCTGGATTGATAAAAAATCACTGCTCTGGACTTCTTTGATGATGTGTTCCCTCAAAACATCATACATACAGTCCAGTAGCTCGTTCTGCACAGTTTTTGAAGTTCCCTTAAAAACAGTGGCATTCTCCAGATGCTCTCTCAAAACTCCATCAAGGGAGGCAACAAAGTTGACCAACCCACGGAATATCCCGGGATTGGCGGAGGTCTCAGTCTCATCATGGCCACGCAAGGCCAACTCAAAGGCTCCACAAAATTTCACACAGTCTATTATTCTGGACAGGATGTGTCGATTTTTTGTCACCTCTTCGTTATGCTTTCTAATGCCAATTCTGTAGCCTTCATCGAGTTGTTCAGCGATGCTAAGCCTGCCAAAAAAGTTTAGCTTCATACTGTTGTCAAGATGGCTCCGGCTACTTTCATGACGTTTGCACTTTTCAGCAAGATGTTTTAGGTCTCGTACCCCCGTCGTTGTCCACAATGGTTCGGTGCCAGCACTTTGAAATATCAAACAGGGAAAGCAATATAACGCATTACTCACAGCACATCCAGCTAGCCAACTCCGTTTGTCGTAACACGAGCGAGAGAAGCCCCGTGTATATGCATGACCGCGATCACTTGTTTGCTGTTGAATGTGCAAATCCGGTCGCTCTGGTCCAAGTTCCTTTACTCTTTTCTTTTCTTCCAATGAACGCCTTGAGAAAGGTTCTTTTTGCAAAGAAATAACCGAATTTTCTTTGCTTTCTGTTCCACTTGAAGAAGCCATTTCGAATTATCTCTCTCGCTTGGTCTAGATCTACTAATGAATGAGTAGCAGCCGACTGAACCGAGCCGTACTTGCGCACTCGCAGTGATATCCTGCTAGATGCCGGCTGGGCGTGATAAACATGCCTTAAATCCAATCAAATAATATCATAAACCATGAGGACTAATCAGAAAAGGGTAGGATAGTCCGGGGCGCACAGGCCTGCGTCCGGGGACCTCCTTTTTTGGCCGCGAATCAGGCAGCAGTACAAGGGGGCTCGCCTGAAAATGAATGAGTGCTCTGATTCACCATAACGTTACCGGCGCCCCGCAGTCCCCTGAACATGCATATGTAATGTATTAAACTTTAGACAACGCAAGGCCAACATATAACATGTTTAAGCTACTAAAAAATTAAATAATAATAAAAAATAATAATAAAAAATAATAATTTTAAGCTACTAAAAAAATTAAATAATAATAAAAAATAATAATTTTTTTTAAACTTTTTTTAAAATTTGTATGTGGGGGAGGGGGGGCGGCGCCCCAGCGCCCTCTATAGGCCGGCCGCCACTGAATCCTACCATGGATTTAAGCGTAGATATGTCCCTTTCAAGATTCCGTGGTCATTTATTGTCTTGGACAACCCGTTTGAAAAATACACAGCGCATTTGAACACGATTACACACTCTAAACTAGCTCTGCGTAAAACTCACTTCCTGATTGCACTGATGTGATGCTTTCAATTTTATTCTGGTTTGATCGACGATCGTTTTATCCAATAGAAGGCACGATAAACTTCCCCAAAAGTAATTTACATGTGTAATTGAAAGCTTGGATTAACTATTTAAGGGCGAGCGTAACTGCAATACTTGTTATATCACGACAATTTTACGCAGGCATGCGCAGATGACGCATTTGGTTTGACGCATTTGGTGTGACGCATTTGGTGTTACGCAATAAAACTGCACGCACCTTTGAAGTGACTTTTTAGCTATTTTTCCCCGAAGTCGGTCAGAAGAGGACAGCAACAGAGATTCTTCTAATCCCTGTAGCATAGATTCTGTGGAAGAGGTGCCTATCAATATGGGGAAGATATCCTCCTCGACATGTAAGTATTACTGCTTGTAATATTTTGATTATATACATTCGTTTTTCCACTGCGTGCTATATTTTCGTTATTTTTGTATTTGCATCGGTCGTAATAGACCACTGTTAGCCTGCTAATGATGCTGAACATATTTGAAAACACACTTTTTCAGACTCCACCTTGAATAACTACATGTATAAGGCAAATTATATAGTACGTTCTTTCCGTTTATTTTTTATTTTCTATTTGGTTTTGCTATCTCATAGCTTAGAATGTATAGCTGACTGTATTCTGTTGATGACTAGCGATAGCTTCTACGTTGTGAGAAAGTAGCGCTTTCGTGACTTAGAATGTATAGCTGACTGTATTCTGTTGAGTACTAGCGATAGCTCCTACGTTGTGAGAAAGTAGCGCTTTCGTGACTTAACAGAATACAGTCAGCTATACATTCTAAGTCACGAAAGCGCTACTTTCTCACAACGTAGGAGCTATCGCTAGTACTCAACAGAATACAGTCAGCTATACATTCTAAGTCACGAAAGCGCTACTTTCTCACAACGTAGGAGCTATCGCTAGTACTCAACAGAATACAGTCAGCTATACATTCTGAGTACTAGCGATAGCTCCTACGTTGTGAGAAAGTAGCGCTTTCGTGACTTAGAATGTATAGCTGACTGTATTCTGTTGAGTACTAGCGATAGCTTCTACGTTGTGAGAAAGTAGCGCTTTCGTGACTTAGAATGTATAGCTGACTGTATTCTGTTGAGTACTAGCGATAGCTCCTACGTTGTGAGAAAGTAGCGCTTTCTTGACTTTGCTTTGTAGATTGTGTCTATGACCTTCAATATGCACTTATTGTACGTCGCTTTGGATAAACCCGTCTGCCAAATAACTAATGTAATGTAATGTATTGATACTATTGTGTTCGTGCCGTTTGCGTAGTGGCTCGCGGTGACCTGCTTTGTTAGAATTCATAGCATTCACAATGAAATTGAGTATTTTAGCGCTGTTCTGTTTGGTTGCTCAGTCGTACGTTATATTTTATGCCTCGATTTGCCGTGAAGCTAGAACATTGGTAGTGTTTTCCGATATTATTTTATTGTATTGTAATTTCTTTGTGCATAATGTACTCTATGGGGTATTAGTATCTCCATGGGTGATGCTTTTCACTTAGGGAATGGAAAATATGTATTCAAATTTACTGTGTCCAGATGTGTGCAAGATGAATGTAAAATAAATAAAATAAAAAAGCAACAGTTGTGAAACACACTACAGAGTAATGCCATCCTAGAGCACGCAACAAAAGATAACATAATGTAGCATACAGAAGAAAGTGTTTACTGAAGTACAAGAGTGAATGATTTCATATTTAGCTGTGTGTACCACAGTGTTATAATGCTTCTGCATTATGTAATTTGTTCCTATAACATGCTTGACCCTCCACCTCTGCCACTCCAGCAGTGCCCTCTACTGTTCAGAGTGAAGCCACTGCAGGACCAGATCCTTGGAGCATTGCCAAGACCGTGCCATTGATGAGTGCATGTTGGCCATGAAGGCACCGCACAGGATGAAGCAGTATATGAAGGATAATGGTGAAAAAATGGCACACTTGGCATCAAACACTGAACTGAAACTGCAATATCAATGTTTTCATCCATTAAGTGATTGTAAGGGAAAATGTATATGCTTTATAAAGGACAAAAGGCTTTTTAATAATTTCTCGGAGAGGTTTTGGGTAGGTTATTGGACACCTAGATATCCACCCCCCTGTACTGATCCAAAATAATTCCCACATGAAAATGATAAAAAGGTGAGTTAAATGAGTCAAAACGGTTGATTTGCACTGAAATGTATGATTAGTTTAAGATTTACAGCTATTCACATTTTAGCCAATTTGGATAGGTTTGGAGACCCTGGGTACACCAGGCTACACCAGGCTACACTGCTTACATTTTGTGTCATAGATCTTTAGTAGTTCTGTATATCACCCTGCGATTATTGAATGCTTGTGGACAAGGAGTTTATGATCCAGGAAATGTGTAGTTTTACCTGTGTCACTTATGTAGCTCTCAGTATTTTGAAGAAATATATATTCTTTTGAATTTTTTGCAAAGTTTTGCTTGCATTTCCAGCACTTTATTTTGACTTAAATTATGAAAATAAACAAATCTAAGTTTGTACAAAAAATGGTACACCGGTTTTGTTTCATTTAAGCCATTTACCAAGTTTATGTGATGCTCACACCTGGAGTTATAAAGCCTTAAACAGAGTACCCCCATGATTTACCAAATATGCCATCTGCGCTAAGGGGTTAAAGAAAACCTGCTCCAGAGCGCTCTGGACCTCAGACTGGGGTGAAGGTTGACATGACAACGACCCGAAGCACACAGCCATGAGAACAAAGGAGTGGCTTCGGAGAAAGTCCTTGAGTGGCCCAGCCAGAGCCCAGACCTGAATCCAATTGAACATCTGTGGAAAGAGCTGAAAATGGCTGTGTA
Organism: Ilyophis sp. 1 JC-2022; assembly: GCA_022702515.1. Classification (NCBI taxonomy): domain Eukaryota; kingdom Metazoa; phylum Chordata; class Actinopteri; order Anguilliformes; family Synaphobranchidae; genus Ilyophis; species Ilyophis sp. 1 JC-2022. The sequence continues at coordinate 36,839,443 of CM040400.1, forward strand.
CCGACGCTCCCCATCCAACCTGACGGAGCTTGCAAGGATATGCCAAGAGGAATGGGCAAAAATGTCCAGAAATAAGTGTGCCAAGCTAGTAGCTTCTTTCCCAAGATGCCTTGAATCTGTAATCGCTGCCAAAGGTGCAGCAACCAAGTATTAGGCTAAGGGTGTGTACAGATATGGAACCCCTAAATAACCTATTTTTGTCAGTGAAATAAAATTGCATATTTTCTAAAAACCTGTTATCACTTCGTCATTATTGGCTATTGTGTGTAGATGTTTGAGGCAAAAAATTAACTCAATCTATTGTAGTATAAGTCTGTAACGTAATAAAACGTGCAGAAGGTGAAAGGGGTGTGCAGACTTTCCGGCTTGACTGTATAAGTCAGACAATTAGTTTGTTAGTATACATTTATGTTAATTGGTTTAGTAAAGTGCACGTAACTAATAAAGCACTGAGTGATTGTTTGCACGAGTTCGTAATATATAGAATTATACAAGGGAACGAAAGCAGGAAAAGGAGACTTCGGAAATACAACGCTAACCCACGGAAAATCCAGAAGTCACCCGAATAGTGCATGCACGAGACTGGGTAAACAAACACACAGATGAGACTCGGACAATCCATGAACAGAGGGGAATGCACTGATGAATGAAAAATAATAAATCCAGAATAATAATGAAATAAATATACAAACAGACAGATAGAAACACAGAACATAACACTGATGAAGGCTTGTTTCAGCCGAAACACGCTAGCGTTTTGTGAGGTGTCCATTCAGTAAATGGTATCTCATCAAAAAACGTCTCCGACGTTAAAAAAAGCCAAGTTACTCACGCATAGCATACAGAGCGCTAAGTCCTTAATTCCAACATGAAAAAACTAGGCCTGTCTTTAAAAGTTGATATCAAAATGTGGCCAAATTACATCTAACAATATTGCCTATGGTAGCTCACACTAAATACACTAGCTCTATTCCAAAGCAATGCTATCCAAACTTTCCTTAATTATTTAATGCAACTTGGACCTGTGTTTCTTCATCTTAGCATGTGAAGCGATTGTGCCTCATGGAACAACTATTGATTTCAATTAATGTTTTTTAACAGTTTACGAATAATTACACTCCAGAAAGGATATGGTTGTACTTTGTTGGCAAGTTTACCTTAGAAAATGTACATGTTTAAAAATGTTAACTGTTGCTACAGATTTCTTTACCATTCACAAACAGACATTTATATGAAGAAACATCATGTACAATAGAGAAAGGGGGATGAATAAATAAATGCAGATAATTTTTTTTTGATATTTTTTACCAAGAAAATAGTGTACATATACAGTCAAGCCGGTAAGTCTGAATACCCCTTTCACCTTCTCCACGTTTTATTACATTACAGACATATTCTACAATAGATTGAGTTCATTTTTTGTCTCAAAATTCTACACAAAATAGCCCATAATGACAAAGTGAAAACATGTTTTTAGAAATTTTTGCAAATGTATTAAAAATCAAAAACTGAAATCTTTCATTTACATAAGTATTCATACCCTTTGCTTTATCATATTTTTAAAGTATAAAGTACCAAATTTAATATTTGGTCACATATCCTTTGCATGCTGTTACCTCCTGAAGTCTGTGACCCATCAACATCAAAAGACTCTCGATATCTTATTTCCAGGTACTGTTACAAGCGATACTATAAGCTCTCTGCATTTGAATGGATCTCTATGGGAATTGGGGGGTGAGATTAGATTCACATGGAACACATGGCTGGCTAAATGGCTGTAAGTCATCAAGGGTCTGAGCTATCGAACGAGCCCCAAACCATCACTCTGTTGCCAGATATAGAGTAGATGTGGATGGATCACTGCAAAGGTTATTTCTCCTGACTAATTTTCCTATAGAACTCTATGGGGAAAAAAGTCAGGAGAAACAACCCTTAAAGGGATCCATCCACATCTACTCCATATCTGGCCGCAGAGTGATGGTTTGGGGCTCGTTTGATACCTTAGATTCTTGATGACGTACAGCCATTTCGCCAGTCATGTGTTCCATACTGTACCAGTGTAATTTACAGCTGAATCTAGTCTCACCAGAGGTATTTGAATGATAAGCATTTGAAGATACTGTCAAAACACTAAATTGACAGTAAATATCACCATTTTGATTCAGGGCAGTGAAAGTGCTCTGTATTCATTTGCAAAGGACTTTAAGACCATAGCAAAGAGAGCACATACAGGAAGAGCCAAACAGAGGCGACTGAGCCATACCAGATCACCTAAACAGATCAACAAATTTATAAATGAGGAGGACCTATTCCCTGGCAGAAGAGTCTCAAAAATATGGTGCCCCACAACAAGACAGGCCCTAAATATACTCTCCCCATCACAGCTTGATAGCCCCAGCCATATTATAATCCACACAGGAACCAATGACCTGAGAACACAACAGGTGGCTGGATCCATAAGGCAGAGAGGGCAACAAAGGCCTTCCCTAACAGTAAAATCATCATTTCTACCCTTCTGCCCCAGAAAGACTACCATCCACTCACTGTCCACAAGGTGAACGCTGAAATTTCACAAGGATGCGCTCTTCTACCCAACGTCCACCTGGCTCACCACCATGCCCTCAGTACCCATCACCACCATGACCACGTTCACCTACACAAACAAACAGTCTGCATATTCGCCAAAACCCTCAAGGACACGGCTTTGGGCAGACCCTTGTTGGGACAATGGACTTCAAGCCCAATGTGGAACTACAGTCCCTCCCAGGATACCAGAAGTGACGCATTCAGCGCTGCCTCCCGACTAATTTATAACTTATAATAGTCAATACTGTAGGTCTTGTGACGCACGTCATTCCCGAGGGATAAATCTACAGGACCATCCCGAGTTTGGCGTGTGGTAACTCACCGTATGCATCAAAAGAGACCTTTCTACTTCGCGAACTAAGTCTTTAATGTTTTAACCTTTGATCACGGTTATAGTTTTAGATCTTAGAATCCGAAGTACGTGCACTCATAGAACCCGACAATTCTGTTGGAGACTGCTATTGTACAGGCAGTTCAGGAATTCCAGTTCCAAAGACGACCGGATCTCTTTGTGACTTTTTGTCGACACAAATTCCCCCACGAGAATCCCGAAAGGACCATGCTTCAAAGGACACTTGGACACTCGCCTGGACCTGCGTTTCCAAGTCGTCCAACCCAGGACTCCCCTCCCTTTTCCCGATGACGGTCGGGCGAACTCTACCAACTGCGGTTTCTGGGCTCTCATGAGATCGGACCTCAAGTAAGGCCGTATTATCTGGGCACAGATTGGCTGATAGCGATATGATGTTTGTGTAATATATTGATGGATAATATTATGCTGGGCAATAACTGTGATTTTAATACGTTTGTAAGATATTATTAGATATCTTTCTGGTTACTACATACCCTCATACTTGCCAACCTTGAGCCCTCAGAAATAAGGAGATTTTCCAAAACCACCACGGGGGGTCTGGGGGGTCCTCCTCCCCTAGAAAAAAACTTAACTTCCTGCATTCTAGTGAATTTTTAAGGGTGTGAATAACAAAATAAGAACCACTTGCGGGGGGGGTGCTATCACCTTTTTTAATTTTTTATTAAAACTATTCAACGGTTTATTTAACGTATGTACCGCGGGTGTGCGTCCGCGTCTGCGTGTGTCTGTTATATCGCGTGTTGTGCGGACCACAGTGCCACGTTGTTAAAAAGGCTGTATATTCCTTTAAGAGTGTGGGGATTGAGTGGCCAATCACTGGCCAGTAGAAGGGAAACCAGCTCGCAGTCTAGTACGGGAAGCAGAAGAAGAGAACCAGCTCGCAGTTTAATCGGGGAAGCTAACGTTACCAAGTTTAAGAATATTAATTTAACGGTTAGAATTCCTGAGTTTAGTAGTAACAGTGTGATTTGTGCGTCTATGAGAACCGTGAGTTATTATTATTTCCTGTATTTCCTAGCATTGACAGTGTAGTTCTCTTCTGTCGCTAAGAATTTAGCGACTGTTAGTCTGTTTGCCGTCGGGAATGTTGTTTATGTATGTAGCTATATAAGATGTTTAGCCTACACAGTCGATGGATCACCCTTTTCTGTTAGATATCAAAGTCAAGTTAGAGCTGTGTTTAGGATAATTAATGGGCATTTGATGTGTATTGGGATGTGTGGCGTTTTGTTGGTTGGGGAGATTGACCTACTTCAGGACTCTGGCAATAGCGCATGCGCACTAACGTCCCTACGTTTACATGTGAGAGTGCATGCTTTAGCCTCGTGGACAGTAACCGGACAGTATGCACCTAGTTAGAGAGTAGTCTGTATCTGTTAACCCTAAAGCTGTACTAACAGTTCAGTTGATGTTTATATTATTTAGATTATTATAAATATGTATATTATATATATTTGTATTCTGTTTGTTTGCAGAACCACTAATTGCACAAGTTCATTAAAGGAACCCTAAATTGGTAACAAGGCCTGGTTATTGAACTCCTCTCCTAAGACCATAGTTCTAACTGGACTATCCACCGCGATTTGAACTGTCCTATCAGCATAAAGTAGAAAACATCTTTTCAATGGTCCTTCGAGCCGGATGAGCAAATTGCTGTGGAATGATGCATAACTCAGATGAGATGGTCGACCGACCCAAAAGACAGGGAATAGTTCCCTCCCACCTGTCGGACTACGACCTAAGCGGACCAGGGTCCCAGAGACGGACCAATACCAAAGTTCCCCAGAACAGACGAGAAGCCGAGCAGGACCAACTGGGGGCAGAGACGCCCTCTAGAGCGCCTTCTCCGCCGATCAGCCAAGGCGGTGCACTAGACCAGACAGAAGAGTGGGAACGGATGCTGGAGCATATGGAAGATGATAATGATGACCCGGGCCACGACTCGTCCACCAGGCGGCAGCAGATCGACCAGAATGCAGCTCTGAGGCACCAGCCTGGCCAGGTATCTGAACTCGTTGCTGCACTAAAAGAGATGAAGCAACAGACTAATGAGCTCCAGCAACAATTCCAGAGACTGGCGGCAGAGGTAAGAGCCCCACCCAGACCTGCTGCCCCACAGACACATCCACGTACCCGCCTGCCACTAAGCCTACATGATCGTGGTCAAGAGAGATACCACCCTGCACCTGTTCTGATGCAACCGAATGTGTATCGTGCTGGCCGTCGAGAGGAGCACCTCTCCCCTCCTAGACCTGGTGATGAGCTAGCAGAGGATCTTTCCCACCTTAGAGTTTCACACCAGGTGAAAGAAGACCCCTTTCATACACCATACTATTCTGCCCCTCCTCGATCAAGCTACCCCCGTGCAGACCAGTATGGCCAGAGGACCCAACTGCAGTCACGCTATGCACCACGTGAGCCATGGGAGGGGTATATGGATGGAACAGAGAGAGGATACACCCCTCATCGTTCCTACTACACAGACCCGCCACTCACCCAAGAGCGCACATACAGAGGGCCCAAGCCATCGATCCCACCACTGACGTCACCAGATCCAAGAGAGTTCTCTAGGATGAGGATTGCGTTGGAGAATACCCTCCCAGACGATGCCACGGAGCGATACAAGTTCCAGATCCTCACAGATCACCTGCGATGTGAGGAGGCCTCGCTTGTGGCAGATTCATATAGCAACTCCAGGCAGCCTTACACAGACACGATGCTGGCCCTCACCAAGATGTACGGGCAGCCTCACAAACTGGCTGTGCAACGCATTGCAGAGGTGATGGATGGCCAAGATGTCCGCAGTGGAGATGCTAAAGCCTTTCGTCTGTTTGCTCTTCGTGTACGTTCACTGGTGGGTATGCTGGAACAGCTGGGGGAGAGAGGCTGGGTGGAGCTGCAATGTGGTTCCCATGTGTCCAGACTGCTGGGTAAGCTACCCCATGACCTCACTGCCAGCTTCAAGAGGTTTATCCACCCCATGAGGGTAGCTATCCCCACGCTCATTGACTTTGCTGAGTGGCTAGAATATGAGCTCGAAGTGCAAGAGGAAGGCGTGAAGCGTGTCAGCTACAATAGAGAGGAGTCATCCAGCCGGAAGAGAGAGAACCGGAGAGACTCAAAGCAAACCAGCAAGACCACCACCATTCTCCTGGGTACAAATAAGGCTGCAGAGACAAGTACCCCAGCAGCCCCGCCCACATCGGAGCCTTCAGCCAGCCACCAACGCAAGATGGAGAAAGGGAAAGCATACTGCCCATACTGCGACAACGACAGACACTTCCTGAACAGCTGTACCAACTTCAAGCAGCTGAATAAAGAGCAGAAGGTGTCGTGGATCAAGACTAACAACAGATGCTGGCGCTGTGGCCGTGGCCATCAAGCAGCTAAGTGCACACTGAAGGCCCCCTGCCCGACGTGTAACAGAAGACATCTGCTTGTGCTGCATGAGGTGAATGAGAGAGCAGAGGGTGAAGCACCAGCGACAGCCACGACGGAGATCTGTCATGTGAACACAGCCAGCAAAGTGCTGTATGTCGACCGTCCAGCATACCATTGTAAAGTGCTCCTGAAGATCAGCAAGGTCATCATAAGGAATGGAGACAGGTCATTGGAGGCGTATGCTGTTCTAGATGACGGATCAGAGCGGACCATACTTCTCCATACAGCAGCAAAGAAGTTAGGCCTTAAAGGCAAGCCGGAAGAGTTGGTCCTCCGCACAGTTAGACAGGAGCTGCAGACGCTTCACGGGGCGGCCGTATCCTTCACCATATCTCCTGTTGCTGAGCCAAAGGTGAGGTATAAGATCCAGAGTGCATTCACCGCCGAGCAGCTAGGGCTGGCAGAGCACACCCATCCCATCAGTGCACTGCAGCAGAAGTACAGATATCTAGACGGGTTGCCTCTCCAGTCGCTGAACAGAGTTCACCCAGTGCTGCTGATCGGTTCTGACTGCACACACCTCATCACCCCCATAGAGCCTGTTCGATTGGGCCCGCCAGGTGGGCCAGCCGCAGTGAGGACGCGGCTGGGATGGACTCTGCAAGGTCCAGCTCAAGATATCAGGCTCAACCTCGAACAGCCACAGTGTCTCTTCACCTCCACATCGTCCCCGATAGACATGTTCTCTCATGTGGAGAAGTTGTGGCAGATGGACGTGCTTCCGTACCGAAGTGAGAAGTTGGCTGTGAGATCACGTCAAGACCAGGAAGCCGTGCACCTCCTTCGAGAGCAGACAGTGAGAGTGAACGTTGATGGCATTGAGCGCTACGCCACACCCCTCCTTCGGGTCAAGAACATGCCTCAGGTACATGCCACACCGGAAGCTGTGCTGCCACGGCTGAGAGGAATCGAGAAAAGGTTGGCCAAGGCCCCGGAACAAGCTGCTGCCTACCAGGCAGAGATTCACAAGCTAGAAGAGGCAGGCTACGCTGTGAAGTTGGAGCCACTTCAGGTGGAGAAGACAGAGGAGGCATGGTATATACCACACCACATAGTCCAGCACAATGGAAAGAACCGGGTGGTGTATAATTGCTCCTTCCAGTCCCAAGGCCACAATCTCAACAAGCTCCTACTTCCAGGCCCTGCCTTAGGCCCCTCGCTACTGGCTGTGTTGCTGCGCTTCCGAGAGCACTCCATCGCCTTCAGCAGTGACATCCGCGGGATGTTCCACCAAGTGCGGCTGCTCCCGACGGATAGACCACTACTGCGGTTTCTCTGGAGAGATATGAAGAGAGACAGCCCGCCAAGCGTGTATGAGTGGCAAGTTCTCCCCTTTGGAACGGCCTGCAGTCCCTGTTGTGCGACGTTCGCATTGCAGAAACATGTGTCTGACCATAGCCAGCCAGAGGAGGATGTCCAAGATGCCATAACCAAGTCATTCTATGTGGACAACTGTCTACACAGCCTCAGCTCACGAGAAGAAGCCAGGGCTCTAGTGGACAAACTGCGCCACCTCCTGGCTGAAGGGGGATTCGAGTTGAGGCAGTGGGCAAGTAATGATCCATCCATCATCAACCACCTCCCCTCCGAAGCCAGGTCAGACAGCTGTGAGCTGTGGCTCAGCCAAGGTCAGCCAGATGTCCAGGAGCCTGCCCTCGGTCTGCACTGGCACTGCCAGTCTGACACCCTTGCTTACAAGCATCGCCTGGTTAATTGTTCGGTAGTCACCATGAGGAACATATATAAAGTATTAGCCAGCCAATATGATCCTCTTGGCTACATAGTGCCGTATACAATCAGAGCAAGGGTCCTTGTGCAGCGCTTGTGGGACAAGAAAAGAGAGTGGGATGACCCGCAGTTACCAGAGGAGTTGCTGCGTTCATGGCACTCATGGGAGGCTGAGCTGGAACACCTGCAGAAGATAACGCTGCCCAGGTGCTACTCCAGCCCCGAGATGGACCACCCCAGCAGTGTGAGAGACATCCATGTGTTCTGCGATGCCTCAGAGCAGGCTTACGGATCCGTGGCCTATCTCAGGACTGAGAATCTGGAGGGCTATGTGGAGGTCTCCTTCCTTGCTGCACGGTCCCGTGTCGCTCCCAAGAAGCAGCAGTCCATCCCTCGCCTAGAGCTGTGTGCGGCTCTCACTGGCGCACAGCTCCTCAAGGTCATCACCACCGAGTTGACCCTCCCTATCCGTAGCTGCGTATTATGGTCTGACTCACTGACTGTTCTCACATGGTTGTTGTCAGACTCGTGTCGCTACAAAGTTTTTGTGGGCACTCGAGTGGCGGAGATTCAAGAGCTAACAGGATCTGCTACATGGCGATATGTGCCATCGGGAGATAACCCAGCCGATGACATCACACGAGGACTTGCTCTCCAGGACCTGTGTGATGGCAGCAGGTGGACCCATGGCCCAGCATTCCTGAAGCTGCCACCAAAGGAGTGGGCTGAGCAGCCGTGTTCACCCAGCAACGAGCCTGACAGTGAGGTGAGACCTAATGTTGCTGTTCTGACGATCTCAGTTTCATCCCTGCCAGATCCGCAGCAGTACCAGACCCTGCGCGACCACCTGGAAGCCACTGCGCGCCAGCTTCATAGGGCAGCGGACCCTGCAACCCCCATGACAGCTGAAGCCTATGCTGTTGCCGAACTGGAAGCCCTGCGACAGGCACAGAGAGACTCCTTTCCGGATGAGGTAGCCCAGCTGAAGGCCAGTAAACCAGTGGCAAAATCCAGCCGCCTCATGTCACTTGCCCCAGAGCTCGACGAGTCAACAGGACTCATCAGAGTGGGTGGACGTCTCCGCCGCAGCAGCGACCTCACATCAGACGCAATTCACCCTATCGTGCTTGACACTCAGCATCCCCTCACCAGGTTGATCATACAGGATTATGATGACAAGCTACATCATCCTGGGCCGGAGAGGGTGTTTGCAGACATCAGGAGACGATACTGGGTGTTACGCGGGCGTGAGGCAGTGCGTCGCCACCAGAGGAAGTGTGCTGAGTGCATAAAGTGGAGGGGGCGTCCAGATCCACCCAAGATGGCCGACCTCCCCCCAGCGAGACAGCGCATCTTCAAGCCCGCTTTCTACTCTACGGGCGTTGATTGTTTCGGGCCATACATAATCAAGGTTGGGCGTAGGAATGAGAAGAGGTGGGGAATACTGTTCAAATGTATGACCACCCGGGCAGTCCACATCGATGTTCTCACCAGCATAGATACTGATGCGTTCCTGATGGCTCTGAGACGTTTCATCGCCCGACGGGGTACGCCTCACGAGCTTCTGTGTGACCAAGGCACGAACTTTAGAGGAGGAGATAGAGAGCTTCAGCAATCCTTTGCGGTCCTCCAACCCGAGCTCCGAGATCAACTTGCCAGTCAGCAGATCAAGTTCACCTTCAACCCACCAGGATCGCCACATTTTGGAGGTTGTTGGGAGAGAGAGATTCGCTCTCTCAAAGCTGCGCTCCAAGTCACCATAGGAGCCCAGACAGTCACTGAGGAGGTGTTGCGCACTGTTCTCATCGAAATTGAGGGGATCCTCAATTCAAAGCCTCTCGGGTACACCTCATCAGATGTGGCGGACCCTGATCCCATCACCCCCAACTGTCTCCTCATGGGGCGGCGGGACGGATCCCTGCCTCAGGTAGTTTATGAGGGCCCCGAGACTCTGGGTCGCAGAAGATGGCGACACAGCCAGATACTGGCTGATCATTTTTGGAAACATTTCCTCAAGCACTACCTTCCAGGACTACAGGCCCGTCAGAAATGGCGGACAGAGGCAGCGGACATACAGGTGGGGGACATAGTCATGATTGTCGATAACCAATCGCCTCGTGCCCTCTGGCCTGTAGGAAAGGTCAACCAAGTCTTCCCTGGAGCTGACAGCCGAGTCCGGTCAGCTGAAGTGCTAGTAAAGGATAGGGCATACACCCGGCCTGTGGCGAGACTCATCAGTCTCCCTGCCCTTCCTGAAGAGGCGTGACCGTCGTTGCTCCCGGGGACCCTATGGCCTTTTCAGATGATACAATTCACTCTGTGAATTGGGGGCGGCTGTTAAAAAGGCTGTATATTCCTTTAAGAGTGTGGGGATTGAGTGGCCAATCACTGGCCAGTAGAAGGGAAACCAGCTCGCAGTCTAGTACGGGAAGCAGAAGAAGAGAACCAGCTCGCAGTTTAATCGGGGAAGCTAACGTTACCAAGTTTAAGAATATTAATTTAACGGTTAGAATTCCTGAGTTTAGTAGTAACAGTGTGATTTGTGCGTCTATGAGAACCGTGAGTTATTATTATTTCCTGTATTTCCTAGCATTGACAGTGTAGTTCTCTTCTGTCGCTAAGAATTTAGCGACTGTTAGTCTGTTTGCCGTCGGGAATGTTGTTTATGTATGTAGCTATATAAGATGTTTAGCCTACACAGTCGATGGATCACCCTTTTCTGTTAGATATCAAAGTCAAGTTAGAGCTGTGTTTAGGATAATTAATGGGCATTTGATGTGTATTGGGATGTGTGGCGTTTTGTTGGTTGGGGAGATTGACCTACTTCAGGACTCTGGCAATAGCGCATGCGCACTAACGTCCCTACGTTTACATGTGAGAGTGCATGCTTTAGCCTCGTGGACAGTAACCGGACAGTATGCACCTAGTTAGAGAGTAGTCTGTATCTGTTAACCCTAAAGCTGTACTAACAGTTCAGTTGATGTTTATATTATTTAGATTATTATAAATATGTATATTATATATATTTGTATTCTGTTTGTTTGCAGAACCACTAATTGCACAAGTTCATTAAAGGAACCCTAAATTGGTAACAAGGCCTGGTTATTGAACTCCTCTCCTAAGACCATAGTTCTAACTGGACTATCCACCGCGATTTGAACTGTCCTATCAGCATAAAGTAGAAAACATCTTTTCACACGTAGATACAAGCGTCAGATTAAAAAATTTAAAAAAACGGCTATTCTCGTAAATCGGGAGAACTGCGGGAGAATGTTGTCTCCGGGTGATTACCGGGAGAGGACAGTGAAAATCGGGAGTCTCCCGGGAAAATCGGGAGGGTTGGCAAGTATGCATACCCTCAAAGTAAAAATATGGCAAAATGACTTAATATGGCAGTTCAAAATGTAAGTAACATATTTGAAAGGGCAGCTTTTATATCAAATTTTAATAAAAAAATACAATGCCCCTAAAAAGATAAAAGCTGAAACATGGTTTGACAAAGACTGCAAAGAAATAAGGAAAAAACTTTTTAAGACAATTATCTAATCAGAAACACAGATATCAACAAAACGAAACCAAATTTCCACCTTACTTAGAGACACTAAAACACTATAAGCAAACCCTCAAAACTAAAAAAGAGCAGCACAAACGGGCACAACTGACAGTGATTGAGGAGTCCATCAATTCCAACAGATTTTGTGAAAACTGGAAAAAATTAAACCAGAGGAATTGGCCATCCAAAATGGTAACATATGGAAAGATCATTTTGAAAACCTCTATAAAAACATATCACATCAAAATCACTTGGAACTACAGAAGCCCTGAAGCACAAGGCAAAACATTTTTTTTTGAAGAGTGTCGTGGAAATTCCCGATTTACCCACAGTGCAGCGAAGTCTGTCCTCGACAGAGTCACAACAAAAGCCGTGTTAACACCCAACAATAATAAGTTTATTTGCAGATAAACAAATGAGACAGTGCTCGTAAAAGCTCTCTCTGGCTCATTGCCCAAATCCTCAGACCTTTATACAATTCTTTACAGATCAGGTCACAAGGGGCAGATTTCTAAGCACAAGGGAAATACAGATAGATAAAAGACAACATTCAGATCCTCAGGGACATGTGTTAACCCTTGGCCTTCATGGCCCCCTCCCTGGTCAAGAAGGAGGCAGCCATTGAAAGATGTTTCCTAAGGGAGGACATAACATTAGCTTCACGGTCGTGCATGACCTTCTATTGATTTTGGGCCAGACACAGAGGAACCAGGGGGGCCACCACATGTGCTGGCAAAAACCCTCTATCCCTTACCTCTGCATTACTGTTAGACTAATGAACTGAAAGAGGAATCATAAAATAAGTGTTAAATGTTAATAATGTGATTGTCTCTTAATTAACATACATCTCTAATTTAACACACACAATGGAAATAAGGAAATTTCTATCACAAGAGCTATCTCGTTTATACGAGTTATTATCTCGTTTATATGAGTTCTCATTTATACAAGTTATTATCTCGTCGAGATAGTAAGTCGTTTATATGAGTTCTCATTTATACGAGTTATTATCTAGTTTATTCGAGATAGTAAGTCATTTATACGAGTTATTATCTTGTTTATTCGAGATAGTAAGTCGTTTATACGAGTTATTATCTTGTTTATTGGAGATAGTAAGACGTTTGTACGAGATATAACTCCGTTCTGAACCGATTTCAACGTGCATTTTAAGTGCAATTAAAGTCATTTTTTGAGTCCTTGCTTGTGTAGGCTACTTTGTTTGTCATTTGAACATGGGGAGCGGAGGCAAAACACTTTAAAATATAGGCTAACGTTGCTCAAAAACAAGATTGTTGTTTGTGTTTTTAACCGCGTTGTGTATTGGATGAGTGATGCATCTATTATAGAGATAATATGCAGAAATGTAGCCTGGCTATAATTACAAAATGAGCTGGAATTCTTATGCAAGTATTCTATGTGGCTTTTTGCACGTTTCGCTACCCTCGCTTTTCTTACCAACTCGTAGCTACAGGTAAACTTCCCTCATTTTAATGGTATACATATAGGCTAGAGTAATATTTGCTGATGTGTCTTTATGGGGATATTGTATTTAGGCCATAATATTAAGTTAATTTAGGCCTACTTATATAATGTAGGCTACTCTCATTCTCAGTTCTTGCAGTAAAAAACCTAGATTTTTATTTAGGTTTTATTTATTTTTTATTTGGCTTGGTATAAACGTAAGAGAGTTGTCAAAATGTTGTCAGGATTATGATAAGCTATGGTAAAAGCATCATATCTCCCAGTGGATGTTTAATAATGCTAGACTGCATGGAATATGATGAATTTCATAGATAACTGTGAGCAGTTATGGCTCCAAACTTTAACAATAATGTTCATTTTTATTGCATTAGGCTATAGCCTAGGCTACAGCCTGTCATAGTGCATAGTTACATGTATATGACTTGGGTATGTCATATGCACATCTAATTATATACGGTGGATCACACTACATTCTCGGTGAAGCTGATCTCCTGGATGAGGAAGCTATTTTTCCCCAGCTAGAAGTAGCTAGGCTAACCCCAGTAAAATTGCATACGTAGGCTACGAGTTGTTAAGAAAAGGTATCTAAATGTGTGAAGGTATCCAAGTGTAATACTTGCAACTTGCTATAATAATTCCATCTCATTTTGTAATTATAGCTGGGCTATTTCTGCAGAATGCGATGTCCTGGAATAAAACTATGGATTTGCGTTCATTATTACCCCGTCAATTACGCTTACCCTATACCACGGTGGCTCCCTAGTGGAACTCGTTGACCTCCCAATTATGGTAGCCTATTCATATTTTTCTGATTTTTAAAATGACTTTAGGCCTACAACCAATTACTACATTTTGACAACTCCTGTAGGCTAGCCTAGTTAAAATGGCATTTTACAAATAGGATAGCTGTTCTGGGGAATTTGTAAATAAGGTAATCTGTGTTATGCAGTCAAATTTTACGTAAATTAGTTGAGAGATCCCTAAGCGAGTTAATTCTTATTTATCAGGTGAGCTCTGCATCTGTCAATACACTAACGAAATACGCTGATCTTGACCGCATAATATGGCGGACGCGTTAAAAAATAAAAAAAATATATATTTATTTATTTCATTATCTATTTTTTTATTTTAATTTTAATTTATTTTATTGTGTCTTCCTGCTTTCGTTCCCATGTATAATTGTATATATTACTAACTCGCGCTAACAATCACTCGGGTGCTTTATTAGTTACGTGCACTTTACTAAACTCATTAACATACATTTTTACTAACAAACTAATTGTCTGTCTTGTAGTTAGATACTAACATTTAACCAGCTTCCCCACTTTATCTTTTCTACATGCATTACTAACTGTCCTTGAGCTACCTGTTAACTTGTTTCAGCTGCTTATGCTTAGAGACCACGCCTCCCCTTATTACTGTGCACACTCCGCTCCTACTCAAGCCCGTTGTCTGTCATGCATGTTTTCCGAGTCCCTTCCATGTATTCGTTCTTCCCTCCTTATTGTTCCTTGTTAACCCTAATTGTTCTCACCTGTGAGCTATCTCCCCTCCCTGCCTCTGCACACCTAATTCCCATTATAGCTACCTGTTGACGGAGGTCCCGTTTTCCACCCGTCCGTGTTCACCAATACCCCGCCTGTTCCCCAGTCAGGCACCCTTGTCGACGCCCCGCCACATTCCAGCCCTCCTGTCCCGCCACGTTCCAGCTCTTCTGTCCCACCACGTTCCAGCCCTCCTGTCCAGTCCCGTTCCAGCCCTCCTGTCCCATCCCATTCCAGCCCTCCTGTCCAACTGCAGAGCCAGCTACCCGCCTGTCCTGAGCTGCAGAGCCAACTACCCGCCTGTCCTGAGCTGCAGAGCCAACTACCCGCCTGTCCTGAGCTGCAGAGCCAGCTACCGGCCTGTCCTGAGCTGCAGAGCCAGCTACCCGCTGTGAGGCAGCTGCTGCCGCCGCCCTCCAGAGCGGTCCCTCCTGCGCCGCCGCCGCCCTCCAGAGTGGTCCCTCCTGCACCGCCGTCGCCGCCCTCCAGAGCGGCCCCTCCTGCGCCTCCGCCCTCCAGAGCGGTCCCTCCTGCGCCTCCGCCCTCCAGAGCGGTCCCTCCTGCGCCTCCGCCCTCCAGAGTGGTCCCTCCTGCACCGCCGTCGCCGCCCTCCAGAGCGGTCCCTCCTGCGCCTCCGCCCTCCAGAGTGGTCCCTCCTGCGCCACCGCCCTCCTTTCACGCTAGATGATAAAGAAGTAAAATTCCTTCTCTATGCAGATGACCTGGTTCTGCTGTCACCCACAGAACCTGGCTCTGGTAGAGAAACACTGTCAAGCCTGGGCCCTGACAGTGAACATGACTAAAACCAAAATTATGATATTCCAGAGAAAATCCAGATTTCAGGGAAACAAATACAGATTCACATAAGGAAATAAAACAATAGAACACAGTAATAGTTACACTTATTTAGGTTTAAAAATAAGCTTAAGAGGAAGCTTCAACTTGGCGGTAAATGAACTGAAGGAAAAAGCATGCGGGCATTCTATGCCATAAAGAGAAATACCCAAATTATACTGCCTCAATCAAAATTTGGCTTAAATATTCCAATCAATCATTCAACCAATTGCATTATATGGCAGTGAACTGTGGGGGTCCGCTCACAGAGCAAGATTTTGCAAAATGGGACAAACACCTCATAGAAACTGCATGCAGAACTTTGTGAAAACATCCTCCAAGTCCAGAGGAAAGCACTAAACAATGCATTCAGGGCAGAATTAGGCCAATATCCACTACTGATTTACATCCAAAAAAGGGCAGTTAAATTTTGGATTCACCTCAAAAACAGCGACCCCCACTTCTGAAATACCAAGACATGAGCCCAGAGAAGAATCCCCTCAGCCAGCTAGTCTTGAGGCTTAGTTCATTAACCCCCCCTAACACAAAGCAGCCTCAAGACAGCACCTCACAAACAATTAGAGTGAACCAAATTATAGCAAAACATAAACAAGACTACATGACTTATTGGGACACACAAACAAAATCACAAAGCAAATTTGAGTGCTATCGGGCCCTAAAAAGAGAGTACACTGTTGCAGATTACCTCACCACAGTGAAAGAAATAAAAACAAGGAAAATATTGACAAAATATAGACTAGTGAGCACAACCTGGCCATTGAGACCGGTAGACACAGACAGACATGGAGAGGACAGGAGGTTGTGCTCACTTCACTATTATTCAAGAGGAGGGTGGAGACGGAACTTATTTCAAAAAAAAAAAAAAAAAAATAAAGTGAAAAGAACATGGTATAAATTTAAAAAAAAAAATACATTTCAATGAATTTTTGCTTTCAGAGAGAGAGAGGAGAGAGCATTCTTCCTGGGGGGGGGAGAGGACTGTGTGTTTTTTTGACACACAACAATTGCCACTTGCCACAAAATGATGGACAGTGAGTTGTTACATCACTAATTTCTTGTGTTTGACTTGTAGGCTAGCCTCTTGTGTCTAGATGCATTTCATTTCTTTCTTTAGTGTGTGTGTGTTTACTGTAGTTAAATTTGCTATTGATGTTTGATCTGTTTGTTATGTAAGTATATGCTTTGGCAATGTAAGTGTACCCTTGCCATGCCAATAAAGCTTATTTGGATTTAATTGAGAGAGAGAGAGAGAGCCCCGACAGTAGCTAGCCTGCATTCTGCCAGAGCATCCCGACAGTAGCTAGCCTGCATTCTGCCATGGTGTCCACTGACTGAATTGTTTCACGTGATATAGGCCATTTGTCCGTGTCCGTCTGACTTTCAATTTCAATTTGTTGTAGTACAAGTGAAACAT
The DNA here is from genome assembly GCA_022702515.1 of Ilyophis sp. 1 JC-2022. Taxonomy (NCBI): domain Eukaryota; kingdom Metazoa; phylum Chordata; class Actinopteri; order Anguilliformes; family Synaphobranchidae; genus Ilyophis; species Ilyophis sp. 1 JC-2022. The sequence goes on from CM040400.1 coordinate 36,856,419, forward strand.
TGAAAAGTTAATATTGGAAACGTCTTTTGCCTTTGCAATAAAAATATGTTTGTAAATGTGAAAATAATAACAGTGTAATAAATGAAAAGTATTTAACATGAGCAAATTTTTTTTGTCGAAAATAAACGTGTGCCCTGTTTGGCTCAAACCCCCAATCCTCTGTGTGAGAGGCAGCAACTGTAACCAGTAGGCCACAGTAGCTTCATGGAATACACAAAGCCATATAGCGGTTTTGTCTGTGATGTGTCGACATTAGTTTGAAGCGTTTTTATTGGGCGATAAGCTTGGGAGAGCAGGTATGCGATGTTGTTATCCAATGGGGAGAATTATTCGTTGAGGGTACGGAGGCAGGCAGGAGAAAAATCGCAAAATAACCCACGTTTGGGGCTTTATTGTGTGGATGTGTGAAGTTGAATCTGAATGCTGTGTGCTACATGATGTCAGAACATACAGAAGTGAATGTTTTTAAGTGCTGAGTGTCTGTGGTCATTGTGGTTACTTTTGTAGGAAACCCTGAAAAGTGCCAAACTCTTTGTGCTGTATAGGTATGGGGCATGCCCCGCCAAGCCGTAACTTAATAGTTTACCATCTTATTTTTACAATTGGATACCACCATTCTTTTTCCAGATAACAGGTGCCTATTATGACCATTGTGAATATAACAATGTCAGAAATATGGCACAAGGCAATGGTGGCGTGGAAAAACTAACATATAATTGACATATAAAAGCAGCAATACATATTAAGGAGAACATCCTCGCCATGATCGAATGCATCCTCCTCAATAGAATCACTGCTGCTGGCCTCAGAGGAGCCCCCATCACTCTCCTCTTCTGACCCACTCCCCAAATCCATTTCAGCAAGGCGAGGATTTGCTTTCGCAATGCTGATGGGTTGGCCAAATTATGTAAATCATCCAAAAAACAAGGAAAACAAAAATTACGCATCACTGGTTGCATGAATATAATAGCACTGTGGTTGACTGGCGATGCAACCAATTTGAAGTGGTCTAGGGCCTAATTACACAAGAATTTCACTTGTTTATTTAGCTTTTGAGTGATATTTCACTATTAGCATATCTTTGGGGTATTGCTGGCTTTATCTTGTTGCTATGATGGAATACTGGAGTATTGTTTGTTTTATTATCTTGTTGCTATGATGGAAGTGCTTTATGGTGAAATAATATTTTTGTGAACTCCTACATAGATGCTATTGTCCAATTTGTCATGCTTAGTCAGTGTATTTGCAAATGAAACTGCATGGATAAACAAAGTTTATTGTTTCCACAAACAACACAAAGAGCAAATATAATTTTCTTTGAATTTAATTAAAAGCCTATTGTAACATTTTCAAAGCCAAAACAATAGTTGAGGTGTTAGTGTAAACAATGGTATCATCTGTGTATAAATTATATTTAATAGTACCGACACTTTCACAGATTTTATATACAGATTAAAAAGAACCGTTCCTAAAATTGATCCTTGTGGAACACCTTTATAATTAATAATAAAGCTTTTCCCACGCTGCTGTATCTGCAGGATGTACCTGGGGTGGCCCGCCTGCAGAGGCGAGGCTTTCGCAACCCCCGCTGTTGCTTCCGCCACCAGGAGTCTTACTTAGGCCACCAGCTGCCCTGCTGCAACCCCTGCGACACCTGCTACTGCCGCTTTTTCAATGCCATCTGCTACTGCCACAGGATAGGTGGGGCCTGTCTGCAAGGGCATCACGAGCATCCCCTCGGCTGCCCAAGGCAACTCGATAGCACTCTTTCTCTGACCCGCCCCAGGATTGTGTTCTACAACAAGTGGAGCCTGCTTTCAATTCTTCACCATCTGGGGACAGTATCTCTACACACATGTAACTACTTTGTAAATGCTTATCTAGCTTGTGCTATGCAGGGTATAGTATTCCCTTTTTTGGTGGCTCAGATTAAAGCAAAGGCAAAATATGAGGTATTCTTTGTGTCTTCATTTTCTTTTGAAGATCTGATAACAGTAGCAGGCCATGTGGTTTTCAGTTGTGTACTCTCCATTCTCCATACTCACCCTAGGATTATTATTCAGTATAAGAAGTCTCATTCACTTATTACAAGATAATTAATTGACCTCAAAATGACCTTATAACTAAATCACCACAGTTATAAATTATTTTCTACGATTTCACTCTTTGCTTTGGCAGGGTTTCAAATATATCCAAGTTACAGTAACCAGAGGACAACTATGGATGTAACATTAGATAAGGCACCATATACTGTAAAGTTGAGTGTGAAATGTACATTTGCAAATCAATTTATTATAACTCAAAATAACAACAACAACAAAAACAATCTTACAACAAAACAAAAGTTACCACACATACAAATGTAGGTTACACAATGTTGCACTGGAGAAGGGAGTAGGCAGGACAGAGTAGAAACTGCAGAAGACAACTACCCTAATATCTGAAGCAGCAGATATCTTCTCTCCTGAGAAATAAAAGGTGAACCTTATTGAAGTTGACCAAACCTAATGCACAAAATAAATAAAAATTGTTTGTCAACTGCAACCTATATAACACAGACAACTAAAGATAGACGACACAAGCAAGCATTCTCTTACTTATTTAAAGTAAAACTGTCATCTGTGCTTAGCGAACTCTGGTCCTTCTTCACTACAAAGCCTAGCTGGTAAAAGTTCTCACTCAAACCAACATTTTGACATCAGGCTTACTTGGAGTCTTCCATTGCAGGTTTTAGAGTGAAGAGATTATTTATTTGCTGCAAAGGCAAGTCCCAGATTACTGGACTAGCTAAAGTTACTAAATCTCTTATGATTCAAGCCAATGTACATCACAATAGAGAAGTTGGCTTTTTCCAGGGCCTACTCTATTCTTGTCGGCAACAAAAGGTGGAGTTGCAGAGTTACACAGCAATACAGTGAAAGATTTGGACACCACTACAGATCACCAACTGGAAGATAGTAAATGATAGCCTAAAGTGAAACTGTAATGTGATAACTGCAGGGTAGCAATCAAGTTGCACAGATGCCAAATTTGGTAAATTCTCACCTATTTAGGGGGTGTTCTATTTAAAGCTTTATAACTCTAGGTGTGAGCATCACAGAAACTTTGAAAATGTCTTTAATGAAACAAGACAGTTGTACCAATACTGACTTTTAGTTTAGTTTATTTTCATAATTTAGGTCAAAATGAAGTGCCACAAATGCAAATTAGTTTGCAATGAAATACTGAGAGCTACATATGTGAAACAGGTAAAACTATACATTTCCTGGATCATAAACTCCGTGTTCATAAGTGTGAAAAATCTGAGGGTGATATGCACCATCTATGATGCTAAATATAGGCAGTGTATCCTGCTGTCCCTTAGTGTCTCCAAATGTATCCAAAATGGCTAAATTGTGCACTGCTGTATCATAAAATAAAATAATGATATATTTAACTACAAATCAACAGTTGTGGCTCATAAAACTAACATTTGCATAATTTTCAAGTGGGGATTACTATATTTTCATCAGTATTTTTTTAAGGGTGTAAGGGTTGTTTCTCATGACAAATCTTCCTATTGAACTGTATGGAAAAATAAGTCAGAAAAAAAAAACCTTCAAGTTATCCATCCATATGTACTGTATTTCTGGCAGCAGAGTGATGGTTAAAGGCTTGTTTTATACATCAGACCCTTGATGACAACCATGCATTCCATACTGTTCCAGTGTAATTTACAGCTAAATCTAGTCCCACCCCCCCCAATTCCCATAGAGATCCATTTAAATGCAGAGATGTTATAGTATCACTTGTAAGAGTACCAGAAAATAAGATATCTTTTGATGTTGTTGGGTCACAGACAGCAGGAAGTCATGGCATGCAAAGGATATGCGATCAAATATTTAAAATATGGCTTTTCCACCAAGTATTAAATACATTTCATTTAGCGTGTTCAATACTTTTTTCCTGTGTCATTCCACTTTATTGCGCATAACTCTTTTAAGGATTGGAATGTTACAATTTTTTTAGCTTTGTAGTTTTATTTATTGAGTTAATACCAATGTCTGGTAAAAATTTCATGTGAATAGCTGCATTGGAAGCTGGTTTATCTTGTTGGTTTATCTTAAAAAAAATTTGTTTCTGATTTTTCCCTTTTTCTCCCAATTTGGTAGCCAATTGAACCCCTATTCTAATTCAATTCCCCCCCATGTAGCAACCGCTTGAGAATCACTGCTACACAACCCCGTCAACCGGTATTAGTAGTAGGAAGGAGGGTGCCACGTCCTCTACAGGGCGCGGCTCCTCGAGCTCCTGACCGTGACCCCACCTCCTCCTGGGTCGTCCGTGCGCAGCGATTCTCTCCGAGCCCCTCCCCCCACCCGGAAGCGGCCGCCAATTGCCGCTTCCACAGGGCACCGGCCACGCTCGGCTATGGCAGGACCGGGGCGCGAACCCCGATCCTCAGAGTACAACTGCGCTCTTACCGTTGTACCACCGCGGCGGCCTTGTTGGTTTATCTTATTGCTATGACGGAATAAAAAATTTTGGTGATAAAAAAATATTTTTATGAACTCACACATAGTAGGGTGTTCACACACATAATTTTGCTTTCACTCTAGATGAAAGTAAATATGCACATCACATAGAGAATGGCATGAGAAAAACAATGGTCCAAACTCCATGGTTCTATCATGTATGGTTCAAAAGCTATCAAGGTTTACCTCTTTACATATACGTGCGAATTACTAGAATTTATATCAATAGAACCTAGAACAAAAAGTGGTCACTGCTATGCAGAGATGGAACACAAAAATGATGAAATTCAAGTTTATCTTTTAAACTATTCATTTTTATGACATAAACCTATATATCATTTTTTTCAGAATTTTAAGACCAATATTAATAACAAATGGAAAAATTTATGACAGAATTCATATCCAAGATGGCGGATTAAATTCAATATGGCCACCATGCAGAGATGGAACACAAAAATGATGAAATTCAAGTTTATCTTTTAAACTATTCATCTTTATGACATAAACCTATATATCATTCTTTTCAGAATTTCAAGACCAATATTAATAACAAATGGAAAAATTGATCACACAATTCATATCCAAGATGGCGGATTAAATCCAATATGGCCGCCATAAAAAAATGTTTGTCTTTGGTAAATGCTGCGTTAGGTTTTTGTGTATTAATGCTAAGCATAAAACCTATACATAATACAGGTATAATTAATTAATGGTACAGCTAAAAATTTACGATTCATATACTTTAAAGGTATTACATCTCATTTTAGGCATCTCGTAGTCTGAAAAATGAATGGCTGCTAATGGGATATAGGGCTGTTATCCAATTATGGCTCCCTCTTTGGCTATTCATTAAAAAAATGAATTATGTCAATAGCCTACATTACTGTATAAAGTGTATCAAGTTAAATTTCTAATAAATATATACAGTATTACAGTATAGTATTAGTAATGAATAGGTAAAATTATAGCTTCTAGGATGTGCACCCACTGGTCATAGAACGTGAGAAAACGGTATCAGTCAAGGTATTCAAAAATAATTTATTAGTGCTAAAACCTCAATGTATACAAAAATAATTGACTAGTGCTAAAACCTCAAGGTATACAGTAAAGAACTAATTAATGCTAAAACCTCAGGGTATACAGTAAAGAACTGATTAGCGATAAAAACCTCAAGGTATAAAATAAAGAACTCATTAAAGGGGTAGGAAACACTAAAACAAATTTTTTGAAATGTTAACTAATATCTAGGCATTGCCTCAGATGGAAGAGAACAATAGTATGCATTATATCTACAATTTTTGGCAAAACGTTTAATTTCAGTATTTTAGCCGTTAGATCGCCTATTCTTCTTCTTCCGGGGTTGAAAATGAAAAATGGGCTACGTCATTGAAAATGACGTTGAAGTGTACTTTTTGTACACTTGCGCGTAATCAGTTTCACACTTTGTTACCGCCCCCAATATAAAAACATTCCTGAGAAGGCGTGGCCAATGGCTATATTATCCATTTGACAAGCAATATCGTTGTAGCCTGCAGTTAGTCTCTTTCAATGTATTAGCATTTTTCCAATTATGCTAGTTATTAACAATTGTAAGTTTTTTCAATTCCAATAGTTTCAATTTACAAGCAATGACTGATGGGTCGCAAGTGTGCTTTCTCTGGGTGCAAGAGCATCAGCGGATTAACGTTAACAGTTACACTATGCCCAGGTTGAATTGGGGTATGCCAGCCAAAGGAATGCGGAAACGTTACCAAGCCCGACTGATATTTCTGTCCCTCCAAATGCGGTAAATTAAATTAAGTGCAGCCTACGGCTTCTTGTTGGCTTGCTAGCATGGTGGTTATCTTGTAGCCTCAAAGATATTTACTTGAGTTGTTTTCGTATCGTTAACCATAGTTAACTGGCCGGTGATATTTCACTGCCTTTTGCGTATAAGCTAGAGTTACGTTTGATGGATAACCGTTAACTGCACTATCTGGAACTCCGCATGGCTGGAACATGTATTTACTGAAGTAAAAATGGTACAAGGTACAAAGTGATACAAGTCCCATGCTGTGCTTATGTTAACTTATGTCTTAGTTAAGTTATTTGGATAGCTAGATAGCTAGTAAACGTGCATTTGTAGATGGCTAGGATAACGTAGGTTAAAAAAAAAAATGCCAAAAGCCGTTCAGTTTCACTTGACATTCAGTAGCCTACGTGTTGTATTTTTTCATGTTTGTATAATCTGCAGGTAGCGTTAGGTCAGGATGAATATTAGCTGACAAACGTTAATTTACTGGGCAGAATATAGATTTGAGCAGATTGTGAAGTCTCCCGTAGCGTAGCCTATAGCCTTCAGCTAACATCCGTTTAGTTTCACTTGGCATTCGTTTACATATTTTATTGTCATGTTCGTGTAGCATAGCTACGTTAGATGTAACGTTATAGATGGCTAAAAAAAAACTCTACGGCTGAAACTGATAGGGCTTCGGACTATTTCCTTCTTCATACTCCTGGTCGGTGGAAAGCCCAGAGCATTCCGGAGGGGATATGTCCCCCACCTCGAAGAAGCCATTGACTGATATCACCGAATTAGTCAGCGATTAATACGCTCAGTTTCACTCGCCATCTTTTCCCTTGTGGGCGTGTCTTCAGGTGGCGATAGGCTCTCGCCCCTCCCCCTCTGCTGCTGCTTTCCACGCCCATTTAATTGCATTTTTCAAATTCGTGGAGTGGGCGGAGAGAGAATGTAACCGAGGGTTTCCTACCCCTTTAATGCCAAAACCTCAAAGTATTAAAAAATAACTGATCATTGCAATGGTAGAGGTGTGTGTGTGTGTGTGTGTGTGTGTGTGTGTGTGTGTGTGTCCGAACCGGGGTGTCGGGGGGTGAGGGGGAGATCAGACAAGATACAGGTCGTTGTTCTTGATATCTTTCAAGAGAGGAAAGCACCACAGTTCCTCGCAAACATCATACTTGATGTTGAACAGTGTGTTTGCGTCTTCCTCCTCTTGGGGCTCTATAAGTCCACTGACTGTGGCTGGAAACCATTCCACATTCCCATTCTCCCTGCACTGGTGCATTACCCTCTTGCCAACCAACAACTCAGGCCTCCTGCTGAACTCCTCCAGCCTTGACTTTGCCTGCTCGATTTTCCCCTTCCGCTCTGCCTCTTTTAATCTAAAGAGCATCTTGGCTCGGCAGTCGCTGACTACGACTTGCCGCTCTTCCCTGGACCTATACGCCAGACTGCCCGGTTGAGGGATCTGAGGGACATTGAAATTAGCCTCCAGGATGGACATGAGGTTTCTTTTCAATTCCTCCACCGTGTACTTCCTCTTCTCCCTCGACTCCTGGAAGAGATGCCGCTCCCCTGCAGAGTTGAGAACGGTTTTCTGAAACCGAATCTGGGACAGTAGTGCCTCCCTCCACTGGCCAGAGCCAATCTTATCGAGCCGCGACTGCACCTCCTCCTTTGACCATGGCCCCCCCCACTTGGTGACATCTTGGGTTAATCAAATTTTTGTGGCCCGAAGTGCGGCATCCTTAGCTTCCTTTGATTGGACCTTCATCGCCATCTTCTCCTCCAGAGCTAATTGAAGAGAAGCCTTCTTTTCCTTCATTGACGCGATGAAGGAAGGAACTTGACACCTCGCCTCGTCAAGAACCTTTGTCCTCTCAGCAGGGCTCAGGCTGTCCAGATAACTACTTGGTTTGTTCTGCCACCACATAACCAGCGTCTCCAAGTTGTGACTGGAGATGGAGGGCTTGGAACGGAGGAGATTGTCGAGGACAGCCATGTCACACTCACCCAGCATGTTGGTTTTGGGGACTGTGCTTGCCATCTGCTGTACTGGAGTGCTGGGCTCCCAGTGTTTCCCCCCTGGCAGCTGGATGGAAGCCTGCCTTTGTAGCACAATCAGCATCTCCGCACTAATTAGCTCGATAGCGAGCTGGGTGAAGGCATTCTCCTCCGCATTCTCCACCTCTCTGAAGATCTTCTCCGTCAGCTCGTTGTCAAGGGGCTGCACCGCGAACACTGACCCCCTCTTCATTGCTATGCATCCATCGCTGGACCACACCTGGAGGGAGGAGAGCATCCTTTCTAGATCGATGTTAAGATCCAAGATGTTGCCAGGCATCTTCAGGATCCGTTCAAAAGGCTCCATGAGGAGAGCATAGATGAAGCCCATGGCCCTGCACCCGGCCCTGTACAGAGGCTCCTTGATGTCATACCTCACTGACTTTACCAGGTCGTTGTCAGCAGGCCAGTCAGCGAGGAACGAAGTGGCATCTTCCCAGTGGAAGTACAGGGCGAGGGCATTCCGGAATAAAATGTTCATTCGGTGGCCATGATAGGTCACAAGATGTTTTTTTTTTCTGACCTTTGCCTCTCAAAAAAACCTCCCACATGTCGGGTGCCCCTGCTACTGCAGACCCACGCCGTGTGAAAAGTGCTGCAGCAGTTCGGATCGCTCTCCGTGTCCCTGCCTCCTCACTGTGCAGACTGTGGGGATTGGTGCCCTCAGAGAGTGTGATGTCCAGAACACGGAGAGCACGGGCTGCTGCAGGGTCCATATTGACCAGCAGGTGCATACGGCACGCAAAAGTCCCCATCTCCACGAGCTGCTGTTGCTGGTCTGTTGAAAGACTAAAAAAAGATCTCATTAGATTAAAGTGTGGAAAATGTGTTTATGTTTGCACAAAATAGAACACTAGTCAAAAAAATAGAAATACAGTTAACTAGCTATTCAAGATTTGTCCTGTTTTAATTCTTTATCAATACTCATTTATTGTTTCAAACAGACAAAACAAATTGAAGCCTCCTTGTCTTATTGAAATAACTAGCCTAATACTGCACTATACCTATCAAACTCTGGGATTATGGTTGGCAGTAGCTCTTCCCGAAACTGGGCCAGAAGTCGATTGAAGACCCCGTTGACCGCTGCCTGGTCTGACATTAAGCACTTGATGCTTGACACAAGTGATGCCATGATGACAGACTTCTCCTCCTCAGCTGATGTGATTGCTGCTGCCAGACTGTCTATGCTCTCCTTAAAAGCGGTCAGATAGGTTTCAGCATCTCCTCCTGCTACCTGCCTCAGCCCTAATGTCAGGTGTTTTCCTGACTTCAGTGACACCTAAAACATACATAGTAACCTGTTCTTAAACCTCAATCATGTTTGCCTTAAAGCAAATTCACAACAACAGTAAATGCATTTTATATGTTGTATACTTTATTATATATTATATCTTTTATGCAAATCATGAATTGCAATCAATGAATGTCTTTAGTCTCCTAATTTACCGTCTGATGTAATTGGAAACAATTACATGTTGTTTATCACGCACGCACTCTCACACACACACACACACAGTTTAGAGGGGTATGGTTATTGTTAAAGAGCACAATGGCAGTACATACCTGCATGCCTTGGTAATGGCTGTGATTAAACATGGTTGCATCCTGGTGTAATGTTGTGCCTGCACCACTCTCCGGATCGAAATCCTTCAGCATTTCTTCAGCAACCTTACCGAATAAGTGCAATAATTTTATTGTGAATTTGCTATAAACATAATTGCGTTTAAATGGACAACGTTTCATCAAGAAGTAGAGCAATAGTGCAATATCATGCCAAGATCTGTTTTTACCTGCTTACTCGCCACTATTCTGGCCTCCATCATAATTCGACTGCTGAGTAGGGTCTTGCTAGGAAGCCTTTGCGGTACCTTGCCAGTCAAGTTTTTAATGACCGTCGTGAGAACCTTCGGCAGCTTTCGGATGCTCACATTCCCCTCCGTCAGCAGTGTCATGCAGACCTCCCGGATTTCATTCGTATACCGGCCATTTTCAAATGTGATAACCTCATCCCTCTCAGTACAGTCTACCACAGACTGAAGCTCTCGCTCTCTCCTTTCCATCTGCCTCAATTCAGCTTCCAGTTGTTGAATGGAAGCCTCTGCCTGTTCTTTAGCGTCATCCCTCTCTTGCCTTGCCCTCGCCACATTACCTCTCACCACACTGAGCCTTTTCTGGAGGGCCACCTTCTCCTGCTTCCACTTGTCCTGGAGGCTCAACTTCTCAGTCAGCATCTCAACGAGTTCCTCTTTCTCCTCAAGAGCATGCTCAGATTGCTTGATTGTCGTTTTTAGCCGTTTAATTGTTTTTTCTTTCACGTCCAATGTTCTTTTTCTAGGTAGTTTTGCTTTTAGTCTAATTATTTGTTGTATGCAGAGGTCGTACTGTTTGGTCAGATTAGAGTTCTCAAATTCAAATTGTTCCAATTTTAATTTAAATGATTCTCTGTCCAATGTGGCATCTGTGCTGGCCTGCTGATACTGCAATATAATTTGGGTGAATTTGGTATGATTATCAGCTATGCTTTCCTCCATAGCTGTGAGATGTGTTTGCAGCTGAGAGACCTGATCTTCTGATGACTGAAGCTTTCTGATTAGGGCTAGGTTTTGTTTTTTGAGTTGGGTTTCGGTTGAATTTTGGGTTTGGGCCTTTGGTGGGAGAAATTGAGATTGCCAAAATAATTGTTGGTCTTTACATTTGTTTTTCTTCATTTTTTTAATTTTAGAGAGGGTATCGGCACATTTTCTTCGGAGGGTGTTTGGGCATGTATATATATTGGGAGCCAATTTAATTATTTCTGCTGTTAATTGTGTTGCAGTCATGCCCTTCAAACTCTGCTCATAGAGCCAACCATTTGTAATGATAGGTGTGCTGGAGGCCATAGTAGACTCTGTAAAAATCTAATAAACAACATATCAAAACAAAGAACAGTAATTAGGATTGTACTGTGTGGACATAACACAACATGTATTATTATAGTATTATAATCAAGGGGGGAAAGCAGCACATTATCTTTTAACAGACAGTAGATTAAAATAGATTGAATGCAATGCGAACACACACACACACACACTGCATTAACACGTTTCAAGCATATACAATATTAATCTAAATACTGTTTGTGTTTTCTTTATGTTTATGTTTTTTTTGTATCATGAAATAATCCTGTTTCATAGCTGTATCACAAGTAATTAGTTTGATTTCACAAGTTTGCATTTAATACTCGTCTTTTTTTTTTTTTTTACTAAACTTAAAAAAAAAAAATAAAGTTGTGTTGCCCATAATCATAATAAAAACAAAACTAAACCTAGTCGCCACTGTTAGCTGAGTTACAGTAACGTTAACGGTATCTGTTTAATCCCCTCACGGCCAGCAGATGTCTATTAACGTTACAAGTTACAGAGCCAGATCATTCGCAAACAGCTGATCACCACTGAACACCGTTCAGAATGTCACAGACTTCGCTAGGTTTCGCGCCTTCAATTGAACCGGAGCGGACTACCTTTTCTAATCGAAATCCGCGGAATACAAGACAAACATGTAGCTATATATATATATTTCTACATAGAAAACAAGTTGAATTTAACTGAAAACTTACCCCACTGATGATCCGATTCCAATTCCGTACCGTATCTTCCAAATGTCTTCTTAAAATCGCCACAGGAAAAAAATCTCCAAAGTGACGAGTAGTGGGGATAGACTAATAGGAAGCCAGAATACTTAAGATACAGGTGATGTGTCCATTAAATGGATTACTATTGGTCCAAACCGCGGAAATGGCAAGAAAGAGAGGTTGGAAATTGTTGAAAATGATGGGAGATAGGGTTTAGAACGGCGCTGTTGAAAGCGGTAGTGAGTAGCAACGGTAACGTTAAAATAACATTTTTACAACAATAAGTATGTCGAAAACAAGTACACAGAGCTAATAATATAATACAAATGGACATGTATGTTGAATTATTTAAGACAAAATCTTCCAAAAATGTATTTTTTAATGGTGATTAAGTACCGCAACCCTGGCGAAACTCGGTTTTCTCACGTTCCTTGACCATTGTGTGGACGCCCTACACATAGTTCTATTGTCCACTGTGTCACGCATGGGTAGGTATATTTGCAGGCGAGACTTGGTGGGGGGTTGCTTGTTAAATGGACTAGCTACGGGACATAGTGACACTTAGAAACTCCATATTCAGCAGCGTTGTTACGAATCGTGTACTAATAAAGATAAAACTCAGAGTTTGTTGATTCCACTCATTGTTTGGTTGCAGAAGAAATTAATATCTGAGTTGAGCAAAATCTTGGCTCTGGTGCCATAGCCACTCGTGGGTATGTAACTCATATGTACAGATACAGTGGCTTCAGAAAGTATTCAAACCCCTTCACTTTTTGCACACTTTATTGTGTTGTCGATTTAATTTTAAATTGATAAAATTGCCATTTTTGCCCATCAATCTACACTCAGTAACCCATAATGACAAAGTGAAATTTTTGCAAATTTATTAAAAATCAATAACAGAAATCTCTCATTTACATAAGTATTCATACCCTTTGCTTTGACGTATTTTTAAGTATCATATTTCTCGAACCTCTCTGCATTTAAATTGATCTCTATGGTAATTGGGGGGGGTGAGACTAGATTCAGCTGTAAATTACGCTCGTACAGTATGAAACACGACTGGCTAAATGGCTGTAAGTCATCAAGGGTCTAATGTATCAAACGAGCCCCCAACCATCACTCTGCGGCCAGATATGAAGTAGATGTGGATGGATCACTTTAAGGGTTTCTTCTCCTGACTTTTTCCCCCATAGAGTTCTATAGGAAAATGAGTCAGGACAAATAACCTTTGCACGGATACATCCACATCTACTCCATATCTGGCAACAGAGTGATGGTTTGGGGCTCGTTCGATAGCTCAGACCCTTGATGACTAACAGCCATTTAGCCAGCCATGTGTTTCATAACAACATTTATTTGTGCTGGAATTTGGAGTTTGTGTTACCATGTATTTTTTGTTTCCAAGGAAGGAATTGACTTTTTTCATGTTAACACATCTTTATTGATGACAAGGAAACTGAACACAGCCAGTGGCAGCTTTAATTGGCAGCAATGGTCTGGTCCACCCAAGCACGGAGCTCAGTGACACGGGCGTAAACTCCAGGAGAGTTGGTAGAGCAGGTGCCACTGCCCCAGGACACAATACCAACCAGGGTCCAGGCACCAGACTTCTGACAGACCAGAGGGCCACCAGAGTCACCCTGAAATGTGTCAGAACATACAAGGTGTCATGGCTTGACAGCATGCCGGTTGAAATGTCAGCATTGGTGAATGTATGAGTCAGTGATGGTTCTATTTAGTGTGAGTATGAGTTAAAAAATAGCTCTGATTTGTGAATGTAGTCAGTCAGCGATGAATATCCTTGGTGTAGCATGGAGATTTTACCATGCAGGAAGAAGCACCAGAGGCTCCAGCACAGATCATCAGGTCACTGATTTTGTTTCCCCAGTAACGCTTGCAGTCAGTGTTGGTCAGCAGGGGCAGAGCAGCCTGCTGCAGCAGGGCAGGGGTGTCAGGAGCTAAAATTAAATGAGAAACCAGGTTTCAGACATCAACAAACCACCACTTTCTCCTGAGCTGAGTAGTTGTCCAAAGTTCCTTGATAAGGCAACCATGAGGACATTAGTTCAATTCCACTATGATTACACCTGCACAGCCTGGTACAGTGGTTTAACAAAAAAAAACATAAACTAATGAGGGTAGTCCTTAAGCTCAGTCCAAGAACGCACATTAGTTGGAACCATTTCAAGGAGCTGAACTGGTTTCTGGTTGAGCTTAGAATTTTGCAGTTAAAACGTATTATAGTTCATAAGATTTTACACTGTCTCTGTCCAAATTATTTTGCTGGGTATTTTCATTTTATTAGGGCTTGAATACGAGGGCTAGTGTGTACAATCTGAAACTGCCCAATTTAAGAAGCAAGTTAGGGAGAAGAGTGGGGGAAGAATGCAATAAAATCCCAAATGAAATTAAATCAGCCCTTACTTTTGAAAAATTGGCAGTTGAAAAATTGGCTACTGAGTAATATATTAGGGAATTTCGTATTTTAGGATAACTTTGAATGTGTATATGTGTTGTGTATGTGTGATTTTATAACGTAATGAGTAGCCTACATCGCCACACCTTTTTCCCAGCCTGCCTCCTAGACAAGTCTTCAAGACCGCAATGGAAATAAGTCATGTGACTTTATTGCAATATCCTGATAGATTAAGTACCATATGCATATTTGTGTATTGTATTTAAATTTATCAAATAAACTCAATCAATCAACTTTCTTTACTTTGGCCCTCCAGAGGCAATTTATACCTAGTTTCTACAAGTTTTATTTAAACGTCAATATCTCAAAAAATGTTCCCTGCACATCTATACATTTATTTCAGAATATTCACATACAGTATATATATAATAACCATAACATACATTGCCTAATGTATTTAAATACATTTATACAACAACAGCAAAGTATTTCAGCCCTAAGTGCGATAGGTGGTCGCTGTGGAAATGTCGACTGTACGGGACTTATGGTGAAATATAAGAAGATACACTCTTCAGGGTTAGTAAGAAAACAGTTGTAGCTGAATATACTGGTAAGTACTTGGTTTCCTAAACATAAGTATTTGAGAGATTTTAGAGAAAAAAATTAGGTGTCTTCTAAACCGAAAGTGCATCAGGTGCTGTATATAGTACAGTAAGCAAGAGAAAACAGTGAATGCTCATTTGTACAACGTTTAAAAAATATATTGTTTCTATACGTGAACATGATTTTCTTAGCATATATAAACGGGGCATTTTATGTATTTTACAGTCTGTGGCTGTGGCGAGAGGAGGGTCATAAGTGCTTTGGGCTATTAATAGCACCCTTCTATTTTATTGCACAGCAGTGTAACTGGAGAAGCTGAGGTTTTCGCAAGCGGCTACCCTTTTAAACAATACTGCATCAAAATTTACGAGGTTTTCTTAAAGCTGTAGTTTACGCAAACATGAATACTGTAATTGAGACGTATCCGTCTCAACCACTAGGGGCAAAGTTTATAGAGTTAAACAAAATATTACTGAGTACTCTCAGATATGAGCTCTGAATTATAGGGTTTCATCTGCAAATAGTATAGATTTGAGATATCAAAGTATAATTTTAAAGTCCCACTTCATTTAATTTTTCATCTCCTGTATGTTAGTTTTAACATGTTTTCAAAAAAGTATTTTCAGGTGTACTCTGCTGTATAGTGACACAACAAAGAGCATTTCCGTGCTTATCGTTGTTTTAGAGAAAAGTCTAAGAAAGAAACCTGCTATTTTAAGCTCTTTAACTGTCAGAAAAGCTCAGCACAGTGTAGTACAGAACTGTGCAATACACACATCAGATATAGTACACACCATTATGTCTGGTCAAGCCCCAGCCAGAGGTGACACACTTCATGCCACCGGGGAAGTTGTCAGCGGTTTCAGCCATGCACACAGGAGACACGCGGGGGCTCAGCTGAGCAGGGCTGGCCAGCTTGATCAGGGTGATGTCATTGTTGATGGTGTAGCCATTGTAGCGGGGGTGCTTGAAGACCTGGAAGATAGGGGGCCATGTTTTAGTTATGCACTCAGCGACCGGCAAACTTCTATCATTTAAGGAAAAGCCACAACATAGGGACGGTGGCACTTATGTCATTCGATTTTTTCACTGAAAATCCCTCCTCCAAAGCTGGTGGGCGACACATTGTCTCGAACCAATAAGAGAGCAACGCTCAGAACTGCAGAACTTCTGCTGGAGATGTAATGAAGAGGCCAGTATTCCCACCCTTCCAATCCTCATGGTCTGGATGGCCTCGCCATTGGAGGAGCGATCGTGTTCCCCGAGGATGACACGGTGAGAAGTTCTGAAACAACACAGAAGAAGAATACTTTTTCTACTGGGCAGCCAACACTATGGTTAACATTGCAAAGTATAATTTTGGTCTTGTTGTGTGTCTCAACCTTAATTGATCATTTAGCTCTTTCAGATCATTGCTGAATACTATGTATGATAAAATAATACAAATCAATGTTGCTGTTATAGATCCTGCAACTGAATCGTTGGTACTTGTTTTATTTTGTTACATGTTTTTGTAGTATTTGAGTTTTTCAGCCTAATATGACATATTATTTCTGGTCATTTTGGCATCTCAAAAGTATTATTTGTATTCCTCCTGTGGCATGTACAGTTTTTATTGTCTCAAAACATATTTGCCTTGTGAGTCGCACCGAATGAGAGCGTCTGAAATATAAGTTAATTGATAATTGAGAATCTAAGTTACTTTCATATTTAGTAGCCAAAGTTTTTGTAATAACTTTGCCTGACTGATTTTTTATTTTCTAGACCTTTGTTCCAGTATTCTCACCTGACGCCACAGTGAGCGGCCGTCACAACCCAGTTCTCACTGATCAGAGAACCACCGCAGAAGTGGAATCCGGTGTAGTCCTGGAAGAAATCCACAGATTTACTTGCAAGCTGGCTCACACTGTACTGTCACACTGTAACTTATATTCTTCTGTGCCCTTAAATCATTGCCACACACTGAAAACAGCCTGTCAGGACAGCTACCATATCCAGAAAAATGATTGGGCATTAAATCAAGCCAGCTGCTTTATTTCCAGACTTCTATAACTGTAGCCCTTTGGAGCCAATGCCATCTACTCTTTTCTAGCACTGTTATAACATATTGCTTTCCATTTTGGGACATAAATGCTTACTTGAAGGGATAGTTCACATTTTTTAGACCCAGGTCCGCTGAGCTACTTACCACAAATTATTTAATAAATGGGGGAACATATGGGGCTCACGCGGAGCTTAATCTCTGTTAGCCGTTAGCTTTGTTAGCCAAATAACATTGATTTAATGGGGTCTTACAGACACACTACCATCATAAACAGGCTGCAGACATTCATGAACCACTGCCTAAGACGCATCCTTGGGATCTTCTGGCCAAACACAATCAACAACATCAACCTGTGGGAACGCACAAACCAAGAACCAATAGAAGTACAGATGAAAAGGAGAAAGTGGATCTGGATTGGACACACACTGAGAAGAAACAAAGCAGCAATAACCAAACAGGCACTGACATGGAACCCACAGGGCAAACGGGGGAGAGGTCGTCCCAAGAACACCTGGAGAAGAAGTACAGAGCAAGAGTTTAAGAAGGAGGGGCTGACGTGGCAACAGCTGGAGAAGATGGCCCAAGACAGACGAGGGTGGAGGCGATTCATCAATGGCCTATGTTCCGAAAAGAATACAAAGGCCTAATGTATGTACAGACACACATGTGGTCCAAAAATAACCAATAATACTGTTTTTTGGCTATAGAGACGCATTTTGATTACAAGGTATGCATTTATGCAAGCAAATAAACATATGATGAAGTGTTTATTTAAGTTAAGTTAATAGTGTCTTTGTTAAGTAGCTGTCTGTAAGCCCCCATTAAATCAATGTTATTTGGCTAACAAAGCTAATGGCTAACAGAGAATGAGCTACGTGTACTCGAGACAGGAGGGCTTGAGCCCCATATGTTCCCCAATTTCTGAAATAATTTGTGGTAAGTAGCTCAGCGGACCTGGGTCTAAAAAATGCGAACTATCTCTTTAACGCATGTTTTTGTGTTATAAATCAATCTCCCCATTTTTAAGTAGGGACTAGATTATTAACACATCATTATATTTTAAACTGAGTTTGTAAAAAAAAAAAAAGTGTTATACTTGTATTTAAGGACAAAGTTAAGGACAAATGTTGAATGTTTTTGTTCCAGGCGATGCAGTACCTGCAGAGACACCTGCCAGGGCCAGGAGTGGGGCACGGCCTCCTCCCCATTCACAATGCGGGCATAGCCACTCACCACTGGGGGGATGGCAGGAACACCGCAGCCTAAAAACAAGGTCAGAGGTCAAAGAATAGTACCCTCCTCAATGGATTCTGTACTCTGGGTACAATAATTACATTTGACCAAAAACTATTGTTCTGTTTTGTCATTTTTCTTCCTGATGTTTGTCTGATGTACAAATAATATTCTACAACAAATTACCAGTCTCAAAAGTTCAATAGTTTGAAATGCTAAACCATATAACCAACAGATTAACAAAAAGATTGGGGTGAGACTGTGGTGCAACCCATATATGAACCCCCAATGTGGCCAGCCCTAACACTGCTGTAATTTCATCTCTGTCTGTTACCATCTCTGCTGCTTTCCACCTGTCTGGATAAAGAGAGAAAAAAATAGAAGGTTGACATTCTTCCCTTTTTTTGAAAAAGGCAAAGGTTTTGCTCTGTACCTTACCATAGGCAGCACCCACAAAAGCAAGGCAGGAGAGAATCCACAAGAAGGTCATGTTTTCAGCTTACTCAAATGGATAAAGCTTTAGCTTTTTATACACAGTCCTAAAGGATCTTATTTGCATATCTCGTGAGATTTGGGAGAAGTTCACCTGTTACTCTTATGATAGCAATAATTTTTTCGCACGCTGTCTGTTAAGCTTTCTAGATCAGGGACAGGAACATGAAAGATTTTTGTGGCTAACTTGTGGCATTACAATTGTTATTTTCAAAAGGATCAGGAGAATAGATCATAGATTCAGATGAATGTTGAAGAATGTTGAAGACAGAGATCCAATGTGTTTCTAACACAATTAATACATTATAAGTTAAGTTTTAGAAATGTTAAAATAGTCACTAAAAATTTACTTAAAATCAAAATTTAAATTACAATTAAATGTAAGTTTTGGAAAAATGTTGCATTCAGGCATAAATAATATAATTTGTTATTGTTGTAAAATACTAAAATGTTCTCATTCAAAAACACATTCTGTCTTTTATATGTACTGTAAATTGTATCTACTAAATTATTTTGAAGGCTATTTTAAAGTCCAATAGTAAAAGTTAATATCTCAGATATGGGTGTTTTTGTGTATGTATTGCTGTTTCAGTCTGTGGGAGATTTTTGCTTCGATGTTTCAGTAGAAATATACTGTAAAATATGTCTATCATTTATATAATAAATGAATATCCGTGAGTTATACAACAACACTAATCTTTGTTAGATAAGGCAGTGGGGAAAACCACAAACGACACAGGTGTTCAGAGCAAGATATCTGGTATTGCAGGGTGTTGTGTCCAACACACAAGGCTATCAATGTGTGAAAGACTGAGTTATTTCCATTGTTTCATGAAATAAACGGAAATGGTGGAAATGGTACATTCCTGCAGGAAGTCCAAAGAAAGTAATTCCAAGACTTAATTCTTTTGATGCATTTTGATAATTATAAGAATATAATCTTGACAGATTCATTTTTAAACACATTTAGTACTTATATACAAACTCCAATGTGAAGTCAGTTGACATTGTGAACATGAGCTCCCAAATCAGGTACAAGAAACAGTTCATGAGAATATCATGCCCTGTGCCACCCACATTTTGAGAAACACGCCAGCATAGTGTAGGTTATAATACGGCGTATCTCAGCCCACGTTAAATTTGCACAGGAGAGGCACTTAAGCACATGACTGTGACAGAACAAGGTGGTTTAGACCCAAAATGCACGACTCAGAAATGTGAAATATAATAAATAACCCGCAAGGGTCTTTATTAGTAGGAGCATTCAAGTTCGTAATCAATCCAAGCAATGGTCATCCACAGGAAATCCACAATCAAAGCAAAGGTACTGAATCGAGAAGGCAGTCTCATAAACAGTGTCACAGGCAATGGTCGAAATCCAGGGAAAGCGGTCAGCGAGGGCAAAGGTACAGACAAACGGCAGGCAGGCTCGTAGTCAATGTCCGGGTGCGGGTCAGAACTGAAGTTCTACTGCGGAGCAGAAGTACCGTAGACAGCAGGCGATTCTCGTAGGTCAGGCAGGCAGTAGTAAAAAATAAGGGCGGCAGTGTGGTATAATGGTTAAGGAATTGGGTTTGTAACCGAAAGGTTGCAGGTTCGATTCCCAGGTCGGACACTGCCGTTGTACCCTTGAGCAAGGTACTTCACCTGCATTGCTTCAGTATATATCCAGCTGTATCAATGGATACTATGTATAAATGCAAAAGAAATGCTGTGTAAGTCGCTCTGGATAAGAGCGTCTGCTAAATGCCTATAATGTAATGTATGATGTAATGTAAATACAGGCAGTAAACAGTAATCAGGGTACAGGCGTGGGTAATAACAAGAATCAGGCTTGGAAATAAACGCTCATAAGTGCAAGACTAGTCAAGGCAACAATTTCGCAAAGAAGACAGGGAAACAGTGGCTTAAATGCAGGTGTAGACAGGTGCAAACACTTAGCTTGAGAACAGAGAGAAATTAGGAACAGCTTGGGAAAATGAGATGAAGATCATTAGTCAATTAGTCTGTTAGTAATTATTCCCATTCTAGCGTTAGTAAATTAAACTTGACTTGTTTCTGCCCCCCACACACACAGACACACACACACACACACATGAACCAGATGCAATAATGTAACCATAATTGTAACAAGCAGAATAGTATGTTTGTAAACAAAAAGAAGACAGCCACCATCCTAGCTGTATTTTTTGTCAACACAGTATTTAAAAATATGGGCTTCCTGTATTCTTTATTTATACAGGAAATGTACAACGCTGCCATTAATGCATTTCACATCAGAGCACTGCAGTTTCATTGAAAGCTCTGTCAATGTTAATTGCTCATACTATTAGCGCACTCGGCAGGTTTAGACAAATGGTAATGGATATTTTTATTTTATTTTAATTGAATTAAAAAACTATTTTGAATTACCACACACTACATTATTTTGCTACAGTACTATGGAAGTATATCCGCGGCAAAATGCAAATAGCCGATTGCATTTCATTTTCATTCAATGTGTGCAAAAACCATGACATAATTCAAATTAAAATGCAAAAGGCAACTTTGCATTTAAATTTTCAAGTTAATGTACACTCTTTTTGACAATTTGAAAATGCTAATGCAAATCCATTTCACATTTAATTTTTCTCACCCTCTACGACACAACCCTGCCATAGTTTAAATGAAAATGAAGAACCACATTTACATTAGCAGTTTCTTATTGTAACCATATGATCGATGACAAAAAGGAAATGATAATTCAA
This sequence comes from Ilyophis sp. 1 JC-2022, assembly GCA_022702515.1. Lineage (NCBI taxonomy): Eukaryota > Metazoa > Chordata > Actinopteri > Anguilliformes > Synaphobranchidae > Ilyophis > Ilyophis sp. 1 JC-2022. The sequence goes on from CM040400.1 coordinate 36,877,925, forward strand.
TTTGCCAATTAACATATCGTTTTCATGCTTTTACGGCACAAGAGTGACATAAATCAAATGCAATGGCATTGCATCCGTTTACATTATCATTTCCGCATGGTCACGCAAATACCCTGCCAAAACTCCAAACTGAACATTGAAAATGTCAAAGCTGCACATCAAGGCGGGGCCTTGAAGAAAGGGTCGTTACAAGGGACCATTCAAACCATTTAACTCTATGGTTCAATGGTTGTCTGTGATTTTGGTCATCAGGCTAGATAGCAATATTTCCTAGATCTTTGTGTTTGGTGATTGATCACATAGGCTAAATCAGTGATTTTCAACCACTGTGCCGCGGCACACTAGTGTGCCGTGAGAGATCGTCAGGTGTGCCGTGGGAAATTATCTTATCCTATTAACTTCACTTAATTAGTAACACTTTTGGTTGGTGGTGTGACTCAGGATTTTTTTTATGTAAAAAATGTGCCTTGGCTCAAAAAAGGTTGAAAAACACTGGGCTAAATGATAAGAACTAGAAAGGACACGAGGTAGCCTAAACGTTATGACGAGCCATAGCCAGCCCGTTGTTAACTAACTTAACAGCGGGGAGGACTTTCTATAAGAGGCTATATATTTCTTGTTCACCGGTTTGCCTTAGACAGGGCTGTGATAAACCAACATTGGGCTATTGCTTATATTCCATGTCACTAAAATGAAATAAGTAGGCTATCAATAAAATAAGTGGTTATGTATCTAACTTTGTCTGAGTGGTAGGCTTAGGCAATTTAAATGAAAATGATGCTGTAGCCTATGTTCTTAAAAGACTGAGCACAATGGCACTGTGCAGATACTGACATGGACTTTTTAACAGCTGTGTGAATACTGTATTCGCAAACCCTCTAAAAAACAGTTTTTACATTCTCTCAATAACCACATTGCCTATTTAAATTGAACAAATAAAAATGTTTTGTGTAGGCTACAGCAGGAAAATCAGTATCATAGAGGCTAAGACGAGGCGTACAACATTGAGATCTGAAAAGCTCCAGAGACTGTGCGAATAGCCTACCTACTAGCCTACCAAAGACGGTGGATTGTTTTGTATGGTGTATAATAAAATAAAAATATAATTTAAAAAAATTGTGTAAAATGTCTGTTTGTTTTAATCTATAGATTATTACAATAGCCAAGGCTAGGCTACAGGTAAAATTTCCAAGATTGATGAGCCTGTGAGTATGCAGAATACCGATACGATCTTTTAAATAATATTTTTATTTAATTAGCCTATGCACTACATGGTAGGTACCAAGGTCATTGGTAGGCTATAAGCTCAGGCTGTGTCCTGTCCTGACTGCTGTCTCAGGCTTTACATGGACTACGTTACCTTTGCTCTGCACATAGCCTAAGGCTATCTAAAAGAAAATAATAATAAATAGAAATTGTGATAGAAATCCCCATGGTGAAATGGGTAGCGTATTTTTCAGGCATAGCCTGCCTTCAATAGCTGGCTGATTTTGACCATGCACACCAATACCATTAGGCTATCGGCTAGTTACCACACCAGATTAACGAAAGCAGGGGGACATATAAACTGTTAACTTAGTTAACATTGGGCTGGCTATGGCTCATTGTAATGTTTAGGCTACCTCGTTTCCTCTCTATGAATTGTGTACAGCATGACCTAGCTAAAATAAGGGGTAACATGCAGTCCTTTCTCTTAGTGTCTGTTTACAGACCACCTGGGCCCTATTCGGATTTCCTAATAGAATTCGCTGAGTTTTTGTCCTGCCTTGCTATTTCGGCAGACAAGGTTGTAATTGTTGGTGATTTTAACATACATGTGGATAAACAGGGTGATCCCCTAGGAACAGCCTTTGCCTCTATTATTGACTCTGTTGGTTTTAAACAAAATGTCTATGGGCCAACTCATTACTATAGCCATACCCTAGACTTAGTGTTATCCTCTGGTATCAATGTTATGAATCTTAGTATTGCACCCCATAACCCTGTATTATCCGATCATTTCCTTATTACTTTTGAAATCAAGGCAACCACCACTTTTATATCAGAGACAAGACATTATTACAGCCGGTCGTTAAACTCTGACGTCATTCCAAAGTTTACAAATATGCTTCCGGAATCATTCTTTTCAAGTCAAGAAAATACTACTGAGTTATCGCTGGATGAATTGACTAACCAGTTAAGTTTAGCTCTCAGAAGCACCCTTGATGTGGTTGCCCCTCTAAAAAGCCACACCCTTGATGTGGCTGCCCTGAAGCAGTCCACAAGAAAACTGGAGAGAAAATGGTGGTCAACTACTAAACTAGAAGTATTTCGTCTTGCATGGAAAGATAGCCTCCTCCAGTACAAGCAAGCTCTTGTATCTGCTAGATCTGCCTTTTTCTCTAAATTAATTGAACAAAACAAATGCAACCCAAAATTTTTGTTTAGCACTGTGGACAAATTGACTAAAAAACCATGTAAACCAGAATGTTCATCTTATCCCTGCGTTTACAGCAGTAATGATTTCATGAAATTTTTCAATCAGAAGATTGAAACTATTAGAGACCAGATTTCCAATTTGCCTATTCCCCTAGGCATCACTCCTCCCAAATTCAATGAACAGCCTAGATCTTGGCCAACACAGGAAGATATATTAACAGTGGCACTGAACTGTTTTACGCCAATCGACATGGAGGAGCTCTCTAAACTGGTTATGTCCTCAAAACCGACTACCTGTCTACTCGACCCAATCCCTACAAGATTGGCTAAAGAACTTTTTCCTGTACTAGGCCAGCATATGTTAAAAATTATTAACACATCTTTAGTAACAGGATATGTTCCAGAGTCACTAAAAATGGCGGTTATTAAGCCATTACTGAAAAAACCAAACCTCTAACCTGACAAACTGGAAAACTATAGACCCATTTCAAATCTTCCATTTCTATCAAAAATATTAGAGAAAGCTGTTGCGAAGCAACTTGGTGCATACCTTAGCTCAAACCATATCCATGAATTATTCCAGTCAGGATTTAGACCCTACCATAGCACTGAAACGGCACTTTATTAACAAGTTATTAACGATTTACTGTTATCAGCCGACCAAAACTCTGTGCCTGTTCTTGTACTTCTTGACCTAAGTGCAGCTTTTGATACAATAGATCATGAGATTCTACTGAACAGACTCCAGGGCTGTGTTGGACTCAATGGTCAAGCACTTGCATGGTTCAGATCATACTTATACAATAGGAAACAATTTGTTAAATTAAATGAAGAAGTATCCAGTTACTCAGTAATGAAATGTGGTATTCCACAAGGATCAGTGCTGGGTCCAGTACTCTTTTCGTTATATATGCTACCCCTTGGTGATATTATTCGGGCACATGGGGTAGATTTTCACTGCTACGTGGACGATACTCAGATATACATTTCCATGAAACCCGGCGAAGCACTACCACTTTCTCGATTAGAGGCTTGCATTACAGATATTAAAGCTTGGATGCTCTCCAATTTCCTGCTCTTAAACTCAGAGAAAACCGAAATGCTAGTTTTAGGTCCTAAAAAACAAAGGGAGAAATTGTGTACATATACTTTAAGTATTGATGGTTGCTTAGTTGTTCCAAATTCAGCTGTGAAAGACCTAGGTGTTACTATAGACCCAGATTTAACCTTTGGCGCGCACATAAAAAACATATCTAGAGTTGCGTTCTTTCAGTTAAGGAACATAGCTAAAATTAGGCATTTCCTATCAGAAGGGGATGCAGAGAAATTGATTCATGCTTTTGTTACGTCTAGGCTAGATTACTGTAATGCTCTGCTATCTGGCTGTCCTAAATTTTTGCTAAATAATCTCCAGCTTGTGCAGAATGCAGCCGCTCGCATTTTAACTAGAACAAAGAAATATGAGCATATTACCCCAGTACTAGCATCACTTCATTGGCTACCAATTAAGCATAGGATAGACTTTAAGGTCTTGCTTCTGACCTTTAAAGCTTTAAATGGACTTGCACCAGTGTATATATGTAATCTGCTTTTACCATATAAGCCGAAAAGATCCCTTCGTTCCCAAGACGCAGGCTACTTAGTAGTCCCTAGAATATCTAAAAACTTGACGGGTGGTAGAGCTTTCTCCTACAGAGCACCACTACTGTGGAACACCCTTCCAAAATCTATAAGGGAATCAGACACAGTCTCAATATTTAAGTCTAGATTAAAAACGCACCTTTATGATCAGGCTTATAATGAGTTGTAGTCCGGAGACAGGACCAGAGAAGCCTTTTTGTCGTAGAGTAATGCCCCCCTAACTGTTCTCTCTCTCTCTTCTTCTACATTCCGCCGGCGGGGCTCATGCCCCGCATCTCGAGAGTTGCTGTCCAGCTTCCTGTCCATCGCCGCTTGCCCCTCCCTCCCCATCACCGCTGCCAGCTGATCCTGCCGCCATAGGCACCCGGTTTCCCACCATCATTGCCGCCACATCTAGCTGCTGCAATTTCTACTATCATGGATATTGGCAGTCAGTTTTGACCATGCTGGTCATTAAGATCTAGACCCTGAGCCGACCTGAGGAGAATGGGTTTCCCCCTTGAGTCTGGTTCCTCCCAAGGTTTCTTCCTAGCTACCTTAGGGAGTTTTTCCTTGCCACTGTTGCCTCTGGCTTGCTCTTGTGGGGGTTTAGGCTGGGTTTTTTCTGTGAAGCGCATTGTGACAACTAGTTGTGAAATGCGCTATATAAATAAATATTGATTTGATTTGATTTGATTTAGTTCTTATCATTTAGCCTATGTGACCAAACACAGAGAACTAGGAAATATCACTATCTAGGCTGGTAACTGCCTGATAACTGAAATGCCCCTTTCTTCAAGGCCCCGCCTTGATGTGCAGCTTTGGCGTTTTGCATGTTCAATTTGGAGTTTTGGCAGGGTATTTGCATGACCACGCAGAAACGATAATGTAAATTAATGCAATGCCAATTATGTCACTCTTGTGCCACAAAGGCATGAAAACGATGTTAAATTATGTTATCATTTCCTTTTTGTCATGGATCATGCGATTACAATAAGAAACTGTGGTTTTTCATTTTTATTTAAACTACGGCAGGGTTGTGTCATAGAGAGTGAGAAAACTTTTATGTGAAATGGATTTGCGGTAACATTTTCAAATGGTCAGATAAAGTGTGTACATGAAAATGCAAAGTGGCCTTTTCATTTGAATTATGTCATGGTTTTTGCGCACATGCGCAAATACAAACAAAATGCAATCGCCAATTTGCATTTTCATTAGAATTTTGGTGCGGATATGCTCCCATACAACTTCTGTTATTTTAATCTTTGTAAAGCACTATAAGCAGCAAATGTATGATTGTGTAATCAGCTATTTTAGCTGAAAAAGTCTTTGCAAGATATTCTAAAAAATGCAAAAAAATAAATCTGACATATAAAAAGTTCCCAAATAATCTCACATCAGTATAATTAAATGCTTCTGCTTGACTATATTTGACACCGATCAGTAAGACAGATACATTAAAACTACATTATATGTTATGTAAGAATAGGTGCATGCACCCACTAAAAACCTAGTGATTTTCAGAGTGCTTGTTGAATGCAAACATTCTAAATCAGAATTTTAGATTATGTCAGTTTCACAGGTAGTGTTCAAAATATGGGAGCCTGTACAATGCAACATGGGCAAATTACTTCAGGAATAGTTTTACTGTCATGTCAGCAAGGTGCCTGAGCGAGCAGGTGACAGAACGTGGGGCCGAGCACAGATTCTGTAGGGGTAAACACGAGAGCACTATCCCCTTCTTGGGGTGATAAAAGTGAAAAAAAACGGGGCTATTTTCGTCTCTGTCCACATGGACGTCCAATGCCAGGGCGTGATATGGACAATGTCACATGGACAGAGTTTGGGAACTGAACGATTGCCCAGTGATGATAAGCAGGTGCTCCCTTCTATCACTATGACCTGTTTGTCTTTGACAGGGGGCAGGGGGGATGAAAAAGGGGTGAACTTAGCTCTCATTGGTCATTAGTGGTTCAAAAATGAAGAATTCCTCAGCATTATATAAAGTCACACAAGCCTCCAAAATCCCACATTCTCAACAATGGCTTTCCTGTGGTTGGTGTCGTGCTTTGCTTTCATTTGCGCTGCTTATGGTAAATACCATTCAATTGCCTTGAATATGTGTGCAATGTGACACAGGTAGAAGAGCAGTGAGCAAATGCTTTTGAGGGCAAAATTGCAAAGGTTTTATAAAGCAATTTAGATTTGCAGTTTCTTAAACACATGAAAGTTTTTTTTAACAACTTCTTAGTGTAAGGTAAGAGCTGAGGTGAGATACATATCATGATTAAAATAAGAGATCACAAATAAACTAGCACCGTCTACTATGTGACATTGCTTAGCTCATCGTGAGCAAAACAAGAAAGACAGAGTGTACTTCAGGCAGCTGACTGGTTGGGTAATGGCTTTTGGCCCAAATTGTGATGTCTTTTTTTCCAGGACAGATTGCTGGCAGCATATGTAATGTCACATTGATTGTTACAGTGATACCACTTTTATTACCTTTATAACCATGGCAAGCAAATGGGCAAGTGCACTGTAAAAAATAGTAGGTGACTTCAACATAAAAAAATAAGCAACATTTTCTGCCTGCCAAAATTTTGAGTAAGCTGAACTTCTGGACACCAAGTTGATTAACTCAAAATATCAATTTAATCAAACGTATTAATGTGTGTTAGAACTGATGTCCTACAAAGGACTTAAAACATCAGTTCTAACACACATTCATTAGTTTGACTAAATTGATATTTTGAGTTAATCAACTTTGTGTCCAGAAGTTCAGTTTAGTCAAAATTGTGTTTGCAGAATGTTGACTTATTTTTTTATGTTGAAGCCTCTATTTTTTAGTGTGACAAAGTTTGAAGGAAATAATTGTTGGGAATTTGGTACATCCTTTTTGTCTTTGTCTGAGTCAGAATTGTGTAGTACTGCAGGTGTCGAGCCTCGCCCCTCCCCATCTCTCTCTCTCTCTCTCAGGCTGTGGAACGCCCTCCATCCCCCCAGTGGTGAGTGGCTATGCCCGCATTGTGAATGGGGAGGAGGCCGTGCCCCACTCCTGGCCCTGGCAGGTGTCTCTGCAGGTACTGCACCGTTGCATCGCCTGGAACAAAGATGTACTGAACTCATGCCAGGATTCAATCAATATTTGTCTTTAACTTTGTCCTTAAATGCAAGCATTACACTTTTTTCAGAAACTAATTTTGGTAAGTGGTTGTTTTTTTTTCTTTTTAGTTTGTGTTGCCTGTGGTTGTTCATGGTTTTCATGTCAAAGTTGCTTTTGGTTGTCATTGGTTGTCTGATTGTCTTTTGCTGCAGGACTTTACTGGTTTCCACTTCTGTGGAGGGTCACTGATCAGTGAGTCCTGGGTGGTGACAGCTGCCCACTGTGGGGTCCGGTAAGTCATAGTCCATCAATACTCATAATTACATAATTATATAATTATGATACTTTTAAGGCAATGTTGCATCAAGGTTTTTGGACATATTTAGGTAGAATCTCAAACGGATGAGAGGTGGATCGAATCAAATTTTCTAATTTCTCTCTCACTGGATTTTCCTCGTCGCTTTCTTGCAGATTTTCCTAATTTCTTTCTTACTGGTTCATCCCATTTCACTAATTTCCTTCTCGATTTTTTCCTTTCTGGTCTAGGACCAGCCACCGTGTCATTGTGGGAGAGCATGACAAGCGCAGCACTATTGAAGCTATTCAGACCATGAGGGTGGAGAAGGTAGAGTTTGAGCCTCGTTGCATTTCTCACATGCTGGTCTCGTATTTATCAGGCATCTCAGAGTGGAGGATGTGTCCTACGTGTGTGGAAATTCTGATACACTTTTACACCTGAAAATAAAATAGACCTGAAAGTGCTCACAGGTTTCAAGAACTTTTTGATAATTTTCACAAATGGTAATGTTGACTATCCTGGTATTTTGAATCATGCTAGTTATTCAGTACGGCCATTTTTCATTATGTATGCTGGACAAAGAAAAGCATCATTGCAATCTTGTGCTTGCAGCACTTTTCATTTTGCAAAAATAAACATGGATAGACTTGTGGAAATGGGCTTACTGCCTATTAAAAGTCCTAAAATTCTGAGACACTCAATTAAAGGGCCTGGCCTTTTAAAAAAAGAATAATTTTGTTCTGGTTTAGGTCTTCACTCACCCCCAGTGGAACCCTAACACCATCAACAACGACATTTCCTTGATCAAGCTGACAAACCCCGTCAGCATGAACACCTATGTGTCGCCTGTGTGCATGGCCTCCTCCTCCGATGTTTACAACCCCGGCATGCAATGTGTCACCTCTGGTTGGGGCCTGACCCGTCATAATGGTGAGTCCAGTGGTCTTGACCACCACTGATATTTGAACATTGATAACTATTAACCAGTCATTTGCTAAAGAGACTGAGGACGGGTCCAGGTGCTGTGGTTAATATCTTCATTAAAGAAGGATGTGATATTTGTCTGTGTCTCTTTATAAGTATTTCGGTTTGGAGCAGGACAACATATACAAATGCAATATAAAAATATTCTTGAAAGTTAACACCAAACCACTTTGCTATTTGATTGCAGCACCCTCCCTAGTCCTCCTGAAACAAATTATTTAGGGCATAGGTGTCAAACTCAAGGCCCGCGGGCCGAATCCGGCCCGCCACGTCATTTTATGTGGCCCGCGAGAACTTAATTATCTGACGCGTGTATCTACGTGGCTGGTTAACGGGGATTTACTTTTACGATATAACAAACGCAGACGCGGACGCACACCCGCGGTACATACGTTAAATAAACCGTTAAATAAAGTTTGTATTAAAAAATACGTCAACAATTACAATCGAGGTCCGCGGAAATCAACCGGCCCTTTGAGGGCAACCATAATGCTGATGTGGCCCGGGGTGAAAATGAGTTTGACACCCCTGATTTAGGGCAACATGAAAAAGAAATTACTACTGTAGCCTGTCAGCAATGAACAATAGAATCACAATAATCTTGTGTAAAAGAAAGGACCATAAATGAGTGTGGAGCTCTATCAGAAGTGATAAAGGTTCAGGGTTTCCCAAGGACTCGTGTGAGATTAGCTGTTGTCCTGATGGATGGCCTTGTTTCTCCCCAGCTATGTTCACTCCAAACCAGCTCCAGCAGGCTGCCCTGCCCCTGCTGTCCAATGAGGAGTGTATGACCTTCTGGGGGGACAGCATCTCTGATGTCATGATCTGTGCTGGAGCTGATGGTGCTTCCTCTTGCATGGTGGGTGGACCAACCCCTCAGGTCCAACTGCTCATCTCCTGACCTTCTCTCTCTTTTACATCCTGCTCCTCACACCCTGACCTTTGCACCTGCTCTTCACTTCCATCTCCTTAAATCCAGTTCCTCACAGCCTGGGCTGTGACCAAATATGATCCCCGTTTCCTGTCCCCTGTCCAATCAGACCCTTGTCTACTATGTGCCCTGTCCCCTCACTTTGCACGCAGTGTGTACAGGAAATCCTGCAAAACTCTTTCATCTAGTCAGTTTGTAATATATATATATATTTATTATTTTTATTGAGAATATCAATCAGTTTACATATGACAGTGGTTACAGAGTGTAGATTATGAATGAAGATAGAATTGATTTGTCCAGCTCTTGTACTACAAGTTGTAGTTGTTACTTCCGGTTTACTAGTTTGGCGATGGTGTGTAGGGAGAAACAGGTGGTTGAGCTACGTGTTCCGAAGGAAAGCTGTGGGTTTGCATTGGGGTAAGATACCCGTGTGTTCAGTGCAGTGGGGTTGTTTCATTAACGCAGTTTGGGGAGACAATTGGAAATTCCAAAATTGGGGTGGGAATTGGATATAGTAAGCCGTGTTCGGCGCCAAATTATAAAGAAAAAATAAATTAAAAATCCGGTTTACTTCCTGAAATTGTCAGATGAGTGCACAGTTCTGTGGATGAGTGTGCTCCTGAATCACCTCAACAAAATGCTGGAAATAAGGGTTTCATCCTGGAATTTTAAGTGCCCCCATTTGTGAGAAAAAGTCACCCACTCAACATTTTAACAAAGTTGAAACAAATATGGGGTTGACACATGGGTGAAGGGATCATATTCAGTCACGGCCCTGCTCTTAAACATCCAATACTTCACACACAGTTCCTTGTTAGCAAGTCTTCACATCCTGCTCACATCCAGTTTTTTTTAACAGCAGGTACTCATTCTTAAATAATATTAGAAACATGTATCTGAAGTGAAGACACAAGCCTGTCACAATATCTGTCACCATTGCTACACAGTAAACACGGACAGAGATTATTTAAATTAATAACAAAAAACTAAAATATTTTAAGTGTTAAGTTTGGCTAGGTCAAAAGCCGCAAAAGACAGGAAATTCAAATGAGCACCACCGCCAAGCCAAACTTCAAGTCTCTACACTATCAGGGATTCCCAGCTCCGTTTTTTATATCTGACTGCTATACAGTCCTGTAGCTATTTTGGTCTACTGTATTTCAAACAATATCTACTCATCACTGGGCAGATTGGTTCAAACCTTCTCCCAAAGAGCCTAATTCATAGTCTTATGCTACCGCCCATGGTAATGACCTGTACAAAAAGGCTTTGTATTTCCCTACTGCAGTTTTGTGTAGGCTATTTCTCTATTCCTCTTATGCCTCATACCAATATTGATAGCTAACATGCAATAATATTGGTAGGTATCTATTGAAAGATAGATCTAAATCTTTGTCTGTTTACATTTCAAATCCTTTTTAGAAGTATTCTAAAGCTATATGAGGAGATGTATAATTGCATGCTGTGATTGTATTAGGCTATTAAATGTACAGTTCCGGCCACTATTATTGGTACCCCTGGTAAAGATGAGTAAAGAGGGTTATACAAATTTCACCGTTTGGTGAATTAGCTTAATCTCACACTGAAAATTTTTGAAAAATCCAACCTTATATTGAAGCAAATTTATCCCTCAAGAAATTATTATTTTTAACAAAACCACAATTATTGGCACCCCTGCATTTATATATAGAATAAAGTCATCATTTTTAAATATTTGGTCGCATATCCATTGCATGCCATGACTTCCTGATGTCTGTGACCCAACAACATCAAAAGACTCTTGATATCTTATTTTCTGGTACTCTTACAAGTGATACTATAACATCTCTACATTTGAATGGATCTCTATGGGAATTGGGGTCGGGACTAGATTTAGCTGTAAATTATGCTGGAACAGTATAGAATACATGGTTAGTAAAATGGCTATAAGTCATCAAGGGTCTGAGGTATCAAATGAGCCTCAAACCATCACTCTGCTGCCAGATATGCAGTAGATATGGATGGATCACTTTAAGGGTTGTTTCTCCTGGCTTATTTTTCCTATTGAACTCTATGGAAAACATAAGTCAAGAGAAGAAACCCTTCAAGTTATCCATCCATATCTACTGCATTTCTGGAAGCAGAGTGATGGTTAAAGGCTTGTTTGATACGTCAGACCCTTGATGACGTTGAGCCATTTAGCCAACCATGTGTCCCATACTGTTCCAGTAAAATTGACAGAAATTTACAGTTTTTTGTTTTTAATTCCCAGGGTTTTTTCTCCGGAAGGTGCCCATTTCTTTAACAAATTTAATCATCATAACTATTGTTACACGTCCACTTGAACGTTGAATAAACATAACTGAAGATTACACAATCATTAGAAAATGTATAACTACCGCTAGACAGTTCAATCATTGTACCTCGAGAACACCCCAATAGACAGAATAAGTCCAAATAACATAGCCCATAACATAACATTACAAATTTCATGACACATTGGAAATAAAACAGATTGAATCATGACAAACAACAACAGATATATTGTAAAAATTTTATTTTGTGCATTTTTCAAATTTGATAACTAATCTGTCCAATATTCTACTTAGATATAATGAAGGTTTTGTTTGAAACATTTTGCACTTAGAAACGTATCATGCTTGCTCAGCTAAATTTCAAATCAAATCAAATCATCAAATCAGTATTTATTTATATAGCGCATTTCACAACTAGTTGTCACAATGCGCTTCACAGAAAAAACCCAGCCTAAACCCCCACAAGAGCAAGCCAGAGGCAACAGTGGCAAGGAAAAACTCCCTGAGGTAACTTGGAAGAAACCTTGGGAGGAACCAGACTCAAGGGGGAAACCCATTCTCCTCAGGTCGGCTCAGGGTCTAGATCTTAATGACCAGCATGGTCAAAATTGACTGACGATATCCATGATAGTAGAAATTGCAGCAGCTAGATGACAGTCCAGATGTGGCGGCAATGATGGTGGGAAACCAGGTGCCGATGGCGGCAGGATCAGCTGGCAGCGGTGGTGGGGAGGGAGGGGCAAGCGGCGACAGACAGGAAGCTGGACAGCAACTCTCGAGATGCGGGGCATGAGCCCCGCCGGCGGAATGTAGAAAAAGAAAGAGAGAGAACAGTTAGGGGGGGGGGGGGTTGGACAAGTACCCCCGCCAGGAGTAACTTATGGCTGCATAGCTATGAAGACAGGGTTTGAGAACCCATCCAGTCACGAGAGAGTAAACAATCCTATCCACCTCTCAAAAGCCAGCCCAGGAAGATGGGGTCACAGCTGTTGACAGGTGACAGTAAGGAAAGGATGTCACTCCGCATTACTCTACGACAAAAAGGCTTCTCTGGTCCTGTCTCCGGACTACAACTCGTTATAAGCCTGACATAAAGGTGCGTTTTTAATCTAGACTTAAATATTGAGACTGTGTCTGATTCCCTTATAGATTTTGGAAGGGTGTTCCACAGTAGTGGTGCTCTGTAGGAGAAAGCTCTACCACCCGCCAAGTTTTTAGATATTCTAGGGACTACTAAGTAACCTGCGTCTTGGGAACGAAGGGATCTTTTCGGTTTATATGGTAAAAGCAGATTACATATATACACTGGTGCAAGTCCATTTAAAGCTTTAAAGGTCAGAAGCAAGACCTTAAAGTCTATCCTATGCTTAATTGGTAGCCAATGAAGTGATGCTAGTACTGGGGTAATATGCTCATATTTCTTTGTTCTAGTAAAAATGCGAGCGGCTGCATTCTGCACAAGCTGGAGATTATTTAGCAAAAATTTAGGACAGCCAGATAGCAGAGCATTACAGTAATCTAGCCTAGACGTAACAAAAGCATGAATCAATTTCTCTGCATCCCCTTCTGATAGAAAATGCCTAATTTTATCTATGTTCCTTAACTGAAAGAAAGCAACTCTAGATATGTTTTTTATGTGCGCGCCAAAGGTTAAATCTGGGTCTATAGTAACACCTAGGTCTTTCACAGCTGAATTTGGAACAACTAAGCAACCATCAATACTTAAAGTATATGTACACATTTTCTCCCTTTGTTTTTTAGGACCTAAAACCAGCATTTCGGTTTTCTCTGAGTTTAAGAGCAGGAAATTGGAGAGCATCCAAGCTTTGATATCTGCAGTGCAAGCCTCTAATCGAGAAAGTGGTAGTGCTTCGCCGGGTTTCATGGAAATGTATATCTGAGTATCGTCCGCGTAGCAGTGAAAATCTACCCCATGTGCCCGAATAATATCACCAAGGGGTAGCATATATAACGAAAAGAGTACTGGACCCAGCACTGATCCTTGTGGAATACCACATTTCATTACTGAGTAACTGGATACTTCTTCATTTAATTTAACAAATTGTTTCCTATTGTATAATAGAAAACAATTAGAACTGTTCTGCGTGTTAACTTTACTCCCAGAGTGTGCACTGTGCAGACCTGGCTAAATTTACTTTACTCCCAGAGTGTGCACTGTGCAGACCTGGCTAAGTTAGCTGACGAAGCACATAGGCTATGAGTTTTAAGCACTCATGCTACCCTACATAGCATAATGCGTGTGTATGAACCACCAAACTATATAGTTCGGTGGTATGAACTAGGTAATAATGTTTATTTACAGACTAATTGAACAAATACATTGAAAATTATCAAACCACTTATAGATTGCTGGCTAGCATAGAGCGTATGCTAGCCAGCATATATACGCCAGTAATAATTAGGCTACATTAACATTACCCCACCTCCCCCGTAAATTAAAACTTACCTCGTCTGAATAGGGCTGACACATAACGTTACAATTCTTAATATGTCAATGTCAGGCTCTTGCAGTTTTAAGTTTCCTTTTTATCCAATGTAAGTTAGCAAGCTGGCTAGCGCCACATGGCAATGGAAGATATAACATTAGCTCGCTAATGTTATTTAACTTGGCTAAAATAATCATTTTCGTTGCATTGTACCGAAAATAACTCAGTGGGGGCTATTAACTGAACTAACGTTATACTGGCTAGAAATGTAATCTTAAACTATCACTTCAACTGTTGTGTTGGTAGGATCTAACGTTACATTCTGCCAAAACTATTCAGCGAAATATCTGGCTATTTTAAAGACAAACTAACATAACGTTAACTAACAGTGCCAAGCAATGTAAGTGTGGGGCTTGTAATGTTACCTAGCTAACGTTGCTCACACGGCGTGGCTTCATGAACGTTACAGATAATATTGTGCACATGTCTCAAAGGAGTAACGTTAGAAGCAAAATTAACATACATTCGTTTTAATCTCGTTAGCAAAGTTACATAGCAGCTGCATTATTTCTAGCTTTGTCACTCGGTAATTATAGCTAGCCTCTTGTTGCTGTTTGGTCAAAGTTATGTGGAACTGCTGTGATGATGTGTAATCACTGACTTGGCTAGCTACGCTGACCTAGTTGATTTGTCTATATTCAGCATAGGGATAATATCAGTGTGTTTCTGTTGTGTTTTTAGGCATTTCAAATATTTGATACACTTATGCAAAATAGCACTTTATTATTGTGCTAATTGTTAATGTTATTTCTATGGATTTCACATTTTACATAAGTACAAAAATGCATCTGGATATGTTGTGAATTGGTTTATTCAAAAAGAAGTTACATAGCATACACTACCACTGATAGGTGTCTGACTGCCACCTAGTGGACATGTGTTGAAACACAATTAGCATTAATTTTGTTCAGCCAGCCAGAGGGACTGGTTAATGAAAGTAGTGGAACAAAACACCCACAATCCAGAATGTATATAAATTGCAATAAAACAATCTATTTTGGATTGAAAACTTATTATGAGCAGAATCGATCCTGATGCATAGAGCTAAGCACTGCGCCACTGAAATGGAGAAATTGTAAAGGAGGTTGCAGTATCGTAATTTGCCTATGCTAGCTATAATTGTGCTGTAGGAAAAGTTTGGTATTATAGTCCAAATTGCATGCAATAGGCTTAAGGCCGTGTCACATCGGGGACGTAACGAATAAGCGAGGCGAAAATGCGAAAAATTAGTCGGCGAATATTTCGCGTAAAAACCTGACACACCTGCAACGATGCGAAAAAAATGAAAAACTCGCGTTCTTTTTCGCGGTTGAAAATCCCTGCGAATAAAAATGGATTACTCTTCGTCGAGCGATGACGACCTGGTTATCCGTTTGGTCCATCATGGAACGAAAGTGTTTTGTTTTTTTTTGCCTCTACCAGAACGTTAAAAACAGAGCATGCTTAAATTACATTGGCAAAATATTGAACCGGGCTTATTATGTGTCCGTTTTTACTTATGTAAAGTTTGTTTTGTCTACAACATGCTCTCCTCTTCCCTCCTTTTACGGACATACGTGTCCCTGAGATTTTTCCACTGCCTCTTGATCTCTTCCACTAATATGAAGGGTTAACCACAACATAACAATACATTACGTCATTTCAGCAAACATCTTTAAAATAAATTTGTCGTAGTCTATGCAGTATAGCAACTCATGAAGTCTGAAGAGTTCTCTCCAAAACGATCGCTACAGGCAGACCTCGTCTGTTTTCCTCGTTATTTATATAACATGGCTATCAGTAATCAGGAAATCCACACAGGAGTCGGAATAAGATTTTTGTGGAACTTTATTTGCCACGCACACAGACAACCGTGTGACAGCTAAAACATTTCATATAGGCTACTCTACCCTGCCCTTCTCCTCCTCCCCCTTTCTCTCCCTCCACCACAGTGGCTGCCCCTGGCCAGACCCGGTAGCTAGCCTACGTGTCGTCTTTCTCCATCTGTTGGCCTATAGCCCACAATTACTACGGCAAATATCCACGAAACAATATCACATATAGCGGTTAGCTAGCTTTGATCCTTTGTTTTCACCTAGGCAAACGACCCCACACAACACAGCGTAGCCTACATGAACTCACCTAAAGTAAAAAAATAAATAGGCCTACGTATTGTGTAGCTATGTTTGTGTGTAATCGCCACTGGCTTGTTATCTTCTTCACATGAACTGCTATCAACATTAACGTTATTAGACCTAAAGGTTAGCTAACGTTAGCTGGAGACTTTTAAGGCAATGCTAATAACCTGAGGGAGCTGATCAGATAGCAAGTTGTGCGTATTGCAACCATTTAGCTATAAACCCACCATCTTCATAGCCTATTTTTTCATAGCTATGGTTTTCCACAAATTGTCCTTCAAATTGTTTTCTTTGTAACTATTGTGTCTCTTATCAAAGAGTACGCTATACTGTGACACACATAAAATCAGTTGGTCCGCCATATTGGATGTTGTAGTTTGTTGTGGTAGTGCGGTGACGTCAGTCATGGAAACTTGTTATGATTGGATAAATAGTTTCGCAAACGAAAACGCGCAAAAAACGAACTTGCTGCGAATAAATTAAATGCCGCTTTTTCGCAAAGGACATTTCGCGTTTGATGTGCAAGATTTTATGAACAATACAGGAGTTCGTTTTTATTTTTCAACCTGCGATTTATTCGTGCGAGTAAATCGCGGGCAGTGTGTCACGGCCTTTACGGTCAAAGCCTCGAGTAGAAGATCTGCTTTAAGTGTTTTACATTAATGCTAAACTCTAAAAAATAAAATAAAGCACACTGTTGTGTTAAGTACCAAAACGCGCGCTTGTTCTTTGCGAGGAGAGGAATGTAAGGCAGGCGATTTATTACATGCTCAGGAGTTATGGCAGTTTAAACATTGCAGATTGAATGCATTGTTAATGTTGTAGCACCACCAATTGGCCAATTCAGCACTAAACCTATGCCCGCACTACTCCTCGTAAACCACTGTGCCAAGTGTCATTATGTTTAAAGAGCTTAAAATCCCAAAAATTAACAAAACATCAGAAAGCAGCAGCATATTTTTAAATCACAATTCATATGCATGGCTTTCTAGGTTAATGCGATAAGAAGGCACTCAATCGCTTCATCGAGACGGCAAACATTCAATCACATTTGGTGCAGATAGTAGGCAAATCATACTCATAGCCTACTGCATGACAGGGAGGAAGCATTCAGCAATCTGAATATCAGTAAATTAGCTTTTACATTGCCTAGATTAACATGACGTTACCTAAACAAATGCGTAGTGCAGTGGTGAATGCACATCATACATGCATAATTTAATAGGCACGATCGTTCAGCTGCATATAAGATATGTGGTGAACAGGTGAGGTCTGGTCTGGTCTAACCTTGATCATCAGAGTGGGTGAGGCAGTTTCAACCTTATTGACTATGAAAAACACCAGGCGGGGCGTTCTAGTAGCACAAAAGCGGCGTTTTTATAAGCAAAAATACGGTACAACAAGGGTAGCAACAACGCGTT
Source organism: Ilyophis sp. 1 JC-2022 (assembly GCA_022702515.1). Taxonomy (NCBI): domain Eukaryota; kingdom Metazoa; phylum Chordata; class Actinopteri; order Anguilliformes; family Synaphobranchidae; genus Ilyophis; species Ilyophis sp. 1 JC-2022. The sequence continues at coordinate 36,895,621 of CM040400.1, forward strand.
TGTGGTGAATTGTGACTCACTTGTGACTCATATTCCCGCGCTGCACTCAAGCTCTGTGGCGTGGGTTCTGAGCATGCGCGACGTCCTTATATCGCTTCAACGTTTTTACATCACCGTCAGTCTAATCAGTTTACGGATTAATCCACCTCTAGCGAGTGTATTAATTTAGCGCCTAACATTTCGTTCTACATAATTTCTAAGTAATTTTCCACCAGCCTTATCGCAGTAACTTTCTGATACGCACCATTTCTAGCAAATTAAAATTCTAATGGAAAAAGCCCTTATGGGCTGGTTTCTGTGCGCTGTGGAAGCTTCAGAGAGCGAGGTGCACGAGACTGTGTGGTAACAGTAGTTCGAATTTTCAATTAGCCTTCGGTTGCTAGCAAATTTATGCCCCAATATTAAGTTAATGGACAATTCATTTCCAGTATCGTAGAATTATAAAGGTTTATTTAAAAACTGTACAATAAACATAAATATCACCCACCAAAAGCATTGGTCCATGTCACACCCGACATATCGCTATGTCAACTTTAGCTATTAGAGTTGTAGAATTTGAGCTAGGTCGTCTGAAAAAAAGTCTTAATCTAAATGCAACTTTTTTAATGTACTTACTTGTATGAAAACGGCTTCACCAATCTTTCCCATATTTGTTTTATGTCGAGATATTGATGAGATGAGTTGATTTGGCAAGTGGCTTGCTAATTGGTGCTACCGCGTCCCCCTAATACAATAGGTATTTCATGTACGCTGTCAGATTCTCTACCTTCCTTGATCTAACACTGAGTATTTTCCTGTGTACTCATGCAGTAATACTTTGCACAGCTCCTCTACATGGATGAAAGATCCTGTAACATGTGGGTTCCAAAGCACTCGGTTTTCACCATGATGCATTTGAACAGGTTTTTCAACTTTGCCACTCTGCAATGTTTTCCAAACCAGCCCCCTTCTCTCTGTGCCAGGGTGATTCTGGAGGCCCCCTGGTGTGTCAGAAGGAAGGTGTTTGGAACCTGGTGGGCATCGTCTCCTGGGGCAGTAGCCGCTGCACCACCACCACCCCCGCCGTCTACGCCCGCGTCACTGCCCTGCGCTCATGGGTGGACCAGATCCTGGCCGCCAACTGAGGAAAACCACGACAGACAATGAAAAGACCATTAGATATGTGAGATACTCAAAATAAGTATTAAATACAATCAAATGCAGCCCATTGTTGTCTGTTAATCACAACTAACTCCACAGCAAGTGCTCTTGATCACCATCACAAACTTGGGATGCAGTTAATGATTCAGGAGTAGCAGCAGGGGGCGCTTGTATCCCACAAAACATAAAAAGTGTCTGTGGGCATTTTACAGGTCAAGCTTCTGTTTTTCTCAAGCCATAAGTCTGAGATGCAAAAAATAATGCATCTGAAATGACATTTAATTTAAATTAGTGACATGTATTTGACAAGAGGGAATTGTATTTTTAATCCTATGGTACAAAAAAGATATAAGAGGGATCAGTTATATCTTGAAGCCATGGCATGGGGTCATTTCCCATTTATTTACACACATACAACACGTAGAACGTGGTTTGATTAAAATGTTGTTTCGTTGTTCACTATACCCAGGATTCGCGGACCATCTCTTGGAGCAGTCTTGCAACTCGTCATAATGTATAGCCAATGTGACTGATAGTCATAAGGGTGTTTGACATTTAAATAATAATTTACATAAGACATATAGCCATACAATTTGCACCATGAATGAAAATGTACAAAAAACTGTCCAGGTGAAAATGCAATATGTTAGTTAATAATGCGGTTAGCCATTGGGAAACATGTTTTTGAAGTTTGTTGATTTTCTCCTACATATTAGAAGGGACCACCAACCACTACAAAGTAAGCACAGGTACATTTTCCAATAAACAAAACAAAGACAAGCTGAGATCATAGCAGGATGTTGTTGACCATTTTAAACCCCAGGAACCTCTACTCATATGAAACTAATTTGTCCACAAGATGGATCACCATAGCAACATCCCTATCCCTTTGAAGAAAATGTACTGCTGGCTTATCGCTCAGTGGAGTGCTTCAGAGCAGACATGCGGAGGGGCATGCGTAGGAGATGACACAACTAATGAAACTTGGCCGGCTTTGCAATCTGTTTTCTCCTCATTTATTGTACTATTTCCCCAATGCATAATAAGCTGGAATACTGTCTCCAAGACAAAATATGTAATGCATAATGCAGAGAAAGTACAATGCAAGTTACTGTGGCACATCACATCACTGTGGCACATAGGCATTATTCCTGAGCCTAAACATTCAGCATGTATGATTTCATTTAAGGCATTTAACTTGTTTAAGGTGCATAAGCAATGCTCAGGAATTATTGTTCATTCACACGGCCAATTACGCATTTGAACAAAGGACAAAGTAGAATGACTGCAATTCATAATTCTGACACATGTTAAGCTTGATAGCTTCACTGAATTTTATATTTTTATTTACATATATATTCATTTTCCAAAGTACTCAGGAACAAATAAATCAAGTAAAAATCAAATGATCAGATTTATGGTGTTGAGAGACAGTGTAAAATTAGAACAAAATGAAAATACAACCAAATTTAACAAGTGCAAAAATAACAATCAGCTGCCACAAAAAAACCATGGACTGAATGAACAAGCAACATAAGATAAGGGCAACATAAGGGCTTGGAATAAGCATGAGTAGTATATATGTTAACCCAGTTTTTCCACCCCCCGTAGGAATTTGAAAAGCCCACTAATTTGCATATTTCACACATACGTCACACCTTATTTGCATAATTAACACCTCACGTACCAAAACAAAGGGGAGGGTGAACTTTTTGACCGTGGGAATTTTCAATCTGCGCATGCGTGCGGATTGACCTTTGGACCGTGGGAATTTTCAGTCTGCGTATGCTTGCGGATTTGGTGAATTTAAAGCGAATTAACATTTTTTTATTTTTTTTCGTGCTACGGGTATCTGTGAATGCATAGATTGTTTTTGGTTTTTTAAACTGTCTGTTCGTAAATATATCTGTCTATTATTTAATCACGCACAGTGTTTTCCAAATAAAAATATATATTTTTTATTTTACATTTTCTAAAATGAGTATAGGAGGCTATACTTTGTCGGCCTAATGTCTGGGTTCTCCATTTTAGGCTGTGAGAAGATAAATTCGGGAAACTTCGGGAAAAAGAAGTTACGATTTTTTTATTTTAGGCCACCTTTTCTAAAAATGCCTATAGAGCACTATGGTTTAATACAGACACAGACATGTCCGGACACGTTTTGAAATAGAACATATGGGGACAAAAGACGTAATAAAAGCGGTTGTGGGTGTCAGGGTTTGGATTTACAGGAGACTTATTGAAGAAAAGGTGTATCACACTTCCCCCAGACCATTCTTTTTGATGTGGCTAATAAAACTATATTTAAATACAACAAGAATAAGGTTTTTTTAATCCTATAACACCAGTACAGGACATGCCCGGACACGTTTTTTGAAATTGAACGTTTCGGGGACAAAAGACGTAATAAAGCGGTTGTGGGTGTCAGAGTTTGGATTTCCAGACGCCTTGTTGAAGAAAAAACGCATCACACTACCCCCAGACCATTCTTTTTGAAGTGGATAATAAAATTATATTTAAAAAAGGAAATACAACAAGAATAAGTTTTTTCAAAGGAGCATTTCCCAAGTCCTCACAGTTTCCGCAGAAGTCAAGCTGTATCATGTCGTCAACCAACGGTGAGTGTCTACTATCTCTATGTAATCAATATTTTTTTCTTTACCATAACACATGTTCAGGATGTATTAAGAGATTTCTCTGTTTTTAAAAACATCGCTATACTTTTTTTTATTTTACAGCTACGTCTGATGGTAAAGCACGGTGGAGTCCTGAAGATTTGGACTTTGCAACAGATTCACTAACAGATTCACTAACTCGCTTAACTTTAGAAGACGATGCAGCCACAGATGTTACAGAGACCAATGAAACCTGTATGGAAAAAAAATATCGATAACGAATTTTTATTTTAGACCACATTTTCTAAAAATATCTATAGAGCACTATGGTTTAATACAGACACAGACATGTCCGGACACGTTTTGAAATTGGACGTATCGGGGACAAAGGACGTAATAAAGCGGTTGTGGGTGTCAGGGTTTGGATTTCCAGGCGCCTTGTTTGAAGAAAAAAGCGCATCACACTACCCCCAGACCATTCTTTTTGAAGTGGATAATAAAACTATATTTAAAAAAGGAAATACAGCAAGAATAAGGTTTTTATCCTATAACACCAGTACAGGACATGTCCGGGCATATTTCTCATTTAAATGCCCTGGGACAATAAAAGCTGTAATAAAAGGTTGTCCTGGGTGCTTAAAAAGGGCAGTCCTTTGTCCCCGATACGTCCAATTTCAAAACGTGTCCGGACATGTCTGTGTCTGTATTAAACCATAGTGCTCTATAGATATTTTTAGAAAATGTGGTCTAAAATAAAAATTCGTTATCGATATTTTTTTTCCATACAGGTTTCATTGGTCTCTGTAACATCTGTGGCTGCATCGTCTTCTAAAGTTAAGCGAGTTAGTGAATCTGTTAGTGAATCTGTTGCAAAGTCCAAATCTTCAGGACTCCACCGTGCTTTACCATCAGACGTAGCTGTAAAATAAAAAAAAGTATAGCGATGTTTTTAAAAACAGAGAAATCTCTTAATACATCCTGAACATGTGTTATGGTAAAGAAAAAAATATTGATTACATAGAGATAGTAGACACTCACCGTTGGTTGACGACATGATACAGCTTGACTTCTGCGGAAACTGTGAGGACTTGGGAAATGCTCCTTTGAAAAAACTTATTCTTGTTGTATTTCCTTTTTTAAATATAATTTTATTATCCACTTCAAAAAGAATGGTCTGGGGGTAGTGTGATGCGTTTTTTCTTCAACAAGGCGTCTGGAAATCCAAACTCTGACACCCACAACCGCTTTATTACGTCTTTTGTCCCCGAAACGTTCAATTTCAAAAAACGTGTCCGGGCATGTCCTGTACTGGTGTTATAGGATTAAAAAAACCTTATTCTTGTTGTATTTAAATATAGTTTTATTAGCCACATCAAAAAGAATGGTCTGGGGGAAGTGTGATACACTTTTTCTTCAATAAGTCTCCTGTAAATCCAAACCCTGACACCCACAACCGCTTTTATTACGTCTTTTGTCCCCATATGTTCTATTTCAAAACGTGTCCGGACATGTCTGTGTCTGTATTAAACCATAGTGCTCTATAGGCATTTTTAGAAAAGGTGGCCTAAAATAAAAAAATCGTAACTTATTTTTCCCGAAGTTTCCCGAATTTATCTTCTCACAGCCTAAAATGGAGAACCCAGACATTAGGCCGACAAAGTATAGCCTCCTATACTCATTTTAGAAAATGTAAAATAAAAAATATATATTTTTATTTGGAAAACACTGTGCGTGATTAAATAATAGACAGATATATTTACGAACAGACAGTTTAAAAAACCAAAAACAATCTATGCATTCACAGATACCCGTAGCACGAAAAAAAATAAAAAAATGTTAATTCGCTTTAAATTCACCAAATCCGCAAGCATACGCAGACTGAAAATTCCCACGGTCCAAAGGTCAATCCGCACGCATGCGCAGATTGAAAATTCCCACGGTCAAAAAGTTCACCCTCCCCTTTGTTTTGGTACGTGAGGTGTTAATTATGCAAATAAGGTGTGACGTATGTGTGAAATATGCAAATTAGTGGGCTTTTCAAATTCCTACGGGGGGTGGAAAAACTGGGTTAACATATATACTACTAGCATGCCATACAATTTTGTTAACTTGGTAGCATTATTATTAATAAAAATTTACTCTTTTTAGCATGAGCAAGGCACAGTTGAAACTTACATGACATGATTTTCAATTCAATAAAATTTTATTTGTATTGCGCTTTTGACAGAGAACTGTTACAAAGATGCTGTACAGAGAAACAAAAGGTAAAAAAGGTAAAAACTCCCTGGTGAGAAGAAAATCACTCAAATGGTGGCGAGAAAAATCTCCCTGATCTGAAATCTCTTAAAGAACCTGGCTAGAGAGCGGCCCATTTTAAACTAAAGGTGGAATGGGTTGTAACAGGAATGTAATGAGGGATCTAACAATATGCAATATAATATGCAATTGAGAGGGGCTGGGTGATGCATCTGGGACTCCGGTTGCGTCAAGGTGTGAGCATAAACCGGGCAAGGGGCAGGGCTGGAGGAGTCTGCAAGCTCAGGGCAAGGTGCAGGGCTGGAAAATTCTGCAGCTCAGGGTGAGGGAGGGGCAGAAGCGAGAAGGCCCAGGGAAAAGAAATAGGAGAAAGTTAGGCACTTATATAATTAGAAGAGTAACCATTGCAAATGGGGAGGCCAGGGTGTGTTTTCCTCATTATGTGAGTGATCCAACATGAAATACTTCCATAAAGTGCATCACATTTCACCAATTTCTACACTGTCATGTTTGCGACACACTGCCACAGTATGCTAAAAAGACAAAAATGCAAGAGAGAAGCAATGGAAATGCATGCAATGTCATATAGCTGAATCTGGATTTAAACATTTGTATTTTTAATACTTTCATTTCATAATCATTTTGGGGCCAGTTTTTACCTCCTAAAGTGTGCAATGGGAACTGGAAGCCTAAAACCGTAAGTCTTACGTTATTGTGGCTCATGGTGGATAGCTTCACAGTGCTTTTTGTTTAGTTTTGGTTGAAACTTACATTTCGAAACCCAAATTTCGCTTGTCAATATCTCAGTCGTTTTAGCACCAATTACCAAGGCACGAGTTCAGTCTCTTAGCCGTCTGGCGGTACGCCAAGTTCTTGTGGTCAGTCCAGACTACAAAAGGTTTCTCGGACCCCTTCAGCCAATGCCTCCACTCCTCCAGTGCCAGTTTGACGGCGAGGAGTTCTCGGTTTCCCACGTCATAATTCCTGTCCGCGGGTGAAAGCTTCTTGGAGAAGAAGGCGCATGGGTGCAGACGATTGTCAGAAGAAGAAATTTGCGAAAGCACGGCTCCCACCCCAGTGTCGGATGCATCTGTCTCCACAACAAACTGGCGAGTGGGGTCGGGGTGCACCAGGATACGAGCGGAGGAAAACAGGTTCTTAACCTTGACAAATGCTCCCTCCGCTTCGGGACTCCAACAGAATGGCATGGCAGTGGATGTGAGCTTGGTGAGGGGGGAGACAACTTGGCTATATGATCTGATGAATCTCCTGTAGAAATTGGCGAATCCCAAGAAGCGTTGGAGGTGTTTCCGAGAAGAAGGCGTGGGCCAGTCAGTGACTGCCTGAATCTTCTTGGGATCCGCTCTGATCTGTCCCCTCTCCACAATGAACCCAAGGAACTCGACAGTGTCGGTGTGGAAGACACATTTCTCTGCCTTGACAAATGGTTTGTTCTCCAAAAGTCTCTGGAGAACTTGCCTGACGTGAATTTCATGATCCTTGGCATTGGTGGAGTAGATTAAGATGTTGTCGAGGTAAACGAATACGTGTCGACCCAGTAAGTCCCGAAGGACGTCGTTGACGAGCGCCTGGAATACAGCGGGTGCGTTAGTTAGGCCGAACAGCATGACCAGGTACTCAGTGTCCGAGGGAGGTATTGAAGTCTTCCACTCGTCACCTTCTCGAATACGGACCAGATGGTAGGCGTTACGTAGGGTACACTGATCTTGGGTGTGTCCCAACCTCCCACAATAGAAACAGAAATCGGTTGTTCTCTGTCGTCTCCGTTCCTCAGGTGAGATCTTCATCCCTGCACGGGATGTGGATAATAAAGATTATCGCCTGGGGTACGGCTGGCCGGGTAGAACCTGTCTCTCAGTCCGGCGTTGCCTGGCCCGGTTGTCCAAACGAATAGTGGCATGGACGAGTGGGTCGAACTGGGTGATAAGTTTGAGATGCACCAACTCGTCTTGGAGTACCTCACTCAGACTGGCAAGGAACAGGTTCGCTAGAGCCGCAGCATTCCAGTTGGTCGCGGCCGCAAGGGTGCGGAAGTCAATCGAATGATCCGCCGCAGTCTTCCGGCCTTGATGAAGGGCGATCACGCGCTGGAAAGGCTCTTAGTCGCTGGAGGCGTGCTGGAAGACTTTACGGATCTCTTCAGCGAAGACTGGGTACCGGGGAGGGAATGAACCCCCGGACCACACTGCTGTAGCCTAGTCCAATGCTCTCCCCTTGAGTAGCCCCATCACGTAGCCGATCGTCACTGTGATAAGTTTGTGGTTGCTGCCGGAACACAAAGTCACATTGGAGCAGGAACGCCTTGCATCTCTCCGGTTCTCCGCCGAACCTCTCCGGGGGGGTTGTTGTGGCTCCCGGAATTGCCAGGTTCCCATGGGGTTAGCAGGTGGAGGTGCAGGCGGTGTTGCAGGTTGTTCCAAGGAGCGTGGTTGAATGGTGATGGCGAGTCTTCTCATCTCCGCACACAGCTCTCGAATCTCCTGACGAAGTCCGGAGATCCCTTGAGAGTGTTGCTGAACCAGGGCGCCTTGTTACTGAAGGGCATGGAACATGGTCGTTGAGTCAGCGGGGTCCATGCTGGCGAAATTGTTCTGAGACGGGTGCGTGAGGGTTGGACCCGAAACGCGCGACTCAGAAACAGTAGTAAGATAAAGACCCGTCAGGCAAAGTTCATACACAAAAATCCAGCCAAAACCAATGTACAGTACCGAAGGAGAAGACAGTCTCGGAATCGGTACACTATGCAAAAGTCCAGTAACCAGAGTAGCTGTCAGCGGGGCAGAAGTACAGGCAGACGGTAGGCAGGCTCGGGGTCAAAGGCAAAGCAAGAGTCAAGACCGAAGTCCGCTCCGCGGGGCAAAAGTACAAAAAGACAGCAGGCAAAAACTTGTGGTACAGGCAGGCAGTGGTAACAAAACAGAGGTCAGTAACAATGGTCAAAAACAGGCTTGGATCGTAACAAAAGACAGGCTTGAAAAACGCTCAATAGTGCACTGATAAACAGGGGCAACAATTTTGCAAATACAAGACATGAACACTGAGCTTAAATACAGGTGTAGACAGGTGCAGACACTTAGCTTGAGAGCAGCATGCGAATGGAAATCAGGTGTGGAAGGCTGACAAGGTAACAAGATAATTTGTACTCGTTAGTAATAAACCTATCCTGACCTAGCGTTAGTAAATTAGTAAATGACATGTACGAGAAACGTAAGGTAAACATGAACACATGGTTAGAGAATTAGTATGACCCAATCCTGATCTAACGTTAGTAGATGAGTAAATAGACACAGGAGAATAAAACAATTAGCGAAGCATGAGCGACAGCAAGAGAAAGAGAAACAGCATGAACGCAAGGCTGCGGAAAAACATGGAAATGTGTATGCTAACAATGAACGGGAAACGTAACATGAATCAAACATAAAATGTGACATGACAAGACTAGAAAATAACTCGTAACAATAATCAAACATGAAACGTGACATGACATATAAATTAAATGTAACAAGAATAAAACATAAAACGTGGCGTGACTAGACTAAACACAATACGTGACATAAACAAGAAATCTAACAAAGACATGACACGTGACATGACAGTAGATTCGTGAGGGGAGCTGGCTCAACTGTTTGCCTGTTACCTTGATGAGAGCCAAGTTTCTGTCACTGCAAGGTAACGAGCAAAACCTGGTATGGATTTTCAGAGAGGTGGTGTAAGGGGGAGCCGGTTCGGAGGACCAGTCGCGACAGAGAGGGAGAAGGAAGGACAGAAATAAGACAGGGAAAGGGCACGTACCTCTCACTCTCCAGGAGAGCGAACAGACAGAGGCAGTGGAAAACAGAGGAGAAATAATAACGACCCCAAAACTGAGGGGCGAGAACACTCTTGTTCGCTTGAGTGTAGAAAACAAAAGGGGAATTATTTCTCACTCCTAAAACTGGAGTAATACCAAAGAGAAATAAAGGAAGAAAGTAAAACAACCTGGAAAACTGGGCGAACTAAACTCGTGAAGATGAGAGAAAACAAAATAACACAATAGCAAAAATAAATATCTTTCTCTCTCCAAGGAGAGTAGAGCAACAGAAAGATAAAAATAAATAGTAAGGAAAAGCAGTCTCAGAGAGACTAGCACGGGAGATGAGACTGAGGACAACAAAAGCCACAAGAGCAGATACTAAATGCATGAAAGGCAAGTCCCACGTTATCCCAAGCGATGGGGCAAAGTGATCTCCTTAAAATGCAAACCTATACCTTACCGGCAACAAGGGATGCAAAAGATAACAACACCGAAGCACCAGAAGACGAATATCCTGAGCTTATACTGCCGTGCAAAGGCAAAGGGGCGTAACTTCATCTTTGGTCGAAAATTAGTTTTTTACATTTTCGGAACAATAAAGACCCGCTTTATCATGTGGACAAATATCTTGAGTCAATTGTGTTGTTTTTTCGAGAAAATAGTGAGTTGTCTTTGCCGTAACTTCCAAAAGTGCTACAGAAGCCAAGGCAGAAGGACATAACATCAGTTAAGGTTCCTTGCCTTTGTTTCACAGCACTCTGAAACGTTCAAATTGAGTTAAGGTAGCTACTCTGCTTTTGTTTTGCTTGCTGCGCATCAAAGTGGAGTTACTGTTTACGGTGCGGACGTTACCGTGTTCTACCTTTGTATAATATCTGTCACCAAAGTATTTCTGACACACGCACAATAGCTTGAATAAAGTGAAGTTACTGTTTACCGCGCTGAAGTTATGGTGTTTTATCTTGGTATTGTAGGCTATATGTCTGATTTCAGATACACATAGGCAGGCTAAATAAAGTGAAAACATAATGTTGTTGTTAATGAGTTTAACCTAGCCTTAGCCTATATCAGAATGGCCCATTGCTCTCGAGGGAAAATGTTGGTGTAAATAGCTTTGAAACGCCGACACCCAGGCAAAGATAAGAAAGACTAGCCTACTGAAAATAGATTAGATAGGCAATCTACAAAATTACTAGCTTGCGCAAGCAAACGTTAGCTAACGTTACATGCTAGCTAATGAGAGAACTGGAAAACTGCTCCCATATGCAATCAGAATTTCGTTCAAAGAATCCAGGACAAACGAATCCTGCCTGTCAATTCGTGCAACACAACACAGCTGAATGTCTGACCGCCGAATATACCAGCGGTAACGTTAACGGATTACCGAATCGACACACCTGCTTGCGAGAAGTAGGCTACGCACGCATGCAAGCAACGTACAATTAAAACATTAGCCTACCTTTTATAGCCCAGTAAAATATCAATTGTAAAGCACAAGGATGCCCTTCTCTAACGATCAACCAGTTCAATCCAAAACATGACGAGTCTTGAGTAGGCTCTCTCTCACATTCAAAACTCTTACATTCAGCAAAGTAAATCCAGAACACGAGTCTTATCATCTATGTCTGGATTTTCCATGTCTAGTCACCAAAATAATACATCCAATCGCATCTATCCAATCATTCAAGTCCTAAATCTGTCAAAGTGTTAACCAATTGGCTAGATGTTTGTCTTTATTTATATCATAGTGACACTTTTTTCACAATGTAGTACATATTTTACTAATAAATACTGAAACTTAGGCTACATACAACATCAACAACTTTTATCAATGAATCTGAATAATCTCAAATTTTACTGATATTTAACATATTTATCATAGGGCATGATTTGTAACTTGCCATGTTAAGGGGTAGGAAAGAAAATATTGCAAGGTTTTGTTTCAAGTCGATACAAACTTGGGCCTAATGATGCGAGTTAGTAATGCACCATCGAAATACAATCAATGTAATGGAGTACTTAAAAATCCTACAAATTGATTGATTTATTCTCATTCATATTACATTACATTACATTACATTATAGACATTTAGCAGACGCTCTTATCCAGAGCGACGTACATAGTGCATTTCCGAACAAGTAACAAGTGCGTTAAAACAATCCTAAAAAAGGCAAACACGAATCTAAGCGCTAGGCGAGAGTCAGTATGATTGGGAATTATTTTTTATTTTTTTATTTTTTTATATTTTTTTATTTATTTATTTTTTTGGGGGGGGGGGAATACACAATTCTGATAACAATAGTCACAAGGAGGTAGGGAGGGGTGGAGAGAGGTGCAGCTTGAAGAGGTGAGTCTTCAATCTGCGCTTGAAAGCGGTCAGACTTTCTGCTGTTCTGACCTCCACGGGGAGCTCATTCCACCACCGTGGGGCCAGGACAGACAGACGTCGAGACCGGGTGCTAGTATGAAGAGGGGGGGGGGTACCAGTCGTCCTGAGGAGGCGGAACGCAGAGATCTGGCAGGTGTGTAGGGTCTGATGAGCTTTTGGAGGTATGGGGGGGGCAGATCCTCGGACTGCCTGGAAGGCGAGCACCAATGTTTTGAATTTGATGCGGGCCATCACCGGTAGCCAGTGGAGGTCAATGAGCAGGGGGGTGACATGGGAGTATCGGGGGAGGTTGAAGACCAGGCGCGCTGCTGCGTTCTGGATAAGCTGAATGGGTCTAATGGCCGATGCTGGCAAGCCAGCCAGGAGAGAGTTGCAATAGTCCAGGCGGGACAGCACCATCGCTTGGACCAGGAGCTGGGTTGAGTGGGTGGTGAGGAAGGGGCGGATTCTCCTGATGTTGTACAGGAAGAACCTGCATGCCCGGGTTACCACTGCGATGTTCTCGGAGAGGGACAGCCTGTTGTCCATCACGACTCCGAGGTTCCTGACACAGGGCGTTGGGGTCAGTGGAATGTCTCCTAGGGAAATAGAGAGATTGAGAGGGGGAGAGGTTAGAGCAGGAATGTAGATGAGCTCAGTCTTGCCTGGATTGAGCTTGAGATGGTGGTTGTCCATCCAGCTCTGGATGTCTCTCAGGCAAGCGGAGATGCGGGCTGACACCTGAGTGTCAGAGGGTGAGAAGGAGAGAAAGAGTTGAGTATCGTCAGCATAGCAGTGGTAAGAAAGACCATGAGCAGTGATAACAGGGCCAAGGAAAAAAAAAAAAAAAAAGAAGAGGAGGGGACCAAGAACTGAGCCCTGGGGGACTCCTGTGATAAGGGGACGGGGTGCCGATACTTTACCAGCCCAGGCAACCTGGGAGGAGCGTTCGGAGAGGTAGGACTTAATCCAGGCCAGGGCCGAGCCGCCGATCCCCGCTGCAGACAGGGACGACAGGAGGATGGAATGATCTACGGTGTCGAAGGCGGCAGAGAGGTCTAGAAGTAGTAGCACAGAGGAGAGGGAGGCTGCACGAGCTGCATGAAGCATCTCGCTGACGGAGAGGAGTGCGGTCTCCGTTGAGTGGCCAGGTTTGAAGCCGGACTGGTGGGGGTCTAGCAGGTTGTTCTGGGTAAGGAAAGACGACAGTTGGTTAGAAACAGCACGTTCAATTGTTTTGGAAAGAAAAGGAAGAAGAGATACCGGTCTGTAGTTTTGGATGTTGGAGGAGTCCAGCGTAGGTTTTTTAAGGATCGGGGTGATGTGGGCTCTCTTGAAGGATGAGGGGAAGCAGCCAGAGGTCAGGGAGGAGTTCACCAGGGAGGTCACAAACGGGAGGATATCTGGGGTGATTGCCTGGAGGAGAGATGAAGGGATAGGGTCGAGGGCACAAGTAGTGGGACGATGGGAGAGTAGGAGATGGGATACGTCGGTCTCAGAAAGGGGAGAAAAGGTGGAGAAACAGTGGGGGGACACATAAGGGGTAGAGAGAGGAAGAGAGTGGAAAGCAGTGTCTGTGAGGGGAGGGGGAGCGGGGCTGAAGGAGCTGCGGATGTCTACGATCTTCTCATCGAAGAAATCTGCGAAGTCGTCTGCAGTGAACGAGGAATGAGGAGCAGGAGGGGGTTTGCTGAGGAGGGAGGAGAAGATAGAGAACAATTGACGGGGGTTAGAACTGTGTTTGCAAATTTTTGTGTGATAGTACGTTACCTTGGCAGCAGTGATTGCTGTAGAGAATGTCGCTAGGAGAGACTGGTAGGAGGAGAGGTCTGATGCGTCTCTGGATTTCCTCCACTTCCTCTCTGCTGCGCGGAGACCGGCCCTTGAGGTGCGCAGGGCGTCGGACATCCATGGGCAGTTATATTATATTATATTAAGCGGACAGTTGCATGATATATCGCTAGATTTTATCTAGATGTTATCATGTTATTGTTTATATTGTGATCAACAAAAAAGTGAGAGATCAAATGGAAGTTACAACCTTTTGGCATGACCCCTTATCATTTTGTAGACCATACAACGACAACATACCTTAACTTCCGAATAAGGGTCAAAGGTCAAGTTTGAGCTCAGGAGACAAACAACTGCCACATTTCCAATAATCTGCCTACAACTCATTTGGCTGGGCAACAATACAACTTTAAAGCTATTTATCTCAGTTCTACACTCAAGCCAGGTGCATGGGAAAATTACTGTAACAACATGAAACCCCAGAGCGGACTACCGAAAAGTAAGGCAAGGGTGCCATCACAAGGGAAAACGACCGCCAAAAAAAACCAAGCTGTAAAAACCGTGACAGGTAGCTACTTTCCCGCAGTGAAAGCGGAATGGATTCATTTGGAGATGTGACTCGTCTCTGTCCTGAGGAGATTGATCCATCTAGGATTGTTATACAGACTTCTCAGAACGACACAACCTAGATTTCTTTACCACTCTGTCTTTGAGGTAGGATATCATAGGTAATTCAGCCCATTAAATTGCTGATTGTTTGCAGGCTTCCAGATTGATAGACAATTTTGTTGTGGAAATAATTATTTAACCTATGAAACTGTGAAATATGCATAAGTTGGTGTAAATTACATCGGTGTGAAACAGGCTTGCTAACTATATGCTATCATAGCTGATGATCAGCCAAAATTGTGTGCATGTGCCATTACTTCGTGTCCATAAACGATTTAATGGTAACATTAGTTAAAATGTTCACACAGTGATGAGCATCCTCCATTTTTTACAGAGCAAGAGGACAGAGGATGACCAGCAGGTCATAGGAGGAGAAAGGAGAGAGGAGGACGAGCTTGTAAATTGTATGGATTTCTGCTTGCAAACTATTAGCCAGCCATACACGTATATACTGTAGCTAGCTACATTAACTAGCAGCAAGTGTAGATCTGTTCTTAATGGTTATAGTAGCTAGTGTTTTAAATGAACAATTCCCTGTTTGGAGTAATATTAATAAATATGTTGAGCTTCATTCAGTGACATTCATATAATATATTATAACATGGAATTTAAATTTAAAAATTCATACAGTAAAAGGTCTTTAGACAAGTAGGCCTATGGCATGTCATCAGAGTTCGCATTGAAGCCAGTTCTGTGTTCATAAACATTTGTTGCTTTCCTAGATGCGAGATGAAGGGACGTCAGAACAGGGTCAAGTGGTGGCCAAGTGAGACACAGGTAATGGAAATATCACAGACAGCTCACAAGTGTAGAATAACTGAATACATTTAAATGGCTATTCAGGCTCAAAGTGTACTTGGATTACAGTTCCATTTGCTACTTCACTCATACCATGTGATCTCTCTCTTAAGATAAGTAAGCCTAAATAGGCCTGTAGATATAAATGTAAAATGAGTTTATCGCTGAAGCATTTTAAGCTACATGCAAAGATTACTTTCCTAAGTAAAGTGGAATCTTATGATAACAATGTGAAGGTATAGAATTTCATTTGTGTTTTAAAAAAAAATACTTTCGGGGGAGCATGCCCCCGAACTCCCCTAGCATTTCAGTGTGTCCCCCAGGTTCAAAATCACTCATATGCCCCTGAGGCGGGGCCTGTCCTATTGGCTGCAGTGTCGGCCAGGGTCAGAATGAATGTGTTAAAGGCGCGACTACGTCGGTGATGATTTCTCGGCGAGTCCCATATTATGCTGATTATCCTGAGAAGGAAATAAATGATGCTTTTTTAGAATTTTGTAAAATTTTAACTGAACTGTGAGTGCTGTTCTCCTAATGACAAAAAGGGGGAGTGTGGAAGTTTCAGTGATTATAACAATTTTAATTATATAACCTGTATAACCTCAGTGCTTTGTGACCTCGCTCTGGGCCTAGTTTGCATGCTGCCAAGAGCTGAGAACTGTGAGCAGGATAATTGACTGAAGGAATGCTTTGAGTGTGTGAACAGAGGGAACTGCTTGGAACCGAAACCATAATACAACTCTTCTCCCACCTGTGTCTGTATGAGTGTCAGGAACCAGGGCTGTAAGGCCTTGGGTCAGGGGGGACTAAGGATGATAACAAAGTTAATGTTCCCAAAACAATTAAGGTTGAGAAAGGAGGACAGTCTCTATCATCTTTTGGATAACCAAAGTAAGAAGGCTTGTTTTGTGAAACATCAGAATGGACACTGACTACCCAATACCCAATTACCCGATTAAATACCCAATCCGATGTTACACATCATTTATTGTCTGGGACAATCCGTTTGAGAAATATAAAACATCATTACACCGGTATGAAATGGTGATGCGTAATACCCGCCACACTCTGCTAACCTGTCTCATTCATTACAGTTCATTTTGGTTTAATTGTAAATAAATTACAGCCATCTGTGACAGAATTTCTAGTTTTATTAGTTTCGTTTTACGCAAGCAACTTAGAATGTACATTCACTCATGAGGCGTAATAGTTGTTTCCTGTTATTTTCGGAAGTTTTTACTAATTTACTAACTCGTCAGCATGGCAAGAGAAAATCCTCACCTTCTGACATGGATTTTGGAAGTGGTTCAGAAGATACCATAGCATTGATTCTGTTGGAGAATATGCCTGAGGGATATGCATGATTTTTATCCTTGATATGTAAGTATTCTGCTTGTGATATTTCAAATATGTACATTAGTTTCTCCACTCTGTCACAGTGTTGTGCCATATCTTCGGTATTATTATGTATGCATTTTGAGTGCATATCACATAATGTAGGGTAAGCATTCTTAGGTGGCTCAGTCATGCTTTATTGTCCCTTAAGCTAGGACATTTGCCAATGGTGGAATATTATTTTATTGCAATGTTATCATACATAATATACACTGTGCCGTATTAGTATATCCCTGGGCAATACTTGTCGCTTAGCCCCTTTGTGCAGTGACCCTAGTGGCGTAGACCCTGGAGTCTCCATCAAAAACATCCTACTGTACCACGTCAGAAAGTGAGTTACCATAGAAAACTGCATATCGCCTTCATCAGTGCGAGTTGGACTATTATTTGGCAAAATATGAAGTTCCTACGTGCTACCGTTCTTCCGTATTTCATAAAAGTATATCGACCACTCTACAGTGTGATCTACATGAAAGCGAATCGGGTTGAAGATGCTGGACATTGAAATATATTTAGGAGTTGGCCACGGTTCTTCTTTAACCACCAAAAACATGTATACTATCACAGCAAAAACACATCAGGTCCTGGATATAGATAAATTTGCCTGCTCACTTATTAGAGTGAATTTCTGTCATCATCACATAATTTCCTTATAAAGTATAATAAAGTCACAACCTTACCTGCATTATTAAAGCCAGATATGTCCTTTCTAAGATTATATAGTTATTTTCTGCCTATATGTGTACGTTTCAACATGGGCGAAATCTCAAAAAGTCATCTGCAGAACATTACACAATTCAAATTGGGAGTAGTAATGTCTTGAAACTAATTGCAATTGATTGACATCCTTAATATCCAAAAAGAACGCATTCTAAGCTTTCCAAAGAGGTATAATCATTAGTCATATAATCATGGGAGCGATTGTCAGAGCTGTGCGTGTCACGATCGTATTTCAAAACAACACGCGCCGTTAAGCATCTGTATCTCTGTGGTTTTGCACAAAGGAGCGCATATGCATCGCTAGTGAACTCCGGTGAGAAATCGTTTTGTTTGTACAATGGCGAAGTGAAAAAAACATTTTCAGTGCTTGGAACTGCTGGATGCTGTATTCTGCTGGATGCTGAATGCCTCTGGATTCCGATGAGGATATTTACATCCATGACTCTTCATCTGAAGCAGACTGCATGGATTCCATAGCTTTGTGTACAAGGTGTGTGTGTGCATGTGTGTTTTATGGTGTTCATAATAGTATAGCTAGCTAGCCACAGAAAGGTTGTGTTATTATTGTGTACGATGTCACAGAGTTTTACATTAGTGGTGCTGAATTCAGAATGAAAGGACCTGTAGTCTCTCTTATTCTGGTTTAATTTAGTTAAACTATAAGATCAGCCTTTATAAGGCTCAATGATTGGAAAAACATCCCCGCCTGAGACAACTTGGATTTGTATACCATAAGTAATGACAATGGTGGTGAGCTGTCAATCTATTATGGCTAGACTGTAACTTTACTGGGAATTTATACTACACTAGCATAGAAGCTTTCATGTGTGGCCTAGCCATTCATTACGTTGGGTGAAACAGCATACCTAATATAGGGACATAAATGACATGGCAGCGAGTTTTCCCGTACAGTAAACCATGGGCTGGCATATGTTTTTATAGGAGATAATTATAGTAGCTGTAATAGTAATACAGACATGCTCAAATTTGTTGGTACCCCTGGTAAAGATGAGTAAAAAATTCACTGTTTGGTGAATTAGCTTAATCTCACACTGAAAAAAATTGAAAAATCCATCCTTTAATCAACGTTCATTTATTATGAGAAAAATAAATCCCTCATCAAGAAATAGTTATTTTTAACAAAACCATGTTGGCCACAATTACTGGCACCCCTGCATTTATACACTGCTCAAAAAAATGAAGGGAACACTTAATCATCACAGTACAACACAAAGTCAATTAAACCAAACCGGTTATGCTGGTGCAGGCAGCATAACATTCGCCACGGTATCTCCAGACTATTTCACGTCTGTCACATGTGCTCAGTGTGAACCTGCTCTCATCTGTGAAGAGAACGGGGCGCCAATGGCGAACCTGCCAATTCTGGTGTTCTCTGGCAAATGCCAATCGAGCTGCACGGTGCTGGGCTGTGAGCACAGGTCCCACTACAGGATGTCGGGCCCTCATACCACCCTCATGGATTCTGTTTCTGACAGTTTGGTCAGAAATATGCACACGAGTAGCCCGCTGGAGGTAATTTTGTAGGGCTCTGGCAGTGCTCCTCCTGTTCCTCCTCACACAAAGGAGCAGATACCGGTCCTGCTGGGTTGTTGCCTTTCTACGGCCCTGTCCAGCTCTCCTCGTGTAATGGCCTGTCTCCTGGTATCTCCTCCACGCTCTTGAAACTGTGCTGGGAGACACAGCAAACCTTCTTGCGATGGCACATATGGATGTGCCACCCTGGAGGAGCTGGACTACCTGTGCAACCTGAATGGGCTGCAGGTACCGCCTCATGCTACCAGTAGTGACAAGGGCACTAGCAAAGTGCAAAACTAGAGAAAAATCAGTCAGGAAGGATAAGGAGAGCGAAATGGTCTGTGGCCACCACCTGCAAAACCATTTACTTTTTGGGGGTTGTCTTGCTGTTGCCTCTCCTGTCCATCTGTTGTCACTTTCATTTGCACCAAAGCAGGTGAAATTGACTCACAATCGTTTACGCTTCCTAACTGGACAGATCGATATCCCAGAAGTTTAATTGACGTGTTATACTGTGTTGATTAAGTGTTCCCTTCATTTCTTTGAGCAGTGTATAGGGAATAAAGTATTAATTTTTTATATTTGGTTGCATATCCTTTGCATGCCATGACTTCCTGATGTCTGTGACCCAACAACATCAAAAGACTCTTGATATCTTATTTTCTGGTACTCTTACGAGCTATACTAAATGTCTCTGCATTTGTATGGATTTCTATGGGAATTAGGGGGTGGGATTTAGCTGTAAATTACACTGGAACAGTATGGAACACATAGTTGGCTAAATGACTATAAGTTATCAAGGGTCTGATGTATCAAACAAGCCTTAAACCATCACTCTGCTCCCAGAAATACAGTAGATATGGATGGATAACATGAATGGTTTCTTCTCCTGATGTATTTTTCCATCGAGTTCAATCGGAAAATTTGTCAGGAGAAACAACCCTTAAAGTGATCCATCCATATCTATTGCATATCTGGCAGCAGAGTGATAGTTTGAGGCTTGTTTGATACGTCAGACCCTTGATGACTTAGAGCCATTTAGCCAACCATGTGTTACATACTGTTCCAGTGCAATTTACAGCTAAATCTAGTCTCACCCCCGAATTCCCATAAAGGTCAATTGAAATGCAGAGACATTTAGTATCGCTTGTAAGAGTACCAGAAAATAAGATATCAAGATTTTTTTGATGTTGTTGGGTCACAGACATCAATAATTCATGGCATGCAAAGGATATGTGACCAAATATTAAAAATGAATACTTCATTCTATATATAAATGCAGGGGTGCCAATAATTGTGGTCAACGTGGTTTTGTTAAAAATAATTATTGCTTGATGAGGGTTTTTTTTTCTCATAATAAATGGATGTCAATTAAAGGTTGGATTTTTCAAGTTTTTTCAGTGTGAGATTAAACTAATTCACCAGTGATTTTTTTTTACAACCCTTTTTACTCATCTTTACCAGTGGTACCAACAAATTTGACCACGTCTGTAGCTGTAGTAATTCATATGATGCTGTAAATTATGTGCATGTTCTCATACATTGTTAGTCTGACTGGTTGGTAATAAATTACCTTTTATGATGAGAACAGGGCTGTGTTGAACATTTCTGGCACTGGAAACTAAACTGAGACAAAGAAATGTATTATCTGAGGGTCATTCCCCTCTAATTGCCTCTTCATAGGACATAATAATATGCTTCAAATGGATAATAAAGCTGTGTTCATGTTTGGATAGTTTTGG
This sequence comes from Ilyophis sp. 1 JC-2022, assembly GCA_022702515.1. Classification (NCBI taxonomy): domain Eukaryota; kingdom Metazoa; phylum Chordata; class Actinopteri; order Anguilliformes; family Synaphobranchidae; genus Ilyophis; species Ilyophis sp. 1 JC-2022. The sequence continues at coordinate 36,916,466 of CM040400.1, forward strand.
ATACTTTGCATATGTTTCCATGGGTTTGGAAAGGTTTGGTTAGGTTTTTGTACACCTATAACCGTTCCCCTAAGTTTAACCTTATTCACATATTTGACTCTCAGGTGTACACTGTAAACTAGAGTGGTGGAACTTTGTTTTTCACCAGGGGTTGTGCATTCACTGCCCATAATTTACATGAGTTATGATCATTTAAGGAATCATAATAAATTACCAGGGTCTTCTTTAATTTAAGCCATTATTGGTGTTTGTCTTACATTGATATCTGGAGTTATAAAGCTTTCAAGAGAACGGTACAATCAGACAAAAATGGGCAAAATTAAGCCTCTGCGCAAAGGGGTTAGGGCATGGAAAATACTCATTCAAATTTACCTGCGCATATATGCTAGATGAATGTAAAGTATGAATGTGTATATACTTTATAATGGACAAGAAATATTTTGTTAATTTTATGACAGGCTTTGGATAGGTTTTTGGACCCATAGATATCTATCCCCTTATACTGATGAAAAGCTATTCCCACTTGAAAATGATGCAAAAGTGAGTTTTATGAACCAAAACAGTTGATTTGTAGTAAAATATATGATTATTTTATGATTTGCAGCAGTGCACATTTTAGCCATTTTGGATACATTTGGAGACACTAACACTGCCTTCTCACAGCGAACAACTTAGTCGCCCAGTTGCCGGAAGTCCATGAATTTTCTATGAAGCTGAGCGACGGTCCGCGACCTGAGCAACTAGGCAACCAAAATCGCCTGATAAATGTTGCCCGCAGTTAAACATTTGAGCGACCATCGGCCGTAACAGCCAATCAGAGTTCCACGCTTCATATTTCTCCAACCGACACGAAACCATTTTGTGAATAATTTTTTCCATCCGATTTCACTCAAATTGCAGCAATGGAACAGCAGCTAATAATAATGGTCCAAGCCTACCCCGTCCTGTTCAATGTATAACATAACCTTAAAGGATATATGTGGCTTGGTGTACCAATATCACATTGAGCCCAAACTACATGTTGAGTTTTATACATAAATCTATCTATCTACATATCTAGATATATAGATAAAGATCGCTAGCTCGCGACGAAGATAGATATAGCCTATCACTAGCTAGCGAGAACTCATAATTATCAATGTCATGACATAACTATAAAGAAGAGGATGCATCGCAAATATGTCTTTGTTATATGTAGGCTACTGCCGTTGTTTCTCTTCATCAAAAAATTGTAGCTGCATAAGCTGACTTGGATGACACAACAGAAAGCTCTTGCCCCGCCCCCAGCCTAGTAGACTTGACTGACCCAGCGACCAAGTTTCTCGCTGTGAGAATGCGGAGTAAGGGACAACAGGGTACAATGCCTATATTTTACATCATTGGAGCACTGTATATCATCCATCCATTCCTGAGTTTATGATCCAGGAAACGTATAGTTTTCCCTGTTTCACATACAATGGGGGAAATAAGTATTGGACACGTCAACAATTTTATTATCAAACATATTTCCAATGTAGCTATTCACATGAGATTTTGACCAGACATTGGTATTAACTCAATAAAACTACACAGCTAAAGAAATTGTAACGTTCCAATTCTTTAAAAAAAGTTATGTGCAATAAAGTGAAATGACACAGGAAAAAAGTATTGAACACGCTAAATTAAATGTATTTAATACTTGGTAGAAAAGCCATAATTTTTTTATTTGGTTGCATATCCTTTGCATGCCATGACTTTATGATGTCTGTGACCCAACAACATCAAATGGCTCTTGATATCTTCTTTGCTGGTACTCTTACAAGCGATACTATAACAGCTCTGCATTTGAATGGATCTCTATGGGAATTGGGGGGTGAGACAAGATTTAGCTGTAAATTACACTGGAACAGTATAGAACACATGGTTGGCTAAGTGGCTCTAAGTCATCAAGGGTCTGATGTATTAAACAAGCCTTTAACCATCACTCTGCTGCCAGTAATACAGTAGATATGGATGGATAACTTGAAGGGTTTCTTCTCCTGACTTATTTTTCCATAGAGTTCAATAGGAAAATCTGTCAGGAGAAACAACCCTTTTTTGTTGCAAGTTTTTTTTTGCATTTGTGGCACTTTATTTTGACCTAAATTATGAAACTAAGTAGTTTAATTTAAGCCATTTACCAAGTTTTTGTGATGTTCACATCTGCGGCTCTATCTTGATGATCATCGTGCTGGGTCTAAACGCATGGCATTAAGTGAATTTAGGGCGTGTCCAAGTCCACTTTTTCTATTTAGACGGCCTGTTTTTTGAGCGCTAAGCACAGCGCAACGTGTAAATGGACTGAACTTAGTCTCTTCATTAATTATAGGTGTGTCTTGGGTGTAACATGCAATAAACTAATCAAAATGTCATATCCCATTCCTTTTAAAAGCCTGCTTTTCCACCTTGGTGGATTGCTTATATGATGGCGAAACAGACATCCTTGTGCGTGTGTAGTGCAAGCAAGTAATAGGCTATACTGCCCTACAAAGGCAAAAGGCCGTAACTTCCCAGAGTGTAGAACTGAGAACAAAGGGCCAGTTGTTCAAAAAATTTAATCTGGATCAAAATTATCCGGATTTGGAAATCCCATTTTATGCTATCCAGGATCAGGTAATCCGTCTTAGTTTCATGCCGGTTTTTCAAAGCAACATTGGATTGGATCACCCTGATCCAGATACACAGTTTTCAAGATTACCAAATCCGGATTACTAGTACTCTAAATGGGACAACATTTCACAATGTGGACTACCAGCTATGTAAAGAAGAACAGGTAGAAGAGCCAACATGGTCATTTTAAGTGTTTCTTATTTTGAGACAAAATACAAAAATAACATAAACATCCACTTCCATTTATAATTTATTTTATGACCCCTGAGCCACAACAAATAAAAAACAAATATTAACAAATACATCGTGGATATTTTGAAAACGTCAATCCCTGCTTTTAGGAGGCGGATCTGAAGTTTCGCCTTGGTTTGCAGCAGTTTTGTCAGCTTGATTTGTTCCTTTGCCAGGAGTATCTGTACTTCTGCTCTTTCAGTTTCTCATTTAACAAGTGATTCATAGGCATCATCATTATTTGGCAAAGGACGCTTCAAGCCTCTTTTCTGAGCTCCTGTGACTGCTGGCTCTACCAGTGAGGATCCAGGTTGTTCTTCAGTAAAAGGGCTGAGATCCAGAATAAATGTTTCCTCTGCATTATCAGGAACTGGCTCACTGTCCTCTACAATCGTAGGCTCACCATCCCCTACAACACCTTGAATCCCATGCAGAGCTGTAGAGTTCTCACCTCCAATAATGTCCAGAACCACATCTGAGTATTCACCTTTCTTAAAGGGTTTGTTGCCTGTTTGGGTATATTTTGCTTCAGCAAGGTCCTTTGTTGCTCTGGCTCTCAGATTCTTCCATCTGAATTTCACTTGCTCCAAGATCCTCTTCTGGCCAGACCCCATTGCATTTACATTCTGGGTGATTTCAACCCAAATGTCTTTCTTCCTTCTGTTAGTCACCATTCCACCTGCAACAGAAATTCCTACTATTGAGGCATAATGGCACTTAACACCCTCCAGCAGTGCATTGGTTTCTGCAACAGTGAAATTAGGTCCTTTTGAGTCCATGGTTCCACCTCATCTGTTGTAGTGAACATAGTAGCCTATTTATAGGCCTTGGGCATTATTGGTTTATTTGAACACAAGCCAAAGCACGTCAGCTAATCAGTGGGTGGGTATTTGACAGCTATCTTATATTCAGCCTCTCTCAGAGGACTAACAGAGAGGCACTGGCATGGCAGGTATTGTTCATCGCTACCACCATTTTGGTGGAAGAAGATACCGTCAAAGGGTGTATGTTGAGCGTGCAAAACCACTGGAGCAATACACCACTGAAGAACTGTATGCTCGCTTTCGCTTTGGGAATGCTGATATTAAGTACATTGCAGACCTTGTCAGGCCAACACTTCAACGGAGAACCCGAAGGAGTCACAGTCTGTCTGTGGATGAACAGGTCCTCATTGCTCTGCGCTTCTATGCATCTGGGACTTTCTACCAAGTTGTTGGTGACAATATAGGAGTGGACAAATCAACTGTGAGTGATGTAGTGAAAGCTGTGTCAATTGCATTGGCCAGCCTGGTCAATCAGTTTGTTTCACTTCCAAAGGTTGACCAGATTGCCCAGACCAAGCACAAGTTTTATCTTTTGGGGAACATGCCCAATACTATTGGGGTTATTGACTGCACTCATGTGCATATACAAGCACCTCATGAGAGGGATTGGGAGTACATCAACCGAAAGGGGAGGCGCAGCATCAACATCCAACTTGTGGGCGACGCTGACCTCATCATCACAAACTGCGTTGTGAAGTGGCCTGGGTCTGTTCATGATGCACGTATCCTGAGGGAAAGTGCTTTATACAGAGAGCTCCAAACCAACCGACCGGATGGCATAATATTAGGAGACAGTGCCTATCCACTCCTACCATGGCTGATGACTCTTTTTCTTGCAGCAACCACACCTGCACAGGCACGCTTCAACACAGCTCATTGCAAAACAAGATGTGCAATTGAGCGTTTAAATGGAGTTCTGAAGAGACGCTTTGCATGCCTTAACTACTTGCGAGTGGAACCACAGGGAGCATGCAACATAATACTTGCGTGTATTGTCCTGCACAACATAGCTTCCAGGCGCAATGTCCCTCTCTGTGATAATGTTGATGATGCACCTGAGCCTGATGAAGAACCAGACCAACCTCTGCCGTTCAGTCAGAATGAGGGACTGACTGGACGTGTAGTGAGGGATGCAATTGTTAGAAATTATTTTTGACAGGTTCATCTCTGATGATTGTTTCTTTGAAATGAATATACAGTGATGATGACAGAAAAATGAAATATATTATTTTTGTTTGTTATTGGAATCTGTTTGGGGGATCATTTTTATTTTATTTTTACTTTACTATACTGAAAGGCTTAATTGGTAGTCTGTCTACTTTATCACTGTAACAGTTACACAAGTCAAGTGCAAAATATAAATAAAAGTATATACACTAAATGATACAAATGTTGTATTATTTGACCAATTTTAAAGTTTTACTACATTTTCTCCCTGAAATCCACCCTGAAATCCTACCCCCTGTTGGGATCAGGATAATCCTGTTTTTTTGGATCAAAGTTATCCAAATCCCACAGGAAAGTTTTGAACAACACAAACTGAAGGTTTGATCCAGATTTAAACTAGGATTGGATTACGTGATCTAATCCGATTTCAGAATCCTTCTTTCCCTTTTGAACAACCCATTTTCAAGATTTGATCCAATCCGATCACCAAAATCCGATCAGATTACCTTTGAACAACTGGCCCAATGGCTTTAAAGTTGTATTGTTGCCCAGCCAAATGAGTTGTAGGCAGATTACTGGAAATGTGGCAGTTGTTTGTCTTTTTATGAAGTTATTTTATGTAAATATTAATCCTGAGCTCAAACTTGACCTTTGACCCTTATTCGGACGTTAAGGTATTTTGTCGTTGTATGGTCTACAAAATGATAAGGCCAAAGCAAAAGGCTGTAACTTCCATTTGATCTCTCACTTTTTTGTTGATCACAATATAAACAATAACATGATAACATCTAGATAAAATCTAGCGATATATCATGCAACTGTCCACATAATATAGTATGAATGAGAATAAATCAATCAATTTGTAGGATTTTTAAGTACTCCATTACTTTGATTGTCTTTCGATGGTGCATTACTAACTAATTACTAACATCATTAGGCCCAAGTTTGTATCGACGTGTATCAAAACCTTGCAATATTTTCTTTCCTTCCCCCATAACATGGCAAGTTGCAAATCATGCCCTACGATAAATATGTTAAATATCAGTAAAATTTTAGATTATTCAGATTCATTGATAAAGGTTGTTGATGTTGTATGTAGCCTAAGTTTCAGTATTTATTAGTAAAATATGTACTACATTGTGAAAGTGTCACTATGATATAAATAAAGACAAAAATATAGCCAATTGGTTAACACTTTGACAGATTTAGGACTTGAATGATTGGATAGATGCGATTGGATGTATTATTTTGGTGACTAGACATGGAAAATCCAGACATAGATGATAAGACTCGCGTTCTGGATTTACTTTGCTGAATGTAAGAGTTTTGAATGTGAGAGAGAGCCTACTCAAGACTCGTCATGTTTTGGATTTAACTGGTTGATCGTGAGAGAAGGGCATCCTTGTGCTTTACAGTTGATATTTTACTGGGCTATAAAAGGTAGGCTAACGTTTTAATTGTGCGTTGCTTGCATGCGTGCGTAGCCTACTTCTCGCAAGCAGGTGTGTCGATTCGGTAATCCGTTAACGTTACCGCTGTTATATTCGGCAGTCAGACATTCAGCCGTGTTGTGTTGCACGAATTGACAGGCAGGATTCGTTTGTCCTGGATTCTTTGAACGAAATTCTGATTGCATATGGGATAGGGGTGGGATGCATCGATCCGAATGTGTAAATACAACTGCATCGATCTGTAAGATTCGAATCGATAAGCATCGATTAATATCGCATTTTAAATGAATGTGCACTTGTATTCATTTATTTTAAAAAAATTTAAAATATATATTTCTGAGACACGACTACTTTTAAAACTGTTTTGACCAGCTTCAATCCATGTTTCTGCTCCAACCCCCTCGTAAGCGTGAGTTGAAAGCAGGGACAGGCGGGAATCAAGCGACAATGAGACGGACAAATCTGAGCGAAATGGCTAGCTGCGTGCTCGCTGAGTGCGACAAAAGAGACAGAAACTTACAGAATTTGCGATGTTCCGAACAGAAAATCAGTGGTATGGAAGCATTTCGGGTTTAGAAAAAAGGAGGGTGTACTTGACAAAACCGCTGCAATATGCAAGATCTGCCAAGTAGAAATCAGATACACAGGCAACACCACAAACATGATAAACCATTTGAGCCGACGATACACAATTGACGTGAAGGACAGCAAGCGCGTTAGCAAGCTGGTTAGCAAGGTAAACTCACGAGTCATTGACACTTCCCCTGAGTTTCCTGGAGAAATGGCCAAACAGTTCTATTTTTTTGTATAATTGTTTTTATTAGTTTTTATACACATACCGTGTACAGACAGTTAATTGTAAAGTGCTTTCTGATATTTAAATTTAAACCATTTTCTATTCAAAATCAAGTAGACGTTAGAGACAAAAAACAAAAATAGTAAGACTATTTCCAATGTCTTACGTTCAATTATTTATTACTACGTTAACTGTCCGATTCACTTAATGAATGTCGTGGAACCTAGATACACCATACCATGCAGAAAACATTTGAGTGAAAAATGTATACCTGCTCTGTATGAAGAGGTGAAGAAAACTGGTCGACTGTCCTTGCAAAACGCTACGAGAGTAGCTTTAACTACGGATGGATGGGCATCTTGCTCCACCGAAGGTCTAGATCAGTGGTTCTTAACCTTATTGTAGGTACTGAACCCTGCAAGCTTCATCAGTGCATTCACCAAACCCTTCTGACAAAAACGGCCCGACATTGCTCGTGTGAACCGTATACTGTGTGTGTCTTGACCCCTGCCGAACCCCTGAGACTGACTCAACGAACCCCTGGGGTTCGATCGAACCCAGGTTAAGAACCACTGGTCTAGATCTTACTAAGATTTAGGAAAGTACTATGCATGACACTAACCTATAGGCTATTTCATTTTTCTTGGCCCAGTTTAGTAATTGTTATACATTTTGCCATTTTAATTTTGTAAATAAAGGAAATGTATTAGGGTACCATGTCTGACACTGTTTGAAAAACAATAACCTAAATAGGGCAACTTTAGAAAATACACTGTTAGTCATGTTTATTGCTGCATTATTTGCTGTAGACAGCTGCAAAATGTATGGCATGCCTTAACAATAAACATAATGCTGTGAACTTGGCGTAAGGTTCTAATTGAATATTTAATTACTGCTGAATGTATCGGTATCAAATCACATTAGCATACCTATTAAATTTTTTTAAAGTATCAAAATGAATCGAACCGAATCTTATCGAATCGAATCGTGGTCAAACGTAAGATGTTATGATGCATCGAACCTTTGCCTAAAGAATCGTAATCGAATCGAATCGTTATGGGATTGAATCGTCCCACCCCTAATATGGGAGCAGTTTTCCAGTTCTCTCATTAGCTAGCATGTGACGTTAGCTAACGTTTGCTCGCGCAAACTAGTAATTTTGTAGATTGCCTATCTAATCTACTTTCAGTAGGCTAGTCTTTCTTATCTTTGCCTGGGTGTCGGCATTTCAAAGCTATTTACTCCAACATTTTCCCTCGAGAGCAATAGGCCATTCTGATATAGGCAAAGCCTAGGTTAGACTCATTAACAACAACAACAATATGTTTTCACTTTACTCAGTCTGCCTATGTATATCTGAAATGCTTCAGTGATGGACATATAGCCTACAATACCAAGATAAAACTCCAGAACGTGGTGACGTGCAGCAAGCAAAACAAAGGCAGAGTAGCTACCTTAACTCAACTCGAACGTTTCAGAGTGCCGTGAAACAAAAGCAAGGAACCTTAACTGATGTTACGTCCTTCTGCCTTGGCTTCAGTAGCACTTTTGGAAGTTACGGCAAAGACAACCCACTATTTTCTCGAAAAAACAACACAATTGACAATTGATATTTGTCCACATGATAAAGCGGGTCTTTATTGTTCCGAAAATGTAAAAAACTAATTTTCAAAGACCAAAGATGAAGTTAAGCCCCTTTGCACGGCAGTATATAGATCCATAGTATGATCAATATTATTCAGACAAACCATTATGACGCGTTTTGATATACACAATGATAATCTTTAACATTAGGGTTTAACACCGGCACGGGTTTCCGGTAATTCCCGGCAGTGCTGTTATATTAGAAAATATAGCCTATGCGGCTAAATGTCATTAAAAGTACTTGCAACAGCGGAGAATAAGCTACCAGAATGGCTTCCGTTTCACCTTAGAAAATGCCAAATTAGCCTGCTTGTTTAACGAATTTCGTTTGATTATACAATGAAGCATTGTCAAGCATCAATTCCATGAGGCTGTTCTCATGGAGTTCTCAAAGTTCAAGCTTCATCCGAAGTTCATTATGTGCATTATAATATTGATTAATAACATAAATACCGTTATTTTGCCTTAATGATGACACGACTAAATACACTAAAGCATGCATATTTCCCCTTGTTTTATAATGTCCTGCTTATGGAAATGTGACCAACCTGTCTTACTGGTAGCGTAAAGTCCCAGGAAGTGCAATTTACAGCAAGGGAAACCTGCTCCTGCATGAAGTTAAAGCACACATGCAGAGAATGGCATTACATTTTTTTCTGAATTAATTGGGTAATGTTCTGCAAATTTGTTTTCGTTTCTAATTAGACTCTTAGTTCTCTTTCAAATCGTTTCAGCTGAGAGTATGGAAACCTTGTCACTGTAATTTAAAAAATATGAAGGACGAAGAATAAGGTTAGAATTCAGTTAACATGGTGAAATCTTTATAAATGTATAAAAGTTTTTTAACCGTAGGCTATAGAAAAGATTTTATGCGAATCCGGGGGACTGTAGCATAGGCTATTTCAAAAACAATAGCCTACACTGGACAAGGTTTTGAACTTTTTTCAGTCAAAACCAAAACCATTACTTACAGGCTGTAGGCCTAGATCAGGGGTAGGCAACCCTGGTCCTGGAGAGCCGCAGGGTATGCTGGTTTTTGTTGTTACTCGCCACTTAATTGATCAATTAAAGCAGTTGATTACACAGTTAACTCACCTCACCTGGTTTTTTTGGTCTAAGTAGTTGCTGTATTTAAGGTGAATACAAAAACCAGCAGACCCTGCGGCTCTCCAGGACCAGGGTTGCCTACCCCTGGCCTAGATGAAGTGAGCTGTATTGTAATGACATCTGAAGCGCATTTTCAGAACTGAAATGTCCGGCATCTGTTGCAGTGCGAGAATTTTCCTTTGAATAACAATTCACGCATTAGGCTTGATATAGGTGTTATCAGCAAAGTTTTTAATGGATAGCTGTTGTCCCGTTACAGAAGATTGTCCCCCCAGAAGATTAGGCCTACAGGAATTATTGGCAAATATAGGCTAAATCATAGCTTGATCCAGGATAATTGCGAATGGCCTATACATGTAACCTTACACATATCATCGCACATCGCCTGGATGTTGATAGAGTGCCCAGCTAGCCTACGGACCTGTGCCGATTCCGGTGTAGTATAATCCATAGAATAATCCTTTCACCGCCCCGTCGGGAGGAGTCGGGATCATTCCACTACAAATTATTCAAACTTTCTCTCAATTAGACACTACATTCCAGAGTCTGGCATAACGTAATTTATTGTATATAAATTCGCATGAATATACATACCCAGGCTGATCGGCTAGACATACATATTTTAAACAATATTACAACACTCTCAATCACACAGTCCAGTCTTAGTCCGTCAATATCATGCTCACCCACAAGACGTAAACACCGTTCCGTTGATGACAGAGACAGAACAAAACTAGCACTGGGCCAACTCAGATGACCCCGCTATATGCGTCTTTCAAACCACACCCCACGTGCCTTAAGGTTTGAAAGCGCCTCCCCCCTGGGGAATATATTCCACAGTCTGCAGCGGTCTCTGCTGGTCTTATTTAGCATTACAATTGGCCTTTGTCTTATATTATACTTTAAATGAAATAGCATGATTTAATTATATCAAAGACAGTCTGGCCATGGTTTGACCATAGTTGTTAATTACATAATAATACCCTGCTATGATGGGTTATATAATACTAGCTATAAACCTTCTAATGTTATTCATCACAGGTATGTATAATTATAAACCAAGCATAACACCTTCCTTTGTGATTTGAAACATTATCTGTACTAACATATTCTTTTATACTAACGGGTTGTGGATGAAGAAAGATAACTTATTTGTCAAATGTATTTTATACTAAATGTTTGTTGCAGAACAAAGGACATGTTTTCCTTGAGTTTACCAAACTCTATTAGCTGCTGAAACTGCACACACACACACATTTCCAAGCCTAGGGGGCCAGATGTCTTTTTAATGACCGGGCCTCAAGGCATTCTTGGGAAGATCCACACCCTATCTCTTCGGCCGATCTAGGACCATAAATGTGTCCCTTGTGAGTGTGTGTATGCAGGTGTGAATGGGTCCTTTTACCTCCTTATCGAGATAAGTATATCACTCTGATGTTTGAATATACAAATGTAACTGAAATAGTCTCTGATTGTTCTACCATATGGCTTTTGCCTACGAATAAGCTTTCCCCATCAATTCACTAACGTGGGGATGCGCACGCATGTCCTTGATTTACCAGTGTTAAAGATGAGCTCATTCTATGTGCCTGACTCCGGACCATGCCCTACCCGATCACACAGATACAAATCACCGAGTTTGTTTTTCCTTCCTTGGCATGAATGTGTGCTCGTGAGTGCACGGTCATAAATTCAAAGTGTGCTGGTTGGGCCTCTTAGGGTGTCTTGGAATAGACACCCTTCCAACACAGAAAAGCATCTCCCTTTTGACACCATTGTTTCATATAGAAAGTCCTATAGCATGATATATAATTATGTATAAATAATGAATAACCTATCTTTTACCACAACACCGGCTGAGTGTCGACACTGTCGGCTGGGTGTCGGCTACGGCGACAGTTCTTCGGGCCGATTCCGGCCAACCTTCGGCAGAGTCGCCTATTCAAAGATGAGGCCAGGTTGTGGCTAAACGCACACGGGACGATTCTGGTTTGAGGAGTTTCGCCCAGATCTGGCAATCGTGAATCGGGCCGATTCTGGTTACTGCTCGGCATGTTGTGAAAATTTTAACAATTAATACATTTAATTAGCTGTAACCAGCTACCGCAGTACCTGGTAGTTTTCATTTTAATTTAACTTCATAAATTTAAATGTCCCTTCAACATGCAAAAACACAATCAATACAGGCCTGTCTGGCACACTGTCAAACTGTAACATACTGCTTCTCTCTTTCAGAACTAGTCTGTGCTCACGAGAGCCGCAACACATCCGTGCCACTTGTTTTACCCTTTACCCGAGTAAGTGAAGGTCTCATACAGCCTCAATGCAAAAACACAATCAATATAGGCCTGTCTGGCATACTGTCAAGATGGTACAAAGACACTAACATGATGTTCTCTCTCGGTCTCTTTCAGAACTTGACCGCGCTCACCAGAACCCCAACCCATCCCTGCTAGCCCAACCTAACCACTCTTAAATTTCTAGAGTAAGTGAAGACACCGTACACAATAAATACTATTTCTCAAATATATAATTTCACTAAACCAACTACAACCATTCTAATTAGACTCAACACAATAGGCTCCATTTTGGAGGCACAGCACTGTAAAAAGGGGTGTAGCACTTCAGAAGAGATATTAAACTGAGGTTATAAATTTAGGTGGTCACAGTACTTACTGAAAAGGGTAGGAAACGGATGCAAAATATTTTTTTTTAATCAAAGTCCATACTGGTCATTTATTTATATAAAATATTAACTCACTCAGTGCCAGAGGCGCTGTCACAACAAATTTGATCCGGGCTGCAAAAAAAGATCCGGGTGACGTAATTAACGTTCGAAAACAGCTTACCGAAGTTAGGTTCTCTGGAGATAAAGATTCTAAGACGACCTAGCTATTGTCAACCATTCCTCAGTGTTTATGGGACAGTAGATTCAATTTCAAAACTGTTTTCTTCATGCAATAATATTAATTCATTAACAACAGTGATCATTTTATGAAGACATTAAAGGTAAATATGATAAGATACAGTGCCATCCATAATGTTTGGGACAAATACACATAATTATTTTCCTGATTTGGCTCTGTACTCCACAATTTTAGATTCCTAAAATCTTAAAGCATCTAATATTAATCTATCATTGCACAACACCGTTGCAAACGTTATAATGTCCTCTACTGGGTAAAATAGTTGTCAATCAAACCAAAATGAAAAACATTGTTTTTGTTGAAGATGAGATGTATTTTGTGTTCAACAACTTTCAAAAACAGGAAAAATATTTTGACTACCCTCTCAACTCCTCTCTTTTGGGAATATTTCTGCTGTCTGATATCAACCCAAATTTAAACTATGCCCAAGCAAATGAAGATGTGTGCAAATATGTCATGTTGCCAGTAAATGACAAATACGTAGGACTACCCCTTATTCATTCTGATTGAAAACTCAAAATTAGTAAGTTCACAATAACTGTTAAACATCTCCCAAAATATAATTTTGGTGCGATGAAGTACAATTACATTTATTTTGTGAATAATTCTATTATTAATGTATGCCGTTTCTAATTCAATGTGCTGTTTTTTTAGGGGTTCAAGCTTTGTTGGGGATTTTTTTTTCTCCCTAACCTTTGATCTCAAATAGCATTTAGCTGGGACATCCAAAGTTGCCATCATAGTCTCTGGGTTTGATAATCGTTGCTCATGGTGCTTGGACCTCAATCATTTATTCATGTTTTCTCAGTTAAGCAACCTTGGGTTTGAGAAAGGTGTTATATAAGTAAAATGTATTATTTTTACATATACAGCGGGGACAAAAAAAGTATTCGGGCAGTGACACAATTTTTGTTTTGGCTCTGTACTCCAGAACATTGGATTTGAAATGGAACAGTAACTAAAAGTAGCAATTGTATCTGTTCGACAAGGTGCAACAGTCCAAACTCCAAACCTGACAGCAGCAGCCCCCCCCCTAAATAGTCATTTAATTGCATATCCTTTGCATGCCATAGCTTCCTGATGTGACCCAACAATGTCAAAAGACTCTTCATATGGGGGGAAGGGGGGGGGGGGGGCTAGATTAAGAGGTAAATTACACTGGAACAGTATCGAACACGTGGTTGGCTAAATGGCTCCAAGTCATCAAGGGTCTGAGGTATCAAATGAGCCTCAAACCATCACTCTGATCCAATTTCAAATCCAGTGTTCTGGAGTACAGAGCCACAACAACAAAAATTGTGTCACTGCCGGAATACTTTCCATCCCCACTGCATTTCACTTATTAAAAACTTATCTAGGTGTGACGTTTAATATATTATACATTCATTACACCAATTTTAAGTGCAAAGATGGAACGTGCCAATGGCCTCCTTATAAAACAATTGAACGAATTCAGAGAGCTGTACAAAAACAGGAAGATACCCAGGATACCTGGATATCATTTGACGTCAGGGTCCTTTACACAAGAGGTATTGTAGAAGGGCTGAGGTCGATTCTGCTGATTTCTCTGACTAATTTTGAGCAAAAAAAATGGCCGGTGAGTGGGGTGTCTCAGTGGCGTAGCCAGTAAGCAGTGTCTAAGGAGCAAATTTAGTGCCAATATTATTCGCAAGCATTTCACAACTCACGCATGTTTTGTGCATCACAAAACACAATTCACACGTTTTACACATCACAAAACTACAAATCCTGTTTTACAATTGTCAAACCACAAATTGTAAACAACAAATCTCAAGCTGTGGACACAAAAATACGAATCATTTCAAAAATGTCTGACAACTTCTTTATTTGCGACATTGGCAGTTTGAATCCGGCCACGTGAACTTTATCTATGTCTCTTTCTCTCTGTAGCTCCCATTCTTCCTGTCTGTCTACACTGTGCTGTCCAATAAAGCTAAAAAGTTTTTAAATATCGGGTGAATGACAACCAGTTTGTTAATTGTCTAATTTGCTGTCATATTTCACCAAATTGTAATACACTGACATGGTGCTTACATTGCCAGTGTAGATTCGGCAATGTAAGCACCCGAATTTACTGAATAATTATTTTCACTTCTGTCTTTCAAACTAATTTTTCACCATTTTTGTAACAAAAGTGTCTTTCCAATAATTTGACATGGTGTTTCTTACAGACACATTCAATGAAGCCAGGTTGAAACTAAGACGGGCAGAAATTCAATCCGATATACAGACAGAGGCAGAAGAGAACATACCAGCTTATAAAAGAAGAAAAAACAGGTAACAATCTGATTTGTCAAATGTGTATATAGCAGTGTTTTGCTTGTATGTTCTTTCACACTGCATTAAGTATCAGTTTTTTACCATGCAATGAAGGAGGTTAGAGATGGGCTTGGCGCTGAAGTTTTGGTTATCTTCAGCAGTGGTGGTAAGCAAGTGAGTAGCCCGGATGTTGTAGTCATTTTAATAGGTTTTTTACAAAACGTGTTTGTTGTTTATTTGTTGCACGTAATTTCAAATGACCAATTTTATTAATTATTTTAAAATGTGACAACCGCTCTCTTGGGTGTTTTGAACGAGTAGCGGCCTGAATATAGAAAAAAAACATTCAGTCCATTGACTCTCATTGTATTTTTTTCGAAAAGTGGCACCAGACGTTGGTCACCAAAGTAGGTGGCGGCAGTCTAGTATAATGGTTAAGGAACTGGACTTGTAACCGAAAGGTTGCAGGTTCGATTCCCAGGTAGGACACTGCCATTGTACCCTTGAGCAAGGTACTTAACCTGAGTTGCTTCAGTATATATCCAGCTGTATAGGAATGGATAAATGTAATAAGATGTAATAAGAAGTTGTGTAAGTCGCTCTGGATAAGAGCGTCTGCTAAATGCCTGTAATGTAATGTCATGTAAAGGTGGGACTACGGAGCTCTATATACAAAAGCAATGTTTTCCCTTTAAAAATTGAGAAAACATACCTGCTCTGCTTTATCCATAATTTAAAGTCAGCCAAGTTGACCATTTAATCCTTATCTAGAGGGAATAGAAAATTCAGCTCCAGTGAAAGTGAGGATGAAATGGCACCCACTCCAAGGAGACAGTCTATTCCTGATGCTCCATCCATTGCACCACCATTGACTGAGAGGTCACCCATTGCACCACCACTGGCTGAGAGGACACCCATTGCACCACCATTGGCTGAGAGGACACCTTCTGCCAGACCCATTTCAAGCCAGATGAGACCATCCCAGGGATCTCAGGACAGAGTCAGCCCAGCTATGACTGAGAACCTGAGCCAACACACAATTTCTTCTTGTAAGTGAAAAAACGATTTTCAGCCATGATACGCAGTATGTAAAATATATTATATACAATATTTATACACAAACCCTTAAAACTGAAATGATTGGTTCTGCATAGACCAGCTGAGCCAAGAAAACCTGGGTATTTTAATGGTAATACCCAGTAGCCTATGTTAAATACAGGAGTACAATTCCAAAACATGAAAAGTGCGTAATTGGTTCTTTTTACCTAATTATTACTGCCATCCCATCATTGGACTAATGTGAACTTACTTTGCAGCAGTCCTGCGTGAAATCTTAATTCCACTGGAGACCATTAAGCAACAGCAACAATTAATTTTGTTGCAACTCCAAAAAACGAATTCCCAAATTCCAACTGAAGACCTGCCGGTGCTACAAGACCTGCATCTCCCCATAAAGTCGCTGGAGGAGTTGGCTGCAGTGGAAAATAAGCTCAGAGAACAGCCAGACACAAAGATTAAACTGGTTAGTCAATATACTGATTTCAATGGAAAGTAATCCTGATTTTAGATTCTGCTTTGCGCTAAATGGGAGCTATTTGCCATCATTCACTCTCAGCTGAATAGCCTACATGAAGTTATCAATCTTAATAAGAGTAATTAAAGTTCAATTTGTGGAAGGGGGTAGTACAAACCCCAATAACAGAAAAGT
The DNA here is from genome assembly GCA_022702515.1 of Ilyophis sp. 1 JC-2022. Classification (NCBI taxonomy): domain Eukaryota; kingdom Metazoa; phylum Chordata; class Actinopteri; order Anguilliformes; family Synaphobranchidae; genus Ilyophis; species Ilyophis sp. 1 JC-2022. Next base: position 36,933,229 of record CM040400.1, read on the forward strand.
TGGGACAGAATGTGAAATGCACTTATTTTCTGGTGCTCTTACAAGCGATACTATAACATCTCTGCATTTGAATGGATCTCTATGGGAATTGGGGGGTGGTATGGAACACATGGTTGGCTAAATGGCTCCAAGTCATCAAGGGTCTGACGTATCAAACAAGCCTTAAACCATCACTCTGCTGCCAGAAATACAGTAGATATGGATGAATAACTTGAAGGGTTTCTTCTCCTGACTTATTCTTCCATAGAGTTCAATTGGAAAATGTGTCAGGAGAAACAACCCTTAAAGTGATACGTCCATATTTACTGCATATCTGGCAGCAGAGTGGGTTTGAGGCTCGTTTGATACATCAGACCCTTGATGACTTACAGCCATTTTACCAACCATGTATTCCATACTGTTCCAGCATAATTTACAGCTAAATCTAGTCCCACCGCCCAATTCCCGTAGAGATCGATTCAAATGCAGAGACGTTATAGTATCACTTGTAAGAGTACCATAAAATAATATATCAAGAGCCTTTTGATGTTGTTGGGTCACAGACATCAGGAAATCATGGCATGCATGTGCAACCAAATATTAAAAATGATTACTTTATTCTATATATAAATGCAGGGGTGCCACATGGTTTTCTTAAAAATAATTATTTCTTGATGAGGGATTTTTTTCCCCCCATAATATATTCACTTCAATTAAAGGTTTTCTCATTGTAAGATTAAGCTAATTCACCAAACGCTTAATTTTTTATAACCCTTTTTACTCATCTTTACCCAGGGTGCCAATAATAGTGGAGGGCACTATATATATATATATATATATATATATATATATATATATATGGCAAGCCAAACAGGAAATATATATTGAACATTGATATATATGGAATGAACATTTATATATATGGAATGAACATTTATATATATGGAATGAACATTGATATATATGGAATGAACATTTATATATATGGAATGAACATTGATATATATGGAATGAACATTTATATATATGGAATGAACTTTGATATATATGGAATGAACTTTGATATATATACAATGACCTTCGATATATATAGAATGAACATTAATATATATGGAATGAACTTTGACATCTATGCAATGAATCAGATCAGCGCATCTCATTTGGTTTTTATTGAGACATAATCCATGTAATTCAGCTGATTTTTAATTGATTTGGGACTGAACATTATATTATTATCTGAATTTTGAGGTCAATAACTTCAGCAAAGCAATGGCTGCTGAAGTCCGAGGGTAAGGTTACCTTGGGAGACCAGGCAACACGTCAATTTACCCATTTAGAAATTAAGCTGTTGGTGGCAATAAAGTATTTATCTTTTAATATGAACGGATCAGAAAAGAAGGAAGTTGGTGAATATGGCCTGACAGCGATGACCACGTAGAAGCATGAAACAATCAAGCTCAAGCTAGTTAACATTAGTGCTAAATTAAACACTCAACACGTGGTGTTTGGGGTGGAAGGGAGAGGTACTACCTTTGAGGATGATACGGTCGCAGCTCTATTGATAGTGCTGGTTGAAACCTTACTGGTCCTCACCAACACCCAGCTCTTGTCTATGGCTCCAAGTAGCAGAGTTTCTGCGGCCACACCACGGCAAACTGCTTCGACCGGCAGGCTAAACTAGACAAGGGTAGCCAGGGGGTCCTTGGCCCCCTGGTGAAGAGCTTGGAGAGGAGATAGGCGCCACCAAGCTTATTTGCCTAATGAAATGTCATGATGGAAAAACAGTCAAGTATCTACATGCCGGATCGGTCGAGGCCCGGAAAAACATCGTTAACGACCGCGCTTCCCACTGTCTTGCCCCAGGGTGGGGGTGACAAGTTTACTACTGGGACAAGATCAACATCAACACTCAGCCTCCCAAATAATGATACCATTATTGGGACATGGAATGTTCGCACACTGTATGCCTGTGGGAAAGTGAAGGAACTGACCCATGAACTAGACAGATATAGGTGGGACATCCTTGGATTGGCTGAGGTTAGGTGGACTAGCTGTGGTGAGACCACCACAGAAGAAGGCCACAAGCTATGGTATAGCGGAGAGGATTCCAGACACCAACATGGAGTTGGCTTTATTGTCAACAAAAACAAAATAAATGCAGTCATCAGCTGCACGCCTATATCCAGCAGGCTCATCAGCATCCGAATCGCTGCGCGGCCCCTTAATATTACCATCATTCAAGTGTATGCCCCAACGACGGACTATGACGATGAAGTAGTTGAAACTTTTTATGAGGAGTTAGAAAACACCATCAAGGAAACACCCAAGAAGGACTTTCTTGTCATCCAAGGAGACTGGAATGCCAAAATAGGTACAGACGCATATGAGCATTGGGGAGGAACAGCAGGACGTTTTGGACTAGATGAAACGAATGACAGAGGACTGAGACTTCTGGACTTCGCTAGAAGCCATAAGCTTACCGTAGCCAACACGCTGTTTCCACATAAAATCTCCCGCAGAACAACATGGCATGCACCAAATGGAAAGACACATAACCAAATTGATTACATACTCACGCCACAAAGGTTCAAGTCAAGCATCAACAAAGCCCAAACCAGAACTTTTCCTGGTGCGGACATTGGAAGTGACCACGACATGGTACTGATGACGCTTAAACTTAAACTGAAAACACAAAAGAAACACAATAACCCACGCGTCAGATTTAGCCTAGACAAACTGAAAGATCCACAAGTCGCAAAAGTATTTGAGGCAAACATAGGAGGTAAATTTGCAACACTTAACTTATTACAAGACATTGATGCATTGACAGACAATATGGAGAAAGCACTTATAGAAACAGCAACTGAAGTACTAGGGAAGGACAGGAAGAAAAATAAACCATGGGTCACGGATGACATCCTAGATCTATGTGACCTCAGAAGGACCTTCAAAAAGATAAAGAAGGATGACCCAGAGGCAGCAAAGCAGTACACCTCTGTGAACAAAAACATTAGGAAGATGATGAGGGAAGCAAAAGAGAAGTGGATCACAGAACAGTGTGCAAGCATAGATGCAGGGATAAGACAGGGCAACAGTAAAGCAGCCTACGCAACACTAAAGAAACTGACAAGGACGCAACAACATACAGCCACAATAATAGAAGACAAACATGGCTCTCTGCTAACCGAGAAAGCAGCAATAACCAAGCGATGGACAGAGTACTGCCACGAACTATATAACTTTACATTAAAAACAGACCCTAACATTCTAACTAATGCAATGAAGTCCAGCAGCGATTGTGAGGATGCACCAATACTGCAAGCGGAAGTAGAGGAGGCAGTAAAGAGCCTAAAAATCGGCAAATCACCAGGCATCGACAACATACCAGCGGAGCTTTGGAAGCATGGCGGGCAAGAAAGTATAATAGCACTCACACGCGTCTGCCAAAATATATGGGAAACAAAGCAGTGGCCCCAAAAATGGACCCAATCTCTAATTATCCCCATTCCCAAAAAAGAGAATTTAAGGCAGTGCCAAAACTACAGAACCATCAGCCTCATCTGTCACGCTAGCAAAGTAATGCTGCGGATCATACTGAACAGACTGAGGAGCAAGGCAGAGGAAATTCTTGCAGAGGAACAGGCAGGATTCAGACCAAAAAGGAGCACCACCGAACAGATTTTCAATGTCAGACTACTGATTGAGAAGCACCTTCAGCACCAGCACGACCTGTACCACAACTTCATAGACTTCAAAAAAGCCTTTGACCGTGTTTGGCATGAAGGGCTATGGCAGGTGCTCAGAAATTACAACTTCAACAATAACATCATACAGGTCATCCAAGCATTTTACACGGACTCAAACAGTGCAGTTCTCATAAATAACAGCATAGGAGAACCTTTCAAAACATCTATTGGTGTCCGTCAAGGCTGTCTCCTCTCCCCTGTCCTATTCAACATCTTTCTGGAAAACATCATGGAAGAAGCACTCCAAGAATTCCACACCTCCATATCCATCGGAGGAAGACCCATCTCCAACCTTCGCTTCGCTGATGACATCGACCTTATGGGAAAAAGCGAGGCCGAACTCCAGGAACTCACCACCAGACTGGAAGAGGCGGCGAGAGCATATGGCATGGAGATAAGTGCAGAGAAAAGTAAGATCCTGGTCAATAGCCACAACCATATATCACCAACGAACATCATATTGAACGGGCAAACGCTGGAGGAAGTAAAGGACTTTAAATACCTCGGGTCCTTTGTGAGTGAAGATGGCAGCTCCACAAAAGAAATAAAAGCAAGAATTGGCATAGCAACATCAGCCATGACAAGACTGGCCAGCATTTGGAAAAGCAACACCATCAGCTTCCCAGTGAAGGTCAGACTTTACAAGTCACTTGTACTCTCCACCTTACTCTATGGCTGTGAGAGCTGGACACTCACAGCGGACACTGAGCGCAGGGTACAGTCCTTTGAAAGTAAGTGCTATAGAAGAATGCTACACATATCATACAAAGAACACCGGACAAATGATTATGTTAGACAGTTAGTAACCACCCATGCTGGAGAACAGGAGCCCCTACTCGCAACAGTAAAACGTCGCAAACTGGCCTGGTATGGTCATGTCATAAGACATACGTCCCTGTCAAAGACCATCTTACAGGGGACAGTGGAGGGAAAGCGGAGAAGAGGCAGGCAGAGAAAGTCCTGGATGGTCAACATCAAGGAGTGGACTGGCTGCAGCTTCCAAACCCTGCTGCGCACAGCAGAAGATCGAGAGTGCTGGAGATCCCTGACTGCCCAAGCATCCACCATGACACCCCTACGGCCCCCTAGGCCATGGGATGAGATGAGATGAGATGAAACACTCAAATGTGTACACGCTTATTTCAGTCAGTGCAGGAGATCACGGAAATACGCGAACCTGGACGCTTCGAGCTACGCAAACCGTTTTTACTTTTCCACTGACATTTGAGAAAGACAAACCAGAGGAAAGCACAGATCGAACAAGAAAGTCGTTTACTGTTGTAGCCTGCTATAGCATCTTTCGCTGCAACGCTCGGTTTTGCCTTTCACAAATGTCAGTGGAAAAAACAAAACGATTTGCGTAGCTCGAAGCGTCCACGTTCTTGTATTTCCGTGAGGTGTGTTTCGACCCTGACCTTAGTATTTAGCTATCATGATCTCCTGCACTGACTGTAAGCGTGTACACATTTGAGTGTTTAATTTAGCACTAATGTTAAAATGTAGCACTAATGTTAACTAGCTTGAGCTTGATTGTTTCATGCTTCGACGTGGTCATCGCTGTCAGGCCATATTCACCAACTTCCTTCTTTTCTGATCCGTTCATATTAAAAGATAAAGACTTTATTGCCACCAACAGCTAAATTTCTAAATGGGTAAATGTGTTGCCTGGTCTTCCAAGCCATTGCTTTGCTTCTAAAAATCTATTGCCGTTTGCTAATTCAACTAGCAATAACAGGAAACGGAAGTTATTGTGAACAGGAACAGGAAACACAGTTAATTATATTGAATGAAGTTTTGAATATTGAATGAACATTGATATATATAGAATGAACATTTATATATATGGAATGAACATTGATATATATGGAATGAACATTTATATATATGGAATGAACATTTATATATATGGAATGAACATTGATATGGTTGGTCCCCTCAGCCCTCCAGCCGAAGTCACAAGCTTAATTTTGTAAACAGCACTGACTGCAGTGCACACACCGAGAAACCTCATGAAGACCCATAAGAAGCGGAGCAAAAATGTGCCTGTATTACAATCTGATAGATTGCTACATTTTTCTGTCTCACTTGTTATATTGACCTCAAAATTCAGATAAAAATATAATAATATAATGTTCAGTCCAAAATCAATTAAAAATCAGTTGAATTACATGGATTATGTCTCAATAAAAACCAAATGAGATGCCCTGATCTGATGCCTGATCTGATTCATTGTATATATATCAATGTTCATTCCATATATATAAATGTTCATTCCATATATATAAATGTTCATTCCATATATATCCAAGTTCATTCCATATATATCAAAGTTCATTCCATATATATAAATGTTCATTCCATATATATAAATGTTCATTCCATATATATAAATGTTCATTCCATATATATAAATGTTCATTCCATATATATCAATGTTCATTCAATATTCAAAACTTCATTCAATATAATTAACTGTGTTTCCTGTTCCTGTTCACAATAACTTCCGTTTCCTGTTATTGCTAGTTGAATTAGCAAACGGCAATAGATTTTTAGAAGCAAAGCAATGGCTGCTGAAGTCCGAGGGTCAGGTTACCTTGGAAGACCAGGCAACACATTTACCCATTTAGAAATTAAGCTGTTGGTGGCAATAAAGTCTTTATCTTTTAATATGAACGGATCAGAAAAGAAGGAAGTTGGTGAATATGGCCTGACAGCGATGACCACGTCGAAGCATGAAACAATCAAGCTCAAGCTAGTTAACATTAGTGCTACATTTTAACATTAGTGCTAAATTAAACACTCAAATGTGTACACGCTTACAGTCAGTGCAGGAGATCATGATAGCTAAATACTAAGGTCAGGGTCGAAACACACCTCACGGAAATACAAGAACGTGGACGCTTCGAGCTACGCAAATCGTTTTGTTTTTTCCACTGACATTTGTGAAAGGCAAAACCGAGCGTTGCAGCGAAAGATGCTATAGCAGGCTACAACAGTAAACTACTTTCTTGTTCGATCTGTGCTTTCCTCTGGTTTGTCTTTCTCAAATGTCAGTGGAAAAGTAAAAACGGTTTGCGTAGCTCGAAGCGTCCAGGTTCGCGTATTTCCGTGATCTCCTGCACTGACTGAAATAAGCGTGTACACATTTGAGTGTTTAATTTAGCACTAATGTTAACTAGCTTGAGCTTGATTGTTTCATGCTTCTACGTGGTCATCGCTGTCAGGCCATATTCACCAACTTCCTTCTTTTCTGATCCGTTCATATTAAAAGATAAATACTTTATTGCCACCAACAGCTTAATTTCTAAATGGGTAAATTGACGTGTTGCCTGGTCTCCCAAGGTAACCTTACCCTCGGACTTCAGCAGCCATTGCTTTGCTGAAGTTATTGACCTCAAAATTCAGATAATAATATAATGTTCAGTCCCAAATCAATTAAAAATCAGTTGAATTACATGGATTATGTCTCAATAAAAACCAAATGAGATGCGCTGATCTGATGCCTGATCTGATTCATTGCATAGATGTCAAAGTTCATTCCATATATATTAATGTTCATTCTATATATATCGAAGGTCATTCCATATATATCAAAGTTCATTCCATATATATCAATGTTCATTCCATATATATCAATGTTCATTCCATATATATCAATGTTCATTGTATATATATAAATGTTCATTCCATATATATAAATGTTCATTCCATATATATCAATGTTCATTCCATATAAATGTTCATTCCATATATATCAATGTTCATTCCATATATATAAATGTTCATTCCATATATATCAATGTTCATTGTATATATATAAATGTTCATTCCATATATATCAATGTTCATTCCATATATATCAAAGTTCATTCCATATATATAAATGTTCATTCCATATATATCAATGTTCATTCCATATAAATTTTCATTCCATATATATCAAAGTTCATTCCATATATATCAATGTTCATTCCATATATATAAATGTTCATTCCATATATATAAATGTTCATTCCATATATATAAATGTTCATTCCATATATATATAAATGTTCATTCCATATATATAAATGTTCATTCCATATATATCAATGTTCATTCCATATATATCAATGTTCATTCCATATATATAAATGTTCATTCCATATATATAAATGTTCATTCCATATATATCAATGTTCATTCCATATATATAAATGTTCATTCCATATATATAAATGTTCATTCCATATATATAAATGTTCATTCCATATATATCAATGTTCATTCCATATATATCAATGTTCAATATATATTTCCTGTTTGGCTTGCCATATATATATATATATATATATATTAAAAAAAGAGAATTCACAATTAACTGCTTTTTGCTTTTATGTGCATTTTACATACTGTCCAAACTCTTTTGGAATTGGGGTTTGTAATTGGGTCTAGAGAAAAGATAGCGAGAGGTGATGGGAGCGAAAGATTCTTTTGACAATTTACATGAACATGGAGGGTTAATTGATGCTGAAAAAAAATTACAAACGTATTCAAACATTACTATTGGTCACTCCTGAAAGAAAAAAAGAAGCTTTGTTTACTCATCCCCATTGACATGACTACGCAGACAAAATAAGTGTGGCCTATAGCCTATTTTAAACGAGGTAATCAGAACTCCATCCAGTTATGCTCTTTTGAACCAATTGTAGGCTACCGCACTTCTTACAACTGTCACTCACATAGCCTATAGGCTATACTTCACAATTTGTAACATCGGACGACGTTTGCGTGTGTTTTAATTGTACACGAACAGTTTGCGATCACCTAAAAGTTAATGTGACCTTTTGTAGCAAACAAGTGTAGGATACGCTCTTCGTAGTGAAGTTTCACAGCTTTTGATCGCATTACCTTTGAGTAATTGAGAAGTGAAAATTGTTACAATGGTGCCTTTTCTCCCCTTACCATTAAAATGGCAACATATACAAATTGTGATATATTGCAAAAATGTACATTTACATAAGTGAAGTAAAAAAACTTTTTAACTGGTCAAATTAAAGACTGAGGTGAATCAACCGGCTCATAATTGGGGACACCTGGGGCCTCATTTATGAAACGTTTGTACACAGAGATTTGATGCTAAATTCAATAGATTTCGCGCACGCGTAAGATTTATTTTTGTGATAAGCCCTGTGAGGCACAATATTTAATCCCTCTAAACTTGAAAAGTGTCTAATTAAGAAATGAACAGCTTAAACAGCTATTGTGGTTGGAAGGAAACCCAGCATACGCAACATTACCCCAGGAACGAGGTCGAGAACCACTTAATGCTAGCTTTCTAAATATATCCGAGTTAAATGTTAAATGTATCCCATCCCATTCTCATAAATGATGTAGGCCTATATTGTTAATTTAATGTATAAATTAATCTAGCTCATGGTGATACGTTAGCTGCTAGGCAATATGGCTTTTCAAAGTTTGCAAACATGTCGGGCGCTGGAGCATATAGCTGTAGCCTACATTGTATTGATAAGACAGTGGCTCACAATCAAATGTGTTATGAATACAATTAAAGCAGATGTAGCCTATATGGTAGCCTACATTCTGACATTGCAGAACTTTAGCTGAAAACTTTAACGTTTGTATTTCAGATAACATTGTTGGGGTTGGCAGGAGGAATGACCACAAAGCAGACGGTGTGGAGGATCCTATCGAAATTAATAACCAATACAGTAGCAAAGAAAATGAACTGGAGAGGTGCGAATGGAAAGCAGGCATTCGAGAGGCTGGCAGTAAAGGGAATTGTCTGTTACGGTTCTAACCGTTCCACGCCATGTTTTATGTTTATTGTTATGTCACGCCCTTATTTGTATTCACGTTCTGTCATAGTTTATTAGTTTGCATACATATTTCCATGTTTTTCCGCAGCCTTGCGTTCATGCTGTTTCTTCTCTTGCTGTCACTCACGCTTCCCTAATTGTTTCATTCTCCCTTGTCTAATTACTAATATACTAACATTAGATCAGGATTGGGTAATACTAACTATCTAACCATGTGTTCATGTTTACCTAACGTTTCTCGTACATGTTAATTACTAATTTACTAACGCTAGGTCAGGATAGGTTAACTACTAACGATTTACTAATTGCCTCGTTACGTGTCTCAAGCTAAGTGTCTGCACCTGTCTACACCTGCATATAAGATCAGTGTTCATGTCATGTCCTTGCGAAATTGTTGCCTCACTAGCACTCTTAAGCATTTGTCAAGTCTACGTATTCTGATTTCCTGTTTTGATCCAAGCCTGTTTTTTGACCACTGTTTACTGCCAGCCTTTTGTTTTCACTGCCTGTCCTGACCACGATTCCTGCTTGCTGATTTTGTACTTTTGCCACGCGGCGAGGACTCCGGTCTGACCCTGCTTGTTTTTTCGACTATTCTTTTGCCTTCTCCCTTTTGTACCTCTGCCACGCTGATTGCCTTCCTGGTTCCGAACTACTGCCTGGCTTACCGACGACGAGACTGCCTTCTCCCTCGGTACTTTTGTTTATTGGCTGGATTTTTTTGTGTATGACCTTTGCTTGTGCTAAGACAACGATTACTGGACTTTCCTTAATAAAGCCCTTGCGGGTATTTATTACATCCATTGTTCTGAGTCGTGCTTCTCGGGTCCAACCCTCCATGCACTTCGTCTCAGAACAATTTCGCCAACATACTCATCCGCAATGCACCACGCACTCGTGGAACAAGGTGCCATCGTGCAGGAGCACACCCAGGAGATCTCCTCTCTTCGCCGGGAGATGAGAGAGCTGTGCCAGGAGATGAGGAGACTCATCATTGCTGTCCAGCCACGTCCCACAGAACAGCCTGTCAGCACGCCTGCATCACCCCTGTTCAACGCCACAGGAACCTGGCAATTCCGGGAGCCACAACAACCCCCCCCGGAGAGGTTCGGCGGAGAACCGGAGAGATGCAGATCATTCCTCCTCCAGTGTGACTTTGTGTTCCGGCAGCAACCACAGACCTACCAGGACGACGAGCGGCGGATTGGATATGTGATGGGATTGCTGAAGGGGAGAGCTCTGGACTGGGCCACAGCTGTATGGTCCAGTGGGTCACTTCCCTCTCGCTATGCGGCATTTTCCCAGGAGATTCGCAAAGTGTTCCAACACGCGTCCAGCGATCAAGAACCCTCTCAACGCCTGATCACCCTCCCCCAAGGCAAGAACAGCGCCGCGGATCATTCGATCGAGTTCCGCACCATCGCCGCTGCTACCCACTGGAACAAGGAGGCTCTTGCCGATCTGTTCCGAGCCAGTCTCAGTGAGACTCTGCAGGACGAGCTGGCACATCAAGAACCCATCACACAACTTGATGAACTCGTTCGTGCCGCTATTCGCCTGGACAACCGGTCCAGACAATGCCACCACGAGAGGCAAGTTCCGGCCGGCCAGCCCTACCCCAGACGATGGTCAAGTCCTCGACCCAGAGAGGGACCAGTGGAGGAGGCCGAGCTCATGGATCTCTCACGCACTGGGGTGAGAGTCTCGTCAGAGGAGCGGAAACGCCGTAAAGAGACTGGGTCATGCTTCTACTGCGGCAAGCTTGGGCATACTCTACAGCAGTGCAGACTTCGCTCCAGGAAGTCAGACGCCGACGCCCCAGTTCGGATTGGATCCCTGACCTACCCAGAAGACCAGCGGAGATGACTCTCGCCAGACCCTCATGGCCTTGATCATGTTGCCAGGGAGAGAGATCGAGGTCAGAACGCTGATGGACTGCGGAGCGGACCTCGATTTGATTGATGAGGTGATGGTCAAAGACATGAACATTCCCACCCTTCCATTGCCCCACCCCTTGGAGGCTCGGTCCCTTGATGGAAAGACATTCTGTCAAATGACCCACATCACCGAACCCATTCTACTGATTATCTCCGGCAATCACCAAGAAATAATCCAGTTTCACGTCATCCGCTCTCCCAACGATCCGCTCATTTTGGGGTTACCATGGCTCAGGAAACACAACCCCATCATCGACTGGAAGACAGGTCAGATCCAAGCTTGGACCCGCGATTGCCACCAACAATGCCTGCGATCCGCTCCTGCTCCAACAGAGGACGTACCCACTCCACCCAAAGCCCCCAAGCCTTCACTGGAGACGGTGCCTGCAGTCTACCTGGACATGGAGACAGTCTTCTCCAAGATGCAGGCTCAGACTCTGCCCCCACACAGACCCTATGACTGCGCCATTGAGCTGTTGCCCGGCACACCACTACCATCAAGTCGTCTCTACAAGGTCTCCAGACCGGAGAGGGAGGCCATGGAGAGATACATCCGAAACTGTCTCACCAATGGGCTGATTCGTCCGTCCTCTTCACCCGTGGGGGCAGGGTTCTTCTTTGTCCAGAAGAAGGACGGTTCCCTACGCCCATGCATTGACTACAGACAACTTAATAACATCACGATCAAGAATAAGTATCCTTTACCCCTCATTGACTCTGCTTTTCATCCTCTCCATGAAGCCACCATCTTCACCAAGCTCGACCTACGCAACGCTTACCACCTGGTCCGTATTTGAGAGGGGGACGAGTGGAAGACGGCGTTCAACACCTCTCTCGGACACTTTGAATACCTGGTCATGCCATTCGGACTCACCAACGCCCCTGCGGTGTTCCAAGCCCTGGTCAATGACGTGCTACGAGACCTATTGGGTCGACACGTATTTGTCTACCACGACGACATCCTGGTCTACTCTAAGAACCCTCAGGAACATGAAGTCCACGTCAGACAAGTTCTCCAAAGACTGTTGGAAAACAAACTATTTGTCAAGGCGGAAAAGTGTGTTTTTCATTCTGACACAGTGGAGTTCCTGGGGTTTATTCTAGAGAGGGGACAGATCAGGGCGGATCCCAAGAAGATTCAGGCGGTCACTGACTGGCCCACGCCTGCCACGCGGAAACATTTACAGCGCTTCTTGGGATTCGCCAACTTTTATAGAAGATTTATCAGGGGCTATAGCTAAGTTGTCGCACCCCTCACCAAGCTCACGTCCACTGCCTTACCGTTCCGCTGGAGCCCCGAAGCGGAGGGGGCTTTTTGCAAAATTAAGAGACTGTATGTCCCCTCTACTGCTCGGACTCAGGTGCTTCAGTGGGCCCACTCCTCGCCACTCTCTTGTCATCCCGGCTTCACCCGCACGATGGCAGTGCTCAAGCGGAAGTTCTGGTGGAGTTCCATGGCTTCTGACACCAGGATGTTCGTTAAGGCTTGTACCACCTGCGCCAGGAGTAAAGCTTCTCATCAAGCCCCGGCGGGACTTCTTCAGCCGCTGCCTGTGCCCGGCCGACCTTGGAGCCACATCGGTGTGGATTTCGTTACTGGACTTCCACCGTCCGAGGGTAACACCACGATTCTCACCGTTGTGGACCGCTTCAGCAAGGCGGCACACTTCATTCCCCTGCCAGGACTGCCCTCCGCCCAAGAGACCGCTGACGTTCTGGTCAAAGAAGTCTTCCGGATCCACGGCATCCCAGCGGACATCGTCTCCGACCGAGGACCCCAGTTCATCTCCCAGGTCTGGAGGGCATTCTGCTCGGCGCTCGGAGCTACGGTAAGCCTCACCTCAGGCTACCACCCTCAGTCTAATGGCCAGACGGAGAGGGCTAACCAAGACCTCGGAGCTGCATTACGCTGTGTCTCCGCCAAGAACCCGTCTGTCTGGAGCAAGATGCTCACCTGGGTGGAGTATGCGCACAACACATTGCCCTGCGCCTCCACGGGGAAATCCCCGTTCGAGATCTCCCTAGGCTACCTCCCACCTCTGTTTCCTGACTAAGAGGCCGAGATTGCTGTCCCTTCCCTCGCCACCCACATGCGCCGGTGCCTCAAGCTATGGAAGGACACCAGGGCCGCGCTTTTGCGCACGGCTGACCGCAACCGGCGTGTCGCTGATCGCCACCGCACACCTGCACCCGCTTACAAGCCTGGCGACTCTGTGTGGCTTTCCACAAAGGACATTCCCCTTCAATCCACGTCACGCAAGCTCCAACCCCGATTCATTGGCCCCTTCAAGATTGACTCCATCATCAACCCCTCTGCTGTTAGATTGTCACTCCCTGCTTCCCTTAAAATTCATCCCACGTTTCATGTTTCTTGTATTAAGCCTGTGTCCACCCACCCTCTGTGTCCCCCGGATCCCCCTCCCCCTCCCCCCCGTATTATTGATAACCACCCTGCTTATACTGTGAAAAAACTTTTGGACATTCGTAAACGAGGCCGTCCTCTTGTCTCCAAACCAGCTCGACCATCAACCCCCTTCCCGTGGCTGACAGATTCCCTCAGATCCAGCAGAACCATGCTGCGAGGCGCTGAGAGAAAGTGGAGGAAATCCAGATCCCCAGATGACCTGGCCTCCTATCACACACTGCTGGCAGCCTTCACAGCTGCAACTACATCGGCTAAGACATTTTTTCAGACTAAAATTAATGCATGTGTCTCTAATCCACGGAAACTCTTTTCCACCTTCTCCTCCCTGCTTATCCCCCCTCCACCCCCTCCACCCTCCTCCCTCTCTGCAGATGACTTCCTGACCCACTTTGAGGGGAAGGTGGCCAAGATCTGCAACTCCTTCACACATCAGGTGACACCCCACATCCCCCATACCGAACCCATCGCCACGCTGTCGTCCTTCAAGACTCTGGAGGACGCAGATGTGCTCCAACTCGTGATGCACCATCGCGCAACCACCTGTCCACTGGACCCCATCCCGTCAGCAGTCCTCCAGTCAATATCCGCTGAGCTCATTCCATATCTGTCCTCTATTATCAACACCTCCCTAACCTGTGGCCATGTTCCTGCTGTTTTTAAGACTGCCCGTGTAACCCCACTCCTTAAAAAACCTAGCTTGGACCCCTCTGATGTCAGGAACTATCGACCTGTATCTCTCTTGCCCTTCCTGTCCAAAACTCTTGAACAAGCTGTCCATAACCAACTGTCTGTTTTTCTCCACCATAACAACCTGCTTGACCCCCATCAGTCCGGCTTCAGAACTGAACATTCCACGGAAACTGCTCTCCTGGCCGTGAATGAGGCACTCTCCACTGCTAGAGCCTAATCCCTCTCCTCTGTCCTGATTCTACTAGACCTGTCTGCAGCGTTCGACACGGTCAACCACAAACTCCTGATCTCCACACTTTCTGAGATGGGCATTTCTGGGACTGCCCTCTCCTGGTTTGTATCGTACCTCACTGATAGATCGTACTAAGTCTCTTGGAAGGGTTCTGTCTCTGCACCCCATACCCTGTCTACAGGAGTCCCGCAGGGATCTGTACTGGGTCCTCTGCTGTTCTCCATTTATACAAAGTCTCTTGGTTCAGTAATCAATTCACATGGCTTCTCATACCATAGTTATGCTGACGATACTCAACTCTTCCTCTCTTTCCCTCCCTCTACCCAACAGGTGAAGGAGGGGATATCTGCTTGTTTGGCCGACATCTCTATGTGGATGACTACCCATCACCTGAATCTGAACCTCGACAAGACAGAGCTCCTCTTCATGCCATACAAGACTCCCCACTACTTTCTGTATGCACTTACTGTATGTCGCTTTGGATAAAAGCGTCTGCTAAATGACTGTAATGTAATATTGTACAATATTTCCGGCAATGGGTATTGGGCCACAGTAGCAATGGGCAATGGAGCAATAACTGACATTTTTTCCCGAAATATTTTTAACCACCGTTTCAAACCTACCGTCATCTCACCACAAAGGTAAACAATGACCTCCACTGTTATTGGCACCCCTGGTAAAGATGAGTAAAAAGGGTTATAAAAAATTCACCGTTTGGTGAATTAGCTTAATCTCACACTGAAAAATTTTGAAAAATCCAACCTTTAATGGAAGTGAGGTATCAAACGAGCCTCAAACCATCACTCTGCTGGCAGATATGCAGTAGATATGGATGGATAACTTAAAGGGTTTCTTCTCCTGACTTATTTTTCCATAGAGTTCAATAAGAAAATTTGTCAGGAGAAACAACCCTTAAAGTGATCCATCCATATCTATTGCATATCTGGCAGCAGAGTGATGGTTTGAGGCTCGTTTGATACCTCAGACCCTTGATAACTTACAGCCATTTTACCAACTATGTATTCCATACTGTTCCACCATAATTTACAGCTAAATCTCATCCCACCCCCCAATTCCCATAGAGATCCATTTAAATGCAGAGATGTTATAGTATCGCTTGTAAGAGTACCAGAAAATAAGATATCAAGAGTCTTTTGATGTTGTTGGGTCACAGACATCAGGAAGTCATGGCATCCAAATATTAAAAATGATTACTTTATTCTATATATAAATGCAGGGGTGCCAATAATTGTGGCACACATGCTTTTGTTAAAAATAATTATTTCTTTATTTCTTTTGTTTTCTCATAACTTCAATTAAAGGTTGAATTTTTCTAATTTATTCAGTGTGTGATTAAGCTAATTCACCAAACGGTGAATTCTTTATAAGCCTTTTTACTCACCTTTACCAGGGGTGCCAATCATAGTGGATGGCACTATCTATGTGCCCGCAGGCATGTGCAGAGGATGTTAGAGGGGCAGGGGCCCAAATTCATAAAAGGGCACGCCATCGATTTTTGCAAATAATTTAATAAATATATGCCTGGAATGAATGTATATTAAAATGTATGTATTCAGGGTTTTTCTTGGCAGAGAAATGGTTGTGGGTGGTATGTAGGCTATGCGAGCACACGCAATGCGCGAGCAGCAAATTTTTTTGCATTAATTTTACCGTAAATACAGTTTTTGGAGTACAAAGAGCACATGTAGGTTTTGGTTGTAAAGTACCAGTAGGGTTGTGTTTAGGAGTTAGATTTTAGAAATCAAAGATCCTTGAAGCTTTTTGAATATTTGAATATTACACCATTTAGGCTATTTTGATAGCGCACAAATAGAAAAAGAATATTATTAATATTATTCAATGGTGGTAGTTGTAGGCCTACATTAATTAAATGCGTATATAGCCTACACGTAGTAGATATAATTTTTCGTTAGGGTGTTCGCTGGCTGTATGAATAGGCTTATTTAACAATTATTCATACCCCAAAATAAAAATATTATATATACTTATAAATAATTAATAAAGTTATGATTGTCTCATTGAAAACAATGATATCCGGTTTCGTACTGCCGTCTACCGCCCACTGTGTGAATGGTCCATGAATGGCCCATCACGTCCAACTTTGACACATGCGCTAAATTCTTCTGACCAGCAGATGCCACTAGTGCACACTTTGTTAATCAAAGCTGAGTAATGAACTATTTTCAACACAATGGGCTGGAAAGCTTTGTTGCTTCAGAAAGCTTTGTTTCCCCATCACTAATCAATATCAATATAAAACAAAAATGAACGGTATATTTATACTTTGTTTGGGACATACCCTGCGGCAGGAAACCAGGAGGGAGGGAGGGTCTCCCGACCTGATATTTTGATTCAATCAATATATCTCTTTGGCAGGGCAGGCTGTGCGCAAACAGGAATTTATGTATTTATTTAAAAATTAAAAATAATAAATAAAAAAAACTGAAAAAGGGAAATTCTCTATAGGAGGCCAAACGGCAGGTGCTCAAGCCCCCTTTGAGGTCTATCTATGCACGTGCATGTGTGCCCGGAATGGCAAGAACCACAGCTTTCTGCCAATGTAATTCAATCAACCGTATCTCTAAATTTGACGGAAGCATTCATGGATGTATTCACCATTAAGCAGGCGGTCTGATTAGGTCTGCTGAATGAAGTTAGCTCGCTAGCTAGTTAAAAGTCACTCGGTTCGTCAGTGCGGCGGTGACTGAGTGATACCAATTATTTGCAATCAAAAGTCAAGAATACCATTAGACTTTATTTCAACATTAGACTAATACATCAATATAACTTACCTCAGTAATAAATAAATAAAGTTATAAGAGATCAGCATCCCTTCGGTTTCCTCGCACCACTTGGCAGCCATTGTTTTATTTTTGGAAATAAAAAATAAATTGCCTGTCAATATTGCCTGAAAATATTGCCTGTGTACCATCAGCTTTAGACTATTGAACTGAACACTCCCAGCCCCCACCTCCTCACTCGTTACATGCCTGCTGGACGCAATGTTTTGTTGAATTTATGTTACACAAAAAATAAGACATCCATTTATTTTAATGCACATCTAATTCAGATCCCAAATACAGCAGTGAGTAACCAGCTTTCAGCAAGAGCAGTTGTGAGCGTGCATAATGCACTTGTCTACTGAAGAGGCCAATGTGGGGAGGCCAATAATGTGACAAGACACTTGATCTGTGAGTGTCCTCTTCTGTTGAAGAAAGATGAAACTGCTGGATTCAAAATTTTATTCTCAGACTAACAAATGTCCTGGACATTAATTTTAGGGATTAGGCTAATTCTTCAGCATTAAGAATGCATACAATCCACAAACGCAAGTAGTTTATTAATATGAAGTGATCTGTGAGCAATCAAGCATTATCTTTTCTGGGGCTGTTGGGAGGTTTGTTCTGCTAAAGCACTTTGTCAGTGTTGCAACACTGGTATCAAATCCTGACCCTGGCATTGCTGGCTATCACCCGCAGCTACGCAGGTTGGCATGTCATAGGCCTTTTGCAGGGCTTGGTCACATGGTAGGATACCAGATAGCAACGCCATGCTGACTGGAAAGCCATTCAGGGTCTTACATGACAGTAGTTGTTTGCAAGTGTGTCTTTCTAAAGCCTTTGCAATGACCTAAAGCATATTGTGTTATCATGGAAGGTGTTGTTGTGATGGGACAAGCCACAGAATACACTAACTACATTCCAAATTTGGTGTCACGATAAAAACCTGGGAAAATGCTTCTTTCAGACTTAATGCAAGAAAAGTCAAAGCAGCCCTTATAAATGTAATTAAATGGAAAACAGTTGGATATGACAATTATGAAAGAGACATTTTGGTAGTGCCAAGAAAATGTATCCATATACATTTTTAAATGGGGAGCTATTGTGTGAATACTGTGGGCGAGATGTACATGGAACAGTCATAGTGTGGAATGTGAGGTTTGATTTAGGTGAAAAATAAAATAAAAAGGAGAGCAAAGTTATGAAACGGGAACAATAATTTTAGAACGCAAGAATAATGCAGGCATTTAAAATATTTTAAACATGACAATGTGTTCTCCCACCTATGTGATTTATTTGGAATAGCAGGGACTAGATCTCATAAAAATGTGTAAGAATCTAACAGTAAGATAACCAAAGACTGGGATTCTGTCCCTTTGGTGCACCAGTAATTGCAACAGACCTTAATGAAACAAATATCTGCCGTACTTACCAGCAGCAACGGTTATCTCTCACTCATGGTATATGCAGACATTTCATACTGTTGGTGCATCTATTGAAGAAAAAGCTAATTTCATATAATTTCATATTTTCCTCGGTACTGTATCTTTGGTCTGGCTGGATTTATTGGTTTTTGGACTTTGCTTGTGTGACTACGATTTTGTATTTCCCCATAATAAAGCCCTTGCGGGTATTTATTATTACGCCAGTGTTCTGAGTCATGCATTACGGGTCCAACCCGCACACATCCGTCTCAGAACAATTTCGCCATGATGGACCCTGCTGACTCAACCGCCATGTTCCACGCCCTGCAACAACAAGGCCTCATCGTGCAGCAGCACGCCCAGGGGATTTCCGAGCTCCGGGAGGAGATTAAGGAGTTGTGCGCTGAGATGAGGAGACTGGCCATTGCAGTTCAACCACGCACTCCAGAGCAACCTGCTAAGCCGCTTGCTATCCCACCCTCCAACCCCATGGGAACCTGGCAATTCCGGGAGCCACAACAGCCACCCCCGGAGAGGTTCGTGGTGAGCCAGAGAGATGCAAGGCATTCCTGCTACAGTGTGACATTGTCTTCCGACAACAGCCTTTGACATATCCGACTGACGAGCGACGGATTGGCTACGCGATGGGGCTACTCAAGGGGAGAGCTTTGGACTGGGCTACTGCAGTGTGGTCCGGAGGTTCATTTCCTCTGAGCTACGTGATCTTTTCGGAGATCCGCAAAGTTCCAGCACGCCTCCAGTGACTAAGAGCCCTCACAGCAACTCATTGCCCTCCGCCAAGGCCTTAAAAGCGCCGCGGACCATTCTATTGCCTTTCGGACTATTGCTGCGGCTACCCACTGGAATGACTCGGCCCTTGCAGACTTGTTCCGGGCCAGTTTGAACAGGGTGTGATGTCTACAAGCAGGGGCGGACTGGGACACAAATTCAGCCCGGGACGTTCAGACGTTCAGAGGCCCACACACCTATGGAGGTAGATTTCTATCAAAAATAAACAAGCACAAAAGTATAATCCACAATTGTATTTACCATCCACACACACACACCTCTCAATTTGTGTTCGTAGATATAATCCACAATTGTATTTACCATCCACACACACACACCTCTCAATTTGTGTTTCGTAAAAATCCACAAGTATGTGTTTTCCATCCACACACAAACACCTCTCAACTTGTGTTTCGTAAATCATCATTTGGATGAATGCAAAAATTATATTCACAAATGCAAATAACATTTACAGATATGTTTCCAATGTTCACATGTACAAATCAAAAGCTTGGCTTGCGAACTGGCGAATCTACATTTGCCGATCGAAGGACACGCTTGATCTGCTTGGATTTACGGACAGAATTTTGAGACAAATATTCCGCTGTTTTTCACCGTGTCGATTCACGCTCGCTTAACTTGCAATTCGTAAACTAAACTTCTTCTTTTTTGGTGCTACATAACACGGCGGTTTGTGTGTTCGGCTCATCAGCGCCACTTTTAGAACAAGTGGCCAAAATTGCACATTATCTTTAAGAAGTGGATTCATGGTACATTTAATTAAAACAACCGAGTTTTGAGTTTATTTAGGTTGTAAAGTTAACCCCACGCTAATCTTGCGATGGCAAGTTTTTTAAACAGTCATTGCACAAAACTCCTATCAGATTGCATGTAGCTAGCTAGCTAGATTACATTACACAGGGGTAGGTCCGTACCAGTGGCGGCTGCTGAGCTGAAAATTGATTATTGAAACTGATTATTGGTCTCAATCATTTTCCAATCATTTCCCTTGATTAACAAGTGTGCCGACGATCTGAACAATAATTAGCAGGTGAGGACACAGCGTCTTTCTTCACATCATGTCAGTGAGATTAAACGGAAAAGTACACGTTAATAGAAATGCACAACCTGCAATAAAAATAATCGAACAAAAGCTGAGCTTTAAGATCGTTTAATATCCATGAATATTCTCGGAATTTGAGTGCGGAGAAAAAAAGAGCAGATGTATCCACAATTATAATGTTGATTAAAATGAACACAATTTTGCGACGCAAATTAAAATAATTGAATTACTTGCCTAATAGCCTAATTGAGGAGAACTGGCTACATTTGATGGCATTGAGTCATTTGTGAATTAAACGCTGTAGCCTATTGTTAATCAAGGAAAATCATTGGGAAATGATTGAGACCAATAATCAGTTTAAGGGGAAGTTTTCAACCTCCTCAATTTTCAGGTCAGCAGCCGCCACTGGTCCGTACACAGTAGCTACATAACTCTTTCGTCCCTCATGGAAAAGATTATGTAAAACAAACTCAACCATGTGAAGTATTGTAGCCAATTAAATTAATTTGGCAGCTATTCTCACTGATACCGATGTGTCCTATGAAATCTTTTATTTGTTCAGCTAGCTAGCTAGCTAGTAGATAAGACACCTAAATGAAAATGATCATTCAAATTGCATGGAGTGCTCTCCTTATTTTAGCTCATAGTGTTGTACTTCCTAGTTCCTATCAATGTACGGACCTACCCCTGTGTAATGTAATCAAGCTAGCTAGCTACATGCAATCTGATAGGAGTTTTGTGCAATTACTTTTTTTTTCGTGGGGTTAACTTTACAACCTAAATAAACTCAAAACTCGGTTGTTTTAATTAAATGTACCATGAATCCACTTCTTTAATGTGCAATTTTGGCCACTTGTTCTAAAAGTGGCGCTGATGAGCCGAACAACACTACCGCCGTGTTATGTAGCACCAAAGAAGAAGAAATTTAGTTTACGAATCGCAAGTTAAGCGACGAGCGTGAATCGGCACGGTGAAAAACAGCGGAATATTTGTCTCAAAATTCTGTCCGTAAATCCAAGCAGATCAAGCGTGTCCTTCGATCGGCAAATGTCGATTCGCCAATTCGCAAGCCAAGCTTTTGATTTGTACATGTGAACATTGGAAACATATCTGTAAATGTTATTTGCATTTGTGAATATCATTTTTGCATTCATCCAAATTATGATTTACGAAACACAAATTAAGAGGTGTGTGTGTGTGGATGGTAAATACAATTGTGGATTATACTTTTGTGCTTGTTTATTTTTGATAGAAATCTACCTCCATAGTCACGATACTCTGAAGACTATCATTACAGATTTGTGAAATAATTATTTAGCTCAGCACACAGCATTTTCTGTCCAACTCAAGCACATAGCAGCCGAAAAATCATTCTAAAACTGCGTCTGTGAGAATCTGTCTTCCAATTGGACGAATCCTTCTCGTCATCATGGGGGCCGCTCTTATCTCCCCCTTCAGTAATAAGATTGACGTTAAAGCTAACCTATCGTAATAGTTCACTCTGAACAGCAAACAACACGAGTCACGACTGAATGTGTAATGTATGCAGAGAGCGTAAAGTGAGGAGGGCCGGCCCATGCCCGAACGTGGACCGCATCGCAGTACTGACAGCTAGCGTAACATTTACTATACATTAAAAATAATAATAATAATAATAATAATTTAAAATAAAAAAAATTGTTTTTTTTTTGAGATTCGAAGTGGACCGGCCCAGAAGTGGACCGGCCCTTCGGGATTGGTCCCGAACGTCCCGATGGCCAGTCCGCCCGTGTCTACAAGACATAATTTGTTATTTACTAATGTTAAATACTGCTTTGGAGTGCATTTGTGTTCAATTGTACTGTTTCTTTAAAATAGTTGAGTTAAAGTTAGTCAGAACGCATCACTTCCTGTTAGTCGCATATCACTTCCTGTTAGGAAAGCAGGAAATGCATTAAATATAATGGAGCCACATGTGATGTGCTAAACAAAGATCTTTTTGAATCCTCCCAAAAGGACTGATAAATCATTGTCGTAAGTAATAATATTTCTTCAGTAACATGTTAAAGATAATATATTAGGGATTAGTTGATAAAAATGTGGTTGATAAGTTAAGATAAAACACGATTTTATTTACAAGTATGTACAATGTAATTCATGCTTTGTTACAATTCTGGGTTGGTAAAAAACGACACAAGACTCATTGTATTTGTTTTCTGAAATTTATTTCTGCAGTTTTCACTCCATGTCATGGTGAAGGAGTTAGCAGTAAACGTTTCTTCAACTACTACAACAACGACTCTTTATTTCATTTTGAGTGGAGTTTAACTTGATGTTTAGTTTGCGGTAGTCACACCCTTACGAGAACATTACAGTGAAAAGACAGATACAGATCAGTATTTGCAAGGATCAAAATGTCTTCCAAAAAAAGTGGAAAACCAGCAACCTCAGGAGGAAGATCTTCATCCTCTTCGTCTAGCAATGCACAACGTGCCCGGGCTAAGGCTGAAGCAGCCAAGATAAGAGCAGCATACGCATCAAAAGAACTAAAGCTGAAGCTAGAGTCAGCTAATAAGGATTTGGAAGCAAGCGCTAGGGATGCTGAGGTACAATTTGAAAAAACAAGAATCTTATTAGAACTAGAAGTTTTAAAGCTACAGTGTGAAGCAGAAGCAGCTACAGCGGAAGCACAGGTTTTGGAAATGGTAGAAGGTTCCCAAGTGATAGATGAAGTTGCAGCAACAGAGTGTGGAAATAAAATGGAACGCACCAGTGAATATGTTCGTTCACAAAATGCCCTGAAACAAGGTTCTCACTCCCGTCACTCACCCTTTGAGGATCCATCTCATATAGAATTGGATGGGAGTTTCAAAGCATTTCCTCACTCACATGTTGCGGGCCCATCCCATACAAATCCTGACGAGAGCTTCATACCACATTGGTCACCTGCAGAAGACATCGTTCAATCATCATTAGGTAACCTCAAGGTAGAATTTAAAGCAGCCGATGATATATACTTACCGATACCTACAAAACATCAATGGCCAGCATCCAATCCTGATGGAAACATGCAACCATACTTACGTCAGCAAGCAGATAAAAAATTTCAACCATACACTCCAGAACAGGTGAACGTTCATGCTCAGCCCTTCATCCCGAAACAAGCTTCTCCAGCAGTCTCGACACCTGTAGCAGAACCCTTGGCACAGTACTTAGCCAGACGAGATCTGACAAACTCCGGCCTGTACCATTTTGATGACAAGCCAGAAAACTATCGCGTATGGTACGCCTCGTTCACCAATATAATAAGCGATATTAATTTGAGTCCAGTCCAGCAACTCGACCTCATGACAAAGTGGCTTGGCAAAGAATCAGGTGAATACGTGAAACGTATACGCTCAGTGTATGTGGGCAATCCCACAGAGGCGCTAAACAAAGCATGGGAACGTCTCCGTGAGTGTTACGCCGCCCCAGAGATCATGGAGAAGTCACTTTTTCAGCGTCTGGAGAGTTTCCCCAAGCTCACTAACAAAGATCACGTCAAACTCCGTGAGCTCGGCGACTTGCTGTCTGAGATCCTCGGTGCCAAAGAAGATGGCTATCTCACAGGCTTGTCATATTTGGACACCTCACGGGGAATCTCACCAATCACAGAAAAACTGCCTTTTTGGACTTCAGGAGAAATGGCTGTCTGCTGGCTCGAGATTCAAAGAAGTGAACAATGGATGGTTCCCTCCCTTTGAATACTTCTGCAGATTTGTGGGCTATGAAGCCAAAAAGAGGAACGATCCCAGCTTCATGCATCAAGGGAGCGCTGCAACCTTGACCAAACCAGAAAGACCAGCCTTAAAGAAATTCAACAATGACAGAACTTTCTCAGTACATAAAACAGATGTTTACACAAGAACAATTAACAAACAAACAAACAAATGTTGACCTGACTAAGACCTGTCCAGTGCACGACAAGCCACACTCACTCCAGGATTGTCGAGCGTTCAGAAACAAACCAATTGACGAGAGAAAAGCCTTTCTCAAGGAAAAAGGAATTTGTTTCAGATGCTGTGTGTCCACTTCACACCTCGCCAAGGATTGCAAGGCATCAGTGAAGTGTCAGGAATGTGACCGCACCTACCATGTCACAGTTATGCATCCTGGCCCGCCACCTCAAAACCCAAAGGCTCCTTCACTGTCAACAGAGAACGGCGGGGAGGGAGAAGCCGATGCTGACCCAGCTGTAGTTACCTCAAGCTGCACAGAAGTTTGTGGCGAGGGCCAATGGAACCGCTCTTGCGCAAAAATCTGCCTCACGAAGGTTTATCCTAAGGATGCTAGGCACAAGGCTGTCAATGCCTATGTGATAATGGACGACCAGAGCAATCGCTCACTGGCCAAACCAGAATTCTTCAACCTCTTTGATGTAGAAGGCAAACCATTCCCGTATCGGCTGAGAACCTGTTCTGGTTTAGTTGAAACATCAGGGAGACGTGCCGAAGGATTCCAAGCTGAATCTCTAGATGGCAAAGTGGTAATTTCACTCCCACCACTCATCGAGTGTAGTGAGATCCCAAATAATCGTTCGGAGATCCCGACACCAAGTGCTGTGTTACGACAACCTCATCTCCAGCATATTCCCAAACACCTCCCGGACCTAGATCAGAAAGCAGAAATTCTGCTGCTTCTGGGAAGAGATGTCTTGGGGGTGCACAAGGTCAGAAAACAGGTCAATGGGCCGCACAACGCTCCATTCGCTCAACGCCTAGACCTTGGCTGGGTGGTAATAGGCGAAGTGTGCCTTGGAAACGTCCATAAGCCGACGGTTAACAGCTTCAAGACCAATGTGCTGGAAGGAGGCCGTCCTTCGATCTTTCAACCCTGCAAAGCCTACATGCATGTCAAGGGAATGCAAGATAACGTCATCCGAGCAGCCAAAGCTACAGAGGAGACACTGGGAAAAACAGTGTTTAACAAAACAGAACATGACAACAGACCTGCTCCGTCAATTGAGGATACAATTTGTATGGACATGATGGATGCTAACATCTGCAGAAACGGGGAGAATAGTTGGGTTGCCCCACTCCCTTTCAGGGAAACCCGCCGGCGCCTTCCCAACAACAGAGAGCAGGCTGTCAACAGGTTCATGTCTCTGCAGAGAGTACTAAAAAGGAAACCAGAGATGCAAGAACAGTACTTCACGTTCATGGATAAGCTCTTCCGAAATGGACATGCCGAGGTGGCACCACCGCTGAAGGACGAGGAAGAATGTTGGTATCTTCCTACGTTTGGAGTATATCATCCTCGGAAGCCCAACCAGATAAGGGTAGTTTTCGATTCAAGCGCACAACATAGTGGTGTCTCCCTCAACGACGTGTTGCTATCCGGCCCGGATTTGAATAACACCTTAATTGGTGTTCTTCTCCGTTTCCGAAAAGAGAAAGTAGCAGTGTTAGCGGACATCCAACAGATGTTCTACTGTTTTGAAGTGAAAAAAGAACACCGCAACTTTCTTCGTTTCTTGTGGCACCAGGACAACGACGTTACCAAGAAGGTAATTGACTATCGAATGAAAGTCCACGTTTTCGGCAACAGCCCATCGCCAGCTGTGGCTATATATGGGTTGAGAAGAGCCATCAAAGAAGGAGCACAACAGCATGGCGCTGACACTGTTGAATTCGTGGAAAGACATTTCTACGTCGACGACGGCTTGATATCCGTACCAACCGAACTTGAAGCAATTGACTTGATAAGAAGAACGCAGGCTTCTCTGGGGGAATCAAACATCCATCTCCACAAGTTTGCCTCGAACAGCCAAACCGTCTTGAAGGCCTTTCCCCCTGAGGACTGCGCTATAGTCATTAAAGACCTAGACCTTACCGGAGAGATTCCGCTCACACAGCGCAGCTTAGGTCTCCTCTGGGAGATATCCATGGATACCTTCACCTACGTTGTATCGATAGTAACCAAGCCATTCACTCGCCGTGGGGTACTGTCTGTAGTAAACAGCATCTTCGATCCCCTGGGTCTATTGGCACCCGTGACCATCCAAGGAAGGGCTCTCCTAAGAGAGCTTAGCTCCGAACTCTCAGATTGGGATACTCCTCTTCCTGAGGAAAAACGTAACAAGTGGGAAACTTGGCGAGAATCGCTTCAAGATCTTAGGGAGCTTCACGTACCACGTACTTACTCTAACATGTCACTCCTCAAGGCAGAACACACTGAGCTATGCGTGTTCTCAGACGCCTCAACAAAAGCAATCGGAGCTGTTGCTTACCTGAAGACAGTTCAACAGGATGGACAAACTGAGGTTGGATTTGTTATGGGTAAGGCTAGGCTCGCACCCCAATCTGAACCTACCATCCCACGATTGGAACTCTGCGCGGCTGTCCTAGCCGTCGAAATGGCGGATCTCATCCAAGACGAGCTAGATGTCAAACTTGATGCTGTAAACTTCTATAGTGACAGTAAGGTAATCCTTGGTTACATCCACAATGCGACCAAAAGATTCTATGTCTACGTTCACAACAGGGTGCAACGCATACGCCAGTCCTCAAAGCCAGAGCAATGGCATTACGTTCCCTCCAAGGAAAACCCTGCTGACTACGCGTCAAGTTGCCTACCTGCTTCATGCCTGACAAAGACCACCTGGTTCTCAGGACCACCTTTCCTGAGATCACCACCTGTGGAAAAGGAACAAAAATGTGAAAAATTCTATCTAATAGAACCAGAAAATGACACCGAAATCAGACCAGAGGTACATACCTACAATAGTTACCTGAATGAAGATGTACTTACCCCAGACCGCTTCCAGCGTTTTTCCAGTCTCCGCTCACTCCTCAGAGGCGTCGCCGTCCTCATCCACATCGCCAGATCCTGCAAACGGACAAGTAAAAACAGTGAGTGCAAAGGGTGGCACAGGTGCAAACGTCTTTGCACCCCAGAGGAACTGGACCAAGCAATGCATGTTGTCCTCCACGCCACACAAATGTCAGCCTTCGCTAAGGAACTTGCTGCTCTCCGAGCACAAAAACCAATTCCCAAAAAGAGCTGTCGCCAACAGCTCAGCCCAATCATCGAGAACAACTTGATCTACGTTGGTGGCCGGCTACGACATTCCAATTTGGAGACCAGCGAAAGGCATCCCATCATTTTGCCTAAAGACAGCCATGTATCCCTACTGCTGATGCGCCATCATCATGAAAAAGTGAAGCACCAGGGCCGCCACATCACGGAGGGCGCTGTAAGGGCTGCGGGACTGTGGGTCTTAGGTGGCAGGAGACTCATAAACTCAGTACTCTACAATTGCGTGACATGCAGGAAGCTCAGAGGGAAGGTCGAGGAACAACACATGGTGGACTTACCTGCCGAACGTCTTCAAGAATGCCCTCCATTTGCGTATGTGGGTCTGGATGTCTTTGGTCCTTGGTTAGTTGCAGTTAGGCGGACCCGAGGAGGACAGGCTGAAAGCAAAAGATGGGCCATCATGTTCAGTTGTATGAGCTCAAGAGCAGTTCATGTTGAGCTGATAGAGTCCATGGATGCTTCGAGTTGTATAAATGCACTCAGGCGTTTCTTCGCCATTCGAGGCCCGGTTAAGCAGTTGAGGTCCGACTGCGGAACCAACTTCATCGGCGCAAGCAAGGAACTCGGGATGGACAGAAGCCAGCCAGACCCAGGTATCCATAAGTATCTCAGCGACGAAGGATGTGTCTGGGAGTTCAACCCACCACACGCTTCCCATATGGGGGGCTGTTGGGAAAGGATGATAAGCACTGCGAGAAGAATCTTGGATTCTATGTTGCTCCAACTAAACACTCGCCTAACCCATGAGGTGCTCTCTACATTAATGGCGGAGGTGACTGCCATTATGAATGCACGACCACTTGTACCAGTATCCACAGACCCGGACAAACCCCAGATCCTCTCTCCTTCAATGCTTCTCACGCAAAAGACCGGAGTCCCTCCACCCCTTGGCAACTTCTCAAAGAGAGATCTGTACACGAAACAGTGGAGACAAGTCCAAGCTTTGGCAAATCAATTCTGGACACGATGGCGACAAGAGTACTTACCTTGTTTACAACGCAGACAGAAATGGACATCGCCTCGAAGAAACCTACAAGTCGGGGATGTGATCCTACTCAGAGACAAGCAGGCTGTACGCAACTCTTGGCCTATGGCTAGGGTCACCACCACTTTCCCTGGGAAAGACGGACACGTGAGAAAGGTTGAGGTTAGAACTGCCGACCAAGATACAGTAAAGACATTTCTCAGACCAATTGCAGAAGTTGTCTTACTTCTCCCAGAAGACAAAGCCTGATTCAAACTCCTTGTATATTAGGTTTAGTGACCTCATTGAGGTCAGGCGGGGAGTGTGATGTCATAATTTGTTATTTACTAATGTTAAATACTGCTTTGGAGTGCATTTGTGTTAAATTGTACTGTTTCTTTAAAATAGTTGAGTTAAAGTTAGTCAGAACGCATCACTTCCTGTTAGTCGCATATCACTTCCTGTTAGGAAAGCAGGAAATGCATTAAATATAATGGAGCCACATGTGATGTGCTAAACAAAGATCTTTTTGAATCCTCCCAAAAGGACTGATAAATCATTGTCGTAAGTAATAATATTTCTTCAGTAACATGTTAAAGATAATATATTAGGGATTAGTTGATAAAAATGTGGTTGATAAGTTAAGATAAAAAACGATTTTATTTACAAGTATGTACAATGTAATTCATGCTTTGTTACAATTCTGGGTTGGTAAAAAACGACACAAGACTCATTGTATTTGTTTTCTGAAATTTATTTCTGCAGTTTTCACTCCATGTCATGGTGAAGGAGTTAGCAGTAAACGTTTCTTCAACTACTACAACAACGACTCTTTATTTCATTTTGAGTGGAGTTTAACTTGATGTTTAGTTTGCGGTAGTCACACCCTTACGAGAACATTACACGGGGCGCTCCAGGACGAGTTAGCCCATCAGGAACCCATCAGGGAGTTTGACGCCCTCGTCCGAGCCGCTATTCGCCTTGATAACCGCTACAGACTGCCAGAGGGAGAGACCGATTCCGCCCGGTCAGCCGTACCCCAGACGAGTACCTGCCTCACTGACGGAGGAGAACCAGGCTGGGGTAGTTGAACCTATGGATCTTTCCCGTACCGGAGTTAAGATCTCGCCCGAGGAACGGAGACGTCAGAGGGAGACCGGTGCATGTTTCTACTGCGGAAAGCTGGGGCATTCTCAGGCACAGTGCACCGCCCGGTCCAAGAAATCCGAGTCATCCGTGGGAGTGAGTTCTTTAACCCACCAGGAGAAGGTCTCCAAGAGCGATACTCGTCCTACCTTTACTGCCACAATCATGCTACCTGAGAGGGAGGTTCAAGTGAGCGCGCTCATAGACTCTGGATCGGACGCTAACCTGATCGACGAAGTGTCGGTCAGAGAGTTGGACATTCCCACCCTTCCACTGCCCCACCCCGAGAATGCTCGGTCGTTGGACGGCAAGACATTCTGCAAAATGACTCACGTCACGGAACCCGCTCAACTCATCATTTCTGGCAACCATCATGAATTCATCCAGTTCCACATCATCCGCTCCCCCAATGACTCGCTCATTCTGGGACTACCCTGGCTTCAAGAACACAACCCCGTCATTGACTGGAAGTCCCGCCACATTAAAGCCTGGAGCCGCCAGTGTAACTAAGCCTCTTCGATCCGCACCTGCACCTGCCGAGGGCGCACCTACCTCACCTCAAGACACCAAGCCATCTCTTGAAAACATGCCAGCCCCTTATCATGACCTGGGCATCGTTTTCTCCAAGACGCAAGCACAGACACTTCCCCCTCACAGACCCTATGATTGCGCGGTCGAGCTTCTACCCGGTTCCACTCTTCCTTCTAGCCGACTCTACAACGTCTCCAAACCTGAAAGGGAAGCCATGGAGAAATATATTCGGGATTGCGGAGGGAGGGTCTCCCAACCTGATATTTTGATTCAATCAATATATCTCTTTGGCAGGGCAGGCTGTGCGCAAACAGGAATTTATGTATTTATTAAAAAATTTAAAATAATAAATAAATAAAACTGAAAAAGGGAAATTCTCTGTAGGAGGCCAAACGGCAGGTGCTCAAGCCCCCTTTGAGGTCTATCTATGCACGTGCATGTGTGCCCGGAATGGCAAGAACCACAGCTTTCTGCCAATGTAATTCAATCAACCGTATCTCTAAATTTGACGGAATCATTCATGGATGTATTCACCATTAAGCAGGCGGTCTGATTAGGTCTGCTGAATGAAGTTAGCTCGCTAGCTAGTTAAAAGTCACTCGGTTCGTCAGTGCGGCGGTGACTGAGTGATACCAATTATTTGCAATCAAAAGTCAAGAATACCATTAGACTTTATTTCAACATTAGACTAATACATCAATATAACTTACCTCAGTAATAAATAAATAAAGTTATAAGAGATCAGCATCCCTTCGGTTTCCTCGCACCACTTGGCAGCCATTGTTTTATTTTTGGAAATAAAAAATAAATTGCCTGTCAATATTGCCTGAAAATATTGCCTGTGTACCATCAGCTTTAGACTATTGAACTGAACACTCCCAGCCCCCACCTCCTCACTCGTTACATGCCTGCTGGACGCAATGTTTTGTTGAATTTATGTTACACAAAAAATAAGACATCCATTTATTTTAATGCACATCTAATTCAGATCCCAAATACAGCAGTGAGTAACCAGCTTTCAGCAAGAGCAGTTGTGAGCGTGCATAATGCACTTGTCTACTGAAGAGGCCAATGTGGGGAGGCCAATAATGTGACAAGACACTTGATCTGTGAGTGTCCTCTTCTGTTGAAGAAAGATGAAACTGCTGGATTCAAAATTTTATTCTCAGACTAACAAATGTCCTGGACATTAATTTTAGGGATTAGGCTAATTCTTCAGCATTAAGAATGCATACAATCCACAAACGCAAGTAGTTTATTAATATGAAGTGATCTGTGAGCAATCAAGCATTATCTTTTCTGGGGCTGTTGGGAGGTTTGTTCTGCTAAAGCACTTTGTCAGTGTTGCAACACTGGTATCAAATCCTGACCCTGGCATTGCTGGCTATCACCCGCAGCTACGCAGGTTGGCATGTCATAGGCCTTTTGCAGGGCTTGGTCACATGGTAGGATACCAGATAGCAACGCCATGCTGACTGGAAAGCCATTCAGGGTCTTACATGACAGTAGTTGTTTGCAAGTGTGTCTTTCTAAAGCCTTTGCAATGACCTAAAGCATATTGTGTTATCATGGAAGGTGTTGTGATGGGACAAGCCACAGAATACACTAACTACATTCCAAATTTGGTGTCAAGATAAAAACCTGGGAAAATGCTTCTTTCAGACTTAATGCAAGAAAAGTCAAAGCAGCCCTTATAAATGTAATTAAATGGAAAACAGTTGGATATGACAATTATGAAAGAGACATTTTGGTAGTGCTAAGAAAATGTATCCATATACATTTTTAAATGGGGAGCTATTGTGTGAATACTGTGGGCGAGATGTACATGGAACAGTCATAGTGTGGAATGTGAGGTTTGATTTAGGTGGAAAATAAAATAAAAAGGAGAGCAAAGTTATCATGAAACGGGAACAATAATTTTAGAACGCAAGAATAATGCAGGCATTTAAAATATTTTAAACATGACAATGTGTTCTCCCACCTATGTGATTTATTTGGAATAGCAGGGACTAGATCTCATAAAAATGTGTAAGAATCTAACAGTAAGATAACCAAAGACTGGGATTCTGTCCCTTTGGTGCACCAGTAATTGCAACAGACCTTAATGAAACAAATTTCTGCCGTACTTACCAGCAGCAACGGTTATCTCTCACTCATGGTATATGCAGACATTTCATACTGTTGGTGCATCTATTGAAGAAAAAGCTAATTTCATATATGTTTTAAAGATTCACTTCTAAATCATTGTTATAAAGCAGCTTTTATTAAGGTAGTATTGTATCAAATTGAGTTTCTACAGCATGTGCAGCAGTTTTGAACGTTCTGTGAAGTTGTAAGGTGCCACAAAAATACATTTTATGATTTTATAAGATTTATGTACAAAATTATACAATGATAAATACAACTTAAGAAGAGGTCTGAGGTAAATGTGAAAACTACAGGCTGAACCTTTATTGAATTATTGAACAATTATTGAAAAGAACATCATAAACCATGATCTGGGTCAGACTAATTGTTACGTTTATGTCATGTTTATGCCACGTTTCATGTTTAGTGTTTGTCACAGTTTATTTTCTGTTCATGTCATGCTTGTGTTCTGTTTATGTTACGATGCAGTTCATTGTTAGCATACACATTTCCATGTTTTTCCGCAGCCTTGCGTTCATGCTGTTTCTTTCTCTTGCTGTCGCTCACGCTTCCCTAATTGTTTCATTCTCTCATGTCTATTTACTAATCTACTAACATTAGATCAGGATTGGGTAATACTAACTCTCTAACTATGTGTTCATGTTTACCTTACGTTTCTCGTGCATGTCATTAACTAATTTACTAATGTCAGGTCTAGGATAGGATAACTACTAACGATTTACTAATTGCCTCGTTACGTGTCTCATTTTCTCAAGCTGTTGTTCATTTCCTGCTGCTCTCAAGCTAAGTGTCTGCACCTGTCTACACCTGCATATAAGATCAGTGTTCATGTCATGTCTTTGCGAAATTGTTGCCTTTAGTTTACTACTGTCACTTTTGAGCGTTTTCCATTGTTTTGACTACCGTTATTGATCTAGCCTGTTTACTGACTATCGTTACTGCCTGCCTATTGTTTCCACTGCCTGTTTTTGACCACAAGTTTTGCCTGCTGCTGTTTTGTACCTCTGCCCCGCGGATAGGACTTCGGTCTGACTCCTGCTACGCCCCACGACTACGAACTTTGCTTTACCCCTGTATTGTACTTCTGCTCCGCTGACAGCTACTCTGGTTAATGAACTTGTGCACGGATACCGATTTCGAGACTGCCTTCTCCCTCGGTACTGTATCTTTGTTCTGGCTGGATTTATTGGTTTTTGGACTTTGCTTGTGTGACTACGATTTTGTATTTCCCCATAATAAAGCCCTTGCGGGTATTTATTATTATGCCAGTGTTCTGAGTCGTGCATTACGGGTCCAACCCGCACACATCCGTCTCACTAATAACTCTATTAGTTTATCTGATTCAGAATTACAGTGAGAATTCATTCTTTACATTTCACTCCCATGTCTCTCTTATTTAAACATCGAAAGAGAAAGAACATCATTCAAATATTGCTTGGCATGCTTGAAGTTTTTTACTCGAAAGCAGCATTTCACACCCGTGGCTCATTTTTTAAGATTAGACAAACATAATTATTGAATATATAATATGAAAATATACCAGACCCAGTTGGTGACAAAGCTGTTGCGGATATGATTTTATGAGTCCAGGTAACCACAAAATCTGTTTAACTCTGTTACTAATATGAAACTTGTGCATGGCTTGACTGAAATTGGAAATACTTTCATCAATCTCACTCAGCTTTATTGTATTAATGAAAAGGTTTGCTGGGGTGTAATACTATATACATTCCTAAGTACTAATGTACTAGAAACTAAAACATAGTACCAGAGGTGGAAAGTCCAGTGGTCAGAAAGTAAAAGTCCTTCCAAGGCTGTGTCTCAAATGTCAGGTACCTCAAAAGACAATGCATTTGGGACACACTTCGAAGGCAGGATGATGTCACGTGAGATCAGTGTTTACGTTTGGTCATTACACTATGTCAGCTTTAACCCCCGAACCTGTCGCGTGGAGAGCCAGACCCGCTGACCCACCCGATAGGAGGGAGCTGAACGACGATGTTTGTCGGCGGAAGCCTTCTGACTAGCCGAAGCTCGCAAAAGTGAGGAATGAACTCGCTTCCAAGGGAAGGTAACGACTCCATGAAGTGGGATTGGAGGCCGCCAAACAGTGAAGGGTGTTCTCCAGTATCTGATTAGTGCGCTCCGTCTGTCCGTTAGTCTGCAGATGGAAACTGGAGGAGAGACTAATGGACGTGCCCAACTTGATTGACCACCAGCTGGGCGGTCTCCGGCACCGATGGCAATTTGGCCAGAGTAAGAAAAATGCACCTCCTTCGAAAACCTATCGACTATGACTAAGATGACTGTGTTGCCCTCCAGTTACAAAGTCCAAAGCGATATGGCTCCATCGTCAACTGGGCACATGGAAAGGGCGTAATAACCCAGATGGTGGGAACCCTTATTCCAGGCGCAAATAGTGCAGGCGACAACAAATTTGTGCACGTCCCACTCCATCCCGATGAGCGCCAGGATGCGCAGCGAGGAATGACCCCACTGGAGTACCCGAGCCCTCACATCGGAAGACACAAAAAGGCAATTAGCGGGACCCCCTCCTGGGCCCGGGTTTAGGCGCAAAACCTCTTGGACTGCCAGTTCAATGTCCCACAATACAGGAGCTACGATCTGGGCAGCTGGAACAATAGGCTCTGTGATAGCGGGACTGTCGGACTAATTGAAGATGCGTGACAGGGCATCCGGTTTAACGTTTTTGGAACCTGGGCAGTACGTCAGCAGAAAATTCAACTGGGTAAAAAATAATGCCCAGCGCGCGCCTGTCGAGAATTACGTCTTTTCGCCTGTTGGACGTATTCTAAATTCCTGTGGTCAATCCACACAGTAAAGGGGTGTTCAGCTCCCTCTAACCCGTGGCACCACTCCTCCAGAGCCAATTTAACAGCCAGCAGCTCCCGATACCCCACGTCGTAATTCCTCTCGGCCGGGGTGAGGGCACGAGAGAAATATGCACATGGGTGCATCTTGCGGTCGATAGGGGAGTGCTGGGACAATATGGCACCTACTCCTAATTCGGAGGCATCAACTTCCACAGTAAACAGGAGGGAGGGATTGGACGTGATTAAAATGGGCTCAGAACTGAACCTCCTCTTTAACTCCACAAAAGCGAAATCAGCCTTGGGGTTCCAGTGGAACTGACCAGCTGACGTTTTCTTTGTCAGAGCGGTAATGGGTTCGCTCCTGCTTCCCCTCATCTGCTCTGCCCCCTCTTGTATCGCTAACCCCGTTAACCTAGCTCCCGCTCTCCCTTTCATTGTGTGCTCAATAAAGTGCTCCCTCCGTGCTTATTTTCCGAGTCCTGTGTTTGGGTCCATGACAGTTGGGGAAAACCTAATAGATAGCCTGCCAAGGTGATACACCTTTTGCCCCAGGGTTGCGCATGCATCCTCTTTTGTTTACAAACAAGAAATGGGTCTATAGTTACAATAACTTAGAAACCAGGGCAAAGAAGGACCAGGTCCCATCACTCTTTGACCCTAACACTTGGGCCACACATACACTCACATACATGCACATGCATAGATATACCTCAAAGGGGACTTGAGCACCTGCAGTTTGGCCTCCTATAGAGAAGTACCCTTTTTCTGTTTATTTATTTTTTATTTTTTATTTTTAAATAAATGAATAAATTCCTGTTTGCGAACAGCCTGCCCTGCTGAACAGATATATTGATTGAATCAAAATATCAGGTCGGGACTCGAGAGATTAGTGCTCCCGGGCGATGCCCTCTACCCTCCCTCCTGGTTTTCTGCCGAAGCGGCGAGCACTGTGTGGGCATCAAGCCTTTCTATGGTGAAAGAAAGCACACACGCATGCATAGGCACTCGACAGTCATGAGTCAGTCAGTGTGATGAGTTACTTTGAGGCAGACAACAGGTATGTGGTCAAACAAAGTATAAATATACTGTTCATTTTCGTTTTATATTGATATTAATGCGCTTTAGGAATTGCTTGACACTATTTGACAAGTAGGGTCTATCTATGCTTGAACTATTAAGCAGCTGAAAATGTGCCAACTAGCTATCGTTAGCGTTGATACCTTTTCTAAAAACTCCTAAACACAACCCTACTGGTACTTTACAACCAAAACCTACATGGGCTCTTTGTACTCCAAAAACTGTATTTACAGTAAAATTAATGCAACAAAATTTGCTGCTTGCGCATTGCGTGTGCTCACATAGCCTACGTACCACCCACACCCATTTCTCTGCCAAGAAAAACCCTGAATACATACATTTTAATATTCATTAATTCCAGGCATATATTTATTTAATTATTTGCTAAAATCGCCGGCGTGCCATTTTATAAATTTGGGCCCCTGCCTCTCTAACATCCTCTGCATGTGCCTGCTCACATACAAACATACGCCACCACCACAGGCAAAAGCCAAGGACTGTGCAGAAAATACATAACTGAATGACAACAACAGAATATAGAAAACACGTGACATAACAAGTCCAAAATAATATTTCAAATTAAGATTCTTAGACTGTCCTACCTAACAATGCAAACCGCTCCTCCCAAGCCACAAACATTCTTAAACCCCATCATTCCTAATTATAAAATAAGCATACTCAACCCTGAGGTGCCGTCTCAATAGGATCAATGACCCCAGTAGCCCTCAGTTTATTCCAGTGCGCCAGCCATATTGCCACATCAGCAATATTACAATATTTATTTAAAAAAAAGAACATGTGGAACAGTCTCAGACACATTACAAAATAGACGTTCATTAGTGACCCCTGCATCAACATTTGTACGATAACTATTTGTCACCTGGGGCCGTATTACAGAAACATCGTATCTTAAGCCCAAGTTAATATGCGACAGGTCTAAGATAGGATTTTTCACAAATTCGTATAACAGAAACGCCAAACATAGATGTTAGTCCGAAGTGTCGCTAAAAACGACAAAATGGTCCAAATATACAGCACAACCTTCTATCCCAGAAACCACATGATTCATGAGGCGCTGAATAGTTGCTGGTGCGTTACGCAAACTAAAACTCATCACAGTATAAGAATACAGCCCGGAAGGAGTAATAAAAGCGGAAATCTCACGAGCTCTCGACGATAGGGGTGTTATGTTCTGAGATTCTGTCTATCTGTTTTGTATTTTTTATTTGTTTATTTATTCTGATTATGTATTTATGTTTCTGATTATTTGTGGTTTCACTGTTCTGTGTTTTGTATTACTGTCACTCCCTGTCTTCGTCACACTTTTTGGGAGTCTGTGGGGATTTTGGTTTTCTCAGAGGAACTGTCATGCGCTTCCTTCATTACTAATTACTTTATTGTAAATAATACTAATTAACTAACAACCACTAACATCTTAGAATTAGGGTCTACTAATCTACTAATGACTAACTTGTATATAATACTAATCTACTAACGCCATAGAATCAGGGTTTTCTACTAATCTACTAACTTACAAACGTCATCTTCTTTCCTCACTGCAGCTGTCTCTCTTTCTGCCTGTTCTATCACTAATTATCTTTCTTTGGTTCCTCTATTAACTACAGCTGACACTTGTTTCCGCTTTCCATTCTCTAATTGTATGCACTTGCCTAACTACCCAGTTCATGTTCAAGTCTATGTGTTATGTGTGAATCCGGTCCGTGTATTACATGTTCCCTTGTTATTTTATTATCTGCTATTCTCATTGTTTCATTACGTCTGTCATTTTCCCTTCCCGGTTTCTCACACCTGATCCTCATTGTTTCTTGTCTCGCTCAGTGTATTTATACTCTGTGCTTTCAGTCTTTTGTCCTCACAGTTTGTTCACAGTTTGTTCACCATTTTTGTTGATTATAGCTTTTTCGAGAAATCTTCAGAGTTGTCCGTTTCTGGCTTCCGAGTTGTCCATTTCTGGCTTCCGAGTTGTCCGTTTATGGCTTCCGAGTTGTCCATTTATGGCTTCCGAGTTGTCCATTACGCTGCGTTCTCACATCGAGCAACTTTAGTCGCCCAGTTGCCGGAAGTCCATTCATTGTCTATGAAGCTGAGCGACGGTCAGCGACCTGAGCAACTAGGCAACTGAGCGACCAAAATCGGCTGATAAATGTTGCCCGCAATTTAACTTTTGAGAGACCATCGGCCGTAAGAGTCAATCAGAGTTCCACGCTTCATATTTCTCCAACCGACACAAAACCATTTCGTGAATAATTTTTTCGCCCGATATCACTCAAATTGCAGCAATGTAGGAGCAGTTAATAATAATGGTCCAAGCCTACCACCTCTTGTTCAATGTATAACATAACCTTAAAGGATATATGTTGCTGTTCTACCAATATCACATTAAGTCCAAACTACATGTTGAGTTTTATACATAAATCTATCTATGTATCTAGATAGATAGATAAAGATTGCTAGCTCGCGACGAAGATGGATATAGGCTAGCCTATCGCTAGCTAGCGAGAACACATAATTATCAGTGTCATGACATAACTATAAATAATAGGATGCATTGCAAATATCTCTTTGTTATATGTAGGCTACTGCCGTTGTTTCTCTTCATCAAAAAATTGTTGCTGCACGAGCTGACTTGGATGACACAACCGGAAGCTCTTGCCCCGCCCCCAGCCTACTAGAATTGACCGACTCAGCGACCAGTTGCTCGCTGTGAGAATGCAGCGTAAGTGTCATTCTTTATCTGTTCCTGAGTTTTTGTTATCCCTTGTCCTTTTCCCTGTTGGTTTTTTTGTTGCTGTCTTTTTGTTTTCTCTGGTTTTCTCGTGACACCTCTCTGGTTTGGACTCCTGCCTGTGTTCTCGCGACCTTGATTTTGGAACTCTGTTTTTGTACCTCTGCTGTGCCTTCCCGGTTTTGACCTCTGCCTGTTCTGTGACCACTCTTTGGACTGTTTTTGTACCGCTGCTCTGTCACTCATTAACAGTTTTTGTACTCCCTGCCTGCTACTGGGTCCCGGTTTCCACCTCACCTTACAAAGGGCACTTGCCAGTAACCCTTCAACAAATCAAATTTGCTAATGAATTTTGCAGAACCGACTGGCAGAAACGTGCCATCTGGCTTATTCACCAAAATACATGGAGAAGCCCAACTGGAAAACGAAGATTTGGCAATATCATTATTAAGCATATACTTTATCTCAGAATCAAACTGTTTACGTTTATCAACGGAAATGCGATAGAAATGCTGGGGGATGGGCTCTGCATTCCCAACGTCTATATCGTGTTCAACGACACTAGTGCGAGAAGGGATATCAGCAAACAAACAACGATACTCATTAATCAAAGTATTCAAATTAGCATGCCGAAACGATGACAAATGATCCTGTTACGACCCTGGATATGGACTGGACTCAAACGCACGACTCAGACACAGGAATTCCAATAATCAGATATTTATTGCTTGACCAGGGAGAATTCCTGAAGCAGGAAAGAAGGTGAAGGAGGCGAAGTGGAAGCTGAGGTGAAGGAGGCGAAGTGGAAGCAGGCGGGCGACTGGCTCTCCCACAGCGAGGTCACCCACTCCCGGGCACTCCCTCCCAAACTGCTCATGACGAACGCAATCTTGCTGTCGTCCGTGGCAAAGGAGATCGGCTGGATGCGGAACACAATGTCGCACTGAAGGAGGAACTCCCGACATTTTCCCAGCTCCCTTCGGTAGATCTCAGGGTGTTGAACCCGGGGTTCCTTGCCCGGGGGGGGGGCATAGAGCCTGCAGCTCTGGAGCAGCCGGTGCAGGGACCATGGGGATCCTCGGGAGAGATTGGTGAATCGACATCACATGGTCCGCGAGATTCTTCAAAGTACTTGGATGTCATCTTGAGCCGAACACACATCACTGTGTTAGGTAGCGCCGAAGAAGAAGAAGTTTAGCTTACGAATTGCAAGTTAAGCGAGCGTGAATCGACACAGGAAAAAACAGCGGAATATTTGTCTCAAAATTCCATACGTAAATCCAAGCAGATCAAGCGTGTTTTTCGATCGCCAAATGTAGATTCGCCAGTTCGCAAGCCAAGCTTTTGATTTGTAAATGTGAACATTGGAAACATATCTGAAAATGTTATTTGCATTTGTGAATATAATTTTTGCATTCATCCAAATTATGATTTATGAAACACAAGTTGAGAGGTGTTTGTGTGTGGATGGTAAAAATAATTGTGGATTATATATTTTTTATTTTTGATATAAATCTACCTCCATAAATTAATACAAAATGTATTTTACAGTGCATTGTGTACACTATATATTGATGTATTTTTAATTATCTCTTATCTTTCAAAACATGATGGCCAATATACAGCATATTACATTACATTACATTCATTTAGCAGACGCTTTTATCCAAAGCGACGTACAGTAAGTGCATACAGAAAGGTCATCGAAGTAACTACAGAGCATATAGTAATAATGTTTATCATTTTAGTCATATAAAAGTTAGAAATTATATATACCACATCTGATATTGATTACAATGAAAACACCAATTTAAAATGGGTAGAAAATATTTTTTTATGTCATTACCAATAAAGTCTCAGATCATGGGATAGACTACATAATTTTTTTTTTTTTTTTTTAATATATATTTTTTTACATACAGCTGACACCCTTGTCATTTTTATGCATTTAAAAGGAATGCATTCACCCCTACAAAGCTTTCACACTAGGCTACTGCATACTGTTCACTTCTGTCTGCTAATTAAGTATCAGCCTGCTGGATTTGCAAAGCATTATAAATGTCTAGAAGTATCTAAGATAATTATCTAAGAATTAAAAGGGTTCGTGTGAGTAGCATGATCCCATTCGCAATAAACGGAGGGCATCTTTGTGTGTGTTTACGGTTGTTGTTAGCACAGCCTTTTATGTTGACAATTGCCTTCGGTCTCTCTCATCTCAGAAGCAGGCTATAAGCAGCTTATCAATAAGATGCGACCCGCTCCTCGCTGCTGGCGGCTTTGAAATAAGACGGTGGGCCAGCAATGTAGTGGAGGTCATCTCTCATCTTCCTACAGAGACAAAAGTCAGAAGGATGAGAGCTGTGGCTCACAGCAGACAAGACAGACCCACTAGAATCAACATTATGACTCTGTTGGCACTGTCCCACTGACACACTGGGCTATAAGCGTTGTCCTGTAATATGCACAGAGCCTAATATGGCTCTGAGTGCTCGCCAGCCAAGATGACCTATTCGGGTATATAATTCCCTACACCACTCGAGCAAAAGGTCCTATTCAAACACTCTGGAGGAAGGAGAGAGGATTGGACGAGTTAATTGATGTGGTGGTTGTGGGAGAGTGAGCTCCCTCAACTACAAAGCATCGCCATACCTAGGTGCTATATGCCAGCCAGTGCCACTTCAAACGCCTCCGTATTGACCTGCACATCTTCTGTGATGCATCAGAGAGAGCCTATGGGTCTGTGGCTTATGCGTGTTGAGGATCACTGTCCTGAAAGTGGAGAGGAGTCTGACGAACTCCACAAGACTATGTTCTGTGGACTGACAGTTATTGATTGTACCACACTGGATCCTGCTCAGTTCACTACCTGGGCTGAAGGGCAGACTGGATACTAAGTGGTCGACAAGCTATTAAAACCCATCAGCGGCAGTGCCTGGAATGCTGTAAGTGGCGCAGGACGCCCGTAGTTCCCAAAATGGCTGGCTTGTTTATTTCATTTCTATTCTTTATTTGATCAGTGATCATTTCTAAAATGACTTGATGATGTTGTTAATCATGTTAATATTATAATAATTAAATAATGTAAAAAGTTTTGTAATAAAGTTATTTGTTTAAGAAAGAAGTCTTCTGAGTACCTTTGCATAGTCATATTGGTGCTAAATCTGTGCACAATCCACGTAAAAAAGGTCTATTTTCATTCAAGCTTAAAACTTCACTATATCGGCTGCTATATTGGTAATCGGTGAATCACATCGGTCGGGCACTAGCCATCATATTCAAATGTCTCACCACCAGATGTATTCATCTAGACCTACTTGCTCATATGAGCACAGAGACTACTTCCTACTAGCATTTTGTCATTTCATAGCAAGAAGAGGTAAGCCTTATAAGATCCTATGCAACAGAGGTACACATTTTTGTGGCGGAAAGAGAGAGCTCCGGGAGGTATTCAACTACCTTGAACCATCCCTCAAGGAGCAGCAAGCAGGGCAAAGCATTGCTTTTAAATTCAATCCACCACTCTCCCCTCACTTTGGTGGAGCCTGGGAAAGGGAGATCAAATCTGCTAAATTGTCACTTCAAGTCATCCTTAAAGACCACACTGTC
The DNA here is from genome assembly GCA_022702515.1 of Ilyophis sp. 1 JC-2022. Classification (NCBI taxonomy): domain Eukaryota; kingdom Metazoa; phylum Chordata; class Actinopteri; order Anguilliformes; family Synaphobranchidae; genus Ilyophis; species Ilyophis sp. 1 JC-2022. Next base: position 36,976,242 of record CM040400.1, read on the forward strand.
CCTGAAGAGGTTCTGATGATCGTTTTTCTTGAGGTTGAGGGGATACTGAACTCAAAACCACTGGTGGCCTATGTATCATTGGATATCGCTGACCCTGATACAATTACACCAAATCACTCGTTGATGGGGCGGCGGGATTTTTCCCTTCCTCAAGCTGTATATGGTTCAATCTGCTGGGACGTCGTCGCTGGAAGCACAGGCAGGTCTTTGCTGAACATTGCTGGGGTCAGTTCACTCGGAAGTATCTCCCTAATCTCCAGCTTCGCCAGAAATGGCGGACCGCAACTCCTGGGGCCACATGTATAAACAGTGCTGAGCATAAAAATGCCCTCAGAAAGCCGCGTAAGCAAGTTTCCACACAGAGAGTGAGAATCTGCCTATCTTTGCACACAATGGACACCTTACACAATGATATGGTGACACCGTGACAGAAAGGCAGAGGTAGAAAATGCAAAACTTTTTCCCCCTGTTTTTGATTCATGGTTCGACATTGTTTGCATCTCTACGAAGTATACTTTGAATATGTTGCATGTTTTGTCGCTAAAGTTGTGTAGTTAATGGTTACACGGACATTTTGGGACTCTGGCTTTCTGATCATGAGACGGCCCCCTGCGGAGTCATTCACACTGCTGATCGCTGAGGCACAATGGAGTGTCTGTCCCCTTCTTCATGTGACTCTGAGATGAACACAGACTGCTTGATCGATCAGGCACCGGGTTTTTGCGTGTGTTCTCAGAATATGTGACGTTCTAAACAGTCGTTATGACGCAACAAACAGATCTGCCTCCCCTGCTTATTTCCTTGTTATTCCTCGTCAAGTTAACGATTGGCTATCTATGAGGCTAACTATATTTATTTGTAAAGCACTTACTGTATATAGTAAACGTAATGATTCTTGTTTGTATTATCTTTGAGAGTTGGGCATACAAACCTGAACGATACACTACAGCTACATCATATACAGTTCCTGGCCCAGGAGGAGTAAAGGACGGCAGCCCAGGACGGCAGCCCTCCAGTCACTGGACCTCACCTCCTCAACTGGCACCGGACCTTCAGGGCGACTACAGATGGACCCTCCTCAGGATTTCTCTCCACATCGTCATCTCCCTCCTCGAGCTCAGGGTTCCTCTCAAGGGAAACTAAATTTGGGGGTAGTCTCTCCTCAGAATCACTGTCACTCCCACTTGATTCAGTATTGTAATCACCCTCATCATCTGAATTAAAGAAAATGTCCTTAATTTCCTCATCACTGAGTTCTCTTCGCCTGCTGTTTGTAAACATATTTCTTCTGCGTCTGTACTCTAGCTTGCTGATACTGTTTTCTGATACTGGTGTTCAGACTGAGGTGATGGGTGCATGTCAGGGGTGCACGTAACACCATATTCTAACAGTGGGAACACTTAGATAGAAATGAATGCAAGCAAAGAGCATCTCTGGTAAAAATATTGTATTTGCTCATCTTACAATGGGGGAAATAAGTATTGGACACGTCAACAATTTTATTATCAAACATATTTCCAATGTAGCTATTCACATGAGATTTTGACCAGACATTGGTATTAACTCAATAAAACTACACAGCGAAAGAAATTGTAACGTTCCAATTCTTTAAAAAAGTTATGTGCAATAAAGTGAAATGACACAGGAAAAAAGTATTGAACACGCTAAATTAAATGTGGTAGAAAAGCCATATTTTTTATATTTGGTTGCATATCCTTTGCATGCCATGACTTTATGATGTCTGTGACCCAACAACATCAAAAGGCTCATGATATCTTATTTGCTGGTACTCTGACAAGCGATACTATAACAGCTCTGCATTTGAAGTTATCCATCCATATCTACTGTATTTCTGGCAGCAGAGTGATGCTTAAAGGCTTGTTTAATACATCAGACCCTTGATGACTTAGAGCCATTTAACCAACCATGTGTTCCATACTATTCCAGTATAATTTACAGCTAAATCTTGTCTCACCCCCCAATTCCCATAGATATTCATTCAAATGCAGAGCTGTTATAGTATCGCTTGTAAGAGTACCAGCAAATAAGATATCAAGAGCCTTTTGATGTTGTTGGGTCACAGACATCATAAAGTCATGGCATGCAAAGGATATGCAACCAAATATAAAAAAAATGGCTTTTCTACCACATTTAATTTAGCGTGTTCAATACTTTTTTCCTGTGTCATTTCACTTTATTGCACATAACTTTTTTTTAAAATTGGAACGTTACAATTTCTTTAGCTGTGTAGTTTTATTGAGTTAATACCAATGTCTGGTCAAAATCTCATGTGAATACCTACATTGTAAATATGTTTGATAATAAAATTGTTGACGTGTCCAATACTTATTTCCCCCATTGTATATCATGCTAGTACATTTGATGAAAAGGTCTGACATTCCGATTCTGATATTTGTAATTTGTTTTAAGAATTGTCTTAATTGTTATCGATAGAAAAAGCTAATGCTAAAATTTTGGTTATGTATGGAGCCATGTTTGTTTACACTCGTCATAGAGCAGGGCCATGGGAACAAACGTCATAACTAAATGCACCCCAGACAAGCCGCTGTAAAAAAACAGTTTTTGTTACTTTCTTCAATAAATGTTTGGATAAAATTACGTTAAAATACACGAGTACACGAATATGGAAATAACAACTTTATTATATGTACGTAGATATTTGAACGTACAGGACAAGATGCTAACACGTAGTCTACTCAGATTCACGAACGTGTACCCATAGGCTGAAAATGTGTAGCGCTGCATTAGCAAATATGTACTCGGATACTTGACCATGCTGGACAAGATGCAAGATTTGTGAATGTGCATGTAAGTGAGATCGTCGGTATAATACAACTAGCTACATAGTAACCCATATGCATACACTGCAAATTAAACTAGATGACTATTCAGATAACAACTAACGTTAACATAGTAACATTTGCATTTCAGTACAACAATAAACGACTAGGTACCGCATTGGAATCATGTTTGCATTTTTACATTAGGATGCAATTGTTAGCTTGTGTCAAGGAGGTTAAAAACCACCAAACTGCTAAGCTAGCTCAGTGTTGATGTAACTAAGATATTCGATGCACAGCAATGTGTCATTTATCATTCATTTCAGTTGATGGTTTATTTTTCATAATATATGCACCTCTGTGACATGTCTAGACCGTGTTTAGACGGCAATAAACCATTGTGACCGCATTCTCAACAGAGCGTTCCAATGTTCTAATCACATATTTGTGATGGTACGCGTTTGAGCCATGTCTGGAATGATCACATATTTGTGATGGTATGCCACGAAAGTGTTAACACACAAACGCACACCCTGAGGTGATTGGAAATGGCCGACCCATCTTTGTTTTATTGATGGTTCCAAGGAAATGAGCCAGTGAAATGCATGGGTGCCCTAAAGCCATCTACTAATTGGGATCAAAGGAATTTTGACCATAAAAACCCATGAAACTCTGTGGAGGATCTCTGTGTCAGAGACACTGAGTAAATATTGGAAGTCCAGATGCGATAGCTGTGCAATCTGAAAATGTTCGAAAGAACACAACTAAAACGAATAATAATCCGTAGTGGAAATAGTGGAAAATAACAGAACACAAATAACCTCGCGAAAAGAACGAGGAACTCGATCTCCGAGCAAAAAACAAAGAAATAAGCTATACGCTTATCTAACTCCTGTTAGTGGAGCGAAACAAAAAGGAAAACACACAAGCTCAACAGAACCCCAAACAATTTGGGTAAGAGCCCTCTGAGAAAAGAAAGGAAACCAAAAGAAATGAGAAAGCCTCTGCTCTGAACTCAGAGCGAAAAAGAGACTTGCTTACTTTCTAAACTTCCTAACCCTTTCTTTTTTAAACTAGCTTTCTTACTACTCTCCTATACCTTTTTTTTACCGGCTCGAATGTTACGTGGAATAACATGGAAGCCACGAGAGAGGCAGGAAGCGGAGTATAAATAGTCAACGGAAATTAATAACAGGTGAACTTACTAATGACGAGGCGAAAGCAAAACCCAGTCACGGAACAAAGGAAAATCCGATAGATTACCGGTAACGACAAAAAAAGAATAAAGAGGACGCGGAGATAAGAGAAGGAAGGCAAGATCCATGACAAAAAACCCATGAAACTCTACCAATGTCGCTCTGATGGTAAAGACGTTGTCTTAACCCTACCAGAGGCACCACTGAAACAAGGACGGACTTTGCCACGTTTCCCCAACCCGCATCTCGCCTGATCACAGAGACCGAATTAGCCTGCCACTGTCCACAGAAAAACAGCTGTTTCTTCAGACACGTTTCTTCAGACTGTTCCTCTACAATCTTCCTTGCGGCTGGACCTGTAGGAAATTTAAAAACTTTCCAGGCCCCCTGGCTCAACTGAGCACGTGAGAGCGTCATGGCCTGACATGCACTGAGCACGTGAGAGCCACGTGCACAGTTTAATGAACGGAAAACACTCTACAAAATTACATTCTGAGCAAAATCAAGTTGGGAGGGGACGCACTCTGCAAATAAGGCCTCAAAGGGCATATATGAGTCATCACCAGCACAATGGGACATTGATTGTAATTAATGGGTTTATGGGTTTCCATTGACGCACTCTAAATAATGAAAGGCAATATATGAGTCATTGCCATACAATAGGACATTGATTGTAGTTAATTAAAAAAGACATGATGACACTCTGCAAAATGAGATAAGGCCTCAAAGGCATATATGATAACATGACAAAATATGAACACGACAAGACATGATGACACACACACAAGATATACGCGCAGTCAACTTATAGCAAATATATTGAACTTATAACAAATGTTTATTATCCAAGATTTTAAAGAATATACTGTATCATTCTGGTGTGGTGTTCTAACAAACTTATTAGTTATGTACTTGTATAAATCTGAACTGTATAACAAAATGCAATGGTTGACTTATACTACAGCTGTAACACTGCATTCATTGTACTCAATCTGTTAATATAAGCAACTGTTAAACAAATGTATAAACTGTTAAACAAATGTATAAACAACTATATTAAAAACATATTTTTGAGGGAATCGAATGGAAAAAAACCACAATGGAAAAAGCCCAGGAATGACGTAAACGACTGTGGCAAAGCCAAACCCCTTTTTCTAAAAATAAAGGGAAGGCCACATATGTCTGCAGATGTCAGCAGAAAGAGAGTATATAAGGCCTGTAAGGACACCAATCGGGGCATTTCGTCTTGCAAGGCGAAGCCGGTTTGTTGGGAACTTGAACCAATAAAAATCTGATTTCTCTGAAGAACTTGCCACTCTGATTTTTGCACGAAGACTGTTTGCTGATTAGTCTGAATTTGGACTTTGATTATTTTAAGAACTTAGAAATTGAACTTTGATATTCTTGTCGAAATTTCCACGACATATTTGGGGGCTCGTCCGGGATCTGGAGAAAGGCTGCCAAACGCTCCTGGCTTTTGGGACTGGGGATGGAGGACTCGGACACCAGACGGCCTGGCCAGCTGGTAGATGAGAAATTTTTATCTCATAAACTGGGACTCCGTTCCCTCCTACCCCATCCCTAACACTGGGAGCGGCATCCTCCCATACAAAAAACCCGGGAAACTAACAACGAAATTAAGGTAGAGTGGCAATCTCTCCAGAGAACACGCGCAGCGCAGAATAAGAGTATAGGGTATATGAATATGTGCATGAGAAAAATAATAAAGCAAATGTGAAGGATATATGCTGTTGCTGTTAACCATTGTTCGTTGATAAAAGAGGAACCGCGGAGTCTGGAAGAGCAAAACCCAAGGAGGGCGACCTACCAGCTCCGGGTAACAAATATTTTAACATTTGTCCTCTGGAGAATAAGTAAGGAACGTTGCGAAATATGCATGCATGATAACCTGGTTTTGCTTAATAGGTTTGAAAGAGAACCTGGTGTTGCTTAATAGGTTTGAAAGAGAACCTGATTTTGCTTAATAGGTTTGAAAGAGAACCTGGTTTTGCTTAATAGGTTTGAAAGAGAACCTGGTTTTGCTTAATAGGTTTGAAAGAGAACCTGATTTTGCTTAATAGGTTTGAAAGAGAACCTGGTTTTGCTTAATAGGTTTGAAAGAGAACCTGGTTTTGCTTAAAAGGTTTGAAAGAGAACCTGGTTTTGCTTAAAAGGTTTGAAAGAGAACCTGGTTTTGCTTAAAAGGTTTGAAAGAGAACCTGGTTTTGCTTAAAAGGTTTGAAAGAGAACCTGGTTTTGCTTAAAAGGTTTGAAAGAGAACCTAGTTTTGCTTAAAAGGTTTGAAAGAGAACCTGGTTTTGCTTAAAAGGTTTGAAAGAGAACCTGGTTGTGCTTAACATTGGTTTGAAATAGAACTGGAACGCTGTGCTTAACATTGGTTTGAAACAGAACTGGAACGGTTGTGCTTAAAAAAAGGTTTGAAAAGATAACCACGCTGTGTTTAAAAGGGGGTTGGAAAGAAGAACCCGGTGTTAATGTGCATGAAGATGTTATTGGGGTAAAAGTTTATTGCGGTGTGAACTGTATGAATATTATATGTGTCATGTGATAAATGTGTCATTATAAATGTATGTGTTAGAATTTATGCAGGCGGAGTAAAAGTAGAAATAAGAGTTAATGTTCTGTCCTCCTCACTCTGAAGTATGATTTGACAGGCAGCTAAACGCCTTCCCAATCAACGAGACGTGTTCATGAAAATGACAGTGTTTTATTGTTAGAAAGGGTGAATCTGTAAAGAAAAAGTTGAATTCGTAATACTCACGTGAATCCAATACAAACCAAAGATGCTAGCTAACAGACTTCAGTTAACTAAGGGTAGCTCTGTGCGTTGATAATGCAGTCCGTAAAGACCGTAAATTATTTAAAGTGATAGATTACATTCTCAAATCTGATTCATACACTTGAAATAAACATTTTATAGTATATTACTGTGCAATTCAAGATAGCAAAGGCAAGTTAACTAAATTAAGCGAAATGCTAACGAATAGCACACGAGTTAATTATGCCAGACATGAGAAGTGGCTATAGAATAGCCTAAATACACAAAACAGCATAGACGTAATATCTATCATATCTTCTGTAACGTTAACATTAACATATATTCTTATTCACATACCGAAGATGCTGGATAACGGAGTAAAGGAAGCATAAACCCGCAGAAATGCGGAACTGATAGAGAAGTTGCCGTCTTGAAGCACATTTATAAAGTAAACTGCGTAACAAATACATCGGCGTCTTCAAAAGTAGCCGTACTGAATATCACTCGCTTTCAGAAAACGTTAACGTACAGTAGTTAACGGTCTAGTTAGTTAATTATATAATAAATGCAGAAGTATTAAAGATATCTTAGAGAAGGAGCTCTCTGGCTAACTTCTCACTAAAAGTGACGTAAATTCTATCTTAAAATGGCGACGGCACTGACGTCATATCATCCCGCGCAGCCTGGCGCAGGACTCGCGAGAGTGCAAACAAACACAGAGTAAATCCAGTTGTGGTAACTCTCACCCCAGAGTCACATACGGCTTGAGCTGAGAGATTGGAATGCCCGGTGGATTGCATACAATATCTATGATACTGATACTGGCAGTTCTGGGGAATTGTGTATAAGTAAACGGAGAAAATAAAAAGACAAAATCTCGGCTAAACCAACTGAAATAGGAAAATAACATAAAATAAAAGAGTGAAAATAGAATAAAAATGTCGGACCGAGTGGACACACCCTTAACCGAACTAATGAGAGAAAATTTTGACGACAGAGACGAAATCAAAAAGATTTCGGATAAATGGAGTAAGAGAACTGGAAAAAAGGTGACGCAATGGCCAAGGGGCGGAACGTATGATAAACAAACTTGCAGTCAAATGATAGGAGTGGTGGCAAACTATAGAGCTAAAGACAAATCAAAGAAACGAAAGGAAAGAAGAGAAATAGAAATGGAAATTTTAAATATGTTCATACGAAAAGTCAGAAGCGTATAAACAGGCTGTAGAGCCATATAAAGTGAATACAAAGAAATATAAAGTAGGCAAAAGTGCCTCAATATCCGGTAACAAGAGAAGGAAAAACCTGAGGGAAAGGAGAGCGTTAGCAAGTGTAGGAGAAGAGAAGGAGACAAAAGTGCAGATAGTGAAGCTGAGAAGAGCCAGAACCAGCAAGATAAGGAAGAAGCGAGCGAAAGTGAAGGCCTTGAGGAAAGAATAGCGAAGGAGAGGACGAATATGGCTCATCTGATATATAGAGGAAAAAGGGACAAGGAAGAAAGACAAGGTTGTGAGTTACAGCCAGGGACAAGGGCCTGACTACAAGGAGAAACGCTTAAGACGGAAGCCAGAGAAATATATAGATGACTGGAGCCGAAGCAAAAGTTTAAATAAATAAATAAATAAATAAATAAATAATTGCTGTGTGTGTGCAATGTGCATAATACAACGAATGTATAGTCCAGAGAAAAAATAAATAAATAAATAAATAAAAAAAGAGAACTTGAAAAATAAACGTTGTTTAACGTGATGTTGTCTGAAGTTAGTTTATGTGATAGGCTGTGATAACAAACGCTGTAATTTGTGGCTAATTATGGCAGACGAATCCAGGACATGGGCTACAAATGTCGCATTCCTCGTGTCAAGCCACTCCTGAACCAGAGACAACGTCAGAAGCATCTTACCTGGGCTAAGGAGAAAAAGAACTGGACTGTTGCTCAGTGGTCCAAAGTCCGATGAAAGATGAAAGTAAATTTTGCATTTCATTTGGAAATCAAGGTCCCAGAGTCTGGAGGAAGAGTGGAGAGGCACAGAATCCACGTTGCTTGAAGTCCAGTGTGAAGTTTCCACAGTCAGTGATGATTTGGGGTGCCATGTCATCTGCTGGTGTTGGTCCACTATGTTTTCTGAAGTCCACAGTCAACGCAGCCATCTACCAGGAAATTTTAGAGCACTTCATGCTTCCTTCTGCTGACAAGCTTTATGGAGATGCTGATTTCATTTTCCAGCAGGACTTAGCACCTGCCCACACTGCCAAAAGTACCAAAAGCTGATTCAATGACCATGGTATTACTGTGTTTGATTAGCCAGCAAACTCGCCTGACCTGAACCCCATAGAGAATCTATGGGGTATTGTCAAGAGGAAGATGAGACACCAGACCCAACAATGCAGACGACCTGAAGGCCGCTATCAAAGCAACCTGGGCTTCCATTACACCTCAGCAGTGCCACAGGCTGATCGCCTCCATGCCACGCCGCATTGATGCAGTAATTCATGCAAAAGGAGCCCCAACCAAGTATTGAGTGCATAGAAATTAACATACTTTTCAGAAGGCTGACATTTCTGTTTAAAATATCCTTTTTTATTGATCTTATGTAATATTCAGATGCTTTTAGATATTTATTGACACATTTGCAGTTGCATGTTGTAGACTGGGGTGGGGGCGGGGGGTTATACTACAAAGCATGATTGCTGAACTGGATAACTGCACCTTGTAAAACCTCAGTAAATCCTCCCAAATCTGGAACATGGACTGAAATTAAAAGAGCTAATATTTTCCATGACAATCGATAGTGGACAGAGCCAAAGAACTTGTTCAGATGCTTTTAGATAATGACACATTTATTGAAACACTTGCCAACGCAAACTCAGGATTACTGAGTTAGCTGGACAACTGCGCTGAGTAACAACCGGAGGAAATGTTCACCCGTTTTGGGGCCCCTGCCGAGCTCCACAGTGACCAGGGGCGCAACTTTGAGACCCAGTGTGGGCAGGTGCCAAGTCCTGCTGGAAAATGAAATCAGCATCTCCATAAAGCTTGTCAGCAGAAGGAAGCATGAAGTGCTCTAAAATTTCCTGGTAGATGGCTGCGTTGACTGTGGACTTCAGAAAACACAGTGGACCAACACCAGCAGATGACATGGCACCCCAAATCATCACTGACTGTGGAAACTTCACACTGGACTTCAAGAAACGTGGATTCTGTGCCTCTCCACTCTTCCTCCAGACTCTGGGACCTTGATTTCCAAATGAAATGCAAAATTAACTTTCATCTCAAAAGAGGACTTTGGACCACTGAGCAACAGTCCAGTTCTTTTCTCCTTAGCCCAGGTAAGATGCTTCTGACGTTGTCTCTGGTTCAGGAGTGGCTTGACACGAGGAATGCGACATTTGTAGCCCATGTCCTGGATTCGTCTGTGCGTGGTGGCTCTTGATGCACTGACTCCAGCCTCAGTCCACTCCTTGTGAAGCTCCCCCAAATTCTTGAATGGATTTTGCTTGACAATCCTCTCAAGGCTGCGGTTATCCCTGTTGCTTGTGCACCTTTTCCTACCACACTTTTTCCTTCCACTCAACTTTCTATGAATATGCTTGGATACAGCACTCTGTGAACAACCAGCTTCTTTAGCAATGACCTTTTGTGGCTTACCCTCCTTGTGGAGGGTGTCAATGACTGTCTTCTGTGTCAATGACAGTCTTCCCCATGATTGTGTAGCCTACTGAACCAGACTGAGAGACCATTTAAAGGCTCAGGAAACCTTTGCAGGTGTTTTGAGTTAATTAGCTGATTAGAGTGTGACACCATGAGTTTCCAATATTGAACTGTATATTGAGCTGTAAGCCATAATCATCAAAATTACAAGAAATAAAAGCTTGAAATATTTCACTCTATGTGTAATGAATCTATATAATATATGAGTTTCACTTTCTGAAATGAGTGACAAAAAATATTGAACTTTTTCACGATATTCAAATTTTTTGAGCTGCACTTGTATACTACTCAAAAAAAGTTAAGGGTCAAACATATTTGTGCATATAAATATAAGCTAACAAGCTAAAATGGCAAAAATAATTCTTTGATGGCTCAAGAACAGAAAACGCAAAACAAAAAACTTTTGATTAGACACTAGTTTATTACCCTGATGAAAAAAGTCATGCACCCCCCAAAATGATGATGTGATGATGAATGGAAAATGCTCAGCCATTTTATTGCTAAAATTTGCGTGCATGGAATGACAGTTTGTCAGTTTAGTCTGACTAAATTCGTGCTTCAAATCCATGAAAAGGAAATCTGGATTAATTTAAAAGGTTTCTAAAGATAAGTGAAAAGAATAATATAGACATCACATAATAACGTGATGTTATAGATGTTATATAGTCCAAATGACAACCCAAAGGGGGATTTTCTAACCCTATCTGGCTTGAAAAGACATACTTAAAAAAATATCAAAAAATGTCCTTTGACCCTTAAATTCTTTTGAGTAGTATATATTGTACTAGTCACCTTCAAGATGTCAGTACTAGGAGACGAGTTGAAGAAGCATAAAACCATAGACTCTATAGACATGCGGCTCAGCTATTCTGTGGCAGAGTGTAACCTAAATCTTTGGGGCGACTCGGTAGGAAGACATATCGTGCGCAGCGAGTTGGATGGAACACGCACCAATTTTGAATTAGGCTACATTTGAAGCCCTAACTTCTGAAAAGCTTTAAACCAATCCACGTTGACGCCCCATACTATAGTGGTAGACGTATCGGTCCCAATTACAGTATCCATGTTTGTCTTAAATTATAAACTAGGCTACAACTTTAAGAAAACCCGCAGGATTGATACTGCAGTGCAATACAATAAGAGGGTGCTATTAATAGCCCAAAGCGCTTACGACCCTCGTCTTGCCACAGCCACTAGACTGTAAAATGCACCGTTTACAAGAAAATCATATTCAGATATAGCTAGAAACAATAATATTTTTTAAAAACATTGAACAAATAGGCCTAAGCATTTTGGCATTTCCATTGCTTGCTGTAGGCTACTGGCTACCTGATGCACTTTTGGTTCAGAAGACGCCTCATTTTTTTCCTCCAAAATCTCTCATAGCTATAAATATGTTAATGGAACCAAATATCTTGCCTGTAGGCTACATGCAGCTACCATTGTGTTATGACTAACCCTGAAGAGTTTATCTTGTTACGTTTCCCCAAAAGTCCCGTACAGTCGACATTCCCACAGTGACCTATTGCATTTAGGGTTAAAATAACAACAGCAACGTAGACTATGTAAAAATACACACGGTGCTTTTTAAAATTTATTTATTTTTTATTTGTAGCTACATTTATTTTTTATTTGTGTTTTATAGTGTTTTTCTATTTGTGCGCTATCAAAATAGCCTACGTGATACGTAATATTCAAATATTCAAAAAGCTTCAATGACCTTTGATTTCTAAAACCTAACTCCTAAACACAACCCTACTGGTACTTTACAACAAAAGCCTACATGGGCTCTTTGTACTCCAAAAACTGTATTTACCCTAAAATTAATGCAACAAAATTTGCTGCGCTCGCATAGCCTACGTACCGCCAAAACCCATTTCTCTGCCAGGAAAAACCCTGAATACATACATTTCAATATCCCTTCATTCCAGGCATATATTTATTTAATTATTTGCAAAAGTCGCAGGCATGCCCTTTTATGAATTTGGGCCCCTGCCCCTCTAACATCCTCTGTATGTGCCTGAATGGTAGGACCGTTAGCTTCTATATTTACCCGTCACATAATTATAATTTCCTCTGATTAAGATGAAGTCATAGAATATATTCCTCATGTTATATCAATTATTGTTTCTATTATTCAGATATTCATAGTTCTAGCCAATAAAACATGTTTGATTTTTCCAATGTTGGGCTCTACTGACGTATAGAATTCTAATTCTGAATAAAAGTGACCAAACCTCACTACAGTTGATACAACTATCGCGATTTAACCATTGCTTATGTCAGATCACATACTAATTGTACAAACTCCAATTCCAAAAAAGTTGGGACAGTGTATAAAATGTAAATAAAAACAGAAAGCAATGATTTGCAAATCCTTTTTGACCTGTATTCAATTGAAAACAGTAGAAAGACAAGTTATTTAATGTTTTAACTACTCAAATTGTTTTTTGTAAATATACGCTCATTTTAAATTTGATGCCTGCAACACGTCCCAAAAAAGTTGGGACAGGGGCATGTTTACCACTGTGTTGCATCACCTTTCCTTTTAACAACAAGTAATTTTTTGGGAACTAGGACGAGGACACTAATTGTTGTAGTTTTGAAAGTGGAATTTTTTCCCATTCTTGGTTGATATAAGACTTCAGCTGCTCAACAGTCCGGGGTCTCTGTCGTATTTTGCACTTCATAATGCGCCACACATTTTCAGTGGGACACAGGTCTGGACTGCAGGCAGGCCAGTCTAGCACCTGCACCCTCTAACTACGAAGCCACGCTGTTGTAACACATGCAGAATGTGGCTTGGCATTGTATTGCTGAAATAAGCAGGGACAGCCCTGAAAAAAATCTAATCATATAAATGGCATTTAAGGATTCTTTCTCTTGACTCAATGTTGCTCCAAAATGCATGCGTTAATGGTACCTTCACAGATGTACAAGTTACCTATTCCATGGGCACTAACACACTCCCATACCATGACAGACGCTGACTTTTGAACCTTGCGTTGGTAACAATTGGGATGGTTCTTTTCCTTTTTGGCCCGGAGAACAGGACGTTCATTATTTACAAAAATAATTTGACAGGTAAACCACAGCACACTAACGCTAACGCTGGCTAACGCTAGCTGGCTGTGTCACTGGTTTGGCTGGCTGGCTAGTAGCTGGCCGGCTGTACTGCTAGCCTAGCTGTGTCGGCTACTTGACCCGCGTGCTCGGAGGGTGCCTCCACACTCTCTCCAGCTCGCGGGTTGCAGCCGTTTCTCCGGGTGAGGGTTTGTTTACCTAGCGTCGTCACCCTCGCCTGGGGATTTGGCTGTTAGCATGGCACGGCTGGGCTGGCTTGCCGCACGGGCACTACCCTAGGCCAACAGCAACCACCACACTCTCAGTAACATCTGGTCCATCGCCGCAGCCGCACACCTCATCCCCTCTCATTATCCTGTCACAGCCAACATCCTATCTGGACTGCTTATACCTGTCATCATCCCCCATCTCCAACTCGGACCTTCACTCCTGCTAATTCTGAACCTGTTCTCCTGGCTCCCACCTTCCATGCCCCCCCTTTCCAGCCCCCCAACCGACCCCCCTCTCACCTACTCCCTCTCGGACCTCCATTCACTCAACAATAACCACCGGCTCCCTGCTGCTGCTGCCACTGCTGCCAGCAAAGCTGGCATCCTCCGCAGATGCCGTTACATCCACCGAGGTTCTGGACATTCCCCCCATCGCCATCACCATGATGGCACCAGCATCCCCGCACATTGGACTAACCCTCGCCCCCCCGTCATCCCCACCCACCGCGCTGCCAACCTCAACAACCTTCGGCCCCTTCCTCCTGCTTCCCCATCCATCTCCCTGGCACTCCTGAACTGTCGCTCCCTCTCCAACAAATCACCTGTCATTTCTGAATTGATACTGGACAATCACATTGATCTTCTCTTCCTCACTGAAACCTGGCAACAACCCGCTGACTACTACTCCCTCAACCAAGCCACACCCCCCAACTACAGCTTCATCGCCAACAGGCCGAGGCGGGGGCCTCACCATCCTGCACAAACAATCCCTTTCTCTCACTAAACTGGACCTCAACCTCCCACCCTTCACTTCATTTGAATGCCTCGCTGTCTCCCTCCCCAACTCCATAACCGCACTACTCCTCTACCGCCCCCCCAAGCCACACCCCTCCTTTCTGTCTGAACTATCTGAGCTCCTCACCACCGCATCCTCTCTCTCCTCCCGTCTCCTACTCACAGGTGACCTTAACATCCATGTTGACCTGCCCACCTCCCCCCTGACGCCTGACTTTCTCTCCCTCCTGGACTGTTTCCATCTCACTCAGCACATTCATTTCCCCACCCACGTGAAAGGCCACACCCTCGACCTCGTCTGCTCCTCTTCCCTACCCATATCCAACCCCCATCCAGTCCCTTTTCCCCTCTCTGACCATCATTGCATCCTCTTCTCAGCCCCACTCCCTTCCCCCCACAACCCCAAGAAACGCTTCATCTCCTTCCGTAATATTAAATTTGTTGACCCACTCATCCTCTCCCAGTGCATATCCTCCGCCCTCCCCCCTGACCTTGCCCCCTCCTCTCCAGATGACTATGTCAACACTCTCAACTCCACTCTCTCTGACTCCCTTGACTCCCTGGCCCCCTGGAAAACCGCCACTGTGTCCTTCACCACCTCCTCCCCCTGGTACACCCCTCAACTCCGCACCATGAAACAAACCGGCCGTCAACTTGAAAGACTTTACAAGAAAACTCACCTCACCGTCCACGCAGAAGCCTACAAGCACCACCTCTCCTCCTACCGTGATGCACTTCAAGCTGCCAAATCTGCCCACTACTCCTCTCTCATCAATAGCACTAACCCCAACCCCCGCACCCTCTTCTCCACTGTCAAGAACCTTCTCCAGCCCCCGGACAGCAGCCCACCCTCCTCCACTGACCTCTGTAACTCCTTCCTTCTCACCTTCACCAGCAAAATCTCCAAAATCAATACCTCCCTGGCTGCCTCCATCTCGGACCCCTCCGCCCCTGCCCCCCCCTCTGTCACTCTCCCCCTCCCCACCCACCCACTGACAGCCTTCTCTCCCGTCACCCCCTCCCTCATCTCTGACATCATTGCCGCCTCTAAGACCACCACATGCTCCCTGGATCCGCTCCCCACCACCTTAACTAAGGCCTGCCTCCCTGTTCTCCTCCCCCACCTCACCACCCTCTACAATCAGTCACTGTCCCTCGGCCATGTTCCCTCTGCTTTCAAACTTGCCTCCGTTACCCCCATCCTTAAAAAACCCACCCTTGACCCAGCCAACCTCTCCAACTACCGTCCCATATCCAATCTCCCGTTTTTATCCAAAACCCTAGAACGTCTGGTCGCTGCCCAACTTCACTCCCACCTACAGTCCAACCTCCTCTATGAACCCCTCCAGTCTGGTTTCCGCCCCCTCCACAGCACCGAAACAGCCCTGGTTAAAGTCATCAACGACCTCCTCATCTCTGCAGACTCCGGTGCCCTCGGCATCCTGTTGCTACTAGACCTCAGCGCAGCCTTTGACACGGTCAACCATTCCATCCTCCTTCAAAGGCTGCGCCAACAGGGTGTTGAGGGCATCGCACTGGACTGGTTCACCTCCTACCTCACCAACAGACAACAGTTCATCTCTCTCTCCGGCCACACCTCCACCCTCTCCCCTGTTACGCAGGGTGTCCCCCAGGGCTCTGTCCTTGGTCCCCTTCTCTTCATCTGTTACATCTTTCCCCTTGGTTACATCATCCGCAACTTCAACCTGGACTTTCACTGCTACGCTGACGACACCCAGTTGTACCTCACCACCAAATCCGTCCACCACCCACCCCTCACCCACATTGAAAACTGCATCTCCGCAATAAGAACCTGGTTAACTCACAACGTTCTCCAACTCAACGCCGATAAGACTGAACTCCTCCTCATCGGCACAAAATCCACTCTTCAAAAAACCGGACCCATCTCACTCACTGTTGATAGCTCCACCATCACCCCCTCCCCCCTGGCACGGAACCTTGGCTTCATCCTGGACCCCACCCTCTCTTTCGAGCCCCACATCAACTCTGTCATCAAAATCTCATACTTCCACCTCCGCAATATTGCAAAAATCAGACACTGCCTCACCCCCTCTGCTGCTGAATCCCTCATCCACGCTTTCATCTCCTCCCGTTTGGATTATTGCAACTCCCTCCTCACCGGCATCACCTCTCGCTCCCTCCATAGACTCCAGATGGTTCAGAACTCTGCTGCCCGCCTCCTCACCCACACCCGATCCCGTGACCTCCTTAATTTCCACTGGCTCCCCATCAAATTCCGCATTACCTTCAAAGTACTCCTCCTCACTTACAAAGCTCTCCACTCCCTGGCCCCCCCCTATCTGTCCGATCTCCTGATCCTTCACCACCCCACCCGAGCCCTCCGATCTGCTCCCACTCTCACCCTCACTGTCCCCCCATCCAGACTGAAAACCTACGGAGACCGAGCATTCTCACGTACAGCACCCCGCCTCTGGAACTCACTCCCCCAGCTCATCAGAGACTCACCTACAGTACAAATCTTCAAATCCCGGTTAAAAACATATCTCTTCTCCCAGGCCTACAACCTCCCCTACCCCTAACCATGCACTTCATCCCCTGACCCCCCCCCCCCTCCCCATTTGTCATCTCATGCATCCACTCACTACTGCTGTTATTGTTGTACTGTTGTCACCTGCCTGTCTACTGTTGTCCCCCCCTACCTTTGATGCTGTTATGACTTGTTATCATGTTCTGGTTATGTTCTAGTTCCCCACTGTTACTGCCCATAGTCATTTTCATCAATATGTTGTTACTATGTTATCTGTTATGTTATGTGTGGTTATGTGATATGTGTTCATTATGTGTATTTACCTATGTAATGCGTCTTTGGGTCCTTGAAAAGCGCTATATAAAATAAATGAATTATTATTATTATTATTATTTTCCACTTTGTGTCAGTCCATCAGATGAGCTCGAACCCAGAGAAGTCAGTGGCATTTCTGGATGTCGTTGATAGATAGCTTACGCTTTGCGTAGTAGAGTCTTAACTTGCATTTGTAGATGCAGCGATGAACTGTGTTTACTGGCAGTAAATGGTTTTCCGGAGTATTCCCGAGCCTATGTGGTTAAATTCATGTTGGTTTTTAATGCAGTGCCGTCTGTGGGATCGAAGGTCAATATTGGTTTTTGGCTTTGTCCTTTACACACAGAAATCTAAAAAACCAAGCAAAAAGGACAACACAGGTTTTATATGGCCGACCAGTAACAAGGGCAGGTGCAGAAAATTAAGAAAAGTCAGAGCAAAGACCTGGAGCGGAGGACAGAAAGCAAGGGCGCCCTCTAGCTGCTCCGAGGGGGAATGACCACAGAAATAATAGAAGGCTGAAACCCCATGACAGACGATCCCCCTTGTGGAAATCCCTAATGAGTGCTGGGTCCAAGATGTTCCTGGAGGGAACCCAGCAGCGCTCCTCAGGGCCATAGCCCTCCCAGTCAACCAAAAACTGGGCACCTCAGCCCACCCATTTCTTGGCTAAGATGTGGCGAACGGTATAAACCGGACCACCCTCCATGAACCGGGGAGGCGGCGGCTTGTCGGCAGGAGCGAGCACGCTTACCAGTACAGGTTTTAAGCGTGAGATGTGAAAAGTGGGATGGATGCGCATAGAGCGTGGAAGCTGTAAGCGCACTGTGACCGGATTCATTTTGCGGATGATCTTGAATGGACCCACAAACCGAGCGAGTTTGCGGGATTCCACACGCAAGGGCAGATCTCGAGTGGAGAGCCAAACTCGTTGCCCGACCCTTTTTTGTCTATAAAAAAAAGTGACGTTGTCTGTTGACCCCAATTTTCTGCTTAGAGGTGGCACGCAGGAGAGACGCGCGCACACGTCTCCATACAGATTGACATCTCCGAACGAAAAACCCTTAGGACACCACCTCCACCTCTTTCTCCAGTTTCGGAAATAACGGAGGTTGGTAACTCAGCTGAGCCTCAAATGGTAAAAACCCCGTGGACATTGCGCAAGGTGCGTACTCTGCCCAGGCGAGATGGCAACCCCAAGACGCGGGATTAGAGGCGACTAGGCAACGCAGAGTGCTTTCCATTGTCTGATTTGTGCGCTCTGTCTGTCCGTTTGTCTCCGGATGAAAACCGGAAGACAGGCTGACAGATGCCCCCAGTAGGGCACAGAAGGAGCGCCAGAACTTTGCGCCAAATTGGGGGCCGCGGTCGGAGACCACGTCTAGAGGGAGATCGTGAACCCTAAAAACATGGTCCACCATGAGCTGCGCTGTCTCTGGTGCTGATGGGAGTTTAGGCAAAGCGATGAAATGGTAGGCTTTTGAAGGTGGCCCACCTACCACCACCAGGATTACAGTGTTACCCTGGGAGGGTGGCAAACCGGTAACAAAGTCGAGTGCGATGTGGCTCCAGAATTTTTTTAAATATCATGTAAGTAAACAAAAACTAATCTCTCCAGCATCTCTCTAAGAACGTTGTTTACTTACACCTGAAAGACAGAGGGGATGCTAGTGAGGCCAAACGGCACTCGTAGTGCCTGTGGTGTGTGTTGAAAGCCGTCTTCCACTCATCGCCCTCGCACGTGCGCACCAAATTATAAGCATTGCGCAGATCGAGTTTCGTAAAGACTGATGCCCCCTGCAAGCGCTCGAATGCAGAGTTCATAAGTGGAAGCGGGTACCTGTTTGTGGTAGGGGGGCATAGTTTTAGGTGCTGCCGGCTCGGGCTGGTTTATGAAACCGGCACAGCTGTCGGTAATCAGGCAATTGGTGACGAATGATTGTTTTATAGTTTGTATCAATTTACCAATTGCCTTGATTGTTCAACAGTGAGTCTGAGAACATACAAAAGGAGCCTTCTGGGGGTTGAGAAGAGGAAGCGGAAGACTGAATGTCTGTTTCTCTGTTTGTCTTGTGTATTAATAGTTGCTAATTGCGGAGACCTAAAAATAAAAACCGGTTCTCCTTACCAATCTTTGGTGGACTCACGGTGATGTCGTTAAGACCCCGATCATTTTTCGTTTTAACAAAGAAAAAACCTGCACCAGCCGGTGAGGTGGATGGTCTGTTAAACCCGTTCGCCAGGAACTCCTCAATCTATACTTTCATGGCTGCGCTCTCCGGCGCTGACAAAGAATATCGGGACCCTCTGGGTGGGACAGTGCCAGAGTATAGCTCAATGGCACAGTCGTATGGCTGATGCGGAGGCAATGTAGTAGCACGTTGCTTACTAAAAACCTCGGAGAGGTCCGAATATCTCCCCAGTACATTAGTGGGCAGGTGAAATGTGAGAGCCCCTGCTACCTCCGGGATCTCGGAAGGAACGTCAAATGACATCTCCCATTCAAACTCCCATTCTCCCATTCTCCCATTATCCTCCTCCGTGGAACCCCCCTCTGCAAAGGGATCCCAAGACAGGCTCTCCCCTCCACTCTCTGCAAGCGGGGAGGAAGTCCCCTGGTCACAATGAAACTCCGCCTCCTCTAAATCACTAACAGAGCTGAATTCGGAAAACGTCAGGGGTGCAGCCTGAAGAGGAATAAAAAACAGCACGACAGTGAGATTGACACTGTAGGCCCCGCTGGCGTATAGGATCCCTGTCTCTGCCCTAACTAACATGAGGGTCATGTAAGACCAACCACGAATGTTCCAAAACAAGTGGATAAGACGGGGAATCAACCCAAAAAAATGGTATCCTCTCCGAGTGCTACTGGAAAGAAGTGTGCATGAGTACGGACCCCGTAATCTCCTTAATGGTTCCAGAACCGAAAGAGCTTCCGTCGAGGGCAGTAACCTGATGTGAATAAGTGAGTGTATGTGTGGGGATTTTTAATTCCCTAGCCCATTTTGTGTCTATAAAACATTCAACTGCTCTGGAATCAATAGAGGCATCCATGTTGACCAAACGCCGATTCCAGAGCAGTTGGACGGGTAAAAGAGTTCGAGAAAAAATGCCATTTTGTCTCGCTAGAGACCCCGGTTTCCCTAGTGAGACCCATCGTTTCCCCCCAACTTGGGGCACTGTTCCTTGGTGTGTCCTTTTTGTTTACAATAGCGACACCAGTTCTGTCGTGGTTTCGCCCCCCCCCCCCCCCCAGACCTATGGAGAGATGACCCATCCACTTGCATGGGCTCCTCCTGATTAGTGGAGGAATAAGTAGAAGGGTCAGGCGGAGCTTCTTCAGAAAATTAGGAGAAATAACGAACAGGGCGGTGTCTACACCCCTCTTCACGTCCACGCTCCCTGATGCGGTTGTCCAGATGAATCGCCGTGGAAACCAGGGCACTGAAAGCAGAGAAAAAGGAGGTAAACAAAGGTACTCCTCCAATGGAGGAAAAACAGAAGGCAGAACGAAATGAGCAAACGAAAGTTAAAGAGATCCTAAGATCTAAACCTAACTAAATGCAAAATGGTACATCTCCTGCTTTGCTTATTTGTAACAACAAGAAAAAGCAGTGTCCCAAGTCCTATACCTTTACCGGCTAAGTTGGTCGCAAGACAACAACCGAGCAAAGAACAAAGGACAACACAGGTTTTATATGGCCGACCGGTAATAAGGGCAGAGTGCAGAGAATTAAGAAAAGTCAGAGCAAAGACATGTATAAAACTCTGAATAAAAGAATGCGTAAAAGAATGCTCAGAGTGAAAGTCGGAAATCTGCTTTAAAAAAGTTTTGCATTTTCTACCTCTGCCTTTCTGTCACAGTGTCACCATATCACATGGACTCCAAACAATGCGTACATATGGTGTCCATCGTGTGCAGAGGTACGCAGATTCTCACAGCACATGCTATATTATACATCTGAATTTATGTGTGGAAACTCGCTTAAGCGGCTTTTTGAGGGCATTTTTCTGCTCAGCACTGTTTATACATGTGGCCCCTGGAGCGGAGGATGTAAAAATAAAGCAAGGGCGCCCTCTAGCTGCTCCGAGGGGGAACGACCACATAAATAATAGAAGGCTTAAAACCCATGACTGAACTGTGGATTATTGATAATGGGATGCATCATGTTTCAGCATCTGTTTGAGTATAACTTAAACTATGCAGTAGACCGCATAGTTAAAGGCATAGTAAACTTTGTTAGAACATAATATTTTATGGCAACCTGGCCCCGCTATGAGTCATAATATTCAAGCTCACCTTCATGACTTGCTCCAGTGGTCAGCAACTGGTCAACGAAGAAAATGTTTTTTCTCTCTCCATTCACTCCCATTGCAAATTATGTCGATATACAAAATCACTACATCCAGAACCGAAAGTTTGAAAAGATAAAAAGTTCCATTCATTTTTTTTGCAAACATGAAGAAGATCCGGTCGTTAGCTTATTAACTTCCTTGTTTCATTCTTGCGCCCGTAATGGTCCCACTCACTTCCTGAGCATGCGTTAGTAAACAAACCGAGCAACAAAGAAGCTAGCAACAGTTGCTAGTTCTCTGACAATAGTTCTTCAAAATCAAATCAATCAAAAATTGGTTCAAAAGTTTAAAACATTCAGTTCTGGATGTCGTTATTTTGTATATCAGCATAATCTGTGTTGTTTGCATTCGTTTATGTGCTAAAAGTGTGCTTTTGTGACCTGTTTCGCCATGCAATGGGATGGCGAATATTACTTTAATATTACTCATATCGGGGCCAGGTAGCTATACAACATTATGCTCTAACAAAGTTTACTATGCCTTTAATTTGAGACTGATTTAATGTGGAATGAATGTTCTGTAACGGTGAAATGTACTGCTTTGTTTTTTCTGTACTGCTGCTTGTGTTGCGGTTAACATTGTAAACATTTAGTTTAGTTAGATGCCACTTTGCCCTCCTTTCAGAGCTTTAGGCTGCCATCCTGTAGTTCGGAGGTGCGACTGCCTTTGTTTCCATGTTGGTATGGGGAAATGTTTGGATGGAACAATGCCCTTCACTTGTGGTGCTTATTTGATGAATATTGCACAGTGGAATTATTACATATTCTGATTTCTACCCATTTCCACACCTATAGACACACACACACACACACACCTAATCATACAGCCCACACATTTCACACTACACTTTGATTAAATAAATAAATAATTTAAAGGAAATCTGGAGCTGCTGCTTTTTCATGACTGAAGAAATAGCCAGTTTTGGTACAACCAGAAGTCAGACGCATATCATCTTTCACAATATTGATTAAATGTAACCCAAACTATGTGTGCATTATACAGAAATAATGACTGCTCATTGACCAATCAGAATCTAGTATTCACCCAGACCATGGTATGAATTTATGTAAGACATAAAGGAGAAGCTATTCTATATATTTTTTAAAGTATTGCAGTACATATTTGTCGATGTTGCAAAATTCTACAATGACTGTAAGATTGCATTGATAATGTTATAGAGGCCCTGTAAATATATGACAGCATGTGCATGGATGGGCCTCACGGCCTGGTATGGAAGCTGTGCCAGTGCTGACTGTAGCCGGCAGCCCTGCAGGGCATTGCACATTTGGCTCTAGCGTCGCCCAGGGATAAGATAATTTCAGTCGGTCAGGATGACAGCACCTCATCAGCCACCGGCGACCCCTGCTGGTGAATAAGGTGCTGATCTGCTGAGTTGAGCCTGAAATTACTTCTTGATGTCTGTGCAAGCCTGACTTGAGAAATGTGGTGTGATTAGAAGCAGTGGCTGACATCACACGCTTCGGAAAAGAGCACACACTTGCAAATCTGTTTGCACCATATTAACAGATTGTGAAGAGCATTGCAGTGTTAACATGATACATCTGAATTCCAAATGGGGAGAAAAGACAATATAAAAGGCTTGAACATTTTATGCTGTAAGGATTTTATTTTACACCATAATGTAGTGATGAAAGCCTTACTCTAAAGTACATTTGCACTTGCTAGTGCTAGTGTACATTTGTAACAACACTGAAATCCATGGGCCATAATACAGAAACATGCTATTTTGAACTCTGTCACAGTCCTTACCCCCTTGGTGGCCATCACATATTATGCCCTTAAAGGGGAAGTCTAGAAAAAAAGTATGTTTGGTTTGTGGAAGAGTAGCTGTTTTCCTGATTAAAATGAGCCATCAGCCCCAATTCCAAAAAAGTTGGGACAGTATGTAAAATGCACATGAAAGCAGAAAGGAGTGATTTGTAAATTCTCTTTTAAATATATTTAATTGAAAACAGTACAAAAAATATATATTTAACCCCTTTGCACAGATGGCAAATTTAGTCAATTCTCATCGATTTAGGGGGTGCTCTGTTTAAGGCTTTATTACTCCGGGTGTGAGCATCACATGAACTTGGTAAATGGCTTAAATTAAACAAACCATTTATAGTATAAACTTAGATTTGTTTATTTTCATAATTTAAGTCAAAATAAAGTGCCACAAATGCAAGCAAAACTATTTCTTTAGTTTGCAACAAAATACTGAGAGCTACATAAGTGAAACAGGTAAATATATACATTTCCTGGATCATAAACTCCATGTCAACAAGTGTGCAAAATCTGAGAATGATATGCAGAACTACTAAAGGTCTATGATGCTAAATATAGGCAGTGTACCCTGTTTTCCATAAGTGTCTCCAAATCTATCCAAATTAACGATTGCACTACAGTATGAGAAATGCGCTCAAAATGCGAAAATAACAATGGTACTATCAATCATATTGGAAAGACTAAATTAACTTAACTTATTATCTGTAGCCAGCGAGACTAACTGCATTTCAGACGCGAAATTTCTAAAATGTCGGCATGGGGAATTTCTTCTCCCTTGCGCATTATTATATAGAGCTTGCGTAATATGAGACCTTGAAAACGAAAACTACC
This sequence comes from Ilyophis sp. 1 JC-2022, assembly GCA_022702515.1. Classification (NCBI taxonomy): domain Eukaryota; kingdom Metazoa; phylum Chordata; class Actinopteri; order Anguilliformes; family Synaphobranchidae; genus Ilyophis; species Ilyophis sp. 1 JC-2022. The sequence continues at coordinate 37,000,617 of CM040400.1, forward strand.
GATACGCAGGACGGTAATAAATTGTTCAAAGCACCCCGGAAGACTTGGGATATACCGCTGCTAAGGTTATAATGCACTCTGTTGGATAAAAGAGCCGACAATTAAACCAGAACGAACTGTAATGAATGAGACAGGCTTGCATGGTGTGGGGGGTATTACGAGTCGACGTTTCAGATTGTGTAATTGCGGTATAAAGTGCTATACATTTCTCAAACCGATTGTACCAGACAATAAATGACCACTGAATTTTGAAAGGAACATCTCTATGTGTAAAACCAATGGTAGGATTGTATATTAATTTCATATTTAGTAGCATATATGGTAGAAAGAGAGAATACTTTCACATGTTTATTTTGCATTTGAGTTAGCAGGGCTTTTCTGGCATACGAGCAGGCAATTGTTGGGTTTATCTTGTTGCTATGACGGAATTCAAATTTTATATGATGAATACATATATTTATGAACTAAAACATAGACGCTATTGTCCACTATGTCACGCATGGGTAGGTATAGACTGGGTGGGGGGTGCTTGTTAAATGGACTTGCTACGGAAAAATAGTGACACTTAGAAACTATGCATTGGGCAGAAATCACGAATCATCTACCAATAAAGTTAAAACACAGTGCTTGTGTTTTCCACAAATAGTTTGGCTGCAGGAGGAACGAATGTCTAAGTTGAGCAAAAAGCTCTCGCCGGCGAGACCATCTGAACAAAGGGGTTAATGTTTTACCTTATCAACTTTATTGACTTTTATTTGAATTTGATTGAGACGGGTGCGTGAGGGTTGGACCCGAAATGCACGACTCAGAAACAGTGGTCAAAAAATAAAATCCCGTCAGGGCTTTATTTCAGGAATGTCCAAAGAGCGTGGTCAGAAAACAAGCAAAGTTCATACACAAAAATCCAGCCAAAACCAATGTACAGTACCGAGGGAGAAGGCAGTCTCAGAATCGGTACAACATGCAATAATCCAGTAACCAGAGAAGCTGTCAGCGGGGCAGAAGTACAGGCAGATGGTAGGCAGGCTCGGGGTCGAAAGCAATGCAAGAGTCAAGACTGAAGTCTGCACCGCAGGGCAAAAGTACAAAAAACTTGTGGTACAGGCAGGCAGTGGTAACAAAACAGAGGTCAATAACAATGGTCAAAAACAGGCTTGGATCGTAACAAAAGACAGGCTTGAAAAAAACCGCTCAATAGTGCACTGAAAAACAGGGGCAACAATTTCACAAAGAACAGACATGAACATTGAGCTTAAATGCAGGTTTAGACAGGTGCAGACACTTAGCTTGAGAGCAGCATGCGAATGGAAATCAGGTGTGGAACGCTGACAAGGTAACAAGATAATTAGTACTCATTAGTAATAAACCTATCCTGACCTAGCGTTAGTAAATTAGTAAATGACATGCACGAGAAACGTAAGGTAAACATGAACACATGGTTAAAGAGTTAGTATTACCCAATCCTGATCTAACATTAGTAGATTAGTAAATAGACACGGGAGAATGAAACAATTAGGGAAGCGTGAGCGACAGCAAGAGATAGAGAAACAGCATGAACGCAAGGCTGCGGAAAAACATGGAAATGTGTATGCTTAAACAATGAACGGGAAACGTAACATGAATCAAATATAAAACGTGACATGACAAGACTAGAAAATAAATCGTAACAATAATCAAACATGAAACGTGACATGACATAAAAATGAAACGTAACCAGAATAAAACATAAAACGTGGCGTGACTAGACTAAACACAATATGTGACATACACAAGAAATCTAACAAAGACAAGAAAAGAAAACAAAACGTGACATGACAGTAGATTCATGAAATTGATTCCTGAGTAGTATAATACGATTCGGTATCTGTCAAAATTTGATTGATGGGTTCAAAAGGGCATTTTTTGAATATTAATGAGTTTATGAAAAATTATGATTATGCATAAATTATTTTTTTATTTATGATTTTTTCATTTTTATGATTATGATGATGCATCATCATTCGGGGTGGGGGTTTGTGGGTTTTTCGTTTCAAGGGTTTGGCGATGTAATTTTATTGGGAATTGTTGTAAGCGTTGTGGTTTTGTGACGAATTGTTTTTAGGTTTGGGGACAGGGTTGCTTAGGGGAAACATATTGGCAATGTAAGGTTTTGTACATTGTTTTGAAAAACATCGTGAAAAAGTATGGTTGTATAAATGTATATGTTGTTAGTTGTAGCAGTAGTAGCAGCGGCAATTACGTTTTATTTTTAAAAAGCCGTTTGTGCTAGCGGCTGCAGCCGCTTGTTAAAAAGAATAAGCCAAACAGGCTGTTAAAACGTGAAAAATCGCGTGGACTATAACGAAATAACATTAAACAGAATCATTGTAAAGACTTGTTAGATGCCATGAAGGAAGAAAAATAAACTCCGTGGGTTAAAGGCGTTCGCGAGCAGAGACCCAGTAGGCAAAGCACTTAGAAACTTTTTCTGGGTCCGTGAAATCACAATCTTGTACAAAAATAGACAAAAGATAGGTACAAAAAGCGAGATAGAACGCTTAAAAGCCTAGAATGGTTCGCATGAAAGACTATGAAGAAAATAATTTAAATAAAAGAATATGTTACGTTTTAAAGAATTAAAACGAAAAACGCAAAAAATAACTTGGGAAAGTGTTCTGTCGTAGCGGAGGTCCGTGGTATACGCTAGAAGATAGAGCGCTAAAGCCACAGCACGTCGGCAGCTAGTGGCTACAATGCAGGACTAAAATTGTTCAGAGAACGAACACGGGGTGTGTATCAGAAGCCAAAATGACGTACCAGCGTCTTGTCACGTGGAGTTTGACGCAGGTTTACGTAGGAGTTTTTGATGGACGTTTGCGCGAACCAATGGTCGTGACGGTGTCGGAGGGCTGTTCCAAAAGGGGTCAAAAGGGCACGCACAGGCGCAGAAGCGTTTTTAAAGTTTATGACAAAGTCTTACAAGACATTGTATATGTGTGGAGGGGGGGTGTGATTGATTGGGGACGGGGGATGGTGGAGATGGCGGGAGATGGTTTCAATCAAGCAACTTTTTGTTAAGGGTGATTAAACATATAAACTAGAAACAAACGGCCTGAAAACAAAACAAAAAAACAAAAAAACATATAAAGATCTTTTGGGGACTTTTTTCCCAAAACAAAATCGCCAAACGTACAAGGCCTGTTAAAGCGAGTTTCACAGCACAACTTTTATAATTCGTTTTTTTCTGCAGAGGTGTAATAGGTCTGTCTGGTATCGAATGGTTTGTAAAAGATTATGCTGTTTAAACAGTTGCGTTATTAGCATATAACGTGTAAGAATATCTACTTTTAAAAGTTTATCTAAATGTTTGGGGTTTACGTAGAACATGTGGGCATACATATGCTGCGCGGGGGGTGGGGGTGTGGGGTAGTGGGGGGGCGTAATTGTAAAACATGATACAACCAATCAAAGATGAAGGCTCCGGCCAAAAACCCATATAAAACAGACACCTATGAACTCTCCTGACCCTACGCTTACATACGAAGATATTAGAAGAACTCACAGGTACCAAAGACGTAACGGAGAAGAGATGTCGGAGGGATACTTTTCAATGCAAGGTACGTGTTTCCTATATTTCATTAGCGTGCAAGTATGAGATTTACAAGTTGTTAATTAAGCATACGGATTGTTCTATTTCTTAACATGGCTTTTGCTAATGTATTTTAGACTACTCCACAATATTTGCGGAAACAGCAGACGTTATCGACTTGGGATCGGAACATCTAGCAGGCCTGGATGAGTTGATCCATATGCTACCTTTGGAAAACGAATTACACAGCGTTTTAGAAATTGGTGCTGGTGAGTTGTCTTATACATTTGATTAAAATGTGCTTTTAAAAGCGGTTGCGTGTGTATGTGTGCGTGTATATATATATATATTTAACGGCGAATGTTTAAATGTGTTGGCCTTGTGTCGAGACCGCGTGTCTAACAAAAGCCATATAAGCCAGCCCTCTACGCAAGGTCTGGGGTTCTGAATATTTTAAAGACCGATGTAAAAAACGGTTTTTGGATTGTTTAACATCGTTAGGGTCTATTTTAAGGTTTTTATTTCACAAAGACAACGACAGTAAACAGATCTGGTTTTTGTTGATGTAAATGTGTTAGACTACGTTGATATGTTGGATATACGGCCGAACAGTTTGTAGGCCTGGATGTTTGTTACCCCAATGAAAACTAATTAAGCCGTTCTATAGAACTTGGTATTTGTATTATACATTTGCTTAAAATTTACTTTGAAAGAGACTGTGTGTGTGTGTGTGTGTGTGTGTGTGTGTGTGCATATATATATATATGTATATAATTATTGGTGACTGTTGCAATGTATTACACGTGTTCTCTAAAATGGCCGCTTGTTTAAACGTGTGGCCATGTGGTCGGCACATGCCAAACAAAATGGCTGTTCGTGACACTCGACGTTAGTTCGACAAAGGTTTATATACCGATTCGCAACTTGCGTATATATTTTTTATATATATATATATATCCAGAGTGAAACAAAGTTTTTGGACGGTTGAACATCGTTAGGGTTTATTTTAAGGTTTTTATTTCACAAAGACGGAACCATTAAACAGCCTGTTTTTAAATATATATTATTTTTACGGTTTAAATGATCCTTTTAAAGCTGTTTTATATTTATATATGATTGTTTAATGTTTAATTGTTTTAGACACATCGGTTACAAGGCCGACAATCGGCATCGAGGCGCAGGTTCTGGCGTCGTTGGAGGACCCACGATACACGAATACCCAATGTAGGAAACGTTTAAACTTTTCTGTTTTAGGGATATTTAGCATTTGTAGTTATCGTTTTGGCTGCTTCTAACACATTTTATTTTTAAAAAGCCCCAGAAGCACCTCTAGAAGTGTGTACAGAGGAGTCAAGCCCCCGACCTGAAAGTTCGACGTGGGAAACGTCTGGTTGTGAGTTGTACAAGTCTTGAAAACGCTTGTATAATGTTTTTTAAATAACTTTGTTTGTTTGCTTTAAATTAAATATGAATATTAGTCTTTTTAATTTAGAATTTTAAAGTGTAATACATTTTTTTAATTTCTTTTTTAAAATTTTTTAAATTTTGTTTTTTTATTTTTTATTTTTTATTTAAATTTTAGTGTGTTTTAAACTAAATATGTAAAGTATTTTTGGTCCGTGTACCTTCCGTTCATTCTATTTCCAATTTTGAAACGCAAATCAAAAAACAAATTTAGGGCCAATTTTTCTATTTCCATTTCTGAAACAAAAATCGGACAATCAATTTAATGGCCCTTTTTTAAAAAACGATAGCATTTTCTGACCCAAAATTTAGTTTTCGGGAAAGGCCTCACATTTCTGTATTTACATTTTCAATTTTCAATTTTTACGCTTTTCAGTCGGTGGCCCGGAACTAAAATAAATAATCGCGCGGATTGATCCACATTGCAGGAAACGCAGGAAGCAGTGCGCTAGCCTAGCTTTATTAACTCCAGCGTTGTGTCGGTCTGCAAACAATCGCGCACAATGGACTCAAGTTATATTCTTTTTAAAGGAAACAAAAGGCTAACGCTTAAGGAGGACGACATGATTGGAGATAAAATCGCCAGAATATTCCAGGTAGGTAACACTTTTTTCCGTTTGCTTGGAGAACATGCTTAGGATGCTATGCATAGGCTAGCATACGGCTAGCCGACTCATTAAGGCTCCTAAATGTAAGATAATTGAAGTTTAAAAACTATAAGCCTATTTTTGTGTGTGTATGTGTGAGAGAGCTGGTTTGTGTGTGTGTGTGTGTGTGTGAGAGAGCTGGTTTGTGTGTGTGTGTGTGTGTGTGTGTGAGAGAGAGAGAGCTGTTTGGGTGTGTGTGAGAGAGAGCTTGTGTGTGTGTGTGTGTGTGTGTGTGTGTGTGTGTGTGTGTGTGTGTGTGAGAGAGAGAGAGAGAGAGAGAGAGAGAGAGAGAGCTGTTTGGGTGTGTGTGAGAGAGAGAGCTGGTGTGTGTGTGTGTGTGAGAGAGAGAGCTGTTTGGGTGTGTGTGAGAGAGAGCTGGTGTGTGTGTGAGTGTGTGTGTGTGAGAGAGAGACAGAGAGCTGGTTTGTGTGTGTCTGTGAGAGAGCTGGGGGGGAAGCAATAGAATATTTGGTAGGTTGCACATATCTGTAATTAACATTTAGCTGATGCTTTTCTTTCAAAGGTATATGGTCCTAGCCTGTATATAACTGATGATGAGAATGTGGCGATATTCCCGGGATCGTCTGGACATTTCAGCTGCTTGGACCTTAGACCTCGTGGCCACTATGAGGTTCATGGGGATGATATTGGTCTACCGGTCGTTGAGCAGACTCCTCCATTGTCATGCCAGAACCGTTTCCAGTTCCACCGTACAGCACAACCCACTGCTGCTCTAGGGTCACCTGCTCAGACCATAGCTCCCACTCCCCCCCGAGCAAGCATGAGTAACACTTTCCAAAGGTACACCCAGTCTCATCAGTTCACAGCCCCTACAATTGACTAGCAAGCTACATATGAATAAATCAACATAATTTTATTTGTTTTCATAATTCTTAAGATCCTTTGTAACCAAGATAATTTAAAAACTTGAATCAACTGTAATGTAGACTATAATTAATTGATTTGACTTGATGTAAACCACTCCCACAACAATCTTTCTAGGTCTGTTTTCATTGCTGAGCTCAGCCAGGGGAAACTGAAGCCTGCTCGTATGGTTGTACTCAGACTGTTTGAGTTTGAAGCCACAACCACAGGTATCCTTGCAAAAATATACGATGCCCTGCAGAGTGATGATCCTCTCATCCTGACTGATGCCCAGGGAAATGAGATTGTGGACTCTGAAGGGACAAGAGGTACTGATTGAAAAAATGAATTATTACATAATAATAAATAAAAATGCTTTGTTTGATCAACAATATGCCCCATTTACTTCAATATCTCTTTTTCTCTCTTAATTTTTTGACCCACAAAGTATTCTGTTTAGCTGCAAATATGTTTACATCATACCTGTTAAAGGATTTGTCTTCCTCTCTTGCTAGGCTCCAAATATTGGAAGCAAAATGCAAAAAAGTTTCTTGCTGTCCCAGAGCAGATCTACCATGAGTTCCAGCAAGGAACAAAGGGAAAGAAACTGAGGTAAACATTTTAGTTACTGCCTGTTAATATTTATCTTTCATTTTGTTTTTAATAACATCTCTTATCTGAAGAGAACTGGTGAATATTGTATGATTTTTTTGTTTTGTTGTTGTTGTTTTTGTCCCTCCTTGTAGTCATAAAGATATGGACTCCATAAGTCTTCAGGAGGTCCATGATAAAATAGAAGAAGTGATCTTGGCTGCTCAAGGACTGAGTGAAGTCACCGCAGTCATTAAGGACCTGTCAATACATGCAAGCAACACCAGGGGCGCCATGCTGGTTCTGAACCACACCATGATAACACACATGAAGGATGCCTTTGGTTGTATTGTGTGCAAAGGTCTGTAACATAATTTGCTGTCTGATCTATATTAAAGTCTACCTTTAAACAGGATCAAATTGAATGTTGAAGTGAATCAAGCATTAATTCTCTTTTGCATGTTAAAGTAAACTGCCAAGCTTTTAAACATATGTAATATATAGGTAAAGAGAAAATATATTGAACCCTAATCTTGCATGTGTATTGTCCTTTTTATTGTCTTCATCAAACAGGGCTTATGGAAGAACCTGTGATGGCCATATGCTGCAAAAGCTTTGTTGGCTGCAAAAACTGCGTTGACCAGTGGATGCTGACATCCGACCAGTGCCTCAAATGCAGGGCAGATGAGTTCTCTGTGAATGCACACAGGCTGACCAGTCTGGACACTGTTCTCTCCATACTGGGTGGTGTAATTAAGATGTGATTGTATCACATTCTGTGATTTAACCTTGATTACCTCTGTTACAGTACATCTGGCTAATTGTTCAAAGTCAGTTGGAATTTTGCACTTGTTCAACGGCTGTAGATACAGAATATTTTTATTTTTATATATTTTTTGTATTTCATGTTGCAGTTAAGAAAAATATGTTCACTGGGTGGGGAACATAGTGTATTGTTTAACATTGCTATTTTAGCATAGTGCTGCGGTTAAAGGAAAGTAACAAAATATACAGTATATCCAGTACCAACTTGATTTTATGATACTGTCTTTATTTGTTATTTTCATGCATAGTGTTGCGTAATGTTTATCAGATGCAGCAATGCATTCTGAAATGGTACAAAGTTATAGTTTACCACGTTGTCTAACAAAACTGAAATATCAGGGTACTCCTCAGCAAAATGTTGTTCTGCTGATATTTTGTCCTCCTCAGTTGAGAATGGGTCAGTTCCAAAGCAGGAGACTCTAGTCAGTGAAGAGCCAACATCCTGCTGGTACATGTCTGCTGCTTGAGAGGCATGTGGCAACAACTCCTCTCCTAGTTTTTTTGGACATCCTCCTTCTGCTAAACGATTGGGTGTTCCTTTGCCTGTGAAGCAAAGCATAGGCCACAAAATGTCAGTTACTGTTTGAATTCAGTCAACTTTAAAATAAAGAAAAAGTTCACAAAAAAGGACTGGACTGAATTGTGTGATACATGTTTTTTTTATGTAACTCACCTGGGATTCTGTGTGCATTCCACACAAGTACAGCTCTTGTTATGCCAATCTTGCACAGCTCAGCAGTAAGGTTAGATGTACAGTATCTGGTGACGTTGTCGTCCATGTTAAGGACTTCCTGATCCTGCAGCTGTATGAGGGCCTCCTTCATTGGGTAATTTACCCGGTTGTTTATCTCTACCCACATTCGCTCCACCGTATGATTCTGTAGACAAGAAAAGGGTAATTAAAAAAAAAAAACTTAAGGTGGATAATATAAAACCAACACTCAAAAAAAATCCCCACTCAATTTAGTCTGCAAAATCAACATGGTGAGAGGAAACAGGATTATATCAGATGTAAAAAGTTAAGAAGCACCCCCACTCAAGGGTGCATCTGGTTAAGGTTAAGTGATATATTCTGTTTTAAAAAAGTGTTAAACAGGTATATATTCCAACAACAATCATTGCTATAGTTAGTTATTTTGTTGTTCAGTATGAAACATGAGTCTCAATAGTGAAATCACAATTATGTCTCAGTTGACCACAAAAAATCTCTCTCTCTCTCTCTCTCTCTCTCTCACCTTTGTTGACTGAGTTTGCAGATATGGTTGCCTTTGCAAGTTGTGTCTGTGGTTAGACAGCATCTCCTGCATATAGAGGGACAGGTAAAATTCCCGGCCGTGGTCCACCCTTACCTGGTCCCACATCCCATATTCAAGAACTGCTGATCTATAAAATAGTGAAACATGACTCAATCAAATGTTGACTCATCAAATGTTAAGTCTGCAATGTAGGATAGAGAAGAATATTGCAATGTACTAGGGTATTGTGTGCACAATTACAGGTGAAACTCGATAAATTAGAATACGTTTATTCTAATTTAGTTGTATGTTTATTATTCTCACTTTAACATAAGAAAGTTTACTTCCAGGTTTGAGGTTTATTAACATTTTGGAATGACCAAAGAAAAAAAACATGATTTTGTCTTTTTTTTCTTTTTACTTTGTCTGTAATATAATGACTTAAGTTTCCATAGACTTTCACAAACAATCACAATAAAGTTGCATCAGAGAAAGGGGTATTGAAGCCAAAAAAAAAAGGTTGAGAAGCACTGTACTAACCTGTAAACTTCTTCATAGATCGTGAGGTTATTTTTAACCGGCATGGTTGCGTGGGCAACGACCTTACTGCTGTACCCATCTATTGCAAGAACGTGTGTCACTCCGAACATGACCAATTTTTCGTTCTGGTCGATGTGGACTTTGTGTCCCGTGTATGCAGCACTGTAGGGGACGGGGTTAAGGTTACGTGCGCCCTTTGGGGGAAAAAGTAAGTAAAAGTCAGTTAGTAAAATACATTATACCATATACCACAACATTAAAGGCTTGCAAAAGATACATACACGTTTGCGCATTTCATGATAGTTACAATGAGTTGTTCTCAAAATCTTCCCCACCCGGCGTTCACCAGCAACCACTCCCATTGCAGCAGACAGGTACCCGGTCATCATCTTTCGGCCATATGTTGACCCTGTCTGATGAATCAACATAAGCCATGACATGTAGGCCTAGTCTACATGAAATATAAAATATAAAACAGAGGTGGGTAGAGTAGCCAATAATTGTACTCACGTAAGATTATTATTACTTCAGAATAATATGACTCAATTAGAAGTAAAAAGTAGTCATCCAAATAATACTTGAGTAAGAGTAAAAAAAGTACTTGGTGAAAAAACTACTCAAGTACTGAGTAACTGTTAAATAATGTCTGATTCATTTCTGAAGACAAGTACTACAATCAATAAAATAATAGATCATGAAATTTATCCAAAAACCTAATCAAATAAATGTAACGGAGTAAATGTGACTAACCACCTCTGTAAATCGAAGAAAACCAAAATAACCTACCTGATTTATTGCCCTGCTGATAGCAACCTCTAATTTTGTGTCGGATACATGTCCCCTCCTGGAAATGTTGTGATGGGCACAAAATCTTCTGACACTCATTGCAGAACATCCTTGCGCACCTAATTGTAATAAATTCATGGAAATGTCCACGTGCGACAGATTTTGTGCTATCATTTCTTTTATTAAATGCCCATAAGGCTCGAGGGACACCATCTCGTTCAGTCTTCAACCTCCTGCCAACCGAATCTGCTATTGTTGTGCTAAAGACGGTCTTTGGTGTTTTGAGCCCTCACCGTTGACTTCAAGGCAGCGACTTAGCAGTAAAGTAGCTTGGTTAAAATAACGTTAGCTAGTTATGTTATTCTATGTTCTCAGGTCCAATTAACGTACCAGACAACTAAGCTAGCTGCCTTACCCATACGCTAGCTAACGTCAGCTAACGTTAATTGGACCTGAGAACATAGAATAACATAACTAGCTAACGTTATTTTAACCAAGCTACTTTACTGCAAAGTCGCTGCCTTGAAGTCAACGGTGAGGGCTCAAAACACCAGCGAGCGCTAAAGACGCGCTAATCGCGGAAAAAATGCTAAAATACTGCTTCCGGGTCACCTTGTAATAATACAGATGTTAAAAAATTCCCACATTTTTTAATTTTGGATTAACATAGATTGAATTCTTAGTGTTTATCTGGGAATATAAAAATCAATAATAGGAAAACACCACAAAATCCAATTTTATGGTTATATTTTAATGGAAAACGGCTCTTGTTTTTAAAAAAAAAAAACCTGCTACATATATTGAAAAAAGAAAAACGCCTTTTTTTTGTTTTCCGATTTGCGTTTCAAAATTGGAAATAGAATGAACGGAAGGTACACGGACCATTTTTAATTCTTAGACGGTGAAGTAACGGATGAGGAGCTGGTGTCGATACCCGAACCAGAAAGGCGACCGGGCAATCGTGGTGCAGCCGAGCAAGCTATTGTGCAAGAGCCGGGACAAGCAAGGGGGACAGAAGCCACACAAACCGTGGAACAAAGGGGCCACCCGGCGAGTGTAAATGCTCAACTTCTTTATATTGTAAATAGAATTGTTGCAAATGATAGAGAGCGAGCCGAACTCTACAATCGTTTCCAATCACTTGTAAACCGACATTTGTAATAAATATGGCCCCGAAAAGACAACGTACTGCTTCTTGTTCCGAGGGGTCGAACGGTAAAAGACCTGCTGTGGATGATGCTGAAAACACTAACCGTTTAGAGTTAATGCCTGAAAATGTTAACCCACATCTCTTAGCACTTGTTGAGGATGTTAATCAAGGCTCTATTGACACGCATGAAACAAGTAGTGAAACTGTAGTGCATGATTGTTTTTTTACCGGACTGTTAAATGCGTTGGCCGCGGTAAACCGTGAACGCGCACGTGCTGAAACGGATATTAACCCAAACACAGAAAATAACGCGCATGGCATTAGTGTGTTAGAGAGCCCCCAAAGCCCTGTAGATGATAACGTGCATGGACTTCCAGAAGTCAACCAAGATGGTGGTGCGGTTGATGACACAGACATTCAGGTGATACGAAGGCCCAAATTCAACAGTACAGAAATTCGGCACCGCTTTAACTTTGCAGCACTGTACGACATTGACAACTACGCAGAGTTTTATGTGTATGTCTTAAACACTTTAGAACAGATACTGGTTAAAGTTCGCGAGTTGTCGCGCCCCAATGATGTTGTACAACTAGAATTAAGGGGTGATTCGTTGTCTGAGGGCGTAACCGTACAACTAAACGGCGACAACGTTGAATTGGATATTTTTTTGGATATGGTTGAAAAGTTGATACAGAGCAATTTTGAGATTCTGGCTGATGAAACGCTGATGCTTGTGGCTCACATTATTCAGAACCCTAATGGTGGTGTGGGGGACCGGCGGAAATTATCGTCATGTCTCAAGAGCGAAATCATTCGCAAAAAACTAAAACACCTAATTGTTAGCTACAACCGCGGTAACAACCTATGCTTTGCAATGTGTTTGACGCACCTTTTACATCCGACATTAAACACATGTGAAGCTGAAAGAGAGGCTGAGCAATTGCAACGTTCCGTAGGCTTTGGTGTTCAGCACAAGGTTTGTTTTTCAGACATTCACATGTTTGAAAAGTTTTTAAACATCAAGATTGTCGTGTTGTCACACAGTGCAAATAACGGGGTCTTAATAAAGTTTCAAACATCCGAGGCTATACATGAAAAAACACTGTTCCTATACCTCGATGGCGTGCACTATTATGGCATCAAATCGTTGAAAGGTTTCTTAGGTAGCCAATATGTTTGCAACTTTTGCTACACACCATACACATCGAAACATAATCACAAATGCAAACATACTTGCAACGTCTGTGTACACGCAGATTGTTTTAAGCATCGGTCTGCAACGATACGGTGTAACGACTGTATGCGTATCTGTCGATCAAGCTTTTGCCATGCCGAACATAAAGTTTTGAAACAGAAGTCGAGCGGCAAGATGCTCAGTATCTGCGACACATACAAGTTCTGCAGCAAATGTGCCCGCACATATGAGGTCGGTAGTCCGCCTAAACCACACACATGTGGTCTAAAGACATGCACAGCCTGCAAGGCTTTATTGACCCCGAATGTTGAACATGTGTGCTACATACAGCCTGTGAAAACTGAGCACCCAAGCGTACGTTATGTGTTTTATGATTTTGAGTGTCGGCAGGACCATGGTGAGCACATTGCAAATTTCATATGTTGCATTGATTTTAATGGTAAGCGTTGGACGGCTGCTGGTGATGATTGTGTAAAGGCTTTTTTTAAGCGATACCGAACACCAAAGTACAAGGGGTATACATTCATTGCACATAATTCGAAGGGTTATGACGGGTACCTGCTGATGCAGTATTTGGTTAAGCAGGGTGTGACACCAAGCATCATAGCACAAGGTAGCAAACTCCTGTGTGTTACAGACGATGCTTTTGGGCAGAGGTATGTTGATTCACTCTGTTTCCTGACTATGAAGCTTAGTGACATGCCCAACGCGCTAGGTTTTGACAATGTGAAAAAGGGGCATTTTCCCCATTTCTGGAATAAAATTGAGAACCAGAATTACATCGGCACGTACCCGCCACCCTTGTACTATGGCGTTGACACAATGATGGAGAAGGATCGGGTTGCCTTTAATGCCTGGTATGATAACGTGTCTGGTGGTGTGTTTGACTTTCGTAAAGAAATGTCAGAGTACTGCCAGAACGATGTTGTTATTTTGCGGGAGGCCTGTTTACGTTTTAGGACAGAGGTGCTTGGGAGCACGGGTTTAGACCCGTTCCAATGCATTACAATAGCCTCTGTGTGTATGAAGCAATTCTGCACAAACTTTTTACCCAAAAACACCATTGCAGTCACAGCGCCCGATAATTATGTCCGACAGCAGAAAGCCTTTTCCACCGCATCAATCCAATGGTTAGAATATGTGAGCCACAAGGAAAAGTTTTTCATTCAACATGCCTTGAACCATGGTGAGGTTAAGATGGGTAACTACCATCTAGACGGGTATTCAGAGTCGGACGGTGTACGTACGGCTTTTGAATACGCTGGCTGCCTATACCACGGATGCAGAAATTGCTTTCAGCCAAACACGATTAGCCCTATCACAAAAACAGATTTTGGCTCAATCTACCACAAATTTCAGGAAAAAATTGACACTTTACGCCGCGTATACAACCTGAATGTTGTCGTGATGTGGGAGCATGAATGGGTAAGACTTAAGCGTGAGAACCCCGATGTTCAGGAATTCCTGAGACATCAGGACTACCCCGAACGTATGGAGCCTCGGGCGGCTCTGTTTGGTGGTCGAACGAATGCTTTGCAACTTTACTACAAAGTTCAAGAAGGTGAGCAAATGCACTATTTTGATTTCACCAGTCTATACCCGTTTGTGAACAAAACCAAAGTTTACCCAACAAACCACCCCATCATCATCTTCCGTGACTTTGAACCGATCGAAAACTATTTCGGTCTGATCAAAGCCAGGGTCAACACGCCAAGAAACCTTAAAATACCAGTGTTACCATACAGAGTCTCTGGTAAATTAATGTTTCCACTCTGCCGTACATGTGCGGAATCCGAGCATCAAGGTTGCTGTCAGCATTCTGCTGATATGCGCTCTCTAACAGGTGTATGGTGTACCGTTGAAATGCTTAAAGCTATTGAAAAAGGTTACACCATTGACAAAATTTTTGAAATCTGGCACTTCCAAGACAGCTCCGAGTCTCTTTTCAGTGACTACATTAAGACGCACCTAAAGGGTAAACAAGAAGCGTCAGGATACCCCTCTTGGGTTTCTGATGATTCTGACAAGGCGGCATATGTGCAGAGTTACTGGGAGAAGGAGGGCGTCCGATTGGAACCAAACAATATCTGTGTAAACAAAGCCAAAAGACAAATTTCTAAACTGTTTTTAAATAGTCTTTGGGGCAAATTTGGCCAGAGAAGCAATCAGTCAAACACAACCTTGATCCGTGATCCCGAGCAGTTTCTGCAATTCATGTTTTCGGAGGAGTATGACATCTCACACTTTTCATTTCTTACCGAGACAGTAGCCATGGTCCAGTGGAGACTTGCAAAGGGTTTCCCAAAACCACCCAAATACAGCAATGTGTTCATCGCGGCCTTCACCACCGCTTATGCCCGGCTCGAGCTTTATGAGCTCATGGATAAAATGCTCGACAGAGTTCTGTACCACGACACAGATTCTGTAATCTTTGTGAGCCGACCGGGCGACTGGATGCCTTCTCTCGGCGATTTTTTGGGTGAATTGACTAGCGAGCTAGACCCTGGTGACCACATTGTTGAATTTGTTTCAGGAGGACCCAAGACATACGGCTATAAAACACTGCTCGGTAAAACATGCATGAAAGTGAAAGGTATAACCCTGCACAATACTAACACACAAGTTGTCAATCTTTCATCACTCACAGCCTTGGTACAGCACTATGTACAGAATCCCGAGGCAACAGCCCGTGAAATTATGACCAGCACAAAGCAAATTGTTAGGGATAAGAGAGGTTTCTCTCTCAGCACACGAACAGTTTCCAAAATATTCAGAGTGGTTTACAACAAACGAGTACTGCTCCCGGATTTCAAAACCTTACCATATGGATTCTAAACAAGTGCTTGGGTGTGAAGGATTTGACAATCGTCTTCAGCATCCTTTTTCATGCATAATCTCCGGCCCCTCAAGCAGTGGTAAAAGTGTTTTTGTGAAAACACTGCTCCAAAATGCACAACATGTTTTGTCACAAGTACCTCAGAACATTGTATGGTTTTATTCCTGCTGGCAACCAATGTATGATGAGGTGCTTCTTAAAATAAAGAATGTACAATTTGTAGAAGGGCTTCCTGAATCTTTGACCGATGAAGTTTTGCTACCTCTGCACAAAACCAACATGGTCATTGTTGATGATCTTATGCAAGCCGCCAGTCAGAGCTCTGAAATTGAGAGAGCTTTTACCAAGTATACACACCATAGAAACCTAAGCATCATATATCTTGTGCAGAATCTTTTCTTCCAGGGTCGAAACAGCCGCACAATAAATCTTAATGCAAACTATATTGTTCTGTTCAAAAACCCCAGAGATAAAATGCAAGTTAATGTTTTGGCCCGACAAATGTACCCCAGAAATTCAAAGTTTTTCCTAGAATGTTTTGATGATGCTACCCGAAAACCTTATGGATACCTGTTGGTGGACTTAAAAGCACAGACGCCTGAGGAATACCGCATCAGAACTGGTTTGTACGCTCCAGAGTGGCCGGTTGCTTACGTGCTAAAGAAAAAGTAACATGTCGACACGTATTAAACGGAACTGGAGTCTTCTAAAAGCTCTATTTGAAGGTGATGCCCGGCAAAGACGGGGTATCTTACAGTCTGCTTCTGATGAACTCATAAATACAATTTGTGAACTAGCTCTCAATGTTTTGCGTGGTAATATCCCCCTAACGAACACACAATTGAAAAAAATAAGAAAACAAAAGGCTGGTATTAAACTGTTGGCTAACAAGAAAACATCAATTAAAAAAAAATTTAAAGTTATAAATCAAAGGGGCGGTTTCCTTCTGCCTCTACTGAGTGTTGCGATACCTTTTCTAACCAGTTTGATAGCTGGTCGCGGTGGCGGCTAAAAATATGGAGCATGCACAAAAGATGTTTCTGGTACCTCAAAGTCAGATGGACAAATTAAAGAATCTTACTTTTACACCGGAACCCATCCGACAAACTGTTGAAAATGATTTGGATCAAACCATACGTAACATCTTGTCGAGGAATGATGTTGTACCACACGAGAAGGCAAAAATGTATACGATTGCTCTGCAACGTTTTATGGCGCTGATTAAACAAGGTGCTGCGGAAACACAACAATTGACCCTATCCTTGCCAGTCGAGACTCACGATACTGTAAGACCTGAGACCTCCCGATTTGATGATGTCTTACAAAGTGTACCAACTAGAAGCCGGGAAAATGCCACGTACGTGTTGGATAAAATTTCAAAATCAGGAGATGTGGTAACGTGGAACGCTGATGGGGAGTTTGTGTTTAAAGGCAACGCCGTAAGTGGCTCACATATGTTGGATCTAATAAAGAACATAACAGCACCTCAAAAGATTTCTGAGAATAGAAGACCCATGGGTTGGGGTGAATTTATAGAGGCTATGGCCATGCTTAACATGCCTCTTTCTGTTATACCTAATCAGAATGTTCGCGACATGATAAATCGGCACAAAAAAACAAAAAAAACACCAAGTGCGGGGGTATTTACGCCAGAGCATGGTAATAGGCCGGTTTTCTCATCCCCGGTTTTAGATCACTCAGCGTGGTTAGATTTCTGAAGCAGAATGTGTGTGTGTGTGTATTCCTAATGCTGAAAATGTCAAATGTCATGTTTAACGTGATTTTATTTTACAATAAAATACATAAAGTAAAAACCAGACGAAACACGCTTGTTTATTTTTATTTTTTATTTTCAACAACCGTGACAGATATTAAACATTTCACCACAGCCAACCGTCTGTACACAGTTTAACATGTTTTTAAGGCTTTTATTCAAATATATTTTGTCAACATATCTTGACACCATAACATCGTTCTTTTTCAAATTATCAGAGTATAGGTCTATAATGTTGCTAAACGGAACCCCTTTGGCCCTGTTGTGTAGATAAAATATACAATGCTGGCCACACTTTGTGCTGAGCGGGTCTTGCATCTGTACTGTGTTGTAAGTAATCCTTGTGCAGTTCTTTTGCAGAAAAGTGTTGATGCTATCCGGGAAGTAAATGTAGTCAGGTGGGTTGCCGTAGGAGTCGAAAAATTCGCCCGTCTTATCCGCACACACATACAAAGCCAACCAGTGTTCCCCAGGCTTATTTCGAGGGTGTGTATTCACAATGTACATGGAGGGTAAATTATCTAGTTTATCAACCGGTAGCTCATCGCAGGCAACCGTTCCATAAAAGTATTTTGTGGTGTATGGGTTGTTGCACAAAATAGCATCTAGTTCTCGGGTGTTCATGTTTAATAATAATCATACAAAACGTTCCTCCGCTGGTTCACTTCAATAATATTGTCGAAGCATGCGTAAACAATTAAATTAACGGTTCTGGGTAGCGGGGTTCTGAATCTCATCTCCAGACGAATATTACCAGTTTTGATCAGGGAGAGGTGTTGGCTACAGCCTTCATCGGGGGTCAGATTGAATGCATAAAGTGTGTAGCCTTTTATGTATTCTTGGCGATCTATACACAATGGTGAATCTTTCAGATGTCGCCCCGTTGCAAGTGCTAAACCATAAAATTCACGAACCGCCGAGCCGGTTGTGTAATCTGGGGTAAAAGCCTTTGCCGGAATCTGAAGACCGTCCATATTGAGTGATATATGTTCGGCGTCATAATGTTTGAAATTGAAAGGGTTCTTGTTGTAAACTCCTGTAAAAGCGTCGTTATCTACTAAACCTATGATGACCGATTTCGGTAATTGTCCCAAAAACAAATTTTCTTGGTTGCAAACTCTAAGACCAGCCGCCATGCTGAAAGTTTTAAGGCTAACACGGTCAATAGGATATTTAACATTCGCTGTTAGTAGCGCCTGTGCATGGCCTAGTTTAACAGGGGGTGATACCCCGATTTTTTTAACAAACATTGTTGCCGCGACTATTTTAAGCTTGTACGGATGTTGTTGTGCACCCGCGGCTGTCATTAGACAGAAAGCATCCTTACAACGCACCATCTTGATTTTAATATCGACACCGTTTATAAGTAGTCTCTCCTGAAAAAACATGTCGGCGTGGATGGGTCCGAGCAATTCAAAAGTGTTGCTCTCCGCTGTATATATGGCTCTGCTTTTCAAACCGTTGTTGTCCCCCTCCGGGTCTGTTTCGTCCATATGGCCACCGGTATCCTTATAGAATAAGCCACTCGTAAATTGATTAGACAACGTGGCTTCAGAATAATTAAGTAGACATTCCATAATTGCTCTGTAGGGGTATGTGTTGCTAGACTGGCTCACCAGCCTGTCACCCAGCGAAACATCCACCTGTGAAAAAATGGTCGCTATGGGGTAATTAATAATCCCAACCGTGTCTGCGTTGGTGATATTGGTACCATCTGCACGGGTTATTTTACACTGTAGGTATAATAGAGTGTTGTTTAAGTCGAGGTAGTCTTCACCATTGCCGGCTATATAGAACTCTAGGGGGCCCGTGTCCGAAAGGGCTGACAGGGGGGATACTTCAACATAGATGTTCTTATCAATGCTTGTTTGCGTATACGGTACAGCGAAAAGGTCCAGTTCTGACTTCATACATTCCTCTGACATGTTGTGTATGAAGGCCATTTTAAAAAATGTATCTACTTTTTCTCTTAACCGTCTTGGTGCGCTTTTTCACCCTCCGCTTGCTTTTCGTCACTGTGGCTCGACTGTTCACTGCGCGACGCTTTTTAGCTTTAGAACTGCTCGTGACACGCCCCCCTGGAGGCCTCTTACGTGCCCGTCTTGTCATAACCATAAGCCCCGAACCGTCCTGGTCACCGTTGTTCAAACGACTCATCACCGCTTTGTTGACCACATCTTTGGCGATGTTCTTGGCTGCTGCTTTCAAATGTGGCTTGGCTATGTTGAAACCTTTCTTTAGTAGGGGCAAGGCCATTCGGAATAAGCCGCGAAATAGTCCGCCAAGTCCACTACCATACATAACACTAGCACCCTTATACCCGGGCAATCCATTACCAGCCTGTTCCGTATAATAGGCTATATACCTATTTGGATCTATGTAGAGGGGTGTCCTCGCCATTTTTATTCGTGATACCGATATTTCACAGGCCTAAAATGTAGTTTTATGTTGGCTTTGCCGTAAGTAAAGGCTATGTTCTCGTTCTGATCTGATTTCAGCTCAATTGTTATATCGTCAATGTGTTTCTTGCTGACATGTACGTAGTGTGGCTTCTCGTAAGATATTGTGATTACATCGTTGCTAGATCCTGTTATATGTACACATCGTAGCAGTGGCACAAAACTATCACCGACTCTCTGGTAGTCAATAATGTCTGTGTATACATACATTGTGTAGAACCCCGCCCGAATATCCGAGGGGTGTGGCGCCGCAGGCTTTGCAACCGATAATGCAACATTTGACTCCAACCCCAGCATTCTGGCGAGCTTTCCGTTAGCCGATATGGATAGATTTTCGTCTGCGCTAATATAAATTCTGTTTTTCATTACGGCGTAGCCCACCTCAATAGCCCATTTTTTCATCTTTAAACTTCTGTTAATCTCATCCACAAGCGCTTTCAGGCTCTTGTAATAACCCCAGCTTACTGCGACAACATAGTCTGTGGCTTTTTTCGCATCGCGCACGATAAAATAGTTTTCGTCAGTATTTAGCGTGCACCAAGTATAGGGGTATTGAATCTCCGCCAAAGCAACCTCCCATTGTCCTCGTAATTCGAGGGCTCGTGCAAACTTTGTTGTGTAGCTTGAAATTGTATTCCCCGGATAAATATCTAGACACGCATTGCTCGGGAGAGTGACATAAAAACCGTCGTCTTCCATGGTGTCCCCTGATGATTTGGTCGGGTCTGTAAACTTTTCAACTCTTTTAGAGATCGACAACACGACTTTCGGGTATCCAGCTGTTAAATTTTTCGGGCCACCCCACCCATTTTACTAAAACAAACTTGCGTCTATTGTGTGTTTTCTCAGCAACAATTTTTTCGACCTTATAAGTTTTGTCTTTCCCAACTATAACTTTTTGTAATTCTGCCTCATAAAACACCCCGTCAATGTTCGTACCATCATAATCCTTCAATCTGTATACAGGCGGTCTTCTGTGAACCCTTTCAACAACCGTGAAATATTCATGTGTATATGTTTGTTCATATCCTTTTGCAAACTTCCCACGTACTTTGGAGACCCTGACTGTGTCACCCTCCTCAAACTTAAACTTTGGCTTTTTAGATTTTTTTGGCAAGAGACCATACATGTTTTTAAAAACTTTAAAAACATTATCTTTGTTTACTTCAAGGGGTTTCATTTTAATAGCGCTGTGATAGCTATTATTGTACCCCAGCACCAAGGCCTGCACAACATCTATATAGCGTCTTGTATTGTGTGCTGTAAAATAACGCCACATTCTCGTTTTCAACGTTCTATTGAAACGTTCAACCACAGATGCTTTAACATCTTCGTTATCTGTGGCAAAGTGTATTATTTTGTTGTGTTTCATCAGACTTTGGAACATTTTATTGAAAAACTCTTTACCTTTATCTGTTTGTATTTTTTTAGGTTTTCGACCTTTTGCGAGAATGCTTTGAAAAGCCCTGTGCACTTCGACAGCGGTTTTGTTTTTAAGAACACACACCCATGCATGTTTTGACAATATATCTATACATGTTAGCATAAACTTCATATTATCATTATGTTCAGAGACATTTGACATGTCAACTAAATCGACCTGCCATTGTGAATCAATGTTACTCACAAAAACCCTGTTTCTCTTGAAATTTACTCTGGTGGGTTTGTGTAAGGTGTACGCATCTTCACCAGATAACCAAGCCGCAACTTTCTTGTCTGAGACTCTCAAATCTTTTGTATCACAAACACCCCGCTGTAGGCGCTTTTTGCCGCCGTAAGAACCAGGGTTTTCTGGAGAATAATACACATCTTTCAGGTGCTTATCAACATCCATCCTTACGGTTATAGAAGTAATGAAGCACAATATAAAAAAAACACAGTATTTATTATTTCTTTTTTATAAAAAACACAGATTTCATTTTACATTACAATATTGTATGTTGCAATGTTTCGCCTTCAGAACATATGGGCCACAGGTCTTCCTGCATGGCGCCCTCGATTTCCCTGAAGTCTGTATCGACCGCCCAAAAGGCCTTCTCGCTGGCCTGGTCAAGGTCCGTTTGTAGGATTTTACGAAGTTTGTCACGAATGTTTGTTTCCTCGCGAATTTCTGCAATAATCGTATCAACAGACCCCAGGATCCTCATAGGTTCGGGTTTAGCCACAAACAGCTCCATGGCTTTGACAAGCAGAGGACTTAACCAGGGTTTCTTCACTCTTGCAACGAAATTGTCAAAGTGATATGTGAAATAGTGTGCGTCCGTCTCGTTTAAACAACTGTGTCGAAGCTGGCTTGGGTGGTCAACTTCACACCCCAGACATTGACTCTTCAGATGTTGTTCAATAGAGCAGTCCAGAAGTCTCGCGATGATGATTTTCAAAAGTTTAATCATCGGCGTTGTTAGACAACCGTCTGTTTCACAGCCTTGTCTTTCGAACGAACCAGCGTATAAAACATTGTCCACCGCGTTCAGCTCGTCAACGAGCCACGGACCTGTAGCCGGAAGGTCATTGTGACCTGGGTAATCCGTCTCCCAAGATTCTGAACCCTCTGCAGCCTGTAGGGGCTCGTACATTTTGTCAAAATTCTGAGACATGTTTGTCAAGAGGTTTGTGCCGTGGGTATGTTATCAGGTTTGTACCGCTTGTCTTTTTAAAGGCCAACTCAAACTTATAACCACGCCTTGAAAACCCCTAGAGTTCTGAAAGGGCGCTTTGATTGGGTTTTCGTGTTTGCGGGGCGTGCTTTGAATTTTAACATGCTTGAATGGTTGATATAACAATGATGACACCGGTCTTTAGTATGTAAAAGAAATACTTTTTTATTTTAAAGTTCACAAAACAATAAAAAACAACAGCGCCACAATATGTATACAGTGATAATGGCAATATACAAGCCCACACAAAACAAACTAGAACACTTTTTTAAAAAAACATCATAGTTACGTTATACACGTTTGTAAAGCGTTTCTAACAATCTTCATCAGACACACACTGCGTTGATGTTGCCGTGTTTTCCAAAGTATCCGACATGTTGGCAGCGGCGTCAAATCTTCCCCGCAGGTTAGTTTTCACAAAACCCATTGAACGCATTAGCCAATAGTCCTCAATCCTTGTATTGGCCTGTTCGATACAAAGTTCCAACAACGGCAGGTCATCAAAATGAAAACAAATTTGTACATCCGGGGTTGTGGCTGATGCGAATTGCTCACTAATAATTAGGCGCTCAGCTTTTCTGCGTCTTCTAACAAACACCACCGAGCAGACGGGTTCTTGCCAGCTCACAAAGTTTCTTTCGCCGGGTATATTGTTGACAACCGCACGGTAACAGTTTTGGAATAGACCCCATTCCTCAGGCTCGAAACTCACGCAGTCTGTGTTCTCACCAAACAAATCGCCGTCGCGCATGTTGAAAAGTGTGGTTCTTGGCACGCCATCAGCATCTGTGTGAAGTTTATATCCACATTGGATATCGTCGCGACCAGTACATGGCCAATCCCGATACACAAGGTCTACACGTAGCCGTGATATCGCCGCAAAGGGCTTTCTTGGTGTTTGCAAAACCATGCTGTCAGCCATCATAGCGTCTGGTGATTCGGGTGTCATAAGTTGTGCATTCGCCATTTTCTGGTTGCTTTGACAAGTTAGTGTTTCGATGCCTGCTTCTGCTAAATATCTGTGCCGAAAAGCCGGTCTTTTATACATGTCTTTTCGACTGCAAACCCTGTGGGCCGCTCCTGTGGGCTACACCCCACCCCAATCACCCCAACCCACACACCCCCCACCCCCATCTACCCCATCAATCACCCCGACCCACACCTCAGGCAAGACTTTGTCATAAACTTTAAAAACGCTTCTGCGCCTGTGCGTGCCCTTTTGACCCCTTTTGGAACAGCCCTCCGACACCGTCACGACCATTGGTTCGCGCAAACGTCCATCAAAAACTCCTACGTAAACCTGCGTCAAACTCCACGTGACAAGACGCTGGTACGTCATTTTGGCTTCTGATACACACCCCGTGTTCGTTCTCTGAACAATTTTAGTCCTGCATTGTAGCCACTAGCTGCCGACGTGCTGTGGCTTTAGCGCTCTATCTTCTAGCGTATACCACGGACCTCCGCTACGACAGAACACTTTCCCAAGTTATTTTTTGCGTTTTTCGTTTTAATTCTTTAAAACGTAACATATTCTTTTATTTAAATTATTTTCTTCATAGTCTTTCATGCGAACCATTCTAGGCTTTTAAGCGCTCTATCTCGCTTTTTGTACCTATCTTTTGTCTATTTTTGTACAAGATTGTGATTTCACGGACCCAGAAAAAGTTTCTAAGTGCTTTGCCTACTGGGTCTCTGCTCGCGAACGCCTTTAACCCCACGGAGTTTATTTTTCTTCCTTCATGGCATCTAACAAGTCTTTACAATGATTCTGTTTAATGTTATTTCGTTATAGTCCACGCGATTTTTCACGTTTTAACAGCCTGTTTGGCTTATTCTTTTTAACAAGCGGCTGCAGCCGCTAGCACAAACGGCTTTTTAAAAATAAAACGTAATTGCCGCTGCTACTACTGCTACAACTAACAACATATACATTTATACAACCATACTTTTTCACGATGTTTTTCAAAACAATGTACAAAACCTTACATTGCCAATATGTTTCCCCTAAGCAACCCTGTCCCCAAACCTAAAAACAATTCGTCACAAAACCACAACGCTTACAACAATTCCCAATAAAATTACATCGCCAAACCCTTGAAACGAAAAACCCACAAACCCCCACCCCGAATGATGATGCATCATCATAATCATAAAAATGAAAAAATCATAAATAAAAAAATAATTTATGCATAATCATAATTTTTCATAAACTCATTAATATTCAAAAAATGCCCTTTTGAACCCATCAATCAAATTTTGACAGATACCGAATCGTATTATACTACTTTCCTGCAACATGTTCCAAAAAAGTTGGGACAGGGGCAAAAAAAAAAGACTGGGAAGTTCAAAAAACGTTACTCACTGGCAAGCTAGCCACTACAGTTCTACTGAAAAAAATGTCACCACCATTAGCTGGAGTCTCCATAGAATAACGGGGGAAATACAGCCATTCATTTATCTACTTTTGGTATAGTGAAAACATATTAGCTAGCCTAGCCAGAAGTAGCGACACTTACTCGTTACTAATTTCTCCTCCCGGTCCTTTAGGTCTGGGTCTATTACATCAGTTGATTTGGGGGATCCTGAAGAATGTCTCCAAAACACACTTATGTACGTGGTGTTCAAAATCAGGGTGTGTAATTAGAAAGACTCTTCCCTCTTCATCTGTTTCTTGATCAACAGATGACAAACTGCCCGGTGCAGCAAACTTTTACAAATATTGGCATTGCCGCTGATATTTCTGTTCAGAGATTGTTTTATTTATTTACCTTTATTTATACAGGGTAGGTTGACTGAGCACGCATGCTCTTTTACAGCAACGCCCTGTTATCGCCCCCCCCCCCCCCCAATTAGCCTAACCTACATGTCTTTGGGTTGCAGGAGGAAACCAGAGTACCCGGAGGAAACCCACACAGACACAGGGAGAACATGCAAACTCCACACAGAAAGGTCCCGTCTGGGATATGAACCCTGGATCTTCTTGCTGTGAGATGACAGTGCTATTCACTGCACCACCTTGCCACCAAGATAGACTTAATCAATTGCGCCTTGATCTGTTAAATTGGAATTCTGCTTTAACAAGCACAGTAGGAAATTAGTCTTCTTCCTTACAAAATCTTTGTTGAAAACACAAGCCCACAAGCTGCTTTTCAATATAACACCAGATACTAAAAATTGTGAGTACTACATTAGCCAGCATCCATTTCTCTTCCTGAAGAACAAGCAGCACGTATTTCCATTGAAATTAATCATTTACAGCTGTTCAATTTCAGTAACACTAAAATGACCAAATGACTAAAACCAACTGCTGGTGAGGATAATATAACTAAAGTCGGGGCAGTCAAAAGAATTTACAAGAGAAACCAGCAATAGATTATTTTAGTTCATCTCACCAGTTGAGTAATCAGTTTTGTTGTTTGCAGGTTTGCCTTCGAAATTCTGTGAAATGTATTAATCCTATTTCTGAGATATTCCTGTCGCAAGTGATGCACATTTAAGAGTAACTTTGGGTGATCTCTTTTAAATAACTAAATTGCCTTCAGAAGCAGGTCACTTGTGATCTTTGAGTGAGAAAAAGGTCATACAATCCAATTAATTATATCAACTAGTGAAACATGATGATAACACGCAAATCCTTGAAGAGCTCAGATGCAAGACACAAACTGGGCAAACAGATTGATTTTGTAATCAAGGAATAATTTGCTTTAATTATGTCTCTCTGCGCTCTGTGAGATTCTTTTAAAAACACTAAACTTTTTCACTGATCAATCCTTCATTCTTTCAAGTAGCTCTTCACATACTAATTTTATTTAGACAGAGTAAACACAAGCATCAGGGCACTTTAAAAGAATGCCAAGTTTTGATACTTGGGTGACAGAAGGCAAGGTGCTTGAGTATTCACCTCAAATGGTTTGCGTTTCTGTTTAAACTTCACTCCTAAACTTCATTATAGCACAGTCACGTTTTACTGACACAGATTGACATTCACAGCATCTCTTACTTTTCATTTCAAGCATTTTGCCCTTCCAACTCTATTAGCCTTGAAAGCACTGAGGTTGAAGTGTGTCCCTCTTCCAACAGAGTGCTGAAGTCATGCGATAAACAAGCTCTCCTGTCCTCTCATATCTCCCTTGCCCCCACTCATCTCAGTTAAGGTAAAAGTATCTTCTTAGTATCGCATCGCAAATGTTCCACTCCAGCATGGAATAAGAGATAACCCTAAGGAGGATTTCCATATGGCCGATAATGGAAAAACAATTTAATAGCATGGTTGCTGGCTTAATTCTAGGAAGTTGCTTCTGTTGCTGACTGCAATTTATCAGCCATGTAGACTCATAGCACATACAGTGCCCTCCACTAGTATTGGCACCCCTGGTAAAGATTAGTTAAAGGGGTTATAAAAAATTCACTGTTTGGTGAATTAGCTTAATCTCACAGAGATTAGAGAAGAAACCCTTCAAGTTATCCATCCATATCTACTGTATGTCTGGCAGCAGAGTGATGGTTTAAGGCTTGTTTGACACGTCAGACCCTTGATGACTTAGCGCCATTTAGCCAACCATGTGTTCCATACTGTTCCAGCATAATTTACAGCTAAATCGAGTCCCAACCCCCAATTCCCACAGAGATCCATTCAAATGCTGAGACGTTATAGTATCGCTTGTAAGAGTACCAGAAAATAAGATATCAAGAGTATTTTGATGTTGTTAGGTCACAGACATCAGGAAGTCCTGGTTTTGTTGTGGCACACCTGGTTTTGTTTAAAATAATTATTTCTTAATGAGGGATTTTGTTTTCTCATAAGTAATTTACTTCAATTAAAAGTTGGATTTTTCAATTTTTTTCAGTGTGAGATTAAGCTAATTCACCAAACGGTCAACTCGTTTTTACTCATCTTTACCAGGGGTGCCAATAATAGTGGAGGGCACTGTAGAAGTATTTGTTGAGTTGCACATGTAGAGCTGTTGAGTTGCACATGAAGTGACTACTTCCAACTGATGTCTGTGCAAGCCTGACTTGAGCACTGTGATGTGATTAGCTGTGGCTGTCATCACATGCTTCGGAAGAGAGCACAAACTTGTCTGCACTCTCCCATATTAACTTGTTGTGAAGAGCATTGCAGTTTTAACATGATTTGGCATTCCAAATGCAGAGAAAAGGCATAAAAGCCTTTGTCGGGGAAGCAATGATTAAGTAAAAATGCTTATAATTCTGAATCCAGCAGTCCCAGCACTCAATGTCCTTGTTAAATTGCCCTGCACTCTGAATACTGAACACAAGTGGTATCGCGTGCTGAAACCCCTCACTTAACCATACATTTAATTATATTTAAGGGATTTAATTTATTAAAAAATGACAATCATCAATTAAATTGCTGAATTCATTGATAGGTAAGTTGAACAGTAACCTGGTGGATCAACCAGCAAGTCAAAACCAAGTCCAAATCAGGTCTTAAGATTGAGTAGTTTTATTACAGAAAAAGGGTCAATTGGAATAATGAGTTGTAATCATACATTCATTGATGAACGTAGGCTCACTGCTTATAATTTACAAAAGGAGCGAAGACATTTAAGCATTTAATTGGAATTACCAGAAAAGAGAGAGATAAGCCAGAAATTGCCAGTAATTACCCTCCTCCAGCACGAAAGGAACAAGAAGTTATAAGAATTCCAAGGACCAAGGAAAAACTTGTCTCTGTGTGTAGACTCCACTCCGCAGCGTGACCTTCACAGAACTTCACAGCGCCAAAAACTCCACCGCCCCAGCTGATCTCCTAACAAACTGAATGATAACCAACTAACTCCAACAACTGACTGAAGAACCCCCTCCTTCGGCCTCTCCCTAAGTACTTTTATCACCAGAGGGGGGATAAGGTGTGAAGGGGGGGGGGGGCAGGCATATTGTATGGCAAGACTGGCTCATCTGAAAGCGAGCCAGTCCCAATGATATTATTATTAAAAGATCCAATGTCCAAATATCCAACATCTTCCTAACGAGTCCAAACATTGGCATTCTAGCAGGTGATTTCACTCAACTATCAAACATCAGAAAGGGATGTTTGCTCTTGCTTTTAACAACAGAAGTTGAATAATTTTAGTACAATCATTAAATCTGTGCAGTTTGTGTAATCTTCAAATTTGGGCAAAATATTACCTCCATGTGAGAAGACCAGTGGTAACACCCTAGCCTATGCTTGAACCTGGAGTTGGGCCAAAAATGTAAATTACAAACTGGCAGGCCTAACAACCATTACCTACATCAACCTTAAGACTTTCAATTGATGATTTCAATTGAATGTAACAGATTTGTGGGGGGGGGGGGGGGGGGGCAGAAACAAAGAGAGACAGGCGGAGAGAGAGAGAGAGAGAGAGCAACAGACATTAAGGACAACATCCCGACAGCTTTAAAATTCTATGCTGTAAGGGTTTTATTTTACACCATAATGTAGTGATGTAAGCATTACTCTAAAGTAAATTTGTACTGGCTAGTGCTAGTGTACATTTGTAACAATACTGAAATCCATGGGGCCATATTTTATTTTCTTCCGTTTGCATAGCCATTTTGACATAGAGCTATTACCATACCAGCATCCATCTGTGTAGTCATTCACTGGTTCAACTCCATGAAAGTTTGGCATTCAGAAACTGTGGCAATAGATTTCAAAATTATGTCCTTTTCAAGTTTAACATTTCGACAGCTGACATAATACTACAACTAGATTCCATAAAACTAGAGCAAAAGTGTTAAAACATATCATACAGATGTATAACAAAAAGTTGCATAGAAGAGTGTTTAAAATATTAAACTAGTTTTTCAGTGAAGTTCCTTTTTGTCTGTAAATGGTATCGCCTTTGGAGTGTAGTAATCATGAAAACACCAATCTGAGTCAGAATAAATTTCACATTCTGTGCTTCAGAACTTCAGAATTAGACTCGAGTGTTGGCGGAACCTATTTGTGTTTTTGTTTGTTTTCAAATTTGATCTGGGCTGCAAAATTGATCTGGGTGACGTATTCACGTTCTTAAACAGCTGTTAAAACCCTCTGTTACGTACTTGACGTTCTAAAACAGCGTCTGTTGCTATAACGATGCTGCCTGTCCGCGAGAAGCTGTGGAGATGAAGATTCTAAGATGACCTAATCATTCCTCTGGTCAAGAAATTTTATCCGGACTGCAAAAAAATGACCCGGGTGACGTAATTAACGTTCTAAAACAGCTTACCGAAACTGCCTGCTAACGTTAGTTAGGTTCTCTAGAGATAAAGATTCTAAGACGACCTAGCTAGCGTCAACCATTTCTCAGTGTCTATGGGTCATTTTCACGGCTAAAACGGGATCGTTTCAGTAAATAACGGCCACACATTTCGACTATATCCATGACAGAATAGTTATCTGTCATCATGAATACGAATGTAATGTTTTTAACCAAGATAAATATGGGAATGGCAGTGGTTTGGGCTGGAAACTAGCTTTTAAAGTGGAATAATCACCCCGAAATGAAGCACAATGCTACCTAACTTACTGATCAACTTCGTTGTTAGTTAAGTAGCCCATGTTATCTTTATTTAAATTGTCATGTTAACATTATATATTTTGTTTAAAGAGTTTTATAAGAACCTGAGCTAACGTCATTAACCAAAGTTAGCTATCTTAATAATAGCCAAGTTAACACTGGTAACTTTAATTTATTATTCATAATAATTAATATGCTTGTTAGATTTGTGAACGACGATGTCAGGCAGATTGCCCCTATATCATACATCAATTTTAAACCTGAAGGAGAAGACTTAGACAAAAAGAATAAACACCTCATCATACTATGGAGGAAAATCCACGGCAACAAGGTTTTTCTATAAGGTTACTGTAGTGGTTCGTGGCTCGTCCTGCTTTCCCGATTGTGAATCAATCGGATTTTTCTTCCACGTTCCGTTTTGTGGTTTGCCGTCCTCATTATTGTTTTCACCTGGGCTTCTACCTGCAGGGTACTTAAGTTTTTCACTTCCGCTTCTCCGGTGCTTGATTATCTCACGGCATTGTATTCAAGCCAGGTATAGCCAGGTTACTAGCGACCTCCTGATATTAAACATTGTTTATGTTCAGGTGGGACTTGCTAGTTAGCTACTTAATCGGGTATAGAATTTGTTTTCCTCCTGGTAGCATTCTGCATTAGCACTTTGCTGTTCTCTCGGAGGTCGTTTTTCTTTTTACTTTCGTTTTGGTTTTACACTTCGTTTTTGTGGGTTTATTTTCGTTTTGGCTGTTTAGCCTTACGTTCCTGTTTTTTATTTTCTTTCTTTATTATTTTCTCTTCCTTAATTATTGGTCCTCACGTCTTGTGAGCTGACTTGTTCAGATTCCTCCCACCTTTGTGTTTGATTCTCTGAACAATTAAGAAACCCATTACTGTTAGAAAGGATGCATTTTAAAGCTTGCAGGTAAGATGTAGCGATCACTTCATCATGTATTTTTGGATAACTATATGAATTAAGCCGTGTATAAAATGCTAAACCTTTAGATAAAATGAAAGACATGTTTTTTAATCGAATGTTCTCCTTTGTATGCTATGCTGTTTTGGGTGGGTGTTTTCTCAGCCCCATTTCCATAATATTTTCCCCAGATTATCTATACGGTACCTACAATGGAGATTGAGGAGGATGCAAGAGCAAGAGACATGATATCTTTGATCAGAGTGCAAAATAAATTGTACAGTAGACTGACTGCTTTGAAAATTGTACATATCAGTATGATATGCCATCTCTACCCTAAACAAAGTTTTATGATACGTTGTTAGGGGGAACTAAGGTATAGTGGGACAATTTTTGGTAAATCCTCCTGGAAACCCTGGAAAAGCAGTTTACTCACTCAAGTGATGTTTCTATAAATGATCTTATCTCTGCAACATTTCTGTGCTGAAATTATTTTGGGATATACACTACAGGGCCAAAAGTCTATGGACACCTGCTCATTCAACATCTCATTCCAAAATCATGGGCATTAATAGAGCATCCACATAAAATAATCATAGATTTTTTGACATGGACGTGCCGAGTCTCCACTTTGTGCATCCAAGGAGGGCACATACATGGGGTATATTTGGTATGCTTGCAATGCAAACGGAGGTGATAATGACAACTAACTTATAACTCTTAACTTAGCTCTAGGGCTAACGTAGCCTTGCTACCTAGACAGCTAGGTAGCACCACCACAAAGGGATAAAGAAAGTGGGAGAAATGAAATAGTGGGTTGAAGAAGGAGAGAGACTGGGAGAGGCATAATGTTGGTACAGGGATTAAGAATGGAAAAATAGCAAAATAACTACAGCTAAGGATTACAAAACTATTGATAACGCAGACAAATGTTCTCTATGGCAAAAAGATTGTTTTGCTCAGACTCAAAGAGGCTGTTTTAGCAGGACAGAGTTTTCTTTGCCTCTAACGATGGGAGGAGATGTGCAACGACATTAAAACATTTATAGGACTGAGCCCAGTAATAATTTGAACGTCTCCCATTTAATCATGGATTACGGATTTAAATTTACAGTTTCTTTAAGATAGACTTTTTCTATTTTTGAGAATTCTATGGGACTGCTGTTAGTATCTATGCCATACATTAAGAAATATTTAAAGAAATGTGCAGAGTGTTAATTATGCAGGTGTAAATGTTACCAGCTATTTTATCAGTTGAACAAAATCATGGAAATGTCAATGTTGAATTACAGTACATTGAATGTATACTATGTGTATCTCATATTCCTGGAGGCTACCATTTTGTTATTGTATTTCATATGCAGCTGTTTATATGCTTAATTGTTTATGCTTCTTACACAACTCAATACGTTTGTACATTAAATAATATCTAAATATCTTCACAGAACCTCACAAGAAACAAATAACCATATTGTGACTCCAGAGATCTTGAGTTGGAGCCCCAGATGGAGACCACCATTAACTTGGAGAATGATGGAAAGGTAAAATATAAAAAGTAAATAAGAAAAAAAATATTAAAGTAGAGCACGTAAGCAGTGTTTCTTAACAGTTTATCACTAACCCAAGATCTATTTTTCCATCTAAAATTCATGGTTATGAAAACTTATTTTGCTGATGTTTGGAGAGACTAAATACAAATTCAGCCCTCGTCTTTACATTACATTCATTTAGCAGACGCTTTTATCCAAAGCGACGTACAGTAAGTGCATACAGAAAGGTCATCGAAGTAACTACAGAACAGATAAGAAAGCACATTCTTCCCATACAGTAGCAGCTATCCCTAGTAATGAACACAATGAAGTTCACAGTGAACTGGGTAAATCAGCTCTAATACAATTCTATTCTAAATATTATAAACTTGAATACACAGTTCAACAAGAACACATACTATGAGGTCCTAGATAAGTATTAGTCCAGGTGGAGTCTGAAAAGGTGCGTTTTCAGGCCACGACGGAAAGTAGGCAGGGTTGGCATGGAACGTAGGGGAATGGGAAGTTCGTTCCACCACTGGGGAGCTAGGGTGGAAAAGCTCCGCAGTCGGGACGAGCGAGTGCCATTTACACGGAGGGGGGGAAGTGCAAGTCGCCCTGCAGTAGATGAGCGAAGCGGTCGAGCAGGAACATAGTTCTGGATCAAGTCCTGCAGGTAGACAGGGCCTGTCCTATTGGCTGCAGTGTAGGCCAGGGTCAGAACTTTGAACCTGATCCTGGCTGCAACTGGCAGCCAGTGGAGTGACCTCAACAGGGGGGTGACATGTGAAAATTTCGGGAGGTTGAACACAAGCCGGGCAGCTGCGTTCTGGATCAGTTGAAGAGGCAGGATGGCGCAGGCTGGTAGGCTTGCGAGCAGGGAGTTACAGTAGTCCAGGCGTGAGGTGACCATGGTCTGGACCAAAAGCTGGGTGGAATAGGTGGTCAGGTACGGTCGAATCCTCCTGATGTTGTACAGGAGGAACCTGCAGGACCGTGCCGTCGCCCTGATATGGTCTTTGAAGTTCAGCTGGTCGTCCAGGACCACCCCCAGGTTCTTTGCAGAGCGGGAGGCAGCCACCACGGTCCCGTCAACGGTGATGGAGAGGTCAAGTAGCGGGGAGGTTTTGTGTGGCATGAAGAGGAGCTCTGTCTTGTCGAGGTTGAGCTTCAGGTGATGGGTAGCCATCCACTCAGAGATGTCAGCCAGACAAGCAGATATCCTCTCCTTCACCTGTTGGGTAGAGGGAGGGAAAGAGAGGAAGAGTTGAGTATCGTCAGCATAACTATGGTATGAGAAGCCATGTGAATTGATTACTGAACCAAGAGATTTTGTATAAATGGAGAACAGCAGAGGACCCAGTACAGATCCCTGTGGGACTCCTGTAGACAGGGGATGGGGTGCAGAGACAGAACCCTTCCAAGAGACTTGGTAGGATCTATCAGTGAGGTCTTCATCTGAAATTTTCTTGTTGAAATGACTCACAAATGAAATCTTTCAAGTACAGTCAAGCCTGAAAGTCTGCACACCCCTTTCACCTTCTCCACATTTTATTACGTTACAGACTTATACTACAATAGATTGAGTTCATTTTTTGCCTCAAACATCTGTACACAATAGCCAATAATGACAAAGTGAAAACAGGTTTTTAGAAAATATGCAATTTTATTTTACTGATAAAAATAGGTTATTTAGGGGTTACATATCTGTACACATATCTGTTACATATCTGCCCATTCCTCTTGGCATATCCTTGCAAGCTCCGTCAGGTTGGATGGGGAGCATCGGTACACAGCCATTTTCAGCTCTTTCCATAGATGTTCAATTGGATTCAGGTCTGGGCTCTGGCTGGGCCACTCAAGGACATGCACAGACTTTCTCCGAAGACACTCTTTTGTTCTCTTGGCTGTGTGCTTCGGGTCGTTGTCATGTTGGAAGGTAAACCTTCGCCCCAGTCTGAGGTCCAGAGCGCTCTGGAGCAGGTTTTCTTCAAGTATCTCGGTGTACTTAGCTGCATTCATCTTTCCCTCTATCAGGATTAGTCGCCCCGTTCCCGCTGCTGAAAAACATCCCCACATCATGATGCTGCCACCACCATGCTTCACTGTAGGGATGGTATTAGCCAGGTGATGAGCGGTGCTTGGTTTCCTCCAGATGTGACGCTTGGCATTCAGGCCAAAAGGTTCAATTTTGGTTTCATCAGACCAGATAATCTTGATTCTCATGGTTTGAGAGTCCTCTAGGTGCCTTTTGGCAAACTCCAAGCGGGCTGTGATGTGCCTTTTACTAAGGAGGGGCTTCCATCTGGCCACTCTACCATAAAGGCCTGATTGGTGGAGTGCTGCCTGGATGGTTGATCTTCTGAAAGGTTCTCCCATCTCCACAAGGATACGCTGGATCTCTGTCAGAGTGCTACGCTGGAGCTCTCACCTCCCTGGCCACGGCTCGTCTTCCCTGATTGCTCAGTTTGGCCGGGCGGCCAGGTCTAGGAAGATTCTTGGTGGTTCCAAACTTCTTCCATTTACAAATGATGGTGGCCACTGTGCTCTTTGGGACCTGTAAAGCTGCAGAGATTTTTCCGTACCCTTCTCCAGATCTATGCCTTGACACAATCCTGTTTCTGAGGTCTGCAGATAATTCCTTTGACCCCATGGCTTGGAGTTTGCTCTGACATGCACTGTCCAATCATATCCAATCAATTGAATTTATCACAGGTGGACTCCAATTAAGTTGTAAAAACATCTCAAGCAGTATCAGTGGAAACAAAATGCACCTCAGCTCACTTTTGGGTGTCATATCAAAGGGTGTGCACACTTGTGTACATATGATATTTTACATTTTGAGTTTTAATAAATTAGCACAAATGTCTAAAAACCTGTTGTAATTATAGGCTATTTTGTGTAGAATTTTGAGACAAAAAATGAACTCAATCTATTGTAGAATATGTCTGTAACGTAATAAAACATGGAGAAGGTGAAAGGGGTGTGCAGACTTTCCGGCTTGACTGTATATAGGCAGGGGTGTGGTTGGTAGATCAGTTCGTACACTGGTGCCCATTAAAAACCCCACACAATGAAAATGTACCTATTTTATGTGATTAAATGGTTAGCTGTAGTTTAATTACTTTAAGGAAATGATGTCGACCAAAACATTTTTACAAATTAAAAGTTTGTTATTATGTTTGCTCTGCAAAATGTTTTCCTAGCTTCTTCCTGTGAAAGGGCTGTGTGATGTTTTGATGACGCGTACCTGCACTGTCAGGCGTACAACAAAGTATTCCCTCCAATTACATTGCTCAATTTTAAATTTCTCCTCAACATCAATGTGAGTGACAGCTAGCTTAGGGTAACTTAAGTTGCTCACAATAGCAACTGTCAGTGAGAACAAACTGGGACGAAAGTGCACACCCCATTTAGTTTCCCCACAAACACATGGCTACACAAAAAAATGGCTCGAATTTGGCCACATGAAGGAGGCTGCAATATCCTCAAATTCAAAAAACGCCTGTTTGGAACATTCCACAGGTAAACAAGTTATGCTATCATGACTGGGTATAAAAGGATATCAAATGACTCTTGATATCTTATTTTCAGGTACTCTTACAAGCGATACTATAACCTCTGCATTTTAATGGATATCTATGGAAATTGGGGGGTGGGAGTAGATTTTGCTGTAAATTACACTGGAACAGTTTGGAACCCATGGTTGGCTAAATTGCTCTAAGTCATCACGGGTCTGACATATCAAACGAGCCTCAAACCATCACTCTGCTGCCAGATATGCAGTAGATATGGATGGATCACTTGAAGGGTTGTTTCTCCTGCCTAATTTTTCCAGAGTTCAATAGGAAAATGAATGATGGTTGGTGGTGGGTGAATGAAAAGGAGTGCTGCATGGATACCAATGCATCACTGCTCTGCATTTCTATTCCATTTGTTATATCTAACACAAGAGATAAATACATAAACCTTATGTATCCTCTACTGTGCTGTTGTGTAGATTACTGGCAAAACTGTAACTGTTCTACTACAGACTTTATTCAATTTCTTATTGTTTATGTATTGGCTTCTGACTTTTTTTGCAAATTATGTTAATGAGACCTTTTTGCTTTGTTTCTGTCATCTTGGAATATGTAACTGGACCAAATAAAATGAAATTTAAACATTCGATCTCTCTGAGCCAGACACAAGATGGAATCATGGCACACTGCAAGTCCACTGCAATCCTGACATACTATCTTCAAGTTAATACAGCCGCTGACCACAGTATAGTTCACTTAGACTTAAAAGCATGTGATTGACTTAAGAATGCACGCATATACCCAGAGGAGGGTACTCCATTAAATGTACTTAAGTAGACTTGAGAGATTTGTACTTATTTTCTATAGAAAATATACTTTTTGCTCCATGCCATTTTCCAGTTCTGTTGCATCGTCTCTCTCCGGTCCAAACATTATATACCCTTCGGTTTGAGCTGTGGTGGATGCACTGGAATGTGCTGATTTTGCATAGCAGCACAGGAACTCTGCTGTTGACCATTCCATAGAAACTAGGAGATATGTATAACTTATTTTGTTGGGTAATCTTGATAACCCTGGCTCTGGTATTTGAGTATTTACGCCTCTTGGTTCTGTAACACTAATACAGTATTTGTGCAATACTTGCTCTCCTGCAGTTAAAAAAAGGTTTTATGCAGCCCCTTTGAACACTGTCATAGTCCACTTGTTTTTCCAATGAAACATATATAGGCTACCACATGTTTAACTTGCCAGGTAAATTATTCCAAATACAAATGTGTCTTTAACACATAAGCAACTTGCACTTGAGTAGTTTTCTGACCAGATACATGTTTGTTCTTACATTTTTAGGAGGGCTACTTTTACTTCTACATGAGTCGATTTTTTTTGAGTAAGGTTTCCGAGTAATCTACCCACCACTGCGTAAACTACTCCTAAATCCAGGTGTGTGATGCTACACTACGAGCACCATACACATACGGTAAGCACTTTGCCAGCCGAGCCTCGAAGCATGCGATTAAAATCCTGTGTGGTAGCGTTGTGCTTCACTTCGGGGTGATTATTCCACTTTTACAGCTAGTTCCCAGCCCAAAACACTGCAGCGATGGCCCTCTTTTTGTTGTTAATTACATTTATCTCGCCCTTTTTGTATATTTCCATGGATACATTTGCATATTTATCTCGGTTAAAACATTACATTCGTATTCATGACGACAGATAACTATTCTGTCATGGATATAGTCGAAATGTGTGGCCGTTATTTACTGAAACGATCCCGCTTTAGCTGTGAAAATGACCCATAAACATGGAGGAATGGTTGACGTTGGCTAGGTCGTCTTAGAATCTTTATCTCTAGAGAACCTAACTAACGTTAGCAGGCAGCTTCGGTAAGCTGTTTTAGAACGTTAATTACGTGACCCGGATCATTTTTGGCAGCCCGGATAAAATTTCTTGACCAGAGGAATGATTAGGTCATCTTAGAATCTTCATCTCCACAGCTCCTAGCGAGCAGGCAGCGTCGTTATTGCAACAGACGCCGTTTTAGAACGTCAAGTACGTCACAAAGGGTTTTAACAGCTGTTTCAGAATGTGAATACGTCATTCGGATCAATTTTGCAGCCCGGATCAAATTTGTTGTGACACAGCCACATGCCAGATCGCAGGGGGAGTCATCAGCCCTACCTCTTTATATTTCTAAGCCACGCTCCCTATCTGAACTCTTAATGAGCTTGTGTTATCGCCCACGTTGTCAAATGTCACACACAGGTTGCTAAATTAGCATTGCAAATAGGCTGTATGAAGTGGGGTTGGATTTCAATAAAGCTGAGGCAGGTTGAGTCAGATAGGACTCCTCACTGTGCTTCAGAAGAGAGAAGTACCAAAGGTCATCGGAAAGCAGGGGTATTGGGACTGAACAGGAATTGTAAGGATAGAATGAGAAGGGCTTGTCATGAGGATGGTACCGGCCAACAACTGCAGCACAAGATAACAAACCTCTGGCTCAGCTCACAGAATTATTATGCTTAAATTAAAAACATATTCTTTTTCACAGGATAGTGAGTTACAGACACTATTCTTATTATAATTATATTATTTAAATGACAAAACGTTCATTAATTTGTGCCATAAAAAAATTATTTTAAAATATTCTGATTCCAGCATCAATGGTTATTTACATCGCCATTGAAGCTGGAATCTGGATTGAGCGGAGCTCAAGTATTTTGACCTTATTTTACCTGAAGAGCTTTTTGGTTGAGGGGCTTTGAAGATATTCAATAATTCATGCATTCTATTGCTTTACTGTTTACTGTCATCTCTTTGTATTTTTAAAAATGATTACATGTAATAATAATTAAAGAAACAGTTCAAACTTTTCATTTCCACAGTGAATTTCCTACAGAGGTCCCTTCATGTTATGGTAAATTTGATCAGGGTATTTATTGCTGGTCTCTAAAATCTGCTCACTGTTTATTCCATTTCTTCTTATGACCATATAGAATCGCCAGGAAGCACAAGTCTTTTTTCAACTATGGAAATTGTTCACACAATATAAAGACCATATTCTGATACCCTATGGTACAATGTTGTGTATCAACCATATAATTAATACAATTCTAGCCATTTTGTTTTATATCTTGCTTCTTGTTACAAAACAAATACATTGACCAGGTTTTTACATTCAGTGTTGGTTAAAGGTGCACTATGATTCCAAATAATAGTACAAAACACAAGAATTTCTAGGCTCTCTAGGACCACACAGGTTTCTATAGAAATCCAAATATTCCAAATAAATAAATACTTATTGTTAATAATAATAATAATAATAATACATTTTATTCATGCTGAGCTTTTCATAGATTGCAATACGATAGGCAATATTGTTAGTTGTAACTTGGCCACATTTTGATATACATCGTTTTTGCAAGTTGGAATTAAAGACTTACAGACGGTGCTTTGTAGGCTATGCGTGAGTCCAGTCGGCTATGCGTCCGTCCAGGTCCCGGCCCACTCTGAGTTATTACGCTGGGCCCAAGTGAGTGGTGAAGGTCAGTGTGGGCTGGTGGAAGGAGTAGACGACGGGGGTGAGTGGAAGGTGGCCAGAGGGCAGGGCTGCATTTGAGTCCAATTTAACACGCTCCCTTCCCTTGCTGTCTTCACTCAAGGGAGCTATTTTGTAACGCAATTAGCTACGTGCAGCAAGCAAACTTAAAAGGTGCTCTGCAAGGGAGGATTGACGAGAAACAAGCAAAAACGGAACTGAACCGCCTTCGCGACCAGGGGCGCCATATGGGGGGGGGAATGGTTAGGACGATTCTAAGGGCCTCTGACTGACAAGGGTCCTAATTTTTTTTTAGAACATTAGGTTAATTTTTTTCAATATTAAATGTTTAACCTACCATCATTAATAAAATATTTTATGTACAATGTACTAATAAAACACGGTTTTATTTTATTTTCTGTAAACATCCAGAGAGCCTCTGTATTGGCTCTAGAAGAGTGGCACCATTGGCTGGAGGGAGCTGAGCATCCTTTTACTGTATGGACCGATCACAGGAACCTGGAGTTTGTTCAACAGGCCAAAACACGTAATTCTAGACAGGCACGTTGGGCACAGTTTTTTACGCGTTTTAAGTTTCTTTTAACGTATCATCCTGGTACTAGTCCTGTAGTCCTGGTCAAACCTGATGCGCTGTCACGTGTTTTTGAGCGAACTGATGGTCCTGCTATTCTGGAGCAAATTGTCCCTGTTTCTCAGATAGTGGCTCCTGTGTTGTGAGACATTGAGGTGGCAGTTCAGCAGGCGTTGCTGCGTAGCCCAGATCCGGGTGGGGGTCCCGTTGGTCGCCTTTTTGTTCCTTTCAACGTCAGGTCTCGGGTACTACAGTGGGGCCATTCGTCTCAGTTTGCGGCGTACCCTGGCGTCCACCATACCAAGGAATTTCTAGGTTTTTGCAGCCTCTGCAAATGAGTCGATTTTTTTTGAGTAAGGTTTCCGAGTAATCTACCCACCACTGCGTAAACTACTCCTAAATCCAGGTGTGTGATGCTACACTACGAGCACCATACACATACGGTAAGCACTTTGCCAGCCGAGCCTCGAAGCATGCGATTAAAATCCTGTGTGGTAGCGTTGTGCTTCACTTCGGGGTGATTATTCCACTTTTACAGCTAGTTCCCAGCCCAAAACACTGCAGCGATGGCCCTCTTTTTGTTGTTAATTACATTTATCTCGCCCTTTTTGTATATTTCCATGGATACATTTGCATATTTATCTCGGTTAAAACATTACATTCGTATTCATGACGACAGATAACTATTCTGTCATGGATATAGTCGAAATGTGTGGCCGTTATTTACTGAAACGATCCCGCTTTAGCTGTGAAAATGACCCATAAACATGGAGGAATGGTTGACGTTGGCTAGGTCGTCTTAGAATCTTTATCTCTAGAGAACCTAACTAACGTTAGCAGGCAGCTTCGGTAAGCTGTTTTAGAACGTTAATTACGTGACCCGGATCATTTTTGGCAGCCCGGATAAAATTTCTTGACCAGAGGAATGATTAGGTCATCTTAGAATCTTCATCTCCACAGCTCCTAGCGAGCAGGCAGCGTCGTTATTGCAACAGACGCCGTTTTAGAACGTCAAGTACGTCACAAAGGGTTTTAACAGCTGTTTCAGAATGTGAATACGTCATTCGGATCAATTTTGCAGCCCGGATCAAATTTGTTGTGACACAGCCACATGCCAGATCGCAGGGGGAGTCATCAGCCCTACCTCTTTATATTTCTAAGCCACGCTCCCTATCTGAACTCTTAATGAGCTTGTGTTATCGCCCACGTTGTCAAATGTCACACACAGGTTGCTAAATTAGCATTGCAAATAGGCTGTATGAAGTGGGGTTGGATTTCAATAAAGCTGAGGCAGGTTGAGTCAGATAGGACTCCTCACTGTGCTTCAGAAGAGAGAAGTACCAAAGGTCATCGGAAAGCAGGGGTATTGGGACTGAACAGGAATTGTAAGGATAGAATGAGAAGGGCTTGTCATGAGGATGGTACCGGCCAACAACTGCAGCACAAGATAACAAACCTCTGGCTCAGCTCACAGAATTATTATGCTTAAATTAAAAACATATTCTTTTTCACAGGATAGTGAGTTACAGACACTATTCTTATTATAATTATATTATTTAAATGACAAAACGTTCATTAATTTGTGCCATAAAAAATTATTTTAAAATATTCTGATTCCAGCATCAATGGTTATTTACATCGCCATTGAAGCTGGAATCTGGATTGAGCGGAGCTCAAGTATTTTGACCTTATTTTACCTGAAGAGCTTTTTGGTTGAGGGGCTTTGAAGATATTCAATAATTCATGCATTCTATTGCTTTACTGTTTACTGTCATCTCTTTGTATTTTTAAAAATGATTACATGTAATAATAATTAAAGAAACAGTTCAAACTTTTCATTTCCACAGTGAATTTCCTACAGAGGTCCCTTCATGTTATGGTAAATTTGATCAGGGTATTTATTGCTGGTCTCTAAAATCTGCTCACTGTTTATTCCATTTCTTCTTATGACCATATAGAATCGCCAGGAAGCACAAGTCTTTTTTCAACTATGGAAATTGTTCACACAATATAAAGACCATATTCTGATACCCTATGGTACAATGTTGTGTATCAACCATATAATTAATACAATTCTAGCCATTTTGTTTTATATCTTGCTTCTTGTTACAAAACAAATACATTGACCAGGTTTTTACATTCAGTGTTGGTTAAAGGTGCACTATGATTCCAAATAATAGTACAAAACACAAGAATTTCTAGGCTCTCTAGGACCACACAGGTTTCTATAGAAATCCAAATATTCCAAATAAATAAATACTTATTGTTAATAATAATAATAATAATAATACATTTTATTCATGCTGAGCTTTTCATAGATTGCAATACGATAGGCAATATTGTTAGTTGTAACTTGGCCACATTTTGATATACATCGTTTTTGCAAGTTGGAATTAAAGACTTACAGACGGTGCTTTGTAGGCTATGCGTGAGTCCAGTCGGCTATGCGTCCGTCCAGGTCCCGGCCCACTCTGAGTTATTACGCTGGGCCCAAGTGAGTGGTGAAGGTCAGTGTGGGCTGGTGGAAGGAGTAGACGACGGGGGTGAGTGGAAGGTGGCCAGAGGGCAGGGCTGCATTTGAGTCCAATTTAACACGCTCCCTTCCCTTGCTGTCTTCACTCAAGGGAGCTATTTTGTAACGCAATTAGCTACGTGCAGCAAGCAAACTTAAAAGGTGCTCTGCAAGGGAGGATTGACGAGAAACAAGCAAAAACGG
Source organism: Ilyophis sp. 1 JC-2022 (assembly GCA_022702515.1). Classification (NCBI taxonomy): domain Eukaryota; kingdom Metazoa; phylum Chordata; class Actinopteri; order Anguilliformes; family Synaphobranchidae; genus Ilyophis; species Ilyophis sp. 1 JC-2022. The sequence continues at coordinate 37,043,525 of CM040400.1, forward strand.
AACTGAACCGCCTTCGCGACCAGGGGCGCCATATGGGGGGGGGAATGGTTAGGACGATTCTAAGGGCCTCTGACTGACAAGGGTCCTAATTTTTTTTTAGAACATTAGGTTAATTTTTTTCAATATTAAATGTTTAACCTACCATCATTAATAAAATATTTTATGTACAATGTACTAATAAAACACGGTTTTATTTTATTTTCTGTAAACATCCAGAGAGCCTCTGTATTGGCTCTAGAAGAGTGGCACCATTGGCTGGAGGGAGCTGAGCATCCTTTTACTGTATGGACCGATCACAGGAACCTGGAGTTTGTTCAACAGGCCAAAACACGTAATTCTAGACAGGCACGTTGGGCACAGTTTTTTACGCGTTTTAAGTTTCTTTTAACGTATCATCCTGGTACTAGTCCTGTAGTCCTGGTCAAACCTGATGCGCTGTCACGTGTTTTTGAGCGAACTGATGGTCCTGCTATTCTGGAGCAAATTGTCCCTGTTTCTCAGATAGTGGCTCCTGTGTTGTGAGACATTGAGGTGGCAGTTCAGCAGGCGTTGCTGCGTAGCCCAGATCCGGGTGGGGGTCCCGTTGGTCGCCTTTTTGTTCCTTTCAACGTCAGGTCTCGGGTACTACAGTGGGGCCATTCGTCTCAGTTTGCGGCGTACCCTGGCGTCCACCATACCAAGGAATTTCTAGGTTTTTGCAGCCTCTACCCGTGCCCAGATGACATTGGAGCCATATCGCTTTAGACTTTGTGACCGGATTACCCGACTCGCAAGGTAATACGGTTATTTTACTTATTGTGGATAGGTTTTCCAAGGCGGCCCATTTTCTCGCTCTGGCCAAATTACCATCGGCGCTGGAGACCACTCAGTTGGTGATCAGTCATGTGTTCCGTATACACGGGTTACCACAGGATATTGTGTCGGACCATGGGCCTGTTTGTCGCCAGATTCTGGCGTTCTTTTTGCGCTCAGTTGGGTGCGTCGGTTAGTCTTTCGTCCGGTTTTCACCAGCAGACTAACGGGCAGACAGAGAAAACTAACCAGACCATGGAGAACACCCTTCGCTGCTTGGTGGAGGCTAATCCTACTTTGTGTAGTCGTTATCTCCCTTGGGCTGAGTAGGGTATCTTCTGCCACTCTTCCCTGAACTTGAGAGGAATGTGGAGGTTCCCTCAGCTGACTCTTTTGTTCAGAGGTGTCGCTCGGTGTGGAAACGAGTTCGCGCATCGCTGTTGAAAGCGTCAGCGTCCCAAAAAGTTTCGGCCGGGCTGACAGACATCGCCGGACAGCTCCTTCTTATCAGGTTAGTCAGCGAGTCTGGCTCTCGTCACAAGATTTACCTTTGAGAGTTGAATCACGTAAACTTGCTCCATGGTACATTGGACCGTTTAAAATTATCCGTAGGATAAACCCAGTAACAGTCTGTCTTCAGTTGCCACGCTCCATGCGGATTCATCCTACGTTTCATGTTTCACTTTTGAAACCACTGCTCATCAGTCTGTTGTCTCCTGCTGAGAGACCCCCTCCTCCTCCTCGGATCGTGGATGGAGGTCCAGTGTATACTGTCCGATGCATTTTAGCGGAGAGTCGGTAGGTAGGGGGTGGCAGTTTTTGGTGGACTGGGAGGGGTATGGTCCAGAGGAACGGTGTTCGGTTCCGGCCAGGAATATTTTAGATCCTAATTTAATTTTCGCAATAGTCGATCTGAGGGATCGTCTGGGGTCGTCCCTTAGAGGGGGGGTCCTGTCGTGGTTTGTGGCTATGTATTTTCTTTTCTTTTGCGTTTCTCGTCCTGGTTTCCCGATTGTTAATCAATCAGATTTTTTCCACGTTCCATTTCGGGGTTTGCCGTCCTCATTGTTTTCACCTGTGCTTCTACCTGCGGGGTATTTAAGTTCCTCACTTCCACTTCCCCGGTGCTTGTTTGTCTTTCGGCATTGCATCAAGCCAGGTTTAGCCAGGTACTAGCGACCTCCTGATATTAAACTCCGTTTACGTTCACGAGGGACTTGCTATTAGCTATTATTCAGGTATAGGATTGTTTCCTCCTGCTAGTGTTCTGCGCTATTTATTTTGTCCGTTGCTGTTCTCAAGAAGTTTTTCTTTGTGCATTTGTTTTGGTTTTACACTCTTCCGGCTCTGAGCTAAGGTAGCCGAAGGTGTTTTTTTGTTTGCTAGATTTGCCGTTCTAGCTCATTAAGTGAGCTCGTGAGATTTAGTTGGTATTTCACTAGTTTTCTTGTTCGCCCATTTTAGTGGGTTTATTTAAGTTTTTGGCTGTTTAGCCTTAGGGAATTAGTTTCCTGTTTTTTCTTTCTTTTCTTTTATTATTTTCTCCCCTCTTTATTGGTCCTCACTGCTGTGAGCTGACTTGTTCTGATTCCTCCACCTTCGCATTTGAATCTCCGACACATTAATGACCCATTACATTTCCACCTTTTTTGCCACTTCTTGTCGATTATAGTACACACCCCAATTCCCAAAAATTTGGGATAAAAGCAGAAAGAGGTTATTTGTAAATTATCTTTTACATATATTTAATTGAAAACGGTACAAAGAAAAGATATTTCATGTTTTAGGTATCAAACGAGCCTCAAACATCACTCTGCTTCCAGATATGCAGTAGATATGGATGGATCACCTTAAGGGTTGTTTCTCATTTTCCTATTGAACTTTATGGACAAATAAGTCAGGAGAAACAACCCTTCAAGTGATCCATCCATATCTACTGCATATCTGGCAGCAGAGTGATGGTTTGAGGCCTTGACAATTTACAGCCATTTAGCCATCCATGGGTTCCATATGTAATTTACAGCTTAATCTAGTCCCACCCCCCAATTCCCATAGAGATCCATTCAAATGCAGAGAGGTTATAGTATCGCTTGTAAAAATACCTGGAAATAAGATATCAAGAGTCTTTTTATGTATTTTTATACCCAGTCATGATAGCACCTGTTTACCTGTGGAATTTTCCAAACAGGTGTTTTTTTTAACTCCCAGTCTTTTTGGAACGTGTTGCAGGCATCAAATTCAGCATTAGCGTATATTTACAAAAATCTATTAAATATAGATTGATAAGGTTAAACATTCCATATATTGTTTTTGTACTGTTTTCAATTAAATGTATGTAAAAAGAGAATTTACAATGACTGTTTTTATGTGCATTTTACATACTGTCCCAACTTTTTTGGAATTGGGGTTTGTATATTTATTTTTATTTAGTTATTTAGTATGAGTTGCTGTTTGTTTTTTGAAAATGTATGCTACTGTGTTTTCATTTGTGAAATTATTTTTACATTTTGTATTTCCATGTATTTTGCTATTGCAATTGGTAGGATCCAGCTGTATGCAATTTCTGTGAAATGCTTTGCTGTATACATAGAAGTAAGCATTTACAGTGATAAATACACCTTGCTTTTCTTTTCAAGTTTTATGTGAAAATCACAGTTCAAGTTTAAAACTGGGTTTTGATTCCCTATTTGGAGAACTCCATATAGCAGGTTTAAATATGATGCTGAATGTTCCTCAACGCGTGTACAACTATCTGAAATTTCTTAAAATGTATATAAACTTTTAAAGGGGTAATATGGCAGTTGAATGTGACACATGCCAGTTATCTTTAGGTAACATCAAAGTGAATGTGTCCATCAATGTTGTTATTCAGTAATTTTTAAGTACTATAAAACTCCTTTTTATATGCCCAAATTCAGTGGCGGGCCGTGCATTTCACACCTAGGCCTTCAGTGATGTCCTACACAGTCCTACCTGAATTATTCCACCTCTTAATACCATCATTATGACGCCACGGCTCTAGAAACTATACATTTAGACAGAAACGCAGTATAACCGGGCGTTGCATCACCTTAACATAGTCTAGTATAACAGAGTTATATTAATATTTCCGAAGCATTTATAATCAAAAAATCCGCATTTACAATTAAGAGTGTTAAACTATCAGCTTTAAGATCGCTTGGATACTGTCAAAACTTAAAAATTAAAAGGCGCTTTTAAGGGATTAGTCTACAAACTTTTATTAAGTCCACCAAAAGTATGTGAGCTTTAACAAGTTTGTTCACTAAACAGCGCATTGTCGCACCCAAAGCAGTTTCATTTAAGAAACGTGACGATAAAGACACATAAACTATTCACTGAAAATAAAAGAAAACAAACAAATAATTGATTTGAAAGTGGCGGACAAACCCTTTTCCCGGCTGTGATAGGCTCGCTAGCGTCGGGGTTGGCCGTTCTCTTCTCACGATGTCTAGCTTTTCTTGAAAAGTTCGTCTTGAAAACGGCGTTGTAATTATATCTACGACCAAATCGATCTCTTCTCCTCCTTCAGCCATTGTGGGTTGAAAAAAAACAGCTTGTAGAAATCTACACAAATTAGCTCGTTCAAGTTCAGTTTGCTAGCTCTGCATAGCTCTGCCTCTCAATAGTGCGTATCCAATCAAAAGACGTGCACGTGCTGACGTTATCGTACGCCTGCTAGCTGGCCCCGGTGTCGCCAACTCGAAATATGATTGGTTAACGCCACAGTTTTGTTTCCGTTCACTTTAAGCTACAGGCGCCCGCACTGCTGATTCTGAAGGCCTAAGGGCAGATTTCTTGGACCCTGGCAACACATTATGGCTGAAATATGATTGGATAAAAGCTCTAACATAAAGGCCAGCCCTCCAAATCTCGATCTGAGGCTGGAAGCAGAGCAACCAAGAGGAAAACTATGAAATGAAGAGAATAGACTATGGGGAATCATTTAATACATATTTGTGGAAAAAATATATCAAAATTTTATTTATATGCTGATGATGTTTAGGCCAGCAGAGAAGGCCTTGCTGGCCCTGACGGCCCACCACTGCCCAAATTTCCCATTCTACAAGTTCACCTCATTTTGTAGGCGTATCAATGAGAAATGTCAGTCAGATTCATATTGATAATACCCGGGTGTGCACACTTCATATCAGGCAAAATACTTAAATTGCTACGTTATTGTGGATACTGTTGCTGGATCATAGCTAAAGTTAGACTTTGTATTGTGTGTTTTAGTTTTTTAAATTTAATTAATTTCCACGTGGAGGTTATCTGCGGTGGTGCCATGATATGTTGTAGGCTATAATTTATAGGCGTTGGGGGTAACAGTAGCCTAACATTAGCCATTACACTCCGTTGACGGTAATTTAAATTGCGATCGTGGACCGAGGGGACAGAAATTGCGATAGCTGACAGAGAAGAGGGAGATAAAGTTTACTTTATCATTGGAGGTGAATAAAAGGTTAGGCTACCTTTCGTTGCCTTGTCGATGCGGTCGTTCATCTGTGATGACTGTGCCTCTCTAAGCATGCATCTCCTAAATACATCCTGTTATTGACCACCACTTGTTATTAAAAGTTAATTATTGCTGTGGTAAGATTTCCCAAATAATACGATTGGTAGCCTATAATTGAACAAACTGTGTTTTTTAAAAATAGCACACATTTACACCTACAGGTGCAGCTCATAAAATTTGAATATCGTGAAAAAGTTCAATATTTTTTGTCACTCATTTCAGAAAGTGAAACTCATATATTATATAGAGTGAAATATTTCAAGCCTTTATTTCTTGTAATTTTGATGATTATGGCTTACAGCTAATGAAACCCAAAATTCAGTGTCTCAGAAAATTTTAATATTTTGCTTTAACATATTTTTAAAGTATCATATTTAATATTTTGTCGCATATCCTTTGCATGCTGTTACTTCCTGAAGTCTGTGACCAATCAACATCAAAAGACTCTCGATATCTTATTTTCAGGTACTGTTACAAGCGATACTATAACCTCTCTGCATTTGAACTGATCTCTATGAGAATTGGGGGGTAAGACTAGATTCAGCTGTAAATTACGCTGGTACAGTATGGAACACGTGACTGGCGAAATGGCTGTACGTCATCAAGGGTCTAAGTTATCAAACGAGCCCCAAACCATCACTCTGCGGCCAGATATGCAGTAGATATGGATGGATCACTTGAAGGGTTGTTTCTCCTGACTTTTTTCCCCATAGAGTTCTATAGGAAAATGAGTCAGGAGAAATAACCCTTGCAGTGATCCATCCACATCTACTCCATATCTGGCAACAGAGTGATGGTTTGGGGCTCGTTCGATAGCTCAGACCCTTGATGACTTACAGCCATTTAGCCAGCCATGTGTTGAAATATTTCACTCTGTGTAATGAATCTATATAATATATGAGTTTCACTTTCTGAAATGAGTGACAAAAAATATTGAACTTTTTCACGATATTCAAATTTTTTGAGCTGCACCTGTATATCACTTTGTTTGTCTATGCACAACAATTTTCTGTATTTTCTGTAACGTTGCACATTGAGCTTACATCGCCTAGACGACAAGTTGACTGCAGGATTAATGTATTAAAACAAGTAACTGATATATATTAATAACTTATACGTCATTATTGGTAAATGCAAGTTAGTGGGGCAGGCACTGGCAGCATTATTGAATGTGCATGTACGAATACTGAGTAAGCCATCACGGATCAAACTGACGGCATTTAAATTATTTTTTTATCAAAACTCTAAAAGTTCGATACAATTAGATTTCTCAGAACGAGATCCCTCGGACGGTGCAAAGATCCGAACCGCCCATCACTAGTGCAAATTGGTGAAGTTCAAATTCACGTTTTTTTTATTTTGTGGGCGTGGATGGGGGAGTGTTCCAGAGACAGTTTTGAGACACCGCGGAGTGGTGAAATCTGAAAATTGGAACGCAAAATTAAATAGTCTATTTCTACAAACCTACAGAAAATACAAATTTGACAGTTCCGTGGTGTTCCCGCAATGCCCCTATGTACCAATATCATACAAAACACCAGAAAGTAGGTAAACCACCATATTACCCCTTTAATATGTTGATGAATATATGTGTGTTTGTATGCATCACATGCTTTTTCCTAATTTTCTTGTTTCTTTTTTTATTCTAGTGGGGTGAAATGGCAGGATACATGGGAGCCTGCAGATAGCTTTTCATTTTTTTTGTTTTCAAATATGTTTTCATGTATTTTTTGTTCTTGAACCTGCTCTCATATGTCAAGAGAACGGGGCACCAGTGGCGAACCTGCCAATTCTGGTGTTCTCTGGCAAATGCCAATCGAGCTGCACGGTGCTGGGCGGTGAGCACAGGTCCCACTACAGGACGTCGGGCCCTCATGCCACCCTCATGGATTCTGTTTCTGACAGTTTGGTCAGAAACATGCACACGAGTAGCCCGCTGGAGGTCATTTTGTAGGGCTCGGGCAGTGCTCCTCCTGTTCCTCCTCGCACAAAGAAGCAGATACCGGTCCTGCCACTGGGTTGTTGCCCTTCTACGGCCCTGTCCAGCTCTCCTCGTGTAATGGCCCATCTCCCGGTATCTCCTCCATGCTCTTGAGACTGTGCTGGGAGACACAGCAAACCTTCTTGCGACGGCACGTATGGATGTGCCATCCTGGAGGAGCTGGACTACCTGTGCAACCTGAATGGGCTGCAGATACCGCTCATGCTACCAGTAGTGACAAGGGCACTAGCAAAATGCAAAACTAGAGAAAAATTAGTCAGGAAGGATAAGGAGAGAGAAATGGTCTGTGGCCACCACCTGCAAAACCATTTAAATTTTGGGGGTTGTCTTGCTGTTGCCTCTCCTGTCCATCTGTTGTCACTTTCATTTGCACCAAAGCAGGTGAAATTGATTCACAATCATTTACGCTTCCTAACTGGACAGATCGATATCCCAGAAGTTGAATTGACTTGGTGTTATATTGTGTTGATTAAGTGTTCCCTTAATTTCTTTGAGCAGTATATATAAAGGTGCAGCTCAAAAAATTTGAATATCGTGAAAAAGTTCAATATTTTTTGTCACTCATGCCAGAAAGTGAAACTCATATATTATATAGATTCATTACACATAGAGTGAAATATTTCAAGCCTTTATTTCTTGTAATTTTGATGATTATGGCTTACAGCGAATGAAAACCCAAATTCAGTGTCTCAGAAAATTAGAATATTACATAAGATCAATAAAAAAGGATATTTTAAACAGAAATGTCAGCCTTCTGAAAAGTATGTTAATTTCTATATACTCAATACTTGGTTGGGGCTCCTTTTGCATGAATTACTGCATCAATGCGGCGTGGCATGGAGGCGATCAGCCTGTGGCACTGCTGAGGTGTAATGGAAGCCCAGGTTGCTTTGATAGCGGCCTTCAGGTTGTCTGCATTGTTGGGTCTGGTGTCTCTCATCTTCTTCTTGACAATACCCCATAGATTCTCTATGGGGTTCAGGTCAGGCGAGTTTGCTGGTCAATCAAGCACAGTAATACTGTCATTGAACCAGCTTTTGGTACTTTTGGCAGTGTCGGCAGGTGCCAAGTCCTGCTGGAAAATGAAATCAGCATCTCCATAAAGCTTGTCAGCAGAAGGAAGCATGAAGTGCTCTAAAATGTCCTGGTAGATGGCTGCGTTGACTGTGGACTTCAGAAAACACAGTGAACCAACACCAGCAGATGACATGGCACCCCAAATCATCACTGACTGTGGAAACTTCACACTGGACTTCAAGCAACGTGGATTCTGTGCCTCTCCACTCTTCCTCCAGACCTTGATTTCCAAATGAAATGCAAAATTAACTTTCATCTCAAAAGAGGACTTTGGACCACTGAGCAACAGTCCAGTTCTTTTCTCCTTAGCCCAGGCAAGACGCTTCTGACGTTGTCTCTGGTTCAGGAGTGGCTTGACACGAGGAATGCGACATTTGTAGCCCATGTCCTGGATTTGTCTGTGCGTGGTGGCTCTTGATGCACTGACTCCAGCCACAGTCCACTCCTTGTGAACTCCCCCAAATTCTTGAATGGATTTTGCTTGACAATCCTCTCAAGGCTGCGGTTATCCCTGTTGCTTGTACACCTTTTCCTACCACACTTTTTCCTTCCACTCAACTTTCTATGAATATGCTTGGATACAGCACTCTGTGAACAACCAGCTTCTTTAGCAATTACCTTTTGTGGTTTACCCTCCTTGTGGAGGGTGTCAATGACTGTCTTCTGGACATCTGTCAAGTCTGCAGTCTTCCCCATGATTGTGTAGCCTTCTGAACCAGACTGAGAGACCATTTAAAGGCTCAGGAAACTTTTGCAGGTGTTTTGAGTAAATTAGCTGATTAGAGTGTGACACCATGAGTTTCCAATATTTAACTTTTTTACAATATTCTAATTTTCTGAGACACTGAATTTGGGTTTTCATTAGCTGTAAGCCATAATCATCAAAATTACAAGAAATAAAGGCTTGAAATATTTCACTCTATGTGTAATGAATCTATATAATATATGAGTTTCACTTTCTGAAATGAGTGACAAAAAATATTGAACTTTTTCACAATATTCTAATTTTTTGAGCTGCACCTGTATATATATATATATATATATATATATATATATATATATATATATACAGTTGTGTTCAAATAAATAGCAGTGCGTTAAAAAAAGTGAATAAAGTGCAAATATTTTTTAATAGCTTTTAGTTCCATATTTCAAATGTAGTGGAAACTTTACACATTCAATTCCAAATCAAAGCATTAACAAATTTGATCAAGTCTGCGTTATTCTTTTACAGGAAGCAAAGAAAAGGAATATTAATCTGTTAAAAAAATTGCAGTGTTGACATTTTTCTCTTCAAACTCAAACACTTACTGTATAAACTGAAGAAATCTTTCAAGATTTAACTTCACTTTAAATTACTGAACTAATATTTAGTTGCATAACCATTGTTTTTGATAACTGCTGCGCATCTGCGTTGCATCGAGTCAACCAACTTCTGGCACCTAGAAACAGGTATTTCAGTCCAGGATGAACAAACTACATTCCACAGTTCCTGTGAATTTTTGGGTTTTGCTTCAGAAACTGCATTTTTAATGTCACCCCACAAGTTTTCAATGCGGTTGAGGTCGGGGGATTGAGCTGGCCACTCCATTACCTCAATCCTTTTTGTCTGGAACCAAGATGTTCCTCGCTTACTCGTGTGTTTGGGGTCGTTGTCTTGTTGAAACACCCATTTCAGGGGCATTTCCTCTTCAGCATACGGCAACATAATCTCTTCAAGTATTTTGATGTATTCCATGATCCCTGGTATAAGATAAATAGGCCCAACACCGTAGTATCCCCATACCATGATTTTTGCGCCACCATGCTTCACTGTCTTCACGGTGTACTGTGGCTTGACCCCCGGGGGTCGTCTGACGTACTCTGCATTTGAATGTATCTCTATGGGAATTGGGGGGGGTGGGACTAGATTTAGCTGTAAATTAAACTGGAACAGTATGGAACACATGGTTGGCTAAATGGCTGTAAATCATCAAGGGTCTGACATATCAAACAAGCCTTAAACCATCACTCTGCTGCCAGAAATACAGTACATATGGATGGATAACTTGAAGGGTTTCTTCTCCTGATTTATTTTTCCATAGAGTTCAATAGGACGATTTGTCATGAGAAACAACCCTTAAAGTGAGATTAGGGGATTAGAGATGAGTAGATTAGGGTTATTGGTTCCTTAAAGCCTAGAGGCCTTGGAAGGATAAATAAATCCATGGCCTACATTGCATCTGCAAAAAATCTGACCCCTAGCACCTACAGAAGCACTACCTACGGCACCACCTACAAATATCAACCTTTTAAAAACTTTGATCCCTCCTCCCTGGAACATAGAGACAGCCACACCTCCCAAATGTTATATACAAGGGCATCTCAGCACCTCCTATGACATACGTTTTCCTTGTAAGCACAATGCCAAAACTGGTCTTAATCAGTTTGACTACTGATGCCAATCAAGTCTCAGAAGGCTTTCACAAAATTCATAGGTCATTTAGGGTTACTGTTGAAAACTTCACTAAGCTTTCCAAAAATCGTAGAAGCATGAACTTTTTCTACCTGAATCTCATCAGGGCTTGTAGCATGGATGCCAAAAACCAGATGCCTAGCATGCACACAGGCTCCACAGCGCCCCCCTGGACACTGATTTCTTCACTTTTGGGGCCCTTGCCATTTGCGCCCTGAATTATGTATCATGCTGAGATTTTGGCCTCTAGACCACCTCCAGCCATACTACAAATAATGTCAGAACCAGATCACTAGCTAAAAACAAAATGTGCAATGTATGCTTTCTACAGGGGGCGCCACTTAAATTTCAGTGTTAATGCACAACACTTTCCAAGGTGATTCTAAGGATCAAGCCAAATGAGAAAACATCAGAAGAAAATCGCCTTTTGAACTGTTGGGAAACAAGCATTTTACTTCTGGTGAACTTTGACCCATTTTCCCCAGACAACAGAACCTGCAAAAAATAAATATAATTGGGAGAAACTTTAAGTTGGAATCTATGGCACAACATATAGCATATTTGTTGTTATATTTTATGTACATAAATATATTCAATTCCATTCCACCAGAGGCAACATTTTGAATTTGTAGGTGTAGTTTGCCCATTTCAGAGATGTTTTTCAGGGTCTTGCTGAGCATGTCAACACTACATGAAAACATTATCAAAATCTTAAATATATATATATATATAATTACCACGTGGTTTACTAGTTTGTTTGTGGAGCTCCGTGGTTATTTGGTTAACTTATGTAAGGCTGGAAAAAGTGTTATCAGTCCTAAACTCTTGCAGCTGGGGGTGATTTCCTGGAGGGTGCAATAAAACTATTTACTTGAAGGCCTGAGAAGCTTTTCCTCTGATCTCTCACGGCCTCGTAAACTACAGCTGGGGTTGAGCCCACAACTGGACATCAGAAGGAAACGGCATCCGAATGACGCTGGGAACTCAGGCCTGCTCACAGCCTTGGTTCTGGACTGAATGGTGAAACAAAGCTGTATATGTATGCTGAATCATATGTATGTGCATGTAAATTGGTAATTGTGGAGATATAAAGTAATTGTGGATAATATGATAAATGTGGTGAACCTGGATAATACTAATTGAAGTGTGTGGTATGTGAAAGTATTGGAGGGGGAGAAATAAAGAATGTGGAAGGAGGATTGTATAGGTTATCAGGGATGCGCTTGTCCATATAAATATCTGGAACCAAGAGTGGCCATCACCGGGACCTCACCGGATATCTAGATATGATAGAGAAGATCATGAGATCACGCGCCGTCGTTCAAAGAGTCTTATTACTGTCACTAGATTGGGGAGGGAGACTCTGTTTCTCTCCCTGGAGGGGGTCCCTGCGTGGTGAAACTGCTCTTCCTGCCAGACCTTATTTGGACAACAAAGGGACTTGTGGAGTGGGCATACTGGCGCTGTACTGCATTTAAGGACATCCCAAAGGGAGACTCAAGGAGAATCTGCTTAACAGTTCTCCTGGTACCATAGTCACACCGTACGGAATCACTTGGTGATATACTTTGTTTGTGAACTTGTTCGTGTTTATTTGTCTTGACAGCATGTTATCCTGTGTTTAGTTATAGGCATTGAATGTGTTCGTGTTTGCTCTCACAGTCTTAACCAGTGATTATTTGTCATTAATAAATTACCATGTTTTCATATCAACTGCATCTTTCTTTTAATCCTTTTTCCCAGCTTCAATTGTCTGCATGATCTGAGCTGCAGCGTTCCAAGCTAATGACCTCCCTGCCTGTTATCCAATTCTTTTTATATTTAACGTGCGTGGCTCTCATCCATCTTATACCCTTTTCAGCCTAAATTACTACTGTAGACTCAGGGGGACAATTCTGACCCAGGACCGACTGATCAGCAGCCTGGTACAGACGTGGCGGACTCAAGTTGGGTAGGCGGCAAGTGACGGTCCAATTGTAAAGGTCGGGTTGGTGTATCGGTTCTGGTGATTTGATGTGAAGAGAATCCATGGGCGTCCTACGCCGATTCTTGTCAAATTTGCCTTAAGGAGCTCTTTAAATACACCCAGAGTAGTGCATGGTTCTGGTGATTTGATATGGGAACCCATGGGCGTATACGCCGGTTCTTTTATTGTCAAATTTGCCTTAAGGAGCCCGTTAAATGTACTCAGACTGGGGCTCGCAACTATCTATGATAAATGAATATCATGTATTGTGTTGACTAGACCCCCAACCTCTGCGTTCGCCACCGAACTGAGCTTCAGCAATAATGTTGATTCCGGCAAACATATATTGAAGTAATGATGGTACCTAAGGGCAAGTTGAGTGTAACCACTCCGAGCTACACGCATGTTTAACCAAAATTCTAAATTATAATTATAAATGGAGTCAGATAAACGAGTAAATAAAATAATAATATTTCTAAATAACTTTTACCTTTTCCCACAGCAAGAGTGGAATACATCACGTTTAAACTTTCGCTCCGAGCTATTCCCTCATTGGTCTAGTAATTGCGGATTCTACACTTACCTTACTGGCCTTGGTTAGTACTTGGATAGGAGACCTCTTGGGAAAACCAGGTTGCTGCTGGAAGTGGTGCTTCTGGGCAATTAGCCTGTCAAGTATGAATTGGGTGCTTGCTTGTGTATAGAAATTAAAGCTGACCACCATTGAAGGATGTGTGCAACTTGGGTATTTAAGTTATGCTGTTACGTTTCTGTCATATTTATGTCACGTTTCATGTTTAGTGTTTGTCACAGTTTATTTTCTGTTTATGTTACGATGCAGTTCATTGTTCGCATACATATTTCCATGTTTTTCCGCAGCCTTGCGTTCATGCTGTTTCTTCTCTTGCTGTCACTCACGCTTCCCTAATTGTTTCATTCTCCCTTGTCTAGTTACTAATATACTAACATTAGATCAGGATTGGGTAATACTAACTATCTAACCATGTGTTCATGTTTACCTTACGTTTCTCGTACATGTTAATTACTAATTTACTAACGCTAGGTCAGGATAGGTTAACTACTAACGATTTACTAATTGCCTCGTTACGTGTCTCATTTTCTCAAGCTGTTGTGAATTTCCTGCTGCTCTCAAGCTAATGTCTGCACCTGTCTACACCTGCATATAAGATCAGTGTTCATGTCATGTCCTTGCGAAATTGTTGCCTTAGTTTACTATTGTCACTTTTGAGCGGTTTCCATTGTTTTGACTACCGTTATTGATCTAGCCTGTTTATTGACCATCGTTACTGCCTGCCTATTGTTTCCACTGCCTGTTTTTGACCACGAGTTTTGCCTGCTGTCTGTTTGTACCTCTGCCCCGCGGATAGGACTTCGGTCTGACTCCTGCTACGCCCCACGACTACGAACTTTGCTTTTTCCCTGTTTTGTACTTCTGCTCCGCTGACAGCTACTCTGGTTAACGAACTCTTGCATGGATACCGATTTCGAGACTGCCTTCTCCCTCGGTACTGTATTTTTGGTTTGGCTGGATTTATTGGTTTTTGGACTTTGCTTGTGTGACTACGATTTTGGATTTCCCCATAATAAAGCCCTTGCGGGCATTTATTACTACGTCAGTGTTCTGAGTCGAGGTGAGCTTTTGCTTTCTGAACCTGGATTTTCCACATCTGGTACCTGTATATCCAACTCTGACTTTAATTTACTGTTGTAATTGCATTACAAAACCAGTAAGTGGCCAAAAACCACACCAGCCAACCACCAGACATGCCTGAAGCTAAGTGGGGATGGGCTTGGTCAGTACTTAGATGGGTGACCTCCTGGGAAAACCAGGGGCAGTCTTCCCTCTTGAACAAAGGAGACCAATGCCCCAGTTCAGTAATGGTGACAGTGCTGTTGGATGCCTAAGGGGGTTGCTGGGTGTCCTGGCCAAATTTCCAATCAAGCCATCTAACAATCACCCAGTTCAATTGGTTATAGAACTTGAACAAATAATTGTATTACAACTCGGTGTTTGTCAGGTTAAAATCCCAATTTATTTGATCAAATAGGAGAGACTTGCTCGAATGCTCTACCCAGAGCACCAGAGAAGTGTCTCCCCAGGCAACATTCAACACCAGGCTATATACACCCCTTTCACCGCTCTCAGTACTTTTCCACTCACGCAGGCAGGGGTCCTTGTTTCATATAATTCAGATGCTCTGGTCACTTGTCAGTTAACTCCACCTTATCTGGCGGAGGGGGAAAGTTAAGACAACAAAGTTTATAAAAAAAAGGAATGTGGAAAAATGTACTTTCTTAACTATTGTTTTTACACCATATATGTTGTGGCGTCCCTGCCACACTTTCCTCGGAGAGGAAGGAAGACGGGGAGACAGAGGTGAGTTCAAGGTAAGTATTTTATTTTTCTTTACATTTTTAGAGCGGGTCCGGAGGGTAGTTCGCGTTCCAGCGATCCTGATCCGGGTTTTTCTCCACGTCCAGTCCTCACGTTCTCTCTCTCCTTCTCTCCGGCTGTCACCGAATCCGTCGTGTCGGAGTGATTGGGATTTCCACCAGCCGTGAATCCCGTCCACCTCCGTGTTTTCACGGTAACTTTCACTTTGTAGCTCCGTCTATCCGTTAACTGTGTCTCGCTTTCTCTCACGCCCTTTTTCCTCCACAGGTTCCAGGACGCCGCGGCTCGGTCACCACCAAGCCTCTTCGGCGTGCTATGGGGAACGAGGAAACAGGTTAGTGCAGAGAGGCTTACAACAGTTAATTATCCTTTTCTCGGTAAGTTTCACTTTGTAGCTCCGTCTATTCGTTAACTGGGTCTCGCTTTCTCTCACGCCCTTTTTCCTCCACAGGTTCCGGGCAGCCACGGCTCGGTCACCACCAAGCCTCTTCGGCGTGCTATGGGGAACGAGGAAACAGGTTAGTGCAGAGAGGCTTACAACAGTTAATTATCCTTTTCTCGGTAAGTTTCACTTTGTAGCTCCGTCTATTCGTTAACTGGGTCTCGCTTTCTCTCACGCCCTTTTTCCTCCACAGGTTCCGGGAAGCCGCGGCTCGGTCACCACCAAGCCTCTTCGGCGTGCTATGGGGAACGAGGAAACAGGTTAGTGCAGAGAGGCTTACAACAGTTAATTATCCTTTTCTCGGTAAGTTTCTGATTCTTTTTCTCCGTCTTTCCTAGATCGGTGAAAGAGTCTTCGTCTGTCAGCGAAGGGGAGTCGCCGCAGCGCACACCGCCCCAGCCCCCCACCGTGGCTGTCCTCTCTCTCTTTCGACGCCGGCCGCTCGGGGCCGCGTTCGACGCCGGCCGCTCGGGGCCGCGTAACTATGAGCCTGTCAGGCTGTCTTAAGTAGCCTGACTGCAGGTGTGGCAATTGCTCCCAGCTGGTCTGGTTCAGTTCCGACCTAATAGAATTATTAGTCGGAGCTGACCTGGGTCCTGAACCTCTCACTGGGAGTGGCGTCTGTGGCTTCTTCACCTCCGCTCTGTGGCGAGTTAATGCCTTCCTGTCGCTTCATTGCCCCCTAGTGGCACCTGGCGGAGGCGTAGCTGGAGTCCGGTTGCCACAATGTTCATGTATAAATACTGAAAATATATTATTTAATACAAAAAGCTTTTACATATCTATTGACATGGTTTGTGGGTTTTTATTTTCTTTTCTGTTACGGTTCTCGTCTTTATTTCCAAATTGAGAATCTATCGGATTTTTTCCACGTTCCATTACGGGGTTTGCTTTCCCTCATTGTTTTCACCTGTGCCTCTACCTGCGGGGTATTTAAGTTCCTCACTTCCGCTTCCCCGGTGCTTTGTCATTCGACATTGCATTAAGCCAGGTATAGCCAGGTACTAGCGACCTTGTGATATTAAACGCTGTTTATGTTCACGGGGGACTTGCTATTAGCTTTTAGTTCAGGTATAGGTATTATTCCGCCTGTTAGCGTTCTGTGCTATTTACTTTATTCTTTGGTGTTCTCACTGAGACAGTTTTCTTTGTTTGTTTCTTTGTTTTACACTCTTCCGGCCGTCCGAACTTATGTGCCGAAGGTGTTCTTTTCTTTGCTAGGTTTCCCGTTTTGGCTCCAGTATTGAGCTCAGGAGACTCAGTTTGTGTTTCACTCGTTATTCGAGTTCACCCTATTTTAGTGGGTTGATTTTCGTTTGGCTGTTTAGCCACAAGGAATTAGTTTCCTGTCTTTTCTTTCTTTGCATTTATATTGTTATTCCCTTTATTGGTCCTCATTGCGTGAGTGACTTGTTTCTGATCCCCCTACCTTCGCTTTTGATTATCCGCTATTTATATTAAAATCCATTACATCTATAAGTAGATCAGTTTGATTTAAAAGGAACCCAGTAGCATGCATAGAAGTTAGTTATATTTTATCTAGTATATAAAACAAGAATACGTTTTCATAATAATAAATGTATGACTAACAGCTCAAAATATCAATGTGTGTGTTTCATATGAGTTCATATGATTTAATGTGCTCCTTTACCCCCCCGTGCACTGACAACCTGAAAGATGTTCTCTGCTTGTCAAAGGTCTGTAGCTTAGAGGCCTGGAGCAGGGGTTATCTAAAGAATGTAAACATAGCAGCGGTATCCAAGCCGTTGATAAGGAAGAAAGGTGTCTGGATGCATTTGTGAAGGAATGTGATGCAGATGTGAGACGGAGAGAAACATGTTATGTTTTTGTACCTACCCCCATCTGTGTGTCATTTACTATAGTTTAGTTATTGTTAGCACAACTAATCATTTTTAAATCACAATATAGATCTGCAAAAGCTTTGAATACACTTACCAGTGCCATGACATTCCCAAGGCCACACATGATTTTCGTTCTGGAACAGCACATCAGCAGGAGGAAGCTTAGTCCTCAGCCACAAGGTCATTGTAGTCAGCAATGGCCGCAGACAAACTTCTTTTCTACCCATACTTTTCTACAAATACGGTGCCTTCTCTTGTAGCTGTCTGAGAGACAAAAACAAACCAACCAAAATAAAAATATTTTAAATTTTTCATTTTAATTAAAATTTGACAAACAATTGATAAGTGCCATTGGTTCTTGTACACATTTTGCAGCAATATAAAGTTTTTGGTCAGCAGTCTCCCTTACAACAGTAATGCCTTACCCGTGAAACAAACCGGCAAACCTTGGATTAAAAGTCAAGCTCCATACCCACAGTACATTTATGCACAATAAATAATTTTTGCCACAATTCAAGCAGAAAACAGCATTCAATTTAGTCTTAGTGACTGCACCGATACGAGGGCCACCCCTTACGGCTCAGCTGAGCCTTGCACAGGTTCACAGGGCCACAGGTTGGTCACCAGGCATGGAGACCACCTTGTTGGCTTAGCTCCGCCCATCACAACTGTACCAAACCTGGCAGGCACTCGCTTTGCTAGTCGATCACTAAGAGTCAGTTCTTTAGAACATACCCGTCTGATGGTACAGATGAGTTTTCCTTTGCTTTATGCTGAGATAGAGCCCCTCTATTGTCCTCCGTAAGCCTTCAGACCCTTCTTCCCTTTCCCCAGTTGTCACTATTGAGAGAAAAAAAACTTATTGAATCTATGGTTTAAGATCAAGATCAATAAAATTTTACTGAAGAGACAGAATAAACTTACCACTATCTGCACATTGCTGCACATCAGTGACCCACTGCTGTAGCATATTGTCATCAACTTCCAACTCTGTTCTCAGGCTTTCAAGGTTGTCACTCATCGTTGATCCTCTATCGTTTTTGAAAACAGGGGAGATATAATGAACACCATTGTATTACCAACATTGACTTATTGTGCCAATTGCAACATCCTCAGCATGGACTTAAACCTATAGTCCACTGAACTCTGAACTGTAACAGTTGTTCATGATTTTCCAGAATAGGAACAGCCATTCCAGGTCTAATAGAGTTCAATAGTCTAGAAGTTGAAACTACCGCTAAGGTTGAAATTGACCCAATGAGTCACCATTACAACTGACAGCAAATGTGTCCTGTGTGTATTTTAGTTTGCAAATTGATAAATTATTATTATGTACCTTAATGTATCTTTGAGCTAAAGTTTTATCCAGGTTCTGTCATGGTTTCTCAGCCTGCTTTTCTCTTTTTGACAACTTCCCTGGGGAGCGCTCGTGTTGCGTCTCTTCTCTTGGTTTCTTTGTCCGTTTCGTGTTTTTGGGTTTGCTACTCAGTGTATTCACCTGTTCTGTAGTTCCTGTCATTATTTAAACCTCGCGTCACCTGTGTTAGACGCTTCCATATTGCCAATCTTTTGACAAGGAAAGCCGGTAATTTACGGGTTATTGCGGACATTAAGCGTCGACCGTATCACCTCAACGTGTTGTGGTTCCACGGGACAAGGGTGCATGTGTTCAAGAGTTTGTTAGAAACTTAGATTAGGCTAGTCGTTTCTATCCTGTCTCTTTTTTTCACCCCTGTCTTCTGTCTTTGACAGATTGTCTTCTCCGTCTCTATTTCCTCTTGTTTATGTGTTTCGGCTCCCTCATTGTGAGCTATAGGGTTTTTCGTTGTTGTTTGCTTTAATATCTAGTTAAGAGTTTTTCGCCCTCTTCGGGTCGCTTTGAGTTGTAGCGGTATCTCTCCTGGTGTGGAGAGTTATTATTTGATTGTAGTATTGTTATTCCCTGTTTGCGGGGTTTCCCTCCCGCTCTGTGGTGTTCAGTCGAGCACTTTCTGTACCCCTACTGTCGCGTATGGTTCCTCGTTCCCACGCTACCCCTGACAGGTTCAGGAATTTTCTGTTGTTCCAACCCATGACCTGTACCGTCAGCATGCTTGTCCGTGCTGTGCAAAAGCATTCAAATTATTAGTCAAATACTGCAACACAAGCATACAGTATATTAACATTCCAGAATACATTTACCTGCTTTAAATATACATTTACCTGCTTTAGACATGTATTTCGGGCAGATGGCAGTCCTGGACAGGAAACTGTTCACCTGCTCAACTTCTTCTCCAATTGTAGTGCCAGCACCATGCTGATTTCTTCCTCTCCATTTGACCTAGGACAACGTATACAGGGAGATGCAACAACTGTACAATAAATGCATTACTGACAAGAATGGCTTCATGTCAAACAAGTTTCTCAACTCTGGACATTCGAGAGAAACCTTTCTCAAGTATGGCTAATATCTGCATATCACATCCATGCAAATGAACTGTACATTTGCAGATGCCAGTTCCTTTTGCAGAAATAGAGGGTAAGCAAATATCTCGCCATGGAACATGTCAAGGGCCTTGAGCAGTATGCCGTGCCTACAAACGGCAACCTCCAGGCCCTCCTCATCAACTTTGCTAGTTGACCTCCTGGAGAACTCCTTGGCTGCTGCACACTGCGATGTGACGCATATCCCTTTACCTGGTGTCTAAAACAGATCAAATGGAAAAAACAATTAAAGCTTCATACAGTCAGACATGCAAGATCAGAGATTATACAAAATAAATGAAAACATTACATGTTTTGTCTTCTTGTGAACATAGTCCACAAAAGTGGAGACGTCATCATTCTTGGACAGGAAGACTCCATCGAAGTCGTGTTCGTTAGTTCTTAGTGGAAAAATGAAACGACTTTACAATAACATTGTTACGTTGCACAAAAATTCTGTCAGGGGTAGCGTAGGAACGAAGGACCAGACGCGACAGTAGGGGTTCAAAAAGTGCTCGACTGAACACCAAAAAGCGGAGGGGAAAACCCGCAAACAGGGAATGATAATAGTACAATAAAATAATAACTCTCCTCACAAAGAGAGATACCGCTACCAACTCAAAGCGACCCGAATAGGGCGAAAAACTCTTAACTAGATATTAATACAAACAACAAAGAAAAACCCTATAGCTCACAACGAGGGAGCCGAAAAACATAAACGAGGTAACAGAGACGGCGAAGACAATCTGTCAAAGGGGACAGAGGTGAAAAAAAGAGACAGGATAGAAACGAATAACCTAATCTAAGTTTCTAGCAAACTCTAAAACACACGCAACAAGTGCCGTGGAACCACAACAAGTTGAGGTGATACGGTCGAAGCGAAATGTCCGGAACACACCGTAAGTTACCGGCTTTCCTTGTCAAAAAGATTGGCAATATGGAACACGGAACAGGTGAACACACTGAGCTGAAAACCCAAGTACACGAAACGGACAAGGAAAACAAAGAGAAGAGACGCAACACGAGCGCTCCCAGGGAAGTGGTCAATGAGAGAAGAGCAGGCTGAGAAACCATGACAAATTCAGATGCATCATAACAACAATGTGATGGCACATATTCAAAGGAAAATCCTACATACCCTGTCACTTTCCCGAACCGATAGTGTTTACGGTTCCCATCCACTCAAACAGCCAGCATTGAAGGGGTGCATGCTGGACACTGAAAACTCTACTATTTTTTCCACTTCAAAGCGACTGTATGTCCATTCCAAGAATGATTTCTGAAATGTGTCTCCACAAATCTTGCCACTCTGATAACAATGTAAGGAAGTACAATATCTTATTTTCTTTAGAATCACAATTCCACAACTGATAACAATGATAATTAAAATGGCACTAGTCTGCAGAACAAAACCATATCAATTATTCTCTAATGCTGCAAAGTTGAGTTACACTTCTCAGATTTCAAACTGGATAGGTACAATTTTGCAATACATATGACAGTGTATGAGTGATCATACAAAACTTACTCTGCCAAAATACTGTGTTCGATGCTCAAGTATTTTGATGAATGCTTGACGCGACATTCCCGGTGCAGTTATCAGAGAAGATGTCCACTTCATATATTGTCTCATAATTTACTGTGGCAAGATCTACTAGACCCACTGACCAAATTTCCCCACATGTTGTGCAGTTAAATGTTGGAAGTGTGAGTTTGTAGCACCCTACAATAAGTATAATTGTTAGTAAAAAATTCAAACATCTTTAGTTGTTTTCTTTCCAGTAAACAACATTCACTGATAATGGGGCAAACTTACCATTCATTCCAATAAGGATGACCTGCTTGCCACTAGCAATAGTGATTACACTGGCAGCACAAGCACAAATTCTCTCAGGTAGCTCCATAGGCAAGAGACGAGCTAGAAGCAAAAACATTTTTAGTGAGGAATCACCCTCAATGTTGTTTTTAGAACAGGAACTGCGTTGAAGTATGCAATTTTTGTTACGTTCTCCGTAGCGGGAGGGGTAAGGACCCAGACGCAGACCACAGGATTAGGCAAAAGGAGTTCTTTATTCCGTTCAGGGGTCAAGCCAGGAGATCAGAGGTAGGTAGGTACAAAACAAATGATAGGCGATAGGGCAATGAGGGACAATCCAGAGAGTCGAAAACCAGGGAATCAGAGTTCAGGCAGTACAAAGGGATCAGGCAGGAGAATGGTCGATATACAAACGAGGTCAAAAACGAACAGGCAGACTGGACAGATAAGGGCAAGGCAAAAGAATAGTAGTTCAAACAGGTGTCGCGGAATAATTCTACAGATCTCAGGCTTTCGAAAATAGTAGGCACTGGAAAAGGTAATCACAACAATCCGACACAGACTGGGAGTAACAAAGGGCTTAAATGCACAAGTAACTAATGACACAAGAGGAATCAGGTGTGTGAGGGGCGGGGTTCCAAACGAGAGACAATGAAATACATCTGGGAAACAATTGAACAACCACAGAGACAACTAGGGGAAAACGCGGACTGGATTCCAAACATACACAATGACAGATGACCTGGAGTTTCAGGAAATCGTGCATAGAGTAAGATGACAGGAAGAAGAGATCAGATGCAGCTGAGAATGATTAGCAAGGACAGAACAGCATGAAAATGTGCGCTCTAATATGTTAGTGAGATTAGTAACTATACACATCCCTGCCGTTAGTATGATTAGTAAGTATATACAAATTAGTTTGTTAATGGAGTTAGTAGATCTTATCTATCATTAGTATGTTAGTGGTAATTAGTAAATCTAAGTGCACAGAGATAGGTGTGAAGTAAGAGGGAACCCGAACACCAATGAGATCACCCGAATGGTACAGAGACGTAAACGGGGAGTGACAGATCAGGTGTAAACAAGTAGACACGGGACAACTAGGCAAAACCGGAAAATAAACAAGTCAGGTGAAAACTAAGAATAAACAATACATACAAAATAAAGATACAAATAACCAGTAGAACACAGATCCTTACAGTACCCCCCCCCCCAAGGGACGGCTTCCAGACGTCCCCAGCAGTAACAAACACTAAGCCGGGTGGGTGGTGGGGGACCGGAGGAGGGGTAATGGAGTAGCAGGTACTTAGTTTCAGGAGGGTGAAAAGGGCTCGGGGAGAAATGTCTGAGTGCTGAGCAGGGTGGGTGGAGGGGTAATGGGACAGCAGGTAGTGAAGTAATGTTCAAAGTTTGTAATGTCTGAAATACAGAGCAGGGTGGGTGGAGGGGGTCCGGAGGAGGGAAACAAGGGCGGCGGCGCAGACAGGGCCGTTCAGGCGGACGATGGCGCAGACAGTACCGCTCAGGAGGACGACGATGCAGACAGGACCGCTCAGGAGGACGGTGGTGCAGACAGGACCGCTCAGGAGGACGACGGTGCAGACAGGACCACTCAGGAGGACGGTGGCACAGACAGGACCGCTCAGGAGGACGACAGCGCAGACAGGACCGCTCAGGAGGTCTGTGGCGCAGACAGGACCGCTCAGGAGGATGACGGTGCAGACAGGACCGTTCAGGAGGGCGGTGGTGCAGACAGGACCGCTCAGGAGGATGACGGTGCAGACAGGACCGTTCAGGAGGACGGTGGTGCAGACAGG
The DNA here is from genome assembly GCA_022702515.1 of Ilyophis sp. 1 JC-2022. NCBI lineage: Eukaryota > Metazoa > Chordata > Actinopteri > Anguilliformes > Synaphobranchidae > Ilyophis > Ilyophis sp. 1 JC-2022. The sequence continues at coordinate 37,067,167 of CM040400.1, forward strand.
ACCGCTCAGGAGGACGACGGTGCAGACAGGGCCACTCAGGAGGACGGTGGCACAGACAGGACCGCTCAGGAGGACGACAGCGCAGACAGGACCGCTCAGGAGGTCTGTGGCGCAGACAGGACCGCTCAGGAGGATGACGGTGCAGACAGGACCGTTCAGGAGGGCGGTGGTGCAGACAGGACTGCTCAGGAGGATGACGGTGCAGACAGGACCGTTCAGGAGGACGGTGGTGCAGACAGGACCGCTCAGGAGGACGACGGTGCAGACAGGACCGCTCAGGAGGATGGTGGCGCAGACAGGACCGCTCAGGAGGATGACGGTGCAGACAGGACCGCTCAGGAGGACTGTGGCGCAGACAGGACAGACTGCGATGGCTACATCGCTCAGGAGACCGGCTCAGGGAGCCGGCGGCGACGGCTGCATCGCTAAGGAGGCCGGCGGCGACGGCTGCATCGCTCAGGGGGCCGGCGGCGACGGCTGCATCGCTCAGGTGCCCGGCGGCGACGGCTGCATCGCTCAGGTGCCCGGCGGCGACGGCTGCATCGCTCAGGGGGTCGGCGGCGACGGCTGCATCGCTCAGGGGGCCGGCGGCGACGGCTGCATCGCTCAGGGGGCCGGCGGCGACGGCTGCATCGCTCAGGGGGCCGGCGGCGACGGCTGCATCGCTCAGGGGGCCGGCGGCGACGGCTGCATCGCTCAGGGGACCGGCGGCGACGGCTGCATCGCTCAGGGGGCCGGCGGCGACGGCTGCATCGCTCAGGGGGCCGGCGGCGACGGCTGCATCGCTCAGGGTACCGGCGGCGACGGCTGCTTCGCTCAGGAGCCCGGCGGCGACGGCTGCATCGCTCAGGGGCCCGGCGGCGACGGCTGCATCGCTCAGGGGACCGGCGGCGACGGCTGCATCGCTCAGGGGACCGGCGGCGACGGCTGCATCGCTCAGGGCAGGAGGTAGCGGGCTCGGCCGCTCCGGACTGGAGGTCAGCGGGCTCGGCCGCTCTGGACTGGAGGTCAGCGGGCTCGGCCGCTCAGGACAGGAGGCTAGCGGGCTCGGCCGCTCAGGACAGGAGGCTATCGGGCTCGGCCGCTCAGGACAGGAGGCTAGCGGGCTCGGCCGCTCAGGACAGGAGGCTAGCGGGCTCGGCCGCTCAGGACAGGAGGCTAGCGGGCTCGGCCGCTCAGGACAGGAGGCTAGCGGGCTCGGCCGCTCAGGACAGGAGGCTAGCGGGCTCGGCCGCTCAGGACAGGAGGCTAGCGGGCTCGGCCGCTCAGGACAGGAGGCTAGCGGGCTCGGCCGCTCAGGACAGGAGGCTAGCTGGTCCCGCAATTTGAGATGAGGCAGGGAACGGGACGGGACTGGTGGCGTGGAACAGGACGGGCCAGGAGGCCCGGGACCGGAAGGGCCCGGAGGTACAGACCGGGACGGGACAGGGGACACGGAACGGGAAGGGACAGGGGAACTGGGACGGGAAGGGACAGGAGAACTGGGACGGGAAGGGACAGGAGAACTGGGACGGGAAGGGACAGGGGAACTGGGACGGGAAGGGACAGGAGAACTGGGACGGGAAGGGACAGCGGAGCTGGGACCGGACGGGACAGGGGAGCTGGGACGGGACGGGACAGGGGAGCTGGGACGGGACGGGACAGCGGAGCTGGGACGGGACGGGACAGCGGAGCTGGGACGGGACGGAACAGCGGAGCTGGGACGGGACGGAACAGGGGAGCTGGGACGGGACGGAACAGGGGAGCTGGGACGGGACGGAACAGGGGAGCTGGGACGGGACGGAACAGGGGAGCTGGGACGGGACGGAACAGCGGAGTTGGGACGGGACGGAACAGCGGAGCTGGGACGGGACGGAACAGCGGAGCTGGGACGGGACGGAACAGGGGAGCTGGGACGGGACGGAACAGGGGAGCTGGGACGGGACGGAACAGGGGAGCTGGGACGGGACGGAACAGGGGAGCTGGGACGGGACGGAACAGGGGAGCTGGGACGGGACGGAACAGGGGAGCTGGGATGGGACGGAACAGGGGAGCTGGGACGGGACGGAACAGGGGAGCTGGGACGGGACGGAACAGGGGAGCTGGGACGGGACGGAACAGGGGAGCTGGGACGGGACGGAACAGCGGAGCTGGGACGGGACGGAACAGCGGAGCTGGGACGGGACGGAACAGGGGAGCTGGGACGGGACGGAACAGGGGAGCTGGGACGGGACGGAACAGGGGAGCTGGGACGGGACGGAACAGGGGAGCTGGGACGGGGCGGAACAGGGGAGCTGGGACGGGACGGAACAGGGGAGCTGGGACGGGACGGAACAGGGGGCTTGGGCTGGGACGGAAAGGCGATGGATCCCCCGTCAACGGGCGGTTGAGCCCGTCGACGGAGCCGGGAACCAGGACTCCATCGTTTCCTCCCGGGTCCATAGCCCCTCGGGCAAAGGGCAAGACGGGTACCCTTAAATTTAGCTGCTTCCAGGTTGTGGCTAGGCTCAGAGTTATCAGGATGGAGGGAGACCACTCCGAGCCTAACGGAGTGGGAGCTGGGTGGAGGAGTCTGGAGTGATGGGTGGTGGTCGGCATGACGGCGGGCAAACTCCGGATTCTGCCCCCAGATCCCCATGAGGTAGTTTTCATAGGGATCCGGGCCGAAGGGATCGATCTCCCAGGCCATCAGAAACCGCAGATCTTGGGTCACGGTCTCGATGACCGCCTGTTGTTGGCCACTCATGGCTCCTTGCCGCAGGAGCGCGGCGTGCAGGGGGCTTGGGTCCGCTGGGTCCAAGAATGGTCGGATTGTACTGTTACGTTCTCCGTAGCGGGAGGGGTAAGGACCCAGACGCAGACCACAGGATTAGGCAAAAGGAGTTCTTTATTCCGTTCAGGGGTCAAGCCAGGAGATCAGAGGTAGGTAGGTACAAAACAAATGATAGGCGATAGGGCAATGAGGGACAATCCAGAGAGTCGAAAACCAGGGAATCAGAGTTCAGGCAGTACAAAGGGATCAGGCAGGAGAATGGTCGATATACAAACGAGGTCAAAAACGAACAGGCAGACTGGACAGATAAGGGCAAGGCAAAAGAATAGTAGTTCAAACAGGTGTCGCGGAATAATTCTACAGATCTCAGGCTTTCGAAAATAGTAGGCACTGGAAAAGGTAATCACAACAATCCGACACAGACTGGGAGTAACAAAGGGCTTAAATGCACAAGTAACTAATGACACAAGAGGAATCAGGTGTGTGAGGGGCGGGGTTCCAAACGAGAGACAATGAAATACATCTGGGAAACAATTGAACAACCACAGAGACAACTAGGGGAAAACGCGGACTGGATTCCAAACATACACAATGACAGATGACCTGGAGTTTCAGGAAATCGTGCATAGAGTAAGATGACAGGAAGAAGAGATCAGATGCAGCTGAGAATGATTAGCAAGGACAGAACAGCATGAAAATGTGCGCTCTAATATGTTAGTGAGATTAGTAACTATACACATCCCTGCCGTTAGTATGATTAGTAAGTATATACAAATTAGTTTGTTAATGGAGTTAGTAGATCTTATCTATCATTAGTATGTTAGTGGTAATTAGTAAATCTAAGTGCACAGAGATAGGTGTGAAGTAAGAGGGAACCCGAACACCAATGAGATCACCCGAATGGTACAGAGACGTAAACGGGGAGTGACAGATCAGGTGTAAACAAGTAGACACGGGACAACTAGGCAAAACCGGAAAATAAACAAGTCTAAGAATAAAAACTAAGAATAAACAATACATACAAAATAAAGATACAAATAACCAGTAGAACACAGATCCTTACAATTTTACTATGGGCAAACAATATGAGATCCTTTCAATACTTATTGTATTGCTTGCAGTAGCAATATAAGGAGAGGTTATGTATGCAAGACTAACGATGAATAAATTACCCTGTTCATGAAAGGAATGTTGTCCATCAGCATCTTGTTTAATGGCTATTGATACAAATCGGCTGTGAGACCAGGGGCCACATGTATAAAACTAAGTAAAGTAAAAGTCGGAAATCTGCTTTAAAAAAGTTTTGCCTTTTCTACCCCTGCCTTTCTGTCACAATGTCGCCATATCACACGGACTCCATGTGTTATATTATACATCTGAATTTCTGCGTGGAAACTCGCTTACGCTACTTTCTGAGGGCATTTTTCTGCTCAGCACTGTTTATACATGTGGCCCCAGGTTGGCTTTACACTAATTTTGTCCGTATTTTCTTGTTTTCGTATCTGACATTTGTTTGTATGTACAAACAAACTACACCTGCTTAGGGCCACATGTACCTCATATGTAAATTCTAAATGCCACTAACCTTGGCCACCTCTTGTAGCTGAAGTGCTTCTGTGCAATGCTATGTGTTTCTTCGCCTCCAATTTAATGTCAATCAATTTATCTATAAATTTTTTACTAATTTAACCCCTTAGTGCAGATGGCATATTTGGTAAATCATGGGGGTACTCTGTTTAAGGCTTTATAACTCCAGGTGTGAGCATCACATAAACTTGGTAAATGGCTTAAATGAAACAAAACCGGTGTACCATTTTTTGTACAAACTTAGATTTGTTTATTTTCATAATTTAAGTCAAAATAAAGTTCCGGAAATGCAAGCAAAACTTTTCAAAAAAAAGCATAACAAAACATATTTCTTCAAAATACTGAGAGCTACATAAGTGAAACAGGTAAAACTACACATTTCCTGGATCATAAACTCCTTGTCCACAAGCATTCAATAATCGCAGGGTGATATACAGAACTACTAAAGATCTATGACACGAAATGTAAGCAGTGTAGCCTGATGTACCCAGGGTCTCCAAACCTATCCAAATTGGCTAAAATGTGAATAGCTGTAAATCTTAAACTAATCATACATTTCAGTGCAAATCAACCGTTTTGACTCATTTAACTCACCTTTTTATCATTTTCATGTGGGAATTATTTTGGATCAGTACAGGGGGGTGGATATCTAGGTGTCCAATAACCTACCCAAAACCTCTCCGAGAAATTATTAAAAAGCCTTTTGTCCTTTATAAAGCATAAACATTTTACCTTACGATCACTTAATGGATGAAAACATTGATATTGCACAGTTTCAGTTCAGTGTTTGATGCCAAGTGTGCCATTTTTTCACCATTATCCTTCATAAACTGCTTCATCCTGTGCGGTGCCTTCGTGGGCAACATGCACTCATCAATGGCACGGTCTTCGGTATGCTGTAAGGATCTGGTCCTGCAGTGGCTTCACTCTGAACAGTAGAGGGCACTGCTGGAGTGGCAGAGGTGGAGGGTCAAGCATGTTATAGGAACAAATTACATAATGCAGAAGCATTATAACACTGTGGTACACACAGCTAAATATGAAATCATTCACTCTTGTACTTCAGTAAACACTTTCTTCTGTATGCTACATTATGTTATATTTTGTTGCGTGCTCTAGGATGGCATTACTCTGTAGTGTGTTTCACAACTGTTGCTTATTTATTTTACATTCATCTTGCACACATCTGGACACAGTACATTTGAATACATATTTTCCATTCCCTAAGTGAAAAGCATCACCCATGGATATACTAATACCCCATAGAGTACATTATGCACAAAGAAATTACAATACAATAAAATAATATCGGAAAACACTACCAATGTTCTAGCTTCACGGCAAATCGAGGCATAAAATAAACTCCTAAAAAAAAGGTTGGAAACGTTATTTCGGTCGATTATTCCTCCCCTTTAATAATACCAATTGGTATTGTATTTTATATCGTTGGAAAGCCTGATTAGTCACCTTTACAACGAGGTACAACTTGTAAGGATCATGCATTCGTGGAATGAGCAACACAGCTAACCGTGTGGGTAGCGGCCCAAAAAAATGTGCCAAAATCCCCTGCAATATTCTTCTGTTGGTATTCACTCTCGTTTTGAGCTTCAAGTGCTGGCAGGTGTATGCCAGTCACAGGTGTGTGACTGGCACCTGATTGGCACCGAGGAATGGGATGCCATCCCACAGCAGTGTGTGACCAGGCTGGTGACCAGCATGAGGAGGAGGTGCCAAGCTGTTGTGGCTGCGTATGGATCTTCCACACGCTACTGAGGTCCCTGACAGTGTAAAATGAATAAAGTGTAAAAATGGCCAATATGTGTTGTTTTTTCCTTATTACTGTGGGAGAGTGCAATCATCCAGTCCACCAAGCAACTCAAAACGAGAGTGAATACCAACAGAAGAATATTGCAGGGGATTTAGGCACATTTTTTTGGCCCGCTACCCACACGGTTAGCTATGTTGCTCATTCCACGAATGCACGATCCTTACAAGTTGTACCTCGTTGTAAAGGTGACTAATCAGGCTTTCCAACGATATAAAATACAATACCAATTGGTATTATTAAAGGGGAGGAATAATCGACCGAAATAACGTTTCCGAACTTTTTTTGAGGAGTTTATAACGTACGACTGAGCAACCAAACAGAACAGCGCTAAAATACTCAATTTCATTGTGAAAGCTATGAATTCTAACAAAGCAGGCCACCACGAGCCACTACGGGAACGGCACGAACACAATAGTATCAATACATTACAGTTATTTGGCAGACGCGTTTATCCAAAGCGACGTACAATAAGTGCATATTGAAGGTCATAGACACAATCTACGAAGCAAAGTCACGAAAGCGCTACTTTCTCCCAACGTAGAAGCTATCGCTAGTCATCAACCGAATACAGTCAGCTATACATTCTAAGCTATGAGATAGCTAAACCAAATAGAAAATACAAAATAAACGGAAAGAACGTACTATATAATTTGCCTTATACATGTAGTTATTCAAGGTGGAGTCTGAAAAAGTGTGTTTTCAAATATGTTCAGCATTATTAGCAGGCTAACAGTGGTCTATTACGACCGATGCAAATACAAAAATAACGAAAATATAGCACGCAGTGGAAAAACGAATGTATATAATCAAAATATTACAAGCAGTAATACTTACATGTCGAGGAGGATATCTTCACCATATTGATAGGCACCTCTTCCACAGAATCTATGCTACAGGGATTAGAAGAATCTCTGTTGTTGTCCTCTTCTGACCGACTTCGGGTGAAAACTACTAAAAAGTCTCTTCAAAGTTGCGCGCAGTTTTATTGCGTAATACCAAATGCGTCATACCAAATGCGTCAAACCAAATGCGTCATCTGCGCATGTGTGCGTAAAATTGTCGTGATATAACAAGTATTGCAGTTACGCTCGCCCTTAAATAGTTAATCCAAGCTTTCAATTACACATGTAAATTACTTTTGGGAAGCTTGTCGTGCCTTCTATTGGATAAAACAATTGTCGATCAAACCAGAATAAATTTGAAAGCGTCACGACTGTGCAATCAGGAAGGGGGGGTTACGCAGAGCTAGTTTCGTTTGTCTAATAGTGTTCCAATGCGCTGTGTATTTTTCAAACGGATTGTCCAAGACAATAAATGACCACGGAATCTTGAAAGGGACATATCTACGCTTAAATCCACGGGAGGATTGCACACGAATTCCATATTTAATAGCAGATATTGATAGTAGAATGGCATTGTATGATTTCACTTGTTTATGTCGGTATTGATTGAGCAGCGATTTGCACCGCTGTATTTGCATACGGTCGGGCGATTGGTGGGTTTATCTGGTTGCTGGACGGAATTCTGATACTATATGATGAATACATATATTTATGAACTCCCAACATAGACGCTATTGCCCACTATGTCACGCATGGGTAGGTATAGGCTGGGTGGGGAGTGCTTGTTAAATGGACTTGCTACGGAAAGATAGTGACACTTAGAAACTACGCATTGGCCAGAAATCGTCGCGAATCGTCTACCAATAAAGTTAAAATACCGCGTTTGGGTTTTCCACTAATAGTTTGGCTGCAGGAGCAACGCGTGTCTCAGTTGCGTAAAACTGTCTCGCATGCGAGACAAAATAGACTATCTGCACTAAGGGGTTACCAGTTTGTGTGACAGGTGATCCTGCATTGATGGTAGGATACATATTATCTCCAGCTAGGCCTGTACTTTACCAGTTCATATGACACTGCTACTGACAATACTGGAAACAATATTTTCCTTTACTGAACATTCGATTTCAGTGCCGGAATAATTATTTATTTTTATTTTTCTGGGTGAATTTGACTTTGTATACACCTGTAAATGGAATTTGCAACTTCCATATATAGCATTTCATGGGTGTAGATTTATGCTAATCACAAAAAAATGTGCACGCACCTGTCATTTACGATGAATCAGAATGAATGCGTACGTGAATACTTTCCGCAAGGTTTGATGAATCAGGAGTAAATTTTTCGTACGTAAATGTATGCACATATTTAGAAATGTTTCATGAATGAGGCCCATTGATTATAAATGGGTTTTCTGTGCCTTTGTGATGCTATTGATTTTTGTATTCCTGTGACTAACACATACAGTGCCCTCCACTGTTATTGGCACCTCTGGTAAAGATGAGTAAAAAGGGTTATAAAAAATTCACCATTTGGTGAATTAGATTAATCTCACACTGAAAAAATTTGAAAAATCCAACCTTTAATTGAAGTAAATTTATTATGAGAATTTTTTATTTATTTTTAACAAAACCACGTGTGCCACAGGCGCTAGTGGAAATGTCATGGGGTTACCAAAAGCAATACTTTCTTCCTCTTGGGAACATTTCATGGCAATATGGCCATTACTTTTCCAGATATGTCTGTCATAGACGGCCAGACTAATGGACGGAGGGACGGGCAGACATCATTACATAACCTCCTTGGTGAAGGTAAAAATTGTCAACCTGTCTGGAAATATTCTTAACCATCGTAGTATCATTGGGGTCAATTTGACCTGATTCAGTGTTTAACGTCTCTTAAAAACCAACCTTATTTTTCAGGTTTACACTATATGACTTTTCCTAATTTGTTGGGATCAAATAGTGAACATGCAATAAACATAATGCTATGTTTTCAAAAGTCCTGTTCAAAATATACTCCCTTTTTTATTTTTTAACAGATTTTTTTCTTGGAGGTGATTCTGCTGGCACTTTCCCATATTGTCATGGTTTCTCTGCCTTCTCTCCACTCTGTGGCCACTTTGTCTTGGAGCGCTCGTGTTGCGTTCACTTTTTAGTTTTTTCTTTATCTGTGTTTTCGCACTTTCATCCACTCAGTGTTAGCACCTGCGCTGCCTTTCCGCCGGCTATTTAAACCTCACGTCTTCCTGTTTTCGGCGCTTCCATATTGTTTTACGTTTGACAAGGAAAGCCACTACGGTACAGGACTGACATTATGAGTAGACCACTTTGCCTCAACATTGTTGGAGTAATGCGGGACTTGACTCGAGTGTTATTAGGAGTTATTTAAATATTCTCTCCTGCTCTGTTCAGCCTTCATTTCATTGCTTTTGGTTTCTCTGTTTCTCTTGTCCTAGACAACTGTGACCTGCTCTGATCAAAATCAGTTGCACTGACCCCCAAATACATTTTGGGCTTTATATACTACCTGAAGGAGGAAAATGTAAGCTTTCTAATGATACCAAAATTATCTCTGTAGTCCAAATATCAAGCGAGTTATGTCGTGTTACATTTGGAATGCCATCAAACCATGTTTTTGAGAAAAACGCCTATAAAGTTCAGCTATGTTAACGTTTCTGGATAGAGCTGGCCCATAACCTAACAAACTCTGGTGTTCGCTTGTCATGTTACGTTTAAATGCTTAAAAATATATTTTCACATTGAATTTGACTTTAAGACATGCAGATAATGAAAGCCAATAAATTTTTCGAGTAAAATGAGATTAAACCAAATAACTTTCATTAGCTTGTCCCTGCAAAATCAGCTGATGTTATTGTCTGACCGGTTACATTACATTACATTTATTTGGCAGACGCTTTTATCCAAAGCGACGTACAATTAGTGCATATTGAAGGTCATAGACACAATCTACAAAGCAAATCCAACAAAGCACAACTTTCTCACAACGTAGGAGCTATCGCTAGTAGTCAACAGAATACAGAATACAGTCGGCTATACATTCTAAGCTATGAAATAGCAAAACCAAATAGAAAATAAACAGAAAGAACATACTATATATTTGGCCTTATATATGTAGTTAATCAAGGTGGAGTCTGAAAAAGTGTGTTTTCAGACCACGACGGAAAACAGACAGCGTTTCAGCAGAGCGCAACGGAGTGGGGAGTTCATTCCACCACTGGGGAGCTAGAGTGGAGAAGCTCCGCAGTCGGGACGAGTGAGTGCCGTTGACACGGAGGGAGGGAAGTGCAAGTCGCCCTGCACCAGCAGAGCGAAGTGGTCGAGCAGGAGCGTAGTGCTGGATCAAGTCCTGTAGGTAGGAGGGGCCTGACCTTTTGGCTGCAGTGTAGGCCAGGGTCAGAACTTTGAACCTGATCCTGGCCACGACTGGAAGCCAGTGGAGTGACCTCAGCAGGGGGGTGACGTGTGTAAACTTCGGGAGGTTGAACACAAGCCGAGCAGCCGCGTTCTGGACCAGTTGAAGGGGCAGAATGGCGCAGGCTGGCAGGCTTGCGAAAAGGGAGTTGCAGTAGTCCAGGCGTGAGGTGACCATGGTCTGGACAAGGAGCTGGGCAGAGTAGGTGGTCAGGTACGGCCGAATCCTCCTAATGTTGTACAGGAGGAACCTGCAGGACCGTGTCGTTGCCCTGATGTGCTCTCTGAAGTCCAGCTGGTCGTCCAGGACCACCCCCAGGTTTCTTGCAGAGCGGGAGGCGGTCACCATAGTTCCGTCGACAGTGATGGACAGGTCTAGAAGCAGGGATGTCTTGTGTGGCATGAAGAGCAGCTCAGTCTTGTCCAGGTTGAGCTTCAGGTGATGGCTAGACATCCACTCAGAGATGTCAGCCAGGCAAGCAGATATCCTCTCTTTAATCTGTGGGGTAGAGGGAGGGAAAGAGAGGAAGAGTTGAGTGTCATCAGCATAACAGTGGTCGGAGAAGCCATGTGAGTTAATGACCAAACCAAGAGACTTAGTGTAAATGGAGAACAGCAGAGGACCCAGTACAGATCCCTGTGGGACTCCTGTAGAAAGAGGATGAGGTGCAGAGATAGAGCCCTTCCAGGAGACTTGGTAGGATCTATCTGTGAGATAAGAAGTAAACCAAGAGAGAGCAGTTCCAGAGATGCCCATCTCAGCCAGTGTGGAGATCAGGAGTTTGTGGTTGACCGTATCAAATGCTGCAGACAGGTCAAGGAGAATCAGGACAGAGGAGAGGGAGGAGGCTCTAGCAGTGGCGTGTGCCTCGGTCACAGCCAGGAGTGCAGTTTCAGTTGAGTGGCCGGTTCTGAAGCCGGACTGATGAGGGTCGAGCAGGTTGTTCTGGTGGAGAAAAACAGACAGTTGGTTAAGGGCAGCGCGTTCAACAGCTTTTGACAAGAAGGGCAGGAGAGACACAGGACGATAATTTCTGACATCAGAGGGGTCCAAGCTAGGCTTCTTAAGGAGAGGGGTAACACGGGCAGTTTTGAAAACAGCAGGAACATAGCCACAGGTTAAGGAGGTGTTAATAATGGAGGACAGATATGGAAGGACCTCACCGGATATAGATTGGAGGACTGCTGAAGGGATGGGGTCCAGTGGGCAGGTGGTTGCACGCTGGTGTGATATAAGTTTGAGTACATCTGTGTCCTCCAGAGTCTTAAAGGACAGAAATGTAGCAGTGGGTTCATTTAGGGGAATTTGGGGCGTTACCGGATGTGTGAAAGAGTTTCTGATCTTGGCTACCTTCTCCTCAAAGTGGATCAGGAAGTCATCTGCAGAGAGGGAAGAGGGTGAGAGGGGTGGTGGAGGGATCAGCAGGGAAGAGAAGGTGGAAAAGAGTTTACGTGGGTTAGACACACATGCATTAATTTTTGACTGAAAAAATTTAATCTTAGCAGATGTGGTTGCTGATGTGAAGGCTGCCAGCAGAGTGTGATACGAAGCCAGATCATCTGGAGATCTGGACTTCCTCCACTTTCTCTCGGCAGCTCGCAGCGTGGTTCTGCTGGATCGGAGAGAATCCGTCAGCCACGGGCAGGGGGGTGATTGTCGAGCTGGTTTGGAGACAAGAGGACATAGTGAGTCGAGAGACTGAGAGAGGCAGGAGTTAAAGGTGGAGGTGGCAACATCAATAGGCAAATTAACAAAATCTGCAGGTGGAGGAAGGGCAGAGAGAGCAGAGGTAGAGAGAGAGGAGTGTGAGAGAGTGCGGAGATTTCTCCTGAAAGTTACAGAGGACAGGTTGTTAGAGGAGTTGGGGGAGAGTGGGTAGGAGAGAGAGAGAGAAGGAAATAAAGAAATGGTCCGATACAGGGAGGGGAGTCACCGTGAGTTCAGAGGTGGCGCAGCTCCTGGTGAATACAAGGTCTAGTCGGTTACCAGCCTTATGGGTGGCAGGCGATGGGGACTGGGTGAGGGCGAGGGACTGGAGGAGTGAGGCGACACTGGATAACTGGGAGCTCTCTGGCTGGAGGTTGAAGTCACCCAGTAGAATTACAGGGGTGCCATCCTCAGGGAAGGAGCTCAGGAGAGTGTCCAGTTCATCCAGGAAGGCGCCGAGTGGACCTGGAGGGCGGTAGAGAACAACAATGTTAAGTTTAGACGAGTGAGTTACAGTGACTGCATGAAACTCAAAGGAGGAGATATTTAGGCTGTGTAGAGGGGGCATGGAGAATTTCCAGGACTGAGAGACGAGTAAACCAGTGCCCCCGCCTCGGCCAGAGGCCCTGGGGGTATGCGAAAAGGAGTAACTATCAGACAGAGCAGCTGGAGTGGCCGTGTTATCTGGGGTGATCCAGGTCTCAGTGAGAGCCAGGAAGTGGAGGGACTTCATCTTAGCGTAGGCAGTGATGAAGTCGGCTTTCTGGACAGCTGACCGGCAGTTCCACAGTCCACCCACCACTGAGAGTTCCTTATAAGAGGACAGGGGTGGACAGACCAGGTTAGCTGGGCTGCACCTGCGGTGATTGGACCTCCTGGGACGAGGGACAGAGCACAGGGGAATGGGGGTTAGACACATGGTAGGGGGTTAAAAGAGAGGTTAGATAGGGTCCTAGTGAACATCGGAACAACAAGTCAGTTAAATTGGCGACGAGGCCTCTGTTTTAGCTTTATGCAGTTACTTAATTGCACTCAGCTGTTTGCGGAGTTAATACACACAGCTGAAACTGGTTCAACTAGATCTAATTAGCAAAACACAGGTAGCCAGCCCAATCACAGCGCGAGCTACAAACTTTCTATTAAGCAATTCAAAATAAACTAAGTAACCGAGTGGCTGCAATCTGTTCAAACTAACTAACAACAGCTGAAAGCAATGAAATAAGATACGCTTATCTGAATCCGAGCGTAGACGATCCTCAACTCTGCAAAATGCACTCTGAAGGTGATTAGCTGCAATCACACTTTTATACACACAGCTGAAACTGGTTCAACTAGATCTAATTAGCAACACAAAACACAGGTAGCCAGCCCAATCACAGCGCGAGCTACAAACTTTCTATTAAGCAATTCAAAATAAACTAAGTAACCGAGTGGCTGCAATCTGTTCAAACTAACTAACAACAGCTGAAAGCAATGAAATAAGATACGCTTATCTGAATCCGAGCGTAGACGATCCTCAACCCTGCAAAATGCACTCTGCACTAACTGCACTAAATGCACTAACATTAAACGTTAGCATCCAAACATTGCAAAGGTCGGGATTGCTTGTCATATTACTTTTGAAAGCAAAGCTTCAAAACTATATTTTCACATCGAATTTTAAATTAGGACACGCATATCATGAAGGCCAAGATATTTTTCAAGTAAAATCAGATGAAACCCAATTAATTTGACGCCTTGAAATCAGCCGATGTGATTGTGTGACTGGTGGTGGTAGCTAGGTGAAAGCTGGCTACATGAATGACGTGAAGCTACGGCGCTAGCTTGTCATGCTATGTTTAAAAGCTTCAAAACAATATTTTTAACTGAATATGATGTTAACACACACCGATCATGAAAGCCAAGGCATTTCTCATGTAAAATGAGATAAAACCAAATAACTTACGTTAGCTTGTCGCCGCAAATGTTATTGTGTGACTGCTTCCAAGCTGGCTATGCAAAGGACCAGTGCTAACTTGCGATATATGACTTTTGAAAGCTTCAAAGCTATATGTTCACTTTGAATTTGAATTTGACAAGCCAGGACATTTTCCGAGTAAAATCAGATGAAACTCAATGCATTTGTTTGGAGCCGTAAAAGCAGGATAGCCTCCAAACGAAAGCTCCAGTGATTGTCATCTTATGTTTAAATGCTTCAAAACTATATTTTTACTCTGAATAATGCATTAAGATTATGAAAGCCAAGAAATTGTTCTACTAAAATGAGATGAAACCCAAAAACAGCCAAAAATGAATATTCTTGACATAAACATTGATTTATATGAACACGATAGAACACGTCACAATTTCTCTTTGCAGTTTCTTTTTACCTCTCTTATTTCCTGATTTTAGTAGTGAGAGCGAGAGGTTATTTTTTTGTTTTCTGTTTTTCAAGCGCTCTAGCCTTTGAGCCCGTCCCAGGTTGCTATTGTTTATTGTTTTTTCTCCTCTGTTATTGAGAGCTTGAGATTTTCTCTTGTGTCGAGTTCATCGCCTGCCGTTTTGTGGGTTGCTTTTCGTTCTCCCTTTTTGCACAGTCTCTCTCTAACTATTCTCTCTGAGTGTGAGAGGGAGTGTGTTTTCTTTTCTTTTTATCCTCTATTTCTACGGAGTTTCCTCCGTACTAGTGGTGCTCACTTCCGTGCACTTTCTGATTCCCTACTGTCGCGCCTGGTCCTCCGACCCAACCCCTTACAGAATATGGAAGCCTCTAGGAAGGTACCAGTGACAGCTCCAGGGATTGATCAGATCCTTACCATGCAGGGCGTGGCCCTTGCCACCCAAGAGGAGGGTATTCGTGCTCTTCAAGCCTCCTTGCAGGCTCTACACGCCCAGCAGGCGCAGAATACCTGTGCGACTTTCACTCCCATATCTCCACCAGTCGCACAAGCACCCATTGACCCTGCTTCCATACCCATCCCACTTGATACCAGGGAGCCCAAACTACAGCTACCGCTCTGCTATGGTAGGGAACCAGGGAAATGTAGAGGATTCCTGACCCAGTGCCTTATTATTTTAAGGCACAGCCCTCCTGCTTTTCCACCCAGAAGGCCCGGGTTGCCTTTGTGCTTTCACTATTAACCGGGACCGCTCTCGCATGGGCGGATCCCTTAATTAGAGCGAATTCCCCTATTATGAACACCACAGATCGGCTCATGGAGGAGATGGTGTCAGTCTTTGATCATGATGTCTTCGGTCAAGGGGATTTCCATGCGACTGACCCGTCTCCGCCAGGGCACCGACACTGTGGCGGCCTTTTCTATCGCGTTCCAAGCACTGGCGGGGGAGACTGGGTGGTCAGATGAGCCACTTCGTTCTCTTTTCCTCAACACCCTGTCTGACCCTGTTAAGGACGCTCTGTCATTGCTCTAGCAGTCCGCCACGTTCGGTGCTCTGGGTAGATAACCGCGTTAGAAAGAGAGCGCGAGAGAGATTGACGGGGGAATGCAGTGACCATTCTCCTCGCTATCCTCCTTCTCCTGCATTAACTCTGCACTCCTCTTTTCATTCTGAGGAGCCTATGCAGGTTGATCAGCAGTATGCGAGGCTAAGAACACCAGGTGGCGAGAGGGCTGGTGCCGGTATTGTAAGCATATGGGGCACCTACATGACCAGTGCCCTAAACTGGCGGGAAAAGGGGGGTTCTCGCTAGGGGAACTGAGGTCCCTAGTGAGACTATGCTGGGGAAAGCAGTCCATCACCTGCGACGCCGTCATAGATTCAGGCGCAGTGTCTTATTAACGCTAAGTGAGCCAGGGAGCAGAACATTTCCACACTCTCCCTTCCTCAACCCCGGCTAGTCACTGCCCTCGATAGTCGTCCTTTAGGAACTGGCACTATCCGCTAAGTCACGGCTTTCTTGCGCATGAGCATCTCCCACATGGGTCATTTTGAGCCGACTCGTTTTTTTTTGTGGATTCACCTACTGTCCCCGTTGTACTGGGCCACTCGTGGCTAGCGCACCATAGCCCATACATTAACTGGGGGGGAGAGGGGGTGGTTATTCGTCAGTGGGGTTCCCAGTGCAGGTCCCACTGCTTAATTCCTGGACCTTTCACTTCTGGAGGGGTTCCCGGCCAGGCTGAATCCTGCTCGGACAGCGAACAGGATGAGGAGAGCTCTCTCCATGGTTCCTACTGCTCTCCAGCCTCCTCTGAAAATAATGAGGAAAGTCTTGCCTGGGATTCATTTGCAGATAATAACAGTGTGTGGGAGGAGGATTCCATCCATTTGGAGATAGAGTGGGACACGCCACTTGGTTCTTTTTCTGATTGCAAAAACACCCAGGTGGGAGGGGCGTTTCTATTTCCATTGCCTGCTAACGTACCTGAGCAGTATGCAGATCTCGTGGAGGTTTTTAGCAAGCAACGCGCTACCTCCTTGCCCCCTCACAGACCTTATGACTGTGCCATCGGCCACTATCCAGGTACTGTTCCCCCTAGGGGTTCCCTATACTCACTTTCTGTCCCGGAGAGCGCCGCTATGAGGGAATACATAGAGGAGTCCCTGGCCAACAGCTTTATTAGACCCTCGACTTCGCCGGCGGGGGCAGGGTTTTTATTTGTTAAAAAAAAGATGGGGGTCTCAGGCCGTGCATTGACTACAGGGGTCTCAATGACATCACCGTCAAAAACCGTTATCCCCTCCCCCTCATGAATTCGGCATTTGAGCGCCTTCAGGGGTCCTCTATTTTTACCAAACTCGACCTTCGCAACGCATATAACCTTGTTCGCGTACGTGAAGGCGACCAATTTACAAAAGGCATTTACAGGCATTTTTATTTTTTTTTACAGTTTTTTTCCATTTGACAATCCACTTCAGTTCCCTTGTCTGTCTACGTTTTCATGTTATCCTAGAATCCACATTTCGGTACATGCGGGTTTCCCACTGTATTTCAAGTCTCGTTTTTCTTTCTTCTTAACTAATTATTATTGTACATATACTAATTCAACTAACAATACTGTGTTTATATTTATATACTAACGATAACTAATAGATGAATGTGTATATATAACTATGGAATCACATTTACTAACGTAGGAGATTTAGAATTTTGAACTTACGTCACTTAATTACTTAATTAGTCTTGCTCCGCACTGCAGCTGTCATTCTCCCTTAGCTTTTCTATCTCTGCTCTATTTGTTGTTATATCTTAAACTCTCTTCAGCTGTATCCACTTTCAGAATCCACCCCTCGTGCTGTGCACTCGTTTACCTGTTAATCCCAGGCCGTGTGTTATCTACAGTCAAGCCGGAAAGTCTGCATACCCTTTTCACCTTCTCCACGTTTTATTACGTTACAGACTTATACTACAATAGTTTGAGTTCATTTTATGCCTCAAACATCTACACACAATAACCAATAATGACTAAGTGAAAACAGGTTTTTAGAAAATATGCAATTTTATTTTACTGACAAAAATACGTTATTTAGAGGTTACATATCTGTACACACCCTGAGCCTAATACTTAGTTGCTGCACCTTTGGCAGCGATTACAGCTTCAAGGCATCTTGGAAAAGAAGCTACGAGCTTGGCACACTTGTTTCTGGACATTTGTGCCCATTCCTCTTGGCATATCCTTGCATGGTCCATCAGGTTGGATGGGGAGCGTCGGTACACAGCCATTTTCAGCTCTTTCCACAGATGTTCAATTGGATTCAGGCCTGGGCTCTGGCCGGGCCACTCAAGGACATGCACAGACTTTCTCCGAAGCCACTCCTTTGTTCTCTTGGCTGTGTGCTTTGGGTCGTTGTCATGTTGGAAGGTAAAACCTTCGCCCCAGTCTGAGATCCAGAGCGCTCTGGAGCAGGTTTTCTTCAAGGATCTAGGTGTACTTAGCTGCATTCATCTTTCCCTCTATCAGGACTAGTCGCCCCGTTCCTGCTGCTGAAAAACATCCCCACATCATGATGCTGCCACCGCCATGCTTCACTGTAGGGATGGTATTAGCCAGGTGATGAGCGTTGCCTGGTTTCCTCCAGATATGACGCTTGGTATTCAGGCCAAAAAGTTCCATTTTGGTTTAATCAACCCAGAGAATCTTGATTCTCATGGTTTGAGAGTCTTCTAGGTGCCTTTTGGCAAACTCCAAGCGGGCTGTGATGTGCCTTTTACTAAGGAGGGGATTCCGTCTGGCCACTCTACCATAAAGGCCTGATTGGTGGAGTGCTGCCTGGATGGTTGATTTTCTGAAAGGTTCTCCCATATAATTGCCATATAAAAAAAGGTCTGCAGATAATTCCTTTGACCCCATGGCTTGGAGTTTGCTCTGACATGCACTGTCAACTGTGGGACCTTATATAGGCAGGTGTTGGAAATCCCCTATCATGTCCAATCAATTGAATTTATCACAGGTGGACTCCAATTAAGTTGTAGAAACATCTCAAGCAGTATCAGTGGAAACAAAATGCACCTCAGCTCACTTTTGGGTGTCATATCAAAGGGTGTGCACACTTGTGTACATATGATATTTTACATTTTGATTTTTAATAAATTAGCACAAATGTCTAAAAACCTGTTGTCATTATGGGCTATTTTGTGTAGAATTTTGAGACAAAAAATGAACTCAATCTATTGTAGAATATGTCTGTAACGTAATAAAACATGGAGAAGGTGAAAGGGGTGTGCAGACTTTCCGGCTTGACTATGTGTTTACGTGCATTCCAGTCCGTGTCTTCTGTTCCCCCTCATTATTGAATTATTGTTTCCTATTGTGTTTACCTGTGTCTAGCTCCTTACTCCTCCCACCCACACTTGATTCCCTTTCGTGTCATTACTTCACTGGTGTATATAGTCTGCCTTCCACTTGTAATCTCTGTCAGAATGCTGATCAATTCACTGTGCCGATTTTTTGTAAGCCTGTGTTATTTGAGATTCTTGAGACAACCCTTCTGTATGACTTGGAGCCTGCCTTTTCCTTCTGTTTTGTTTGCCGTGTCTTTCTGGTTTTTTTACTCTTGCTACGTTTATTTTTACTACTCTTTAGGATTTCGATTTAGTACCGTCTCAACTCTGATTACCTGGCTACTGATCTTGGACTGTGAATAAACTATGTTTTTGCCTGCTACCTGTGGTCTGCGTTTGGGTCCTTCTCAGAACATCACATTGATGGTCTAATACAATAGATATATCATACAATTAGTGCATTTGTTAGGTCGACCCAATTCTAATTCATTACTGTACAGCAAAGTGTGTGAACTGTTATCACTTTGAGTGTTGTTTTTGTGTATAATACAATGCACATGTATTGTCCTGCCAATGAGTTCCAATTGGGCTACAAAAGGAAATCTTTATTTTTATCTTTATTTGTTACTGTAAAATAAATATTTGGTCAGCAGACTGCAATAAAATTCTGTCGTTTTTTTATGTAGGCCTTGAAAAACAAAAAAAGAATCTCAAAATCAGTCCGCATCCCGCCTCTGATCCCGATTAGGCCAGAGGACTTCATCAACATCGCAAGTGATGTTTTCCCTGGCCAAGCAGCGGGAGAAAAAGCGCTGTGCATGACGATGATCCATCCCTGGCAGGAGTCTGCACCTATGTCATCACACACCTCTTCCATTGCCTGGAGTAGGGTCATATGCTCATGGGGGTTGCGGTCATACACTTTCCAACGCCATGCTGAAAATAATTATTCTATTGGATTCAGAAAGGGGGGATATGGTGAGATATAAAGGACTGAAAGACGTGAGTGATTATTGAACCAGTTGTGGACCAGAGCAGCATGGTGGAAACTTACATTGTCCCAAATGACAACGTAGTTGGGCTGCTCTGGGCCCTCTTCTTCTGGGGGGATGAGGATATTGTGGAGTGCATCCAAAAAAACAAGCAAACGGGCTGTGCATGATGGTGGATGACACCATGGCGACCCATGGCTGCGCGCATTGTCACATTCCCACCACACAGGCCAGGGACATCAACGGTGGCACAGTAGCCAATGATGTTCCTTCCCCTCAGCCTGGTCCTGGTGAGATTGAATCCCGCCTCGTCGATGAATTTGCATTTGAATCAAGCTCAAGCACTCTCTAAAAAGGAAAACATGACCATATCAGACAATAGGCCTATATACAGGAACGCTGAAGTGCATAGTGAACAGCAATAGGTATATACAGAGTACTGAAGGAATGTGGTCAATCACAGTAATAAATTGTACTCACTTGCACATATTTGTAGCTTAGCTCTTTTACTCGGTCAGAGTTTCTCTCAAATGGCACGATAGACCAGCTTCATCCGTAAATGATTTCGGCCTAGAACACGATCAATGGTGGAAAGGCTGACCCGGTCTATGTTTATGAATATGATGTTGTCTTGGAATACTCTTCTTTGAATTTGCGATAGTTTGATCACATTGTTAGCCAACACCACGTTGTAGGGAACATTCATTTAAATCTATACACGAGGCATCACTTATGTACTCGAGTACACCATTACCATCCTTATACAACTAGTTTTTGCATAATAAATCAGTCTCATAAAATTTATTCTTCTCTCAAAAGAGAATACTAACTAAAAATGGGTAACTTGAATTAATAATTAAATTAATTACCAATAAAATTACACATTAATAATTATCTTAGCAAAATCACCATATTATGTACTCAGTTGATACCAAATTAATATAAATGATTCAGCTAAGGTGAAGGCATTTGGGGAATCCCTGTGATTAGCATTGGCTGACTCAGTTCAACACAAGAGCAACATTAATACACACATTCTTGGAAAATGTAATAGTTTATTGAACACAAGATACCAAACAGAGCAAAGCATGATTCACTACTATAATGTATAACAAACTATGTGCGAGTGTATGTGTGTGTCTGTGTGCGTGCGTTGGGCGCACATGGGGGGGTTGCCTCGGACACGTGTTCAGAGAGAACAAAAAACCTAAAATGGAGGGAGGTTTGAACCTAGCTTTAGCTGGAGCTAGTTAACAATGGCGCACGAAACAAACGCATAAGGGATAGCCATAAGGTTATCGGTGCCTGTGCGTTGAGATCAGCGTGTAGTGTTACGATTACGACCGGTTAGTGTTTAAGACATATCACATGCAAGATATGTTCTGTGCATGATGCATTAAACCTAACGCAGCGCGGTGGATGGCACACAGCCATCCAAAGTAAAATGGTAACACAAAACTTTTACAACACTAAGCCATTCGATATCAGTTACAGAGCCGGTTTTTGGCATAGGCAAAATGCTAAGGGCGCCACTACCCAGAGGGGGCGCAACAAATGGGAGAAAAAAAAAAAGTTTTGCTTTTAAAAAAAATAATAATTGTAATAATTTTTGACTAATACTACTAGTTAACACTGTTATTTCGAAATATTAAATAACCCCACAACAACCAGCGTAGCTCTATAGCATAGCCTATTAAATAATAATAATTTCTTAGTTCATGTCACCCCGCCCCCCTCCAGCCAGGCAATTAGACTTTACCTGCGCTCCCTCTCTGGGCAATGGTAAAGTGTGGCTATCTGACGTGACCCTCGCATTATATGCTATGAACATGTTGAAAAGACCAAATCTGCCCGGTGCTCAGGGAAGGAAAAGAAGGAAAGAAGAGGAGGAACAACGTGAAAAGGGCAGAGGTACAGTAGCGTTAATGTGATGAAATGAATTGTCTAGTGCTCTCTGACTTTAGGCGCATCCTGCCCCGGTACCGGGGGTGCTTGGGTTGAAGAGGATAGTGCCAGATAACTTAAGTTAGCTAGCTAATATTACTGTAGCCGAGCCGAGCGTTACATTAGCTAGTCACTAGTCACTCACACTAGAGTGCGGATCGGGCCGCATATTTCTGTCCGAACCTGACCGAGTCCGAGATAGTAGTAACCGAGCCCGACCCGAACCCGACAGGAATTCTGCTTGAGCCCGACGCAGTTAATGTAAGGCACTGAAGCGCTGACATAGTGTTTCCCTGTCACGCAGTTGTTGTTACCATGGTTACAGCTTCCCTGTTTAGTGGACACTGGGCACCTAAATGAAAAAATAAAATAATATATTTATAATAAGGTTGTTCTTGTGTTGAGTGTGCGGTTTACACTGAACCATCAATTATTGGACAAAGCTCAGTGTGCCACTTCTCTTTTTTTGGACGTACTCTTGCTGCAACCTGCACCTCTATTGGAGAGACACGTGTACGTTGAACTATTTTTCTGTTGGTAATCATACTTTTACTTGAATACAGTTTTTTGGTACTCTACCCGCCTCTGCTGGCCATTGTGAACGTTCCTTTGCACATTGTTTCATTGCATTTGGAGGTTGTTTCTGGACTTGTGAAAGTAGCTTTTTGTTCTCAGTTGCCGATTAAAGCCGTGTCTTTTATTTTCGGTAATGATTTAGCTGGAGAAAATGTGTTTTCTCTGCCTGAAGTTACGAATGAGCCTAGCATGAATGATAGTACTGATAACGTGGCATGATCATTTCTCTCTGTTTTCACTGCGTGTAGTGACACACACAATATTCGGTATCATCTTTATTTATTTCACACTATATTTTCACCAAAAACAACTTGAAGCACCATGTGAAGTAGGCTAACCCATCCTAATTAGTAGTTCAAAAGTAAAATGTTCGCTAGTTGTTCGGCCGCCGTGACCGAGCCCGAACATCATTTTTAAAGTTTAGTCCGAGCCCGGCCCGACCCGTCGGGCCCCGTCGGGTTCGGGTCGGGTATCCACCCTCTAACTCACACACACACATCAGCTCTCTCAGTCACTCTGCACCTTCTTGCTAGCTAGCTGGACAGCGGCAAGAGAATGGTCGCCTCATCTTGAAAAATACATAGACTATGCGTGCATAAC
Source organism: Ilyophis sp. 1 JC-2022 (assembly GCA_022702515.1). Taxonomy (NCBI): domain Eukaryota; kingdom Metazoa; phylum Chordata; class Actinopteri; order Anguilliformes; family Synaphobranchidae; genus Ilyophis; species Ilyophis sp. 1 JC-2022. The sequence goes on from CM040400.1 coordinate 37,090,151, forward strand.
AGTAGCCTACATAAAATAAAAGTAGGCTACATAACAACTAATAAAAATAAGAGAACTGTAGTACCAGTCATCATCAGGGAAATTTGGTCTATTCAGCAGGTGTTAGTCCTGTGTCATACTGTAGGCTACATTTTTATTGACATCTGGTTACCCTGTAATCAAAATGCTATTCCTTTTCATCTCCTTTATAATTAATTGTTGTAGTAAGCCTTTGGTTTGTTGTGTTACAGTTCATAATCTCTAAAGTTAGTTTATATAGTTAGTTACATCAGTGTTTTAAAGTGCATATCATTAATGTTAATGCCAAATAAGCTTTCCCATTATGCTATATTAGTATTACACTGCAGTTTACTGCTTTTTTTTGGACTGTAAATGTAAATCTACATTTCATTGTAATGACAATAATGTTTAATTAAATTTCCATTAGTATGCATGCCCATCTTATGTACAGTATAGCAGACATGCATCTTTTTAAGTTTTTCATCTTTATTCTTGTAAAAAAAAAGAAAAATTACTAATAGACTAACACCCAATGGTAATACACTCTTCTTCTATATTTTACCTTACTTTATTTATGGCAGTAGGTTACTGGTTTCTTTAATATATATATTAAAGATAATATATTGTAAATATCTGTAATAATAATGTCACTTGTTCACTGTTTTGATGTTAACTGTTTGATTTTGTGGGTTATTTTCAGTAAAAGAAAAATGTGAAAACAAAAGTGTGAGTGCATGTTATTGGTAGTGAATAAACTGTGATGCAAGGGGGCGCCAGATAAAATCCTGCCTAGGGCAGCCAATTGGTCAGAGCCGGCCCTGTATGAATGTGAACTACTTCATTTTAATCTGTGTGAACTGAACTTTGAGCTAGCTCTTGTGAAGTGTGAACTTGCACAACACTGTCAGGAGCCGGTCCTTTTTACCTCTTTTATTTCCTGCTTTCAGTACTGAGAGCGAGAGGTTATTTCTTTGTTTTCTGTTTTTCAAGCGCTCTAGCCTTTGAGCCTTTTTGCCTGTCCCGGGTTGCTATTGTTTATTGTTTTTTTTCCTCTCTTATTGAGAGCTTGAGATTCTCGTATCTTGTGTCTGAGTACATCGCCCGGCGTTTTGCGGGTTGCTTTTCGTTCTCCCTTTTTGCCCAGTCTCTCTCTAATTATTCTTTCTGAGTGTGCGAGGGAGTCTGTTTTTATTTCTTTTTATCCTCTATTTCTACGGAGTTTCCTCCATAATACTCCATTCGCTTCCGAGCACTTAATGACTCCCTACTGTCGTGTCTGGTCCTCCGACCCAACCCCTTACACATATGGGTTTTAAAATTCACAAACTTTCACCTCAGGCTCTAAAATGAGATGTTTCATCACAGATTTTTTATATTTAAGGATAAAAGGCTTGTCAATCGGGAGACACACAAAAGGTGAAACCGAAAGTGTGAAGTTTTTTCTATTGCAATAGTTTTGTGTCAGTTTAAACTTTTGGGGTCAATTTGACCCCAAACATACAGTAAATGACATCATAAAATGTTAAGATAATATGAGGGTTACATACAGTTTATGATCAAATCTGATCATAGGTCCATATGCATGTTTCGTAAATTTGGTCCAATGATTGTTCTAAATCACAAAGTGATCGGTAGCATATATTGCTCTGTCGATTTCGGTTTCATGATACCTCATTCTCCAATCCAAATCAACTGAGTAGCAATTACTTGCTGCAATGCAAAAGAAATACAGTTGCATTTGACCACTTGTCAGTTCTGCAGAATTATGAAAACCATCATAAAATATAAAGCCATAACACCTGTTTCTACAGGAAATTAATGCAGCTGCAGAGTTTCGTTTTTCCATTTTTTCCATTCAAGAAGATGAAACAGTGAGAGATTTCCCAATACCTGATATGCCAATGCCACAATGTGCCCTTTCCAGTGACATCTAACTGTATTAAAGGATGAATATTAATACAGCCTTTCTATGATTACGTCAATGTAGAATAAAAAAGCACTACAATAGGTTAGATTTTGTTCCACAAAGTTTTGTAAATCATTAACTTTGAAAATGTAATGCTTTATTTGAGGTCCAGAATCTTTGCACAAATGCATATTGAGGTTACCTGATGTGACTGTAGCACATCATATTCAAAGTAGGCCTATATTGTCTGCTTTTATAAAACTATTGGGTATGACCTGACTACCAAGCAAACAGGCCTACTAATAATGTCGGATAATTTAGTAAATAACGTAGGTTAATTTTAATTTAACTGTGAATCACGAAAATAGTGAAGAATAAATGTTGACTGAATCTTGACTAAAGTGTCCTGGATCTTAAAACTTAATTTTAAGTCAACGTCTCGTCCAAGCCCGAAAAAATCTTTAATATTAATTAATGCGCGAAGTGCGCGTATACCACTTTAAGGACAAATGGGGTATGTGAACGAGAACAGACCGGCTTACACGGAGGCTATATTCACCGTGTGCGGCTCTAGCTATAAACTTCGCGAGTGAGAACGTCAACGCGATATCCCTCAAACCTGGTTGACGCGGTCCACAATTTAATGGGTAGAATTTTGTCACATAGAGTGTGCATGGGTGGGATATACGAAAATTATGCGAGACTCTGGAAATATTTGCCTGTTTCTTTCTGTTTCCAGCAGTAGATGCGCTAGTCATTTGCGATTCTAGCCTGTTTGCCACGATGGATGAAATCATGCTGGTGAACAGAAACGACACGTTCATTTGGACTGAGAATGAAACAGCAAGCGAGAGTCACGGGGGTCCGGAGGTTATTATTGTCCCTGTCATTTTTGGATTTATATTTCTCTTGGGTATCATAGGTAACACTCTGGTTATGGTCGTTATCGGGAGAATCAAGTCCAAGCGCTCCAGAAGTACCACCAATATCTTTATTCTGAACCTCAGTATAGCGGACTTGTCATTCCTTCTTTTTTGTGTCCCGTTCCAAGCCACAATTTATTCCCTTCCCGAATGGGTGTTTGGCGCCTTTCTGTGTAAATTCGTCCACTACTTTGTGATGGTGAGCATGCTCGTGAGCATCTTCACCCTCGTGGCCATGTCCGTGGACCGCTACATTGCTGTAGTTCACGCAAAAAAGTCCCCGTGGATTCGTAATAAGAAGAACGCGTTCGTTGGAGTTTGCGTTATTTGGTTGCTGTCGTTTGTCTTTGCTGTCCCTGTGGCTCAACATCAGACTTTACTTGACCACCAAGACGCTCCCAACAGCTCATTTTGCTGGGAGGAATGGTCCGAAAAGGTTTCCAAACACACTTACAAAGTGACTATATTGATAATTGGTTATTTGCTACCTTTGGTTTTGATCACATGCTGTTATACAAAGGTAAGGGAATGCAGCCCTTCTTTTCCTCTGTATTCGCACAGACAGGGAAACCCGGTCAAAAGGTTCACCTGCAGGCTTTCAACGAGCGCATTGCAAGTGAGCTTAATGAAAGTATTTGATAGTTCACGATAGCTTTGAATGACATTAGGCTACAAACGTGGAAATTTGCATCCAATATTTTATTTTAGAATGCAACGGAGATTTGACATGAGCGCAAAAATAAATAGCCTACATATTATAGCCTAATATTATACAGCGTAAAATAAAATGTGCAGTAGGCCTAGGTTAATTAGCCTACATAATCAGTCCAACCTTTGCGGTCCATCATTCCCGACAATTTCCGCATTTGTGAAGAGTAGGCTACTGCCGCAATATGGGTTAGTAGCAAACACTGGGATGCACTATTATTGTAATGAAAACAATCTAACCGTTTCTAACTGTTAATTCTGGTGGGAGCTCAATATTACTTTAATTTTAGGTTACACACTTAACGAGCATGTTATATTGTTAAACGGAGATATTAAGATACTAGCCAACTGATGCCTACTTTAGAAAGTTTCGAAAGGTGATTATACACAGTGCCAGTATTATGTAGCCTGTTTAACTCAAGTTTAGTTTAGTTTTTGGGGGGAAATTTCAAAATGTAATGAATTGCTGAAGTGGCAAGAAAACCTGTCATATGGATGTTGTGGTTTGGGGTGATAAAATATTGAGGGCATGCGTATAGAGGTGTAGGCTATATTGTCAGACGAGTGAGGATTCATTTAGTCCTGAAAAAGAAAAATATATTAGCTTTTAAAGTTTGTTCTATTTGTGAGCTAATATATTATTTAAAAATTAGTCATATCTGTCGAGTACAACATTTCACTCTTACAATGTTATATGAATGGACTTGAGTAATAGGTCTACGCATATTACGAATGGCAAAAACCAACCCCAGATCTCTTTGTAAAGAAAGTTTCCAGTTTATGTGATTTCCGGTTTCTTGTAATCTGACTGGTTATATTATAAATTTTAGCCGAAGTGTGTGTTCAGTTACCCCCATCAGCACTAAGTAAATATTCTATGCACTACATAAAAATTTAACTGTAAAAAACATAATACTACTGGACATTAAACTTCATTATGCTGAAGATACCTATTCATTTGCATGTTAAAAAAAAACCATATACATATCTGTTTTTAGTCCAGAGGATTACAGAGGATTAGTTACACAGAACAGGTTAGAATAGCAGCACCTCCCTTTAAGAACAGCACAACATATCCTTTGGTTTTGATATTTATATTTTATTACTTTAAGAAATTAACTACCTTTTTTTAAAGAATCATTGTGCCCTTGTAGGTAGGCTATTACTGCATGTAGTACCCTCAGATTCTTCAGACCAATTTAGCTGTTTCCTCTGCGGTGAATTCCAACCTAAAAACACATTTAAAGAAATAAACCAACTCTATTCCTAAAAGTAGTGAAAAAAAGTTCTGGAAACACATAGCTGTGATAACTGCTTTGTAATCCCTCACCCCCTTGTTATGCCTGAAGGCCTGAAAGGTCAAGGGAAAGGGCTTGAAGCACTCAATTAAACCTGCTTATTAACCCCCCTGAGGTGAGAAAAAGACAGTGGAAATGACATCAGTGAGAGCAAGCCTATGAGTATCTATTTATAAATTTAGTTATCCAGTTAAATCTAGAATCTATAAATGGTCTTATATCAGTGGTTCTCAAACTTGGTTCTGGGGCCCCCCTGTGCATGCTGGTTTTCATTCAAACTACAGTTGCAATCCCAGAATTTTAACAAGCTGTTAATTTATCTTAATTAGGAGCTTTTGATGTTTAGAGGGATTATTTACCCTCTTAAGCCGCATTATGTCAGAAATAGCTATGCATGCCATGAAGAGTAAACATCCCATGTTCACTTTATGCTTATTGCGCAATATTGCAAACAATTACAAAACTGATAAAATTAACCCCTTTGCGCAGATGGAAAATTTGGTAAATTCTTACCTATTTAAGGGGTGCTCTGTTTAAGGTTTTATAACTCCAGGTGTGAGCATCTCATGAACTTGGTAAATGGCTTAAATGAAACAAGACCGTTGTACCATATTGTAAATGTACCATTTACAACACAAATGTAGATTTGTTTATTTTTAAAATTTAAGTTAAAATAAAGTGCCACAAATGCAAAAAAACTTTGGAAAATGTTTTTAAATTTGTAACAAAATACTGAGAGCTAGCTACAGGGCGCCCTTTATCGGGTGGCGCCCTTTATCGGGCACGGCCGCGTTCGACCATATTTGAACTTCCTCGAGAGCTGATTTGCCAACGGAAAGAAAAAAAACAGTATTTTACAACAACTTCAAACCAAATAAGGTATGTATCCGCTCATTCTCATGAATATTTAACGATAATTACACATTTTATGAGCATTTTTATCACGCCCCTTATGTGAAAAAAATGCCCGAAATCTGATTCTACTTCCGCGCTGGTGTACTACTTCGCATAGTCATGTTTACTTCGGAGGATTTAATTAAATAAAATGTCGCCAAAACTTTAGCTAGATAGCTAGCGATGTTTCCAAGAGTTGGGAAAATGTCATATTACCCTGATATGAAGATACGAAGATTAGTATAGACAATCTGTACAACGAATATGAACCGATGTTGTTCATGTTTCCTATCAGATTTTTCCTCTCGAATAATGTTTACAAGCACCTGCTGCGTTGAGCGATATGTCTGTTAATTCCCCCATTAACTCTGTTAAACCTGAATCTACAAATGGTAATTGCTGTATAGTGTATACACACCTTACTAGTATGACTGAGCTTGCATGCACAATAATGATACATTCCTTTTTTCTAATAGAGACAAGATATTTTAAAAGATCCATCATTCACACAGGGAGGTCCCAGAAATGCCCTGTACTCAAGATCTAAGGCAGGGCACATTGACGGGGAGCTGTTCAGAAGGTGGTTCCAGCATTTTATCCGCCACGCCGTTCCTGAGCGCCCTCTCCTTCTCATTTTTGATGGGCATAAGAGCCACCTCGACCAGGAAGTGCGTTGGATGGCTGTAAGGGAAGGTGTCACACTCCTTTGCCTGCCACCGCACACTTCCCACCTCCTTCAGCCTCTGGATGTCGGACAGTGGCGGCTCGTCCATAGGGACGCTAGGGGCGGCGCCCCACTTGATTGGATAGAAGAAGAAAAATTTTTTAAATAATAAATATATATATTTTTTTTAAAATAATAATAATTTTTCATCTGAACACATTTCATAGATTGATTGTATAAATGTATATAAATTCTAGTCAATACATGTATGTTGAATAATTGGCTTTGGTTGGTTTGCGGACATCATTACCGTCTCTGTTGCTCTGGGGCGTCGAATCGTACGTCCCTCACACACTACATTGACATGCATTGCTACCTAGCGGTTGTTGGAAGGACTGCACTTTAGCTTGAGGTCTATGACAGCATTTGGGGCGTTGGGCAGAACGCCCTGGCCATTCTCATTTAACCCCATTCAAACGAACATTGTAGTCATGGTCAGTAGATGGCGCAAGAGAGCACACGCTGATGTCACATTCGTCCGACGAACTTTGGTGAACTTCGTTGTTGACGCTATCTTCCAGCGACATGGCGGCTGCAGCAGATAATGTTACGTTAACGTTAGCACTCAACAGCGTGGAGTCTATTTTTAAAACTCACTTTGAGAAGCTTAGTCTACAAGAAAAACTCAGTTTAAAAGAGCTAAGTCCAGATAGGCCAGATATTCATCTACAGCAGGCGGCTAAGGACAGAGGGAAGTCGTACACACGAGTGTTCTCCAGGAGCTGGTATGATAAGAAATCATGGCTATGTGGCTGCCCAATTCGGAATGCTGTTTTTTGTTTTCCCTGCATTCTGTTCCGTTCAGAAAAACATGGCCAGTGTGAAATGCTGTGGACGAAAACAGGGATGACAGACGTTAAGCACTTTTCCGAACGAGTGAAAAAACACGACACGAGCAGAGCACACATGGAAGCGTGCCTTAAGCTATCCATGCTAGGAAGAGCTAACATAGCTACACAGCTGTCGGATGGATATCACGCCAGTATTCGAAAACACAACAACCGACATATCCTTTCTAAATTGATCGACTGTGTGAAGTTCTGTGGGGCCTTTGAACTAGCTTTGAGGGGGCACGATGAAACGGAATCATCCGAGAATCCAGGTGTGTTTAGGGGATTTTGTATCGACACTGGACGGTGCAATGAAAGAGCACTTGGAGAATGCAACCGGATTTAAAGGCACCTCAAAAACCATACAGAATGAGCTACTGGACTGTATGCTGTCTGTCATGCAAGGCCACATTGTCCAGGACCTACAAAGCACGGATTACATGTCTATCCAAGCAGATGAGACCACCGACATAACGACGCATTGTCAGCTCGTCATTGTGTACCGCTACATCGACACTGCCAACACGGTGCAGGAGAGATTTTTTGGCTTTGTTCGATTGGAAGGAGGCACGACTGCAGATGCCATTGGAGGTGCTCTCCTTGAAAACCTGGCCCTGCAAAGTTTCTTTATAAGTGAGGAGGCATGCTGATAGTGGAGCAACATTGTAAGGTAGGCTAGGCCTATTCATTTATTTTTCCTTTTTTTGTGTGCGAGATCGTCATGTTGTTCTCCCAGCTACACGCTGTCGCTCTCCAGTGTCAGTGCCGCTGTCAAGGATATATTTTTTTGCTTTATATTGTTTGCGAGTGCGACCATGATCAATGATCAAAGAATAATCTTCTTTAGAAAACAAATTCAGTAATTTTCTATATAGCCTAGATCAGGGGTCGCAACCTAAATGACAGAAATAGCCTTTTTTTTTCAAATTCTCTAGTTTGGGAGCCGCAAGGAATGTACCCCTGGATATGAGAATAAATAAACGGTAAAGAGATGCACGTTGATTGTACAACAAACGTTTAGTAATGTCAATAAATACCCTATTATTTTTTCCCTACGCTGTTGATGTCACTGGTGTTTTAATGAGTCGATCCTCTGTTGCATGAATATGAGCATAGCCTATAGCAGGTAGCCTACATTATTAATGTGCATTAGCCTAAACAGTCAAAATGTAATCAAGCTAAATATAGACGTGATGAGTCATATTTGATTGACTGCGCTCCGGCAAAAATAGCACTACAACTGTAGCAGTTAAAAGCCCTGTTTGTGCACTCGAGTCGGCCACAATGTTACTCTATGATCTCCGTGTCTGTCATGACCCGCCCCACTTAGTCAGCCAATCACCGGCCGCCACTGATGTCGGATATTTTGGGCCACTCAAGAGTGCTTTTTCAATTCAGGCCGGGCTTTGTTCCCAATATCTAAATTCATATATCGTGACAAAAGCTGAGTTTCCCAAAATATTCAACATCCCATACAAGAGCTGCAAGGAGAGGAAGATTGCGGTGGCAGGCTTTAGGAACACGGGCATCTTCCCTTTTGACCCATCCGTAATGGATGAGTCACGTTTGATGCCATCTGACGTGCAACCGGGTCCTGGCATCAGCACCACCTCTCCAGGCTCCTCCAGAACATCTATTCCTCTTGCAGCTGCACAGCCATCCACCAGCTCGACCACCAGCACAACCACGTGCACCTGCACCTGCAGCCTACACCGGCAGCCTACCCCTGAGGAGCATCCCTTGGTGGCAGAGGGTCTGATCCCCAGGGACCTGGCTGCACTGCTACCACCCATCCAGTGTAGGCCAGTGCGGAGGCTCCCTGTGGCTGCAAGGGTGATCACAGCGAGTGAGTACGAACACCAGTACCTGGAGAGAGTGGAGAAGGAGAGGGCCAGAAACGCTGAGCGGCAGAGACGAGCAGCCCTCAAAAGACAGAGAGAGATGGAGAGGGCTGCCATCGAAGAGACTATCGAGGCAGTCATCGCCGGTGTTGGGACCACCACCTCTGACAGTGGCAACACCATCAGCCCCTCCCTGTGTGACAGCCCGCGGGCCCCAGCAGCAGAAGCAGGTCCCCTGCCCATTCCATCGGCAATCCTTCAACCTCCTGCAAGACCATCAGCAGCTCCTCCAGCCACACTCAGCCAACACCACCTGCCCTGTCAGATAACACCACAGGACCGGCCTCCTCTAATGCCTCCACCACCATCCCCCCCGGGCAAATCAACATCACGGCCACAACATCGCCTCCTGTCTCTTCCGACACCAACCCCCTCTCACATAAAACGCGGCCCAACAACCGTAGAGGTAGTTAACATTATACATAAACAAATGGTTACCTATACTTGTTTTATTACTTTGCCGCCTATCTTGTTTCTTTTATTTGTATCACCATTTTATATATATATTTTTATTTTTAGTACAACGAAGGCCGGTAAAGCGGCCATACTCCGCGGTGTCCTCTACCCCTGCTGCTTCCTCTTCAACCTCGACCTCTGTCCTCGTCTTCACCTCAGGCTCTGTCTCCACCACTGCCTCCACCTCCAGGACACCACCTTCAGGTAGGTTATATGACAGTGACATGCAGAATGAAACGGGTTATGCAAAATAACAATTTAGTTTGCCCTGAATACTGTTGACACACATAATGTGCACAATGCATGCCTCATGTTTTCTACCTTGTTTTTTTTCCACAGGAACCCAGACTGCTGCCACCACAGTCATCACCTCAACCTCCACCAATGCTGCCATTATAAAAAGAAAAAGGAAATGGCATGCAGTGGAGGAGGAAAATGTGGTGTGTGGCGTCTGCGGCCTAAGAAACCCAGAAACATCGGGGGAGGTGGTGTCCTGGGTGCAGTGCAGCCACTGTGGGCAGTGATTCCACACTGTCTGTGTGCAGTGGGTGTTAGACAACCTGAGGGAAGACGAGGACTATTTCTGCAGCTACTGCAGCTTGAATAAAAAAAAAACAATAAAAAGAAAACTTTTTTTATAGAATTCAAGTGCTCTGTGTTTGTGCTTTCATATATACAGTATGTTTGATGATAAGATTCTTGTTTACAATACAGGTATATTCATAATAAAGTAAAAATATATATTGATATGACTGATATATGTATAGCACATTTACAATGTTAGCAAAATGTGTGTAATCAACTCAACTAGCCTAAACTAGCGAGCGCCAACATCAATCAGTGCCATTTTTTTATATGTCCACTTGAGGGCGCGGTAGGTGAAAAAATAAATCCAATGAGATTGACAACTTCCGGACTGCCAGGTAAACAATCCAGTTAGCCAGCTATTTTGCCAACATATTGGTTATTCAAACGGTATCTTTCTTGATGATTATAAACAATTCATTGATTTTTAAAACAACCAAAATCATCAGCTTCTTTATGGATTAGAACAGTCTCCCGATAAAGGGCGCCGCTTTTTTGCAGCAACTTTCTCTTCTAAAAGACGTTAAAACAAAAAAAACTACCGGTCATGTCTAACGTTACATGTTTATTGGTTTAAAAGTTAATTTATTGTTTTTGTGAAGAAACAAGTCCAATAGGATTGAGCCAATAAATGATAATGGGTGCCCCTTTTTGGACAGTACTGTCCCATCTAAAAGACGTTAAAATAAAAAAACTACCGGTCACTTCTACATGTTTATTGGTTTAAAAGTTAGTTTATCGTTTTGTGAAAAAAATAAATCCAATGAGATTGACAACTTCCGGACTGCCAGGTAAACAATCCAATTAGCCAGCTATTTTGCCAAGATATTGGTTATTCAAACGGTATCTTTCTTGATGATTATAAACGATTCATTGATTTTTAAAACAACCAAATCGTGAGCTTCTTTATGGATTAGAACAGTCTCCCGATAAAGGGCGGCGCTTTTTTTGCAGCACTTTCTCATCTAAAAGACGTTAAAACAAAAGAACTACCGGTCACATCTACATGTTTATTGGCTTAAAAGTTAGGTTATCGTTTTGTGAACCTAAAAAATATAATATGTCCAATGGTATGTGCCCGAATAATATCAGTATCGTATGTTGAACACAACAATTTCTGTTTTCCGCCCGATAATAGGCTCCGGTACGCTACATAAGTGAAACAAGTAAATCTATCCATTTTCTGGATCATAAACGCCATGTCCACAAGTGCAAAATCTGAGGATGATATGCAGAACTACTAAAGATGCAAAATATAGGCAGTGTACTCTGTTGTCCATTAGTGTCTCCAAATCTATCCAAATGGCTAAATTGTGCACTGCTCTAAATAACAAAAAAATAATATATATTTAACTACAAATCAACAGTTTTGGTTCATAAAACTCACTTTTGCATAATCTTCAAGTTGGAATCACTATAATTTCATCAGTATAGGGGGGTAAATATCTATGGGTCCAAAACCCCTATCCAAAACATGTCATAAAATGAATAAAATTTATTTTGTCCATTATAAGCATATACATTTGCCCCTTCTGATGGTTTAAGATAAAAACATTGATATCACAGTGTTACATACACCTAAATATGTAGCCTAATCATTCACTCTTGTACCTTAATAAAACATCACTTTTACCTGTACTCTACAGTATGTATACTTTTGCCCCGGGATTGCATTTTTCTGTAGTTTAAAAAAGTTATGTTCCCATTCATAATGACTCCAAGAAAAATGTTTACATTAATCTACTACATATCAGCGCACAGTAAATTGGAATGAGCATTTTCCATGTCCTAAGTGACAAGTATATACGTCATAGCCTATATTATGTACGATAACATGAAAATAAAATAGTATTCCACCATCTGCAAAATGCTGCCAAATGTTCTATCTTCAATGAAAATTGGTAGTCTACATCAAAAATAAAATTAACGATTGCACGTCAGTATGTGAAATGCACTCAAAATGCGAAAATATAGGCCTATCAATCATATAGGAAAGATTCGAGTGGAAAAACCGTACGCAAGCTGTTTTTCTACAGCTTGCGTAATACTAGACCGTTAAAACGAAAACTGCCGGTACGCTGGGCTGAAATTAATTATTCAAAGCACCAAATAAGACATTGCATATACCGTTGTTAAGGTTATAATGTACTCTATTGGATAAAAGAGCCAACAATTAAACCAGAATGAACTGTAATGAATAAGACAGGCTTGCAGGGCATGGAGGGTATTACGAGTCGACGTTTCAGATAGTGTAATAGCGGTAAATAAAGTGTTGTATATAATACGTACAAGGACTGGTTATTGTTTCTATTGACGGTATCCGCTTCTTTCCCGTATACATGCTAGAAGTGTCATTTTGAGACCGTTTTAGCTGCCCCATAGAAGTGAATGGAGAGTGACAAATACCCTATTCTGGATTATCACCCCAGGGGAGCACAGAGCAACTCACAAACATATTTTGCCACCATTTGGACTCATATCATGGCTAGGTAACTACACAACCTAAAGTTCTACCAAACTTCAGTTGGTAGATGGTAAATAATCCTCTAAATATAGAAAACACCTAATTAAAATTCTGGGATTGCAACTGTGGTTGGAATGAAAACCAGCATACAGGGGGCCCACAGGACCCAGGTTTGAGAACCACTATATATATAGTAAGATTGAAACAGATTTATCTGTGTGGCAATATAGGATGTGTCTCAATCACAAGTTGAATGTCTGCATCCTTTTCAGTTCTCCCAAGAGAATGGCACCACAAAAATAAATGCTATTTTGGTTATGCTCTGAAGGTAGAATCAAAGAGAACAGAATGGCTGGTTTGTTAGTTAGCTAGCTATCTTATGGAAACCTTTATGGGTTGCTTAACTCATCAAGGTCAATCTATTACTCAGAGTTGTTACACAATTAATGATAATGATAATCATGTTCAATGTCTTTGCAAAGAAACAAACATGTTCAAAGTCTTTGCAAAGATTTATGGGATATCTTACTTGTGAAGGATACACAGGATGTCGTCTTCAAAATTGGCCAAAATGAAGCATTCTTGATTACTTCTGTTTGGGACACGTCTTGAAAAGAGATGGGTAAATGCTGCCTAAAAATACAGCATTCACAGGCAGTTTCCTTAATTTGTAATTTGTATGCTGTCGTAGTTTAGTGTTCCAATTGCCCTTAAATAATGCTAAAATAATATTTGTTTTTGAGTAATTTTAGCAAGATTCAGCACTATTGAGCAAATGGGTCATTCCTCCTCCTTGTGTTGTTAGATGAGATAACTCTGAAAGTATGTTACAAAAGAAAAACCGTTGGTCATAAGTTAAAGTGGTGCTTTCTCAGCATTTATTTAGCACTATATGGACACGAGAAACACCGCTGTTCTGGATCTGTGTCCTGCTAAAACAAATGTGGGACAGGAATGCCATTATTTGACATTTTTAATCAGCTTAATAAGAGTGGATTAACAGAACCAAGCTTTTAATCTAAAATGAAGTTTGTCATGATAAAAGGGTTGCACTGAATCAGGTGACATTTGTCATTCCAGGTGGAAGGGGACACCTGCCATACTCTGCTTTTATATTGGACATGGGAAATAGTAATGAAATTGAATCTCTTCACAGTGTGCACATTTTTCTCTACTTTCAGGTTCTGCACCATCTCCATAAAAAGATAAAAAACATGTCCAAGAAATCAGAACGCTCAAAGAGAAAGGTAGGAGTCCTGCTTTTCTGGTTGTGCTTTGATGCCCAGGGCTGCTCCTTTTTGGGAATGATAGACAAATCCAATTACATTTATACATGACATGAGGCTGGCTTGAATTTTCCCGAGAAATCGATCCTGAAGGGCTGGACAGAGCCTGCAATTAATTTTAAATCAAATTGGTTACACTTATTTTACTTGTGGTGAGGTGAAGAGCGAGGTTGCATATGGTTCAGTATGGCTACTGTGGACAGTTGACTGGATGCTGGGCAAGTTGCTATTAACCTTATTCACAAATATTAGTATTTACAGTGCCATTTTCTCCCTTTTGCTTTATGTTTTTGTCCGTGTAGCTATTGGTAGTGTAAAATTGGTAGTAACTCAGACATACACACACTGCTTGCTGCACACACACACACACACTGCATGTTTTTATTGTTGTTTACTGAATGTGACTGAGGACATAATAAATGTTCCATCTGAAAGAATACCCTGCTCCAATATTTGTAAATGCCTTTCTGTAAGAATCCAGAAGCGAAGACTATTGCTTGCACATAGTATGATTCTTGATTGTTTAGACACATTTCCTGAAATTATACCTAATTTCGCAAACCTATAATCACAAAACCTAAACAGTTAACTGTTTCTGCAAAACTTTAAAAAATCTGTCAAAATGAAATACTGTGCATCAAAACCATGTCCTCTCCCCAAAGATGACATTTTTTGCCTCTAAATCATACAGAAGTCAATAAATGAATAGACCCTATGAATACCAATTACACACTGGTGTGATATGTAAAAGGCACTATTGTGAATTTCTTTAGGCATCAGTATGCTTTTGCTTTTTTAGTAATGTCAATTTACATACAGTATCCTGTTGCATACTGGCCAATTCAAATTTTGTATTGTTCCAAATTTCAGTAATGTAGGGAGTAGACAATGCAAAATAAAAAGAATGAGGAGAAAAAGAAAAAATGAAAAACTACTGTACTGGGAGTAAACAAACAATGTAAAAGTAAAACAACAAAAAATAAGTAATTCTGGGTCCCGTCTCTGCTCTTGATATTCTCATCAACATCACGCGTTACATTTTCCCTGGCCAAACAGTGGGAGAAATATCTTCTGGAATGACGCAGCCACACTTGGCAAGAATCTGCCAGTATATCCCCGCATGCCTCCTCCATTGCTTGGATTAGAGGCGGTCGTATACTGTACCTTCCGAAAAAACCTATGCCGAAAAAACTCCTCTAATGGATTTAAAAATGGTGAATAAGGAGGGAAAAACACATACTTCAACATAAAAAATAAGTTCTGCAAACAAAATTTTGAGTAAACTGAACTTTGATATAACTTAAGTTGTATCAACTTAGGTTTTCAAGTACAAAGGACATCACTTTGTGTCCGGAAGTTCAGTTTACTCAAAATTTTGTGTGCAGAATGTTGACTTATTTTTTACGTTGAAGTCACCTACAATTTTTTACAGTGCAGAAATGAAGAACAACAGTGTTCATTGAATCAGTTACAAACCGTGGGGTATTTTATATAACTGCACTGAGTAAAATGCGGAACCCTCCCAAATATGGAACATGGACTGAAGTAAAAGAGCTTTTCTGGATTTTTCTCTGAACTCAGTAAACCTGCTTTGTGAAATACCCCCGAGCAGCACAGTGGAAACTCACGTTGTCCCAAATGACAACGTTTGTGAGCTGGTGTGGTCCATCTTGTTGTCTGTGATTAGGGGGGATTAGAAAATTGCAGAGATTGTCTAGGAAAATTAGGAGATGCAGTGTTGTATGGGCCAAAAGTGACATGGCGATGGAGGTCCCCCTGGTTGCTGATAGCTGCGCAGAGAGTTATATTTGCCCCAGGCCAGCCAGGGACATCTATAACTGCATAGCGGCCAATAATGTTCCTTCCACGTCTCCGCCGCTTAGTCAAATTGAACCCAGCCTCATGAATAAAAATGTATTTTTGCGGAATGGGGATGGCATCCATTTCAAATATTCAAAGAAAACAACAGTATCAGAAAGTGATCTCAGTGAAGAACAAGGATGAAATGACTGCAATGGGTATATCTTTAGCAGGGATCAAACTCTCAAGCAACTGCACAAACTAATGTTCCAATGAGGTTTGCATGATTTGTGGCTTGGCAGGTCCTTACCATTGCTTCCATGGTACTACAGCATACGGTGTTCAAATCATTTAAATTACAGTATAGTAGCCTATATACTTGCACATATTGGAACCGCAGTCCTTTCGCCCTTTCCTCTAAAGGGTGCAAGTTTCTTTAAAAAGGTACCCGGTACACATGCTTCATCCCAGGATATGGGCAATTGTTGACAGGCCCACACTGTCAACACCTGGAAACATGCGCGGTATTGTCAACATATCAGGACAACTTCTAACTTTTTTCGAGATGCATGAAACATTGGTTCTGTGGTCCCCTTGTAGTAGTATACATTAGGTACTCTGCAGTAAATAATCACTGAGTATTGATATACAATAAACAACAACAGAGCAGACATACCTATTCTCATTTCTAAATGTTCATATGCTAGAGGCACTCTCTGCCCAGCTTCCCTTAGGGTCAAACCATGGTTGACCACATGATCAACCAATGTCGCCCAGATCTCGTCCAAGATATTTGGCCTTCTTGTTTTTTCTCGTCCTCATCCTCTTCTCCTTCCTTCTTCTGCTCCCTTCTCCTTCTCCTCATACATTGTATAATGTATATTGTATATTACAGTTGTGTTAAAAAAAATTGCAGTACAACATCAGTAACCTGATGAACCACTGTTATTAGTAGTAGTGATATTTCTGCATGGCAAATCATTTACTTGTAGATGTAGTAGTATAATAGAAAAACAACAGACCCTGACAACTGTCATGACATGCACGCTGCTTGTTCTGAGTAATTGACTCATTCATTGAAAGGGGCGTGTTCAAAATAATAGCAGTGTGGACAGGCACGTGCAGAGGATGTTAGAGGGGCAGGGGCCCAAATTCATAAAAGGGCATGCCTGGAATGAAGGGATATTAAAATGTATGTATTCAGGGTTTTTCCTGGCAGAGAATATGGTTTTTGGCGGTACATAGGCTATGCGAGCGCACGCAGCAAATTTCTGTTCCATTTTTTTACCGTAAATAGTTTTTGGAGTATATATGTAGGCTACAGTTGTAAAGTACCAGTAGGGTTGTGTTTAGGAGTTAGGTTTTAGAAATCAAAGGTAATTGAATATTTGAATATTATACCAATTATGATATTTTTATAGTGCACAAATAGAAAAATAAATAAAGAACACTCTATAACACACATAAATTATAAGTGTAGCTACAAGTAAAAAAATAAAAAAAACATTACAAAAGCACCGTGTGTTTTTACATAGTCTACGTTGATGTAGTTATTTCAGCCCTATATGCTGTTACGTTCTCTGTTACGTTCGCGGTAAGGACCCAGACGCGGACCACAGGATCAGGCAAAAAGCGTAATTTATTTACCATGCAGGAGTCAAGCCAGGAAGTCAGAAGTAGGGAGTACAAAAACGGCAGGCAAAGGGGCAATCAAGGGCAATCCAAGAATCAGGCAGTACCAGGGGACAAGGCAGGAGAATGGGCAAAAAACAGGCAAGATCAAAAACCGTAAAACAAACAGAGCAGATAAGGGCTAAGCTAAAGAATGGTCAGGCAAAGGGTATCTTCCGAAGTATAAAACAGATCACTGGCTTTAGTAACACGCAGGCACAGGGAAAGTAAATCAACGTTCTGACACAGACTGGAGGTAACACAGGGCTTAAATGCACATGGTACAAATGACACAAAGGGCATCAGGTGTGTGAAAGGGCGGGGATCCAAACGAGAGACAATTGAAATACATTTGGGAGTGTAAGGCTGGAAAAAGTGTTATCAGTCCTAAACTCTTGCAGCTGGTGGTGATTTCCTGGAGGGTGCAATAAAACTATTTATTTGATAGCCTGAGAACCTATTCCTCTGATCTCTCACGGCCTCGTAAACTACAGCTGGGGTTGAGCCTACATCAGAAGGAAACGGCATCCGAATGACGCTGGGAACTCAGGCCTGCTCACAGCCTTGGTTCTGGACTGAATGGTGAAACAAAGCTGTATATGTATACTGAATCATATGTATGTGCATGTAAATTGGTAATTGTGGAGATATAAAGTAATTGTGGATAATATGATAAATGTGGTGAACCTGGATAATACTAATTGAAGTGTGTGGTATGTGAAAGTATTGGAGGGGGAGAAATAAAGAATGTAAAAGGAGGATTGTATAGGTTATCAGGGATGCGCTTGTCCATATAAATATCTGGAACCAAGAGTGGCCATCACCGGGACCTCACCGGATATCTAGATATGATAGAGAAGATCATGAGATCACGCGCCGTCGTTCAAAGAGTCTTATTACTGTCACTAGATTGGGGGAGGGAGACTCTGTTTCTCTCCCTGGAGGGGGTCCCTGCGTGGTGAAACTGCTCTTCCTGCCAGACCTTATTTGGACAAACAAAGGGACTTGTGGAGTGGGCATACCGGCGCTGTACTGCATTTAAGGACATCCCAAAGGGAGACTCAAGGAGAATCTGCTTAACAGGTCTCCTGGTGCTGTAGTGGCATCATAGCCATTTTCATATAGGAGAATCTGCTTAACAGTTCTCCTGGTACCATAGTCACACCGTACGGAATCACTTGGTGATATACTTTGTTTGTGAACTTGTTCATGTTTATTTGTCTTGACAGCATGTTATCCTGTGTTTAGTTATAGGCATTGAATATGTTCATGTTTGCTCTCACAGTTTTAACCAGTGATTATTTGTCATTAATAAATTATCATGTTTTCATATCAACTACATCTTTCTTTTCATCCTTTTTCCAGCTTCAATTGTCTGCATGATCTGAGCTGCAGCGTTCCAAGCTAATGACCTCCCTGCCTGTTATCCAATTCTTTTTATATTTAACGTGCGTGGCTCTCATCCATCTTATACCCTTTTCAGCCTAAATTACTACTGAAGACTCAGGGGGACAATTCTGACCCAGGACCGACTGATCAGCGGCCTGGTACAGACGTGGTGTACTCAAGTTGGGAGGCAGCAAGTGACGGTCCAATTGTAAAGGTCGGGTTTGGTGTATCGGTTCTGGTGATTTGATGTGAAGAGAATCCATGGGCGTCCTACGCCGATTCTTGTCAAATTTGCCTTAAGGAACTCTTTAAATACACCCAGAGTAGTGCATGGTTCTGGTGATTTGATATGGGAACCCATGGGCATTTATGCCGGTTCTTATCAAATTTGCCTTAAGGAACCAGGTTCTGGTGATTTGATATGGGAACCCATGGGCATTAATGCCGGTTCTTATCAAATTTGCCTTAAGGAGCCCTTTAAATGTACTCAGACTGGGGCTCACAACTATCTATGATAAATGAATATCATGTATTGTGTTGACTAGACCCCCAACCTCTGCGTTCGCCACCGAACTGAGCTTCAGCAATAATGTTGATTCCGGCAAACATATATTGAAGTAATGATGGTACCTAAGGGCGAGTGGAGTGTAAACACTCCGAGCTCCACGCATGTTTAACCAAAATTCTAAATTATAATTATAAATGGAGTCAGATAAACGAGTAAATAAAATAATAATATTTCTAAATAACTTTTACCTTTTCCCACAGCAAGAGTGGAATACATCACGTTTAAACTTTCGCTCCGAGCTATTCCCTCATTGGTCTAGTAATTGCGGATTCTACAGGAGCAATGAAACAATCACGGAGACAACTAGGGAAAACGCGGACTGGATTCCAAACATACACACGATAACAGATGACCTGGAGTTTCAGGAAATCGTGCATAGATTAAGAGGACAGGGAGAGAAGATCAGATGCAGCTGGAAATGATTAGCAAGGACAGAACAGCGTGAAAATGTGCGCTCTAATATGTTAATGAGATTAGTAACTATACACACCCCTGCCGTTAGTATGATTAGTAAGTATATACAAATTAGTCTGTTAGTGGAGTTAGTAGATCTAATCTATCGTTAGTATGTTAGTGGTAATTAGTAAATCTAAGTGCACAGAGATAGGTGTGAAGCAAGAGGGAACCCGAACACCAATGAGATAACCCGAATGGTACAGAGACGTAAACAGGGAGTGACAGATCAGATGTAAACAAGTAGACACGGGACAACTAGGCAAAACCGGAAAATAAACAAGTCAGATGAAAACTAAGAATAAACAATACATTCAAAATAAAGATACAAATAACACGCAAAACACAGATCCTTACATATGCGATAGATCACTGTGGAAATGTCGACTGTATGGGACTTTGGCGAAACGTAACAAGATACATTCTTCAGGGTTAATCATAACACAGTGGTAGCTGCATATAGCCTACAAGTAAGACATTTGGTTTAATTAACATTGTTGCGAGGTTTGAGCTATTCCTGCTCGTGGAATAAGACACACAGTCCCGGTGAATTTTTTATTTCCGATTCTCACACAGAAAAACCTCATACACGCACTCCTGTGCTCTCTATCTCTTGTCTCCTGCCCGAGCTCCCGCTTTTCATGGATCTCAGGCTCACTGTTGAACAATCAAGGCAATTGGTTAATTGACCACAACCATTATATAATCAATCATCCCCAATTGCCCGACCGTTCACAGCTGTGCCGGCTCCCTAAACCGCCCGCGTTCACTCTCTCTCTTGCTAGCTGTGCCTAAAACCACGCCCCCCTTACCACATACCCCCACCGCCCGACTTAGGCCGGGAAGCCATCCGGCCAATGCTCAACTCCCCCCCCCCCCCCCCCCCCCCTCCTCCTCCTCCACTGGACGGGAGAGAAAATCAGCCACCACCATCTGCGCTCCCGGCCTATGAACCACCTTGAAATTAAAAGGCTGTAAAGCCAGATACCACCGAGTGATTCGGGCGTTGGTATCTTTCATGCGGTGAAGCCATTGGAGGGGAGCATGGTCCGAGCAGAGGGTGAATAAAATCACGCCCCCCTTAGCACAAACATATTTATAGCTACGAGAGATTTTGTAGAAAAAAATGAGGTGTCTTCTAAACCGAAAGTGCATCAGGTAGCCAGTAGCCTACAGTAAGCAATGGAAAACGCCGAATGCTTAGGCCTATTTGTACAACGTTTTTAAAAAATATTATTGTTTCTAGCTATATCTGAACATAATTTTCTTGTAAACTATGCATTTTACAGTCTGTGCAGTGGCAAAACGGGAATAGCACCCAATATATACAAGATATTGTAGTACAGTAAAAGTACAGGTTTTCTTAAAGCTGTAGCCTAGTTTATAATTTAGGCGCAGGATCAGGTTCAAAGTTCTGACCCTGGCCTACACTGCAGCCAATAGGACAGGCCCTGTCTACCTGCAGGACTTGATCCAGAACTATGTTCCTGCTCGACCACTTCGCTCATCTACTGCAGGGCGACTTGCACTTCCCCCCCTAAGTGTAAATGGCACTTGCTCGTCCCGACTGCGGAGCTTTTCCACCCTAGCTCCCCAGTGGTGGAACGAACTTCCCATTCCCCTACGTTCCATGCCAACCCTGCCTACTTTCCATCGTGGCCTGAAAACGCACCTTTTCAGACTCCACCTGGACTAATACTTATCTAGGACCTCATGGTATGTGTTCTGGTTGAACTGTGTATTCAAGGTATTCAAGTTTATAATATTTAGAATAGAATTGTATTAGAGCTGATTTACCCAGTTCACTGTGAACTGCATTGTGTTCATTACTAGGGATAGCTGCTACTGTATGGGAAGAATGTGCTTTCTTATCTGTTCTGTAGTTACTTCGATGACCTTCTGTATGCACTGACTGTACGTCGCTTTGGATAAAAGCGTCTGCTAAATGAATGCAATGTAATGTAATAATTTAAGACAAACATAAATACTGTCATTGGAACCGATACATCTACCACTATAGTATGGGGCGCCAACGTGGATCGGGTTAAAGCTTTTACCTTTTCAGAAGTTAGGGCTTCAAAGGTAGCCTAATTCAAAATTGGAGCATGTTCCATCCAACTCGCTGTGTACGCTATGTCTTTCTACCGAGTCGCCCCAAAGATTTAGGTTGCCACAGAATAGCTGAGCCGCATTTCTATACAGTCTACAGTTCTGCTTCTTCTACTCATCTCCTAGTACTGAAATCTTGAAGGCGACTAGTACAATATACATCGCCATTCGCTAGCCGAAAGACCATATTTCACCCAAAAAATGTAATTCATTTGGATATGAATTTATTTGCCGTTTTCTCAATTACTGTCATTTTGGCGGTCGCAATTTCCCTTTGGCAGTCTGTGAAATAATTTATTTAAAACAAACCCATGACTGAGGTTGGTTCAAACACTGCTACATGACAGTTAATGAATGATACATGCAAAGAAATGAAGTGTATTTCAATAAATTATTCTCACATGTTACGTATTACATTAGCTAACTAGCTATCGAGACAATAAGGCAACATTAATACTACTGTGGTGCAATGGGACCGTTCTTTTAAGTGGATGGGACACAAGAACTCGACCATATTCCACTGATTCCCACATTACTAGCAAAAGGTATCAACGCTAACGATAGCTAGTTGGCACATTTTCAGCTGCTAAATAGTTCAAGCATAGATAGACCCTACTTGCCAAATAGTGTCAAGCAATTTCTAAAGCGCATTAATATCAATATAAAACAAAAATGAACAGTATATTCATACTTTGTTTGGCCACATACCTGATGTCTGCATAAAAGTAACTCATCACACTGATTGACTCACGACTGTCGAGTGCCTATGCATGCGTATGAATGCAATTTTGCGTGCGTCCGTTCTTTCACCATAGAAAGGCTCGGTGCCCACACAGTGTTCGCCGCTGCGGCGGAAACCAAGAGAGAGGGTAGGGGTAGAGGGCATCGCTGGGGTGCACCAATCTCCGGACCTGATATTTCAATATCATATATTTATATTTCAATCATATATCTGTTCGGCAGGGCAGGCTGTGCGCAAACAGGAATTTATTTATTAAATTTTTTTAAATTAAAATAAATTTTTTTACTGAAAAAGGGCACTTCTCTATAGCAGGCCAAACGGCAGGTGCTCAAGCCCCCTTTGAGGTCTATGTGTGCACGTGCCTGAGTGTGGAGTTTAATTAGAGTGTCATTAATTGTCCTTTATTAAGGAAGAAGGAAAGCAAATGTTTCACACATTGTTATAAAATACATTTCCTTCTGAATTGCTAAGTAAAATGGGCCATTCCAAACATTGTTTGGAGGAACAACGTAATTTGATTAAAAAGTTGATTGGAGAGGGGAAAACGTATAAAGAAGTGCAGCAAATTATAGGATGCTCAGCTAAAAAGATCTCCAATGCGTTAAAATGGCAACAAAAACCTGAAACACACGGAAGAAAACGAATCGGATCGAAGAATAGTCAGAATGGCAAAGATTCAGCCAGTCATCAGCTCCAGAAATATCAAAGATGATCTAAAATTACCTGTAAGTGCTGTTACAGTCAGAAGACGTTTGATCGAAGAAAAGCTATCAGTAAGAAGCCCCGAAAAAACGGCATGTGCAGAATCGGTTAAAATTTGCCAAGGAACACATCGATTGGCCCAAAGAGAAATGGCGTAACATTCTGTGGACTGATGAGAGTAAAATTGTTCTTTTCGGGTCTAGTGGTCGTCGTTAGTACGTCAGACGACCCCCAGGTACTGAATTCAAGCCTCAGTACACTGTGAAGACAGTGAAGCATGGTGGCGCAAAAATCATGGTATGGGGATGTTTTTCATACTACTTGGAAGGGATTATGTTGCCGTATGCCGAAGAGGAAATGCCCCTGAAGTGAGTGTTTCAACAAGACAACGACCCCAAACACACGAGTAAGCGAGGAACATCTTGGTTCCAGACAAAAAGGATTGAGGTAATGGGAGTGGCCAGCTCAATCCCCCGACCTCAACCCCATTGAAAAATAATTAAGATTAATATTCCTTTTCTTTGCTTCCTGTAAAAGAATAACGCAGACTTGATAAAATTTGTTAATGCTTTGATTTGGAATTGAATGTGCAATGTTTCCACTACATTTGAAGTATGGAACTAAAAGCTATTTAAAAATATTGTTTATTCACTTTTTTTAACGCACTGCTATTTATTTGAACACAACTGTATATGAAGTTTCTTACTTTTGGAAACCTTTTGATTTCCCTGCTCATATAATGAGGGTGGCACGATGGTGCAGTGGATAGCACTGTTGCCTCACAGCAAGAAGGCCGAGGCATTTGCATGTTCTCCCCGTGTCTTTGTGTGTTTCTTCCAGGTACTCCAGATTCCTCCCACAGTCCTCCCATTGGAGACTCTAAATTGCCCATAGGCATGAGTGTGAGTGAATTGTGTGTATAATGGACTGGCAACCTGTCCAGGTTGTATTCCTGTCTCTCGCCCAATGCATGCTGGGATAGTCTCCATCCCCCCTGTGGCCCTGACCAGGAATGATTAACATTGCAACTTATCAGCACTTATCAAAATTGGCTCTATCAAATAGCTAAATTTGTTTGTCTAATACTTGGACAACAGCCAACTACAACACTAACAGAAGGGAGTTTGTTTGTTAAACCACAAAAGTTAACATGCACTCTGTAAACCTGCTTTGGAGATAGAGCCAGAAGAAACATTCCTAAAACAAAGACCTGGATTGAATCAACATTTTATCTTTGATTCATGATTAAATTCAAGTGTGCTTTCTTTTCTTTACAGTTTTCACAAGAGCAGTGATCACCACACTGGATTTGTGAAGAATAAACCTAGCACCTGCATTTAATTGAGACAAATTAAGGACAAATGTTCATTGAATCCACTTGAATAATATGAAAATATTGTGAGTGAGCTGAAAGTGAGTGAAAGTGCTATCTGGCACTCTCAGTTTTTCCATAAAGGGATTTTGTACGGTATTATTTCTATAATTTTGTTCTGTTAGTGTCATGGGTAGTGGCTGTCTCTTTTTGTTTTCTACCATTGTTTTCCGTTTGGCGTCGTCTGAAGCTCTATCTGATTTTTTCTTCCTCCGTCCCGGTGTTTGGATCTCTCCAGGTCATTATCTCCTACACCTGTGTTTGGTTTCCGTCGGCTATAAATAGAGCTTGACTTCCGATTTCCGGTGCTTCTAGATTGACGTTGCAGTAGGACTAGAAAGCCGGTATAGGGTTTTATAAAAAAAAGAAAGAAAACAAAGAGAGCTGTAGTTACAGGCTTGCTATTTTGGTTCGTTTCTTTTCAGTTCTCGACCTCTGATACACGCAGATCAATTAGTGCGTGAGGTCATTTCTTTTGTTGTTAGTTTCTCGCTGTTTAAGCGAATCTCTGCCTCCGTTTGAGGTTGTTTTGTGTTAGCCTTGTGCTAGGGAAGTTTTGTTTCCGCCTTTGCGTTTCCCTTCTACTAGTGCGGTTTAATTCCGCTTCTGTGGCGTATCTATAACTAGATACGCTTTCTGTATCCTTATCTTTCGCGTTTGGTTCTCTATTTTCTAAACCTAAACCTGACCGTTAGTTTGCCTAACAAGTTTTTCTTCTGCTTTTCTACAATTATTCTACAAGCAACCTGTTATTCATTGCTAGTAGCACAGGGTAAGATATGCTTCTTTGAATTTTGGTACACCTTAAAACACTTTCCTGAGAAAACGGTAAGTGTAAGCAGTAATGCTGTAAGCAGTAACGTTAGCCTACCTTATCTAGTACACAGCCCAGATAGCAAGGAAACATTGAATCAATGTTGAATTAACATAAGATGAAGCATTAATTCAATGTTGATCTCTGATGTTGATTCTACTTCCAGGTGCTTTTCGAGTTTATGTTGAATCAATGTGTAGCCGGGCTGAGCGCGCGAGTCTGCATGCTCCCGACCACACAAGTTTACCTAAAGAATCATCTTTACATGCTACCTTTGAAACAGGTTCAGAGGAACTAGAGGGTGATCAGACCTCGGAGCCTCCTAAAATAATATGATGCCAAGTACACCATACAAAACCTTAGCCCACCATCACTTAGTCCCTTGACGCCAAATCAAACAAAACAAACATTCAAAATAGGGTAAGTAGTGATTGTCACTTCAAGTGTTTTTGCAAAGCCCCGAATAGTGAATGGCTTCTGAGCCATTGTGTCTGTAAGACGGTTAACTGACTTTACTACTCTGCCAGTTCGTGTTCTGGCTACACCTTGTGTGTCCCCTGACCCCTGTTCGTGTCCGTCCTGGTGACTAACTTCCTCAACTGGTTCGACTGTGTCAGAGCTTACTGAAGGATCTGAACCAAGAGTAACAACTAGACTGTCAGAGTTGGTGAGTACATCAGCATCAGTCTGCGAGGGTCCCCTGAGCTTGACTGTTTTTGTCTGAACTGCCTCCGTAACTGAACTCTGCTGTGCCCCAATTTGACTGGACTGGCTCGGTAGATACTTTGATTGATTCCACTTCATCCAGAGATTCCTGGCTCAGTGTCAGCAGCTCCATTAAATATCCATGTACTTGTCCTCTCTTCTGAGTTTTCCTCCAGAAAGTCAAGAAGGTCCACTGGCTGAAAGTCACACTCTGAATCTTCGACACCGGGTAACTGGGAATTCCAAGATTCACAGGAATCACGTCCTCAGGTGACTCAACTGGCAGGAAACTGATATCCAGGATAAGGTTCCAGTGCACCACTCATGTTTCCTTTGTTATCAGTCAGTTTGTATACATGTTTCTGTGGATCTGTCTACGATCGTGTACACAATCCCTTTCCACTTGTCTGAAAGCTTTTTCTTTCCTCGTTGTCCTTTATTTGCCAGGAGCACTCAATCACCATTGTTCAGGTACGTACTCTTGACCTTCCTGTTGTAACCTCTGGCTTGATTTTGTTGTTCTTTGACAGTGTGCTGCTTAGCAATGTTCACTGCTTCATGGAGGTGAGACATCAGCGTCTTGACGTAGTTGCTATGATCAACAACCACTATATCCCTCAGAACTTGCTTGAACATCACATCAACAGAAATTCTTGGAATGTGACTAAACATCAGGTGAAAGGGCACATAGCCTGTCGTCTCGTGTACTTTCGCATTGTATGCAAATGTCAGAGTTTGTATTTGCTGAGGCCATAGTTGTTTCGCTCTCAAGGGCAGTGAACGGACTATATGGCCAAGAGTTCGATTAAATCTTTCGGTCCCCCCGTTCCCCATGGGATGATATGCTGTGATATGCGACTTGACAACTCCAGAGAGCTTGAGCAGTTCTGCGATAAGTTCACTTTCAAAGTTAGCACCTTAGTCTGTATGAATTAGTTTGGCAAAACCGTAAACACAAAAAACATTGGCCCACAGCTTCCTAGCGACTTGTTTTGCTGTTTGATTTGTGCATGGAAAGGCGTGGGCTAACTTAGTAAAGTGATCTGTCTGGACCAGCACATCCACCGAACGCTGTTTGTTATCTTCAGCACTCCAAAAGTCAAGACATAGTAACTCCATGGGAGTGGAGGGGGGCTCGGGCAGAGGGCTCAGGTGTCTTGGCCACAACGCATCTCCTCCAACACTTGACATAATCTTTGACGTCTTGTTCCATCTTTGGCCAGAAGAAACGCTGTCTTGCTCGGTGAAGCGTTCTTGCTAGTCCTTAATAGCCGGCGAGGTCATGTATGCCTCACCTTGATGGTCGTCTTTTGCAATTTACATATGGAACAAGCTTGGAAATGGTGTGGTCGAGCTCTTGGATCTGCTGGAGCTCATCAGTAGAGAACACGGGAAGAGGATCTTGCCCTGAGAATGTGAGCTGCTGCAAAGACGGGACTAGCTGTGCTGCTCTAGATTCTGGTGCTACATCCCATAAGTCATGAGTTTTACAAATTGTTTTGATGGCTGCAGCGCTGCAAAAGGGTGGAGGATGATCTGATGGAGTGACCAATTCTAAGGTTTGCTTCTTGATCCGATGACATTGGACCTTCAGGTGAAAGGTGTCCTGAACCCCATCTTCTCCCACTGTATCAGCTTCGGTAAGTAGATTATCGTATCGCTCACTGATAAGTCTGTGACTGACTAACCTCGCGAATGGATCCCTGCTGAGTGCATCAGCCACGATGTTCTTACTCCCACCGATGTGTTTCAGATCGAATGAGTATGGAGTGAATTTCGCGATCCAGCGCTGTTCGCGTGCATCCAGTTTTGGTTTTGTCATAATGTAGGTTAACGGATTATTATCCGTCTACACCGTGAACAAATGCCCTTTTAGCCAATGGCTAAATTTTTCGCACACACCACTTCTGTGCTAAAAATTCCAGATGATGAGCCGGGTATCTCTTCAGCGAGCAACTCAGTGTCTTACTCGCAAATGTGATTAGGCGTGCCCGGTCCTCACCAGCAGGTATTTGCGATAATACTGCACCTAGCCCGTCCAATGAGGCAGCGACGGAAAGTACGTTATTCAATCCACCATAATGATATGACAAAAACATATACTGCTTTACACACTTAGCGCAATGTTAGAGCTTGTAATTTACATTTTAAATTAGACCACTACAATTACATACCTCTCAGTCAAGTTCAAGATCCGGTATCCATCAAGCTACGGGTAGCGCAGTAGGACAAAATACATTGGTACTCTCATAACCAGGAAATATGAACCCACAAATAACAGAACCAAGTGAATGATTTCTGGTGAAATAAAATAAATACATAAGAAATAAGCATCTGAAAATAGTAATTTTCTCATCCGTTACAAATGCATTGAAATAATGTTGAAACAATGTTGAAGTTAACAATGGAAATCAATGTAACTGATGTTAAATCAATTTATTATCAATGTATTCTATCATAGCAAATGATAATATCATTTTATAACTACATTTTACCAATTCTCAAAAACTACAAAAAACCAAATCAAAATACTTCAGTTAGGCTACTAAAATAGATAACACATTGACATCAGTTTTAAAAATGCAAACATCTTTATTGTTTTTAAACCTCTACTTAATGGACACAATACATGCAATAGTAGTAGTTTCATGCTGAAAAATGAAAGTTGAAGTGTTTTAAAAGCTAAACTCGTCTAAAAATAATGTTTGTTTACTGTTCACAATGTGGGTCGCGGTGAGCTGCCATGATGATGTGATGTCAAGTTCTTCCTAGACGGGTTGATTTCCCGAACCCTGATTTCCGACATGGAACTCCTAGTTGAAAGGGCGTTTCCTACATTTAGTCGGATATCGGGATTCCTAGTTGGAAATGAATAAAATAATGCAGCATTAGCATCATCCACAAATACACTTTGCTTTTAAGTCTTGTTTTGTTTAGTTTCCTACGTCACCCTCGTCGTAGCAACTAGAACTTTGAACTTAACCAATTTAACCAAGACAAAATAAATGTACTTAACTTAACCACGTTACATACACATATACAAGCGTATAGGCTAGCATGTACAGCAGCGATCGCAGAAACAGGCAATGAATAATTCTAACGATTTTTTACATTGATACAATGTTTCCATTTCAACAATACATCGGTGACCATTACCATTAGAAAGCGAATGTTGATTCGACCATTGAAAATTTTTTGATTAATGATGCTTATAACACAATTTCAATGTTGATTCAATACCTCCTTGCTATCTGGAAGGAGAACGCAGTAGATTCAGACACTGCTCGACTAACAGACAGATTGATAGCAAAAACTCGAATTTACCCGAGTAACGTTACAAACCAGACGGCAAAGGACAGTAGCTACTTTGCTACATCTGGACCTCTGGCTTTGGATATGAATATCTTCAGACAGAGCTCCATGTAAAAAAGCGAACACCGTTTTGCAGCTGAACGGAATCGAGTTCCGTAATTCTGAATGTTCTTACATATACTGGCACTTGTCCTCTCCACAAATCTCAGCCGTAATCCATACTTTTAGCGAGCTATAGGCAATAATTTCTATACAAACTAGTGAAAAATGTACATGGACGCCACTGACTTTTTTGCTCGGATAATGAAACATTACTGATGCTGCTGGCCGGGGGTGTATTGAAGAAGTCACTAGTTTGTATTTAAATTGTCAGTTATAGCTCGCTTAAAGTATGGATTACAGGCAAACCGTTCATAGCCTGCCCGAGCCGGCTGAGATTTGTGGAGAGGACAAGTGCCAAAATAAGTAAGAACTACAGAATTACTGAACTCGATTCCGTTCGGCCGCAAAACGGCTCTTAAGTAAAAAAAATTCTATGCAGTAATATGAAATATGGAATTTTGTCTGAAGATATTCATATGGAAAGCCAGAGGTCCACATGGAGCAAGTAGCTATTGTGAATTGTGTATGTTCTCGACTCATTTTACTTGGAATCTTTGACGTTTGAGTCATTTTGGAATCATTTGCCTAACGTCAATACATCAATATAGTTCCTAAAATAAGCATGTCTCTGTTGTCTGCTGATGATGACGCCGTGTTAGTTTTTTTATTACCATCGCTCAGAATTGCAGGATAAAGGATTCCATGAATTTCCATTGGTCTACATTATTCAGGGAAGTAGGCTCTTTATGGACGAGGCATACCGAACCTCAGAGCCAATCGAAACTAGGAAGGTGTTAATGGACAGCTGATTATAGTCTGTCCCTCAAATTGAAGTCCGCCCCCAGCAAACATGGTTTAACAAGCATATTTGTGTTACTTATTAGAGGTATTTAGAGATCGTAAATACGTTGTATATTATATTAAGCGACTTCTAAAACACTTAAACTTTTGTTATATGGAAAAATAATTAGCACTCTACTGTGAATTGCAGAAGTGCCAATCGCGTACCGGTTTACCAGCATGTGTCACCTATAATAACAAAACTTTTATTAAAATTAAGGCATTAGTATTCTACCTCAGTAGCTAGCTAGCTATGTTCGTTAGTTGGAAAATAAATACATACATTTGGTATAGATAGCATTGGTATTAGATGGCTAGAAATAACCTGAACTTTATGTACCCTTAGCAAGCCAGGTGAACTTAGTGCTGTTGCACATTCTTACTGCAGCAGCTAGGTAATTACTAATACACATGATACTTGTTTTTTTGCCTGCTATTGATCTAATACAGATGGTAGTGCATTTAGGAAGATTGGGGCAGGTGATTTCTGAACCTATTTACATAGCTGTTGGAAAATGGTTAACATAGGGAATTGACTTATGGGACCTTGGCTGAGTGAAAACGATCATGTCTCTTCCTGCACTGTCCAGAGAGAAACCAGTTTGGCTTGGTGTTACCAAACATGTTAGTCTACTTGTGCTGTTATATTACCAACTGTGGGTCCAGACATACTGGTGGACCATGAGAGGGATTGAGGTGGGTCATGAGGTAAATACAAATAAATAAAAAATACTGTACATTATGTCATACACAGTTTATTTACATTAACAAAAGTCAGTTTAAATACTTAAATAGTTCAAATAATTGTGGGGCAAGAGCAGGCAGTCCGTCTTTTTTTCATGCTTTTGTTTTATTCAGTCAGAGAGCGAGCACTGAGGATAAGAGATAGAGAAGTAATAACAGCTCAATAGCCCCCATGGCATGGGATCAAACCCCCAACCATGCAGGATTCATATGTGGCTTGAGAGTCAGCTGCCCTAGAAACTGCACCAGATTATGTTGCTTTTAAAAAACATATTTAAACATATGTTAGTCTACATTTTATTTTCTGGGTAAATAAATTACAGCAGCATGTTCATGTTTAGACATTTAGGAAAATACATAATGCAATGTAACTTAGAAGCAACCTAATTCAGGATTTTTCTAATGCTCAAAGCCACACAGATCAAAATAAGCAGTTTGAAGATGTTCTGAAATTCATATTTAAATAATATTCAAAGCTAAAATGTTGAGACTAAACCTATAAATTTTGGCCCACTAGAGGCAATTTTCACCGTCTTATTTAAATGTCAATATCTCAAAAACTATTCGCGGCACATCTATGGTGTAAAGTTCAAGTTGAAGAAGAGGCTACTATTCAGTAATTTTCAAAGAATAAATTTTTCAGAATTGTCATATACAAAATACAATCCCCAATTCCAAAACAGTTGGGACAGTGTACGAAAACCAGCATACACAGGGATACTCCAGGACCAAGGTTGAGAACTACTGGTCTAGATGGCAGCATATGTTTCTCCAAAATGCACATGTACACTTCAGCATTAAAGCACCAGGGAACAAAGCCTAAAATCGTTAAAATGTATGTATGATATCAAACTTTAGTGTGTTATTAAGCATCCACCAAAGTTTGAATAAAGAAAAATATATATTATTATGATAAAACACATGCTGAATTAGCTGATCAGACCTGTATTAGGGCGGTCGGGGCGTGGTCATAATATTCTAATGAGCACGTGTACTAGACTATGTTAGTGTTGTAAAAACACTATGCATAACTGTAAAAAAATGTAAAATGTCCCCCCATTTAAAACCCCCCCCCCCCCCCCCAATTTTAAAAGCCCCCCCCCCCCCCCCCCCCCCCCCCCCAAAGTTTTTAAAGAAAATTTTTTTTTATTAAATTTAGAAAAAAAAAAAAAAATAAAAAATAAATATTGTGCTAGAACTAGAACATCTGATGAAGCAGCAGTTTGCGCGGCAGAGATGGGGATCATTTCATTTTTCAGAATGATGGTTTTCAGAAAAAAAATAGAATGAAATAGTCAAAGAAATGAAAGAACAAACAAAAAAGACCGTGTTGTGATTGTTGTTAAATTTTTTAAACAAATCTTTCTTGTTTTGAAGAATTTAAAGTAAGTTAACTTATTACTAACGAATAAACAATTTTATTAAATTATGTTTTGGTAATATTTTTTTGTAATATTTATTTTGGAAATGGTATTTCAATTGCACTTATAGCTATAATGAATGCCTAAATAATGGGTGAATGAGTAGCTAGGCAAATGCTAAAAGCCAGCTAAATACAAAGTGAATTGAATGTTTAACAGTAATGCAGTGTGTAACAGTACTGATGCTGAGTTTTTTAAAAGTTGGTTCTGTGGTTTTGATCGTTTATTGTTTTTCGGTTTAGGTTAGTTTTATTTGCGAATTTAAATGTTTTTTTGATTTAAATGTTTTTAAATGTTTGAAAAAGAACGCTGCTGGAAAAGCAGGAAGAAAGCGAAGCTAAGAGCTAATAGAATAGTAGTTAGCAGTAGTGTGCAGTAGTGATTGAAGTGCAACCAAACCAGCCACCATAACTGCAATATAATAACTCGCAAAAAAAAGAAAAAAGTAAAAAAAAGTAAGTGTAAGTAAGCCAGCTGGTTGGGTGGGACCAAGTGGTGGGTTTGGTTTTGTTTCATTAATAATAATTTTACTGTTTATTTTAACTATAATATTATTGTTATTTTTTTTAAATTTAAAGTTTTTTAAGTTTGTATTTTGCTTGTTTTTGCCTAAGAGAATACTGCCTACTAAAGCATAAGAAATCAAACCACAACAAACAAACAACTAAAACCTGTAAAAACCTAAAAAAAAAAAAATGGAAAGTTACTGTTACTGTATGGTAATCCAGTCATCAGAAAGGTATCAAAAAATAAAATTGGTTTAATGTTATAAGGTATAATGTAGTAAATTGTGTAATAATGTGATTAGTAAATGCATGCAAAATCATAAAAATAAGTAATGTGATGTTTGTGTAGTTTAAACAAAACAAGAAAACATCTTGAAAATGTGAGGTGTGTGGTGTGGTGTTAGTGAACTCAGCGATCAATTCAATTGTATTTTATTATTGAGTTATTTATTATATGTATTTTATTTTTATGGAAAAAAGGTAAAGGTGCAGTAAAGGTAAAAAAAAAAAAAAAAAAACGATGGTATTATTGGATGCCCAAAGTGAAGTGAATTGAATGAAGTGAAAAAATAAATAATAAAATAAAAATTAAACTTTGAGTTGAAAAATGTAATGTAGGGTTAAAATAAGTGAAGTGTCAATGAAAGTATATATGACGCAGACAGACTAGCTAAAAAAGGTATCAGAAGGTCAGGTTTCAAAACCATAGAATGTGTGCTGCAAAAAAATGAAAACGACAAGCATAGCTGACCCGTGTGTCTTATGTTTTATACAGATAATAAAGTAATGTGTTGCACCTGGATGGACTCGGCGCTTCATTCAAGACATGTAACACACGCTTCATTGATTTTCCTCTGTCCAAGAAGACACTCTGCATCACACACAACAAAAATACTAAATAATGCAAGTGGGAAGAACAACCATATATGTACGAACCTACCGATGCTGAATTTGAGAGTGAAGAAATTCAACAACCAGATAACCGCGTTCTCTGGCTTCACAGGTGGTGACGGAATGGTGGTTTTCAAGATACACAAGAAGGATTCCAAGAAGTTTCCATGTAATAATAAACCATACTTCTTAACTTTGTTATAACATTTGTTTCTTCCAATAAAGACGTGGATATTGCTGCTAGTTAGCAAGCTAGTTGCTAGTTGACGTTGGGTAGCTCGCATGTTGAATGCCACAGAATTGTTTGGTTGGTTAACCTGGCAACTAAAGCTCCGCTTCAGTTTTGTGTGTTAAAAAAAATTAACTGCGCTGTACCCAGCACTGGCGAGCGCAGCGATGAGAAGACATATGTGACATTATTATCTAACGTTTGTGCGACACGCCCAACGTTAGCCAAGATAGGCGTAACGTTACTGAAATTAGTAAATCCACAGGGCTAGCTAACACACTGGCCGTGTTCGAATAAGGCATTAATGCGGGAACGCATTTGTTTTGACAAATGCTGGTGAGAGGGACATGCGACATCAGCCTTGTGATTGGTTTGGGATTAGTGATGTCACTATACCCAAGCCAAGTATAAATATAGTACCGCCTAACTTCAATCCAAAAACTAAGGTAAAAATGTCCAAAAAAGTATCCAGTAATTATTTCCAATACAAGTATATGCAAATTGACCTAATTAGAAGGAATATTTGTTCCCTGAGGTTTTAAGGGTGCCTTCACAGATGTGCAAGTTACCCATGCCATGGGCACTAACACACCCCATACCACGGCAGACGCTAGCTTTTGAACCTTGCGTTAGTATCAATCGGGGTGGTCCTTTTCCTCTTTGGCCCGGAGAACACAATGTCGATTATTTCCAAAAACTATTTGAAAGGTGGACTCGTCAGACCACAGCACACGTTTCTACTTTGCGTCAGTCCATCTCAGATACGCTCAAGCCCAGAGAAGTCGGCGGCGTTTCTGGACGTTGTTGATATATGGTTTACGCTTTGCGTAGTAGAGTCTTAACTTGCATTTGTAGATGCAGTGACAAACTGTGTTTACTGACAACGGTTTTCTATTCCCGAGCCCATGTGGTTATATTCATTACAGAAGCATGTCGGTTTTTAATGCAGTGCCGTCTGGGATCGAAGGTCACAGGTATTCAATGTTGGTTTTCGGCCTTGCCCTTTACACATGCGGATTTCTCCAGATTCTCAGAATCTTTTAATAATATTATGGACTGTAGATGGTGAATTCCCTAAATTCCCTGCAATCGTGCATTGAGAAACGTTGTTCTTAAACTGTTGGACTATTCCCTCATGCAGTTTTTTTCGCAAAGTGGCGAACCTCGACCCATCCTTGCTCGTAAACACCAGAACCTTTGTGGATGCTCCTTTTATACCCAGTCATGATAGCATCACCTGACCATCATCCCTATTCACCTGTTTACCTGTGGAATGTTCCAAACAGGTGTTTTTTTGAACATCCCACAACCTTTCCAGTCTTTTTTTTGCCCCTGTCCCAACTTTTTTGGAATGTGTTGCAGGCATCAAAGTTGGAATTAGCGTATATTTACAAGTTGATAAGGTAAAACATTAAATATCTTTTCTTTGTACTTGTGGCGAAGTGAGCTCTTACTGCTCGGGGAATAAGACACAGCAGACCTTTTCCAAGAGAACATTCAGTTTATTTCTCTTTGGTTTCATAAACACACACGTGACACATTCCCTGTGTCCAGTCCTCTCCCTCGCTCCACTCCCTGTGAGCTCCTTATCAAGCCTCTCAGGCTCACTGTTGAACAATCAAGGCAATTGGTTAATTGATAACAGCAAACCTATAATCAATCGTCCCCAATTGCCTGATTGCCGACAGCTGTGCCGGCTCCCTAAACCACCCGCGTTCACTCTCTCTCTTGCTAGCTGCGCCTAAAACCACGCCCCCCTACCACATACCCCCACCGCCCGACTTAGGCCGGGAAGCCATCCGGCCAATGCTCAACTCCCCCCCCCCCCCTCCTCCTCCACCGGACGGGAGAGAAAATCAGCCACCACCATCTGCGCTCCCGGCCTATGAACCACCTTGAAATTAAAAGGCTGTAAAGCCAGATACCAACGAGTGATTCGGGCGTTGGTATCCTTCATGCGGTGTAGCCATTGGAGGGGCGCATGGTCCGAGCAGAGGGTGAATGAGCGACCCAGTAGATAATAACGGAGGGACCCGACCGCCCATCTAATGGCCAGGCACTCCTTCTCGACCGTGCTGTACTTCGCTTCCCGTTGTGATAACTTTCGGCTAATGTACAGCACTGGTCGGTCGACCCCCTCCACCTGCTGAGTCAAAACGGCCCCCAGCCCTCTGTTCGATGCGTCAGTCTGCAAATTAAAGGGGAGAGAGAAATTAGGGGTGAACAAGAGCGGTTTCCCACACAAAGCTTCCTTTACCCTCTCAAACGCCTGCCGACACAGCTCCGTCCACTGAACCAGATCTGAGGCACCTTTCCGAGTCAAGTCGGTCAGGGGACTGGTCAGCTCTGAGAAAGCCGGGATAAACCTTCTGTAGTACCCGGCCAGTCCCAAAAACCTCCTCACCTCTTTTTTAGTCTTGGGTCGTGGACAGGTCGCGATCGCTGTGGTTTTGTCCACAAGAGGTCGCACCTGTCCACTTCCCAAGTGGTACCCCAAATACCGTACCTCCGCTCTGCCAATCGCACACTTCTTTGGGTTAGCCGTGAGTCCCGCCTGTCTCAGGGACTCGAGTACCGCCCCTACATGCCGCACATGCTGAGCCCAGCTGTCACTGTGGATTATAATATCATCCAGATAGGCTGCAGCGAAAGCCGCATGCGGACGCAGTACCCTGTCCATGAGACGTTGAAATGTGGCAGGGGCTCCGAATAACCCAAACGGAAGTGTCCGGAAATGGTACAACCCGTCCGGAGTGGAGAAAGACGTTTTTTCCTTGGACTCTGGAGACAAGGGAATCTGCCAGTAGCCCTTGGTCAAATCCAGTGTCGAAAAAAAATGAGCTGTGCCCAGCCGATCCAATAGGTCATCGACCCGAGGCATAGGATAGGCATCGGATAGGCATCGAATCGTGACACTTCGTTTACTTTGCGATAGTCTACACAGAAGCGAACAGATCCATCAGGCTTACTCACTAGCACGATGGGGCTATTCCACGCACTGTTAGACTCCTCTATTACGCCCAATTCCAACATTGCCTTTATTTCTGCCTGAACTACTTTCTTTTTATGTTCAGGCAGTCTGTAGGGGCGCGAACGCACCGTCACCCCCGGGGTTGTCTCAATGTGGTGATTTATCAGATTGGTGCAGCCTGGTAGAGGGGAAAACACATCAGCGAACTGCTTTTGCAACCTGGCAAGATCCGTTCTCTGATTCGGTAAGAGATGGCTATCAGAAAGGGGGAGGTTTGATCGTTAGAATTTGGAACCTCCGGTCCCAGCTCATCTCTCTCCTGATCTACCGATACCAAGGAGACCGGTATCACCTCTTTCCATGCTTTTAATAGATTGAGGTGATAAATCTGTTTCGCCCCCTCTCTATCAGACCGCTCCACCTCATAATCGACTTCCCCCACTCGTCGTGTGACCACGAAGGGTCCTTGCCACTTGGCGAGTAATTTTGTGCTGGAAGTCGGGAGTAATACCAGGACTTTATCTCCCGGTGA
Organism: Ilyophis sp. 1 JC-2022; assembly: GCA_022702515.1. Lineage (NCBI taxonomy): Eukaryota > Metazoa > Chordata > Actinopteri > Anguilliformes > Synaphobranchidae > Ilyophis > Ilyophis sp. 1 JC-2022. The sequence continues at coordinate 37,127,999 of CM040400.1, forward strand.
AAATTGCCGTAGTTTCGTTCCTCTATTGTAGTGTTTCTGTTGACGTTCCTGAGCCTCGAGCAAATTCTCTCGTGATAATCTCCCCAGTGTATGGAGTTTTGCTCGCAGGTTGTAATGAGCCGCCTGGAAAATCATTTCCGGGCGGCTTTTCGGTACCAACCACTGGGTCGTTTCCTCACCTGTCTGAGTGTTACGACACACTCGGTACAAGTTGACCAGTTGACCATCAACATATATCACCTGGTCGAAGGCAAAGCGTAGGGTATCGTCCCGAGACTGAGCGAGTGGGAAATCCTCCAGGGGTTGGAACACCGGCACCGGGGAAGTCTCCACTGGAGGCTCTCCCGGAGCCGCCACCCCCCCGTCAGTGTCGGACGACCCCGCGTCACCACTGTCCACTGCACACACCTCACACGTCCCTACCGGTTGTGATCGTACCCCCATCAGTTTTTCTGCTATTTGTTTAAACCCCGCCCAATCTGTACCCAAAATCAGAGGGTGCGAGAGGCGGGAGCTAACCGCAGCCTCCAGAATATGCTTTTTATTCGAATTTCCACGGGCACTATCGGGTATTTGTGTCGATCCCCATGCACACACCGAATTACCACCCAACATGCCAATCTCAATGCCTCGGGTCGAACCAGGCTCTGGTGGATCATGGTCTGCATAGCCCCTGAATCCAACGGCGGTCCTCTTCCATCAGGTCACAATCCCGGAACCGTCGTCGGTGCTCCTCCGGGGTACAACCCGTCCGGTCGAGGACCGCCTTTTTGATGTTCCTGAACTCCGCCCTCGTGGCTGTCGGCAGGCTATGCGCCGCTCGTTGCGCCTCCCCTGACAGGAGGGGCAGGAGTCGCACAGCCCACTCCTCCATTGGCCACCGAGAGGTTTCCGCCGCCAGCTCGAATGCTTCCAGGAAGGCCTGAGCATCATCCTCTGCCGTCATCTTCGGGATGTTGAACTTTGGTGAGGAGACGCTCTGCCTTCCCGTGGTCTCCCCGGCGGCCGTTAATTGGAGCAGTGCCTGTGCCTGGAGGCTCGACTGCTCCCGCAGGGCTTGTATTTGCTCCATGTGAGCTGCTGCCTGTCGCTCCTGCATGGCAGCCAGCCCCTCCAGCACTCTGCCCAATGTTGTCATGGAAACCTCCTGCCCCTTTGGATCCGTCTCCATTCTCAATGTTTAATTATTATTATATATTTTTTTTTGTCTTTGTCTTTGTCTTTATTCCCTTCGCCTTTCTCCACTCCCCACGTACAGGCCACCACTGTGGCGAAGTGAGCTCTTACTGCTCGGGGAATAAGACACAGCAGACCTTTTCCAAGAGAACATTCCGTTTATTTCTCTTTGGTTTCATAAACACACACGTGACACATTCCCTGTGTCCAGTCCTCTCCCTCGCTCCACTCCCTGTGAGCTCCTTATCAAGCCTCTCAGGCTCACTGTTGAACAATCAAGGCAATTGGTTAATTGATAACAGCAAACCTATAATCAATCGTCCCCAATTGCCTGATTGCCGACAGCTGTGCAGGCTCCCTAAACCACCCGCGTTCACTCTCTCTCTTGCTAGCTGCGCCTAAAACCACGCCCCCCTACCACAGTACTGTTTTCAACTAAATATATGTAAAAGAGAATTTACAAATCACTGCTTTTATTTGTATTTTACATACTGTCCCAACTTTTGCGGAATTGGGGTTTGTATAAAACAGATAAAAACGCATAGCTTAATGTTTTTATAAATGTAAAAAAATAGGTGTGTGTTTTTCCATAACAACAGCTATTAATTTTAATTGAATTTATCTTCATTTAATCTCGATAGATCATTGAGAGCAAGTTCTCATTTACAATGATGTCGAGACCAGTTACACAGCATATAATAAATACAAAAATATAAGAATACAAGACAAACAAGAAAAAAAAGAAGAAAGAAAAGTCAATCAAATAAACAATTAAAAGCAACTGCAGACTGAGGTGAAATGGTTGGTTAATAAACTGACCAATGGATAGTAATGTGTTGAGTTTTAAAGTACATTGTAGGAGGTTCCACGAGTAGGGGGCACAGAAACTAAAAGCAGATTTCCCAAGTTCAGTGCTAACTCTGGGGGCTTCAAGTACAAGCCAGTTATTGGAGAGAGGTCCAGTAACAAGGTGATATAAGGTGGCAGTTTATATATTCCTTTATAAAGGAACAGATGCCAGTGCATATCACGACTTTCTGCCAGAGAGGACCACCCAACCTTGTTGTACAGGATACAATGGTGAGTACCATAACTATCACCGGTGATGAATCTGAGAGCAGAGTGATATACAGAATCTAAGGGCTTAAAGGGATATTTCACCTTCGTGAGACATAAGTAATTTTGTGGAGCCTACCCCATTATATTTGCATAGAATGAATATTAGCAACATCAGCTGTCCCTGCTGACCGTTAACGGCATCCCCGGTAGACACATACATTTTCACCGTCATGTTCTCATTTATCAATGTATTATCTGCCGTAGTTAGTGTGTGCTTTAAAATTATTCATTTTGGTGAGGTACCGAAAATGAATGGGAGTGAATAGGGACCCTGACAACCGGACTAACGGCGAAGCCGTTAACGATCAGCAGGGATCGCTGATGTTGCTAGTATTCACACTATGCAAATATAATGGGGTGAGCTCCATAAAATGACTTATGTCACACTAAGGTGAAATATCCCTTTAAGAGTGGAAGCAACAGCATGTCTTTTGACCCCAACTGTTGTGTCGGCCTCTCCCTTCCAGTCCACTTTCTTATTGTTCTCCGTGTTCCCCATTCCTCTCGTTTCATGTCATGTTTTTACTTTTTTTTCTTTCTTTTTTTCTTTCTTGTTGTGCAGGCTGGGCGTGGTTTCCCTCGTTTCTTCATTCCCCTCTAAATCTCCCAGCCAACCACTCGCCTTCCCTGTTCGCATTCCACACTCACTCTCGTTAGCTCATTCATTATCGCATACATTCCGCACGCTTTACTCATTATATCTCCCTATTTATGTTCCCTTCTCTGTTCGTCTTTTTGCCAGTTTGTTACGTCAAGTCATGTTTGCTGCTCTTGTTACTCGGCCATTGTTTGTTGTGTTTTGCTGACGTGTCAAGTCTGCCTTTTCCAGTTTACCCTGCTCGGCCATTACCCTTGCCACCCCGGCTTCCAGTCTGTCACCGGTTGTCTGCCATTCGCCCAGCTCTTCTCCTGTTTTCCCTGATCATCTGCCCCTGATTATCGCCAACCCCGTATCCAGACCCTCACCTTGCTCTCCCTCTTCATTGTTGTTTGCTTGCCTTAAATAAAGTGCTCTGCTGGAGCTTATTGTGAGTCTGTCTCCGAGTCCTGCATTTGGGTCCATACCAGTTGGGAGAAACGTAACAACATCCCCATAATCCAAGACTGATATGAAAACTGCTTCAACAACTCTCTTTCTGCTAATCATTGGGAAGCTGGTTTTGTTTCTGTACAAGAAGCCAAAGATTGTCTATATGGAATTTAAAAGTAAATTTCTCATCAAGCCACATGCCAAGATATTTGTATTCTGTAACTCTCTCAATGTCAGACCCATTCACAGTAGATATATGCAAATTATTGTGGATAGTATTTTTGGCTCTAGAAAACAGCATGAATTAGATTTTATTAGCATTAAGTACCAGTTTAAGATTAATAAGGTCATCTTGTAGAGCATTGAAGGAGAGCGATACAATAGACAACATTGTCGTCCGCAAAAAGATGAACTTGACAGCCACTTAAAGATGATGCAATATTATTAATATAAATGGTAAGACAGGACCCAGGATTGATCCCTGCAGTACGCCTTTTGTAATGGGCAAGAACTCTGACTGGGCATTCCCCAATTTCACACACTGAAGTCTCTCAGACAAGTAGCTCTGAAACCAACTGCATCTGTATCAAAGCCGACGCTTTATAGCCTTTGCAAAAAAAGAGAATGGTCAACTGTTTCGAATACAGAGCTTAATACAGAGTGTTCTGAAATAAATGCTTTAAGTTGGTTATTTACCAATGATTCCAGGATTTTTGCTAGACAGGATAACTTGGAGATTGGTCGATAATTATTTAGGTCACTTCTATCTCCACCTTTATGTAATGGAGATGCATGAGCCGTTTTCCAGACACTAGGAACTATACTTGTTGTCAAAGAAAGATTAAATATATTTGGTATCTGCTCTGTAATTAATGGAGCAGCTACTTTGAGAAAAAAGGATCCAGTTTATCCTCTCCAGTTGATTTCCTGGTATCAATTGTTACGTCCCAAAATCCACCTGTGTTGCAATAACCAGGTGTACAGTAGTGGAGGTAACACTAAGCCACTTAAACGCAAACCACAACCTCTTAGATAAACCCAGTCAAGCGCAAAGTGATTTAAAAGACAAAATGTTTCATAACACAGACAGGTGCGGTAGAAACTAATTTAGCTATTCTCTAAACATGTAACAGATTGAGTTTGGCTACACAGGCTGGATGCTCTCACCAGGCAGCAAGTGTCCAAAATCAGACCCACGTCCAGATGACAAAAGGGTCTTCTCCTCCTGGTCTAGCGGGACGGTTGCTGTGGTGGTATTCAGCAGCTTTAGTCAATTCACAGGCTATTTACTGTAGTCTGTTAACACAGAACTCAGTGTTCAGAAAGCGTCGTGGAAGTCGTGTTGACCGCTAGCGCCAGGAACTCAAACTCTCGTGATGCAGACGGAGACGGTGTATATAGTCTCGCATATTTCCAATCCGGCTGCTCCGCGACGGTCCTCGGCGTCCCCAGCTACGAGCATCTTTCTAAATCCCGCGGCAAGGCGTCCCTATCTCCACGCATCTCCAGAAGAAGGTTGCCAGGCAACGGCGTGCATCCTTCCACCAGCGTAGAGACACAAAAAAACACAGCAGCCCAAAAGCCAAAACGAAATTCAAAGCAGGGGAAACAGAAAGCAGAGGAACGTAACACAATAGATTGCAGTTCTTCAGAAACAACACTAGGAGAGATGGGCTGGAAAGAAAACCGAGAGGCGTGCCTCCCAGCATACACAGGATCACCACTATCAAGAGGGGGCCCTGTATTAATTTTATCAAATAAATTACCAGCATCAGCGAAGTGTTTATTAAAGGCTAGGCAGATCTCTTTCTGCTCAGATATCAAGCAATCTTTGATATGTGAAGGCAAAGAAATAACAGCCTTGTTTTTGTTAGAATTCACTACCTTCAAAAAGTAGGAGCTAGTGATTAAGTCCAAATAATAATTAGATTTGGCATTCTTCACAGAGGATGTGCATTTATTTCTGAGTTGTCTAAATTAATACCAATGGGATGGATCTCCAGAGTGTCTGGCAAGAGACCAGGCTCTATTTCTTTCCTTAGATAAGGCAGATAATTCAGATGAGAACCAAGGGCTTGACTCTAAGGTTTTTGAATGGTGCATGTTTATTGATGATTAAAAGAAGGTTAAAAAGTCTTTAAAAAATAATCCAGTGCCGTTTCAACATCCGGGATTTCGGATATATAGTGGATGTCCCTGTATAAAAGTTTTGTCACCTAGAGTAATTTTTCAAATTTGGCCTAGTGGATTCAGTAATCAGCCGGGATTAGGTTGAGGTTACTGCTAACCTATTTGAGATTCTTAGAAGCATTACTCAACCAATCAAGATTAAAGACACCCATAACAATCAGTTCAGCATCTGAATACAGAGAGAGTAACTGCTATCTTATCAACGGAGCTAGCGTGAGCAGAAGGGGGTCTATATCCCAATCACATTGATTGAATTATTAGGCCCCAGGACCACCTTCAATGCAAGAAATTCAAAACATTTTGAGACAGTGATAACATTCAGGACTGTTACAGAGAAACACGATTTTACATAAACAACTACTCTTCCGCCTACCTCTTCCAGTTCTGTCTATTCTATACACATTGTACTCGTGCAAGGCTATATCACAGTCACTATCTGTTTTCTTCAGCCAAGACTCAGTCAACACTAAAATATCTGGGTCTGCCTGAGAGACCTGAATTTTTAAGTGATCTAGTTTCTGGTGCTGCAGTAGACTTCTTACATTCAAGTGTATCAATCCCAGACCTTTCCATTTCTTTAAACGTTTGTGGGTTTTTTAAGTAGACGGGTGGACTCAAGTGATAAAGAGATAGAGGACTGTAGGGTAACTGTTATTAAATTAAAAGAAGTTACAGTGTGTGTTGAATAATAATTTGCTGCCCTATCAGTGCTTCTTCTAACTGGTATATTATATATACGGTTATCACAAGAAACAGAGTGACAGCTCACCAGGTGGCAGATGGCAATTAGTGGTCAGGGGTGTGTCCAGACATATAGTAGTCATGCGCGTGGCACCGTGCGAACTGAGTAAAAAATGTTTTCTGAGAGTTTGCGTGCACCTAGCACACTGGGGTGGATGCCGTCTTTACTAAAAAAGGATGAACGTTCCCAAAAAGAGATTAAAATTGTCAATGAACGTCATGGTGTGACTACAGCATTCAGACTGTAGCCATGTGTGAAGGCTAAGGACTCGACTGAAGCGCCCTATCCCTCGACCGAAAGGAGGAATCGGTCCGGAGATAGGGACCTGCTTTCCGCAGACCTTGAGTGAGATAAAAAGATTGATAAAATCGCTTTTGAGCAGTACAGACTCTTAGTTAGCCGTGTCATTAGTACCCACATGTACTCTGACATTACAAATGTGTGGGTAATCACTAAGAAGGCTAGGGATCTGCTTTAATCCCTAGAACGCCAGGTAAACAGTAGGTAACAGCTGATCTGTCCTTAATGTGTCCGACGATTGAATTGCCAATGAGAGCCGAGAGCCGACTGCAGCCCGGGGAATAGGCTGTCCAGGCGTGGCGCGTGACTTAACACGGCTGTCCGCCGTGAGCACCAGCCTGGTTGCAGATGTCGGTAATAAGGGCCGTGGTCGCGGGGCTGCTAGTGACGCAGGCGATGACGACGGAAGATGGGGGGAACCGGCCAGGGAGGTGTAGTTTGTCCAAGGTGACAAACCTATTGCCTGTTTGGAGGACCCAAGGTGGAGAAGGACGGGATAGTCGCTTACCACGGCATTTCCTCCCACAAGCTGCGGTCCAGGGTTCTGTCTGGTGTGGCATGGAGCTGACGAGAGCCTTGGGTCTCCAGCTGGGGCCAGGGGTCTTCAGCCTGGCTCAGTGTGGCAGTTGTTGGACAGAGGGTGGTGGAGTTCTTCTCTCCAGCCGTAGTAGTAGCAACCACCAGAGAGTTGATGAGCTGCTCATCTGCCTTTATCTGGTAGAGGATGGATATTCTCCCCTCCAGCTCAGCGAGCCTCTGGCTCAGGCAGACACAACTCACGCACTCGGACGGAGAAGTGAGTGAAGGCATTGTTGTTTTCAGCCAGCAGCAATTTGTTACAGCTACGGTTTAATGGGCCTCACTCCTAGCGCGAGTCAGTCCCCAGAGGTAGCGAAGCCAGGGGCGGAAGGCGTGTGTTGTCCTGCTTGGCAATTCCCGGCTACAAACAGTCCGCAGTCCCTGCAAACTCAACTCCGATTGAAACTTAAAAGGTTAAAGGAATATAAAAAATTCATAAATAAAAAGTAAGCTTCTAAAAGCCTTATATAAAACCATAAAAATGAGTAAAAAAACATTTTAAAATCACAGCTCAGCTCAGCATTTTGCTCTGATCTGTGCTCTGTGCTTTACTGCTCTGCTCTGCTATGTATTACAGCCGCAAGTGTGATAGGTGGTCACTGTGGAAATGTTGTCTCTGCTGGACATTAAGCTAAACTCTTAAGGGTTAATCCGAAAACAGATGTACCTGCATAACCAGGTAAGATATTTGGTTCCGTAAACCTGTTTATACCAGTGATTTTGTAGAAGAAAATTTCTACTAAACCGAAAGTACATTGGCCACTGTACCTAGTTGTTTATACAACTTTTGAAATGAAGGGCTCTATTTTCCGGCAAGCACATTGCATGTGGCGAGCCGTCATAGTCAGTGGCGTAGGGCATGGCGCACTGGCTGTGGCTACTGAATTTTGCTATTTTCGGAACAGAGGCGAGGAGCGCACAGCCCACAGCGGAAGATGATAACGTTATATCTATTTTGTATTAATATCGCAAAAAATGTATACTATCAATGTAATAATGCATGTTTTTCACAGGGGAATGTCTGAAATCACAAACTAAGTCGGCCTATATATTCTACAAGTTGTCACTAAACTGTTCCATGTAGAAATAAGTGTGCCTAGTGTGGTAGCCTAGGATATTATAATAAAATGTCCACCATATAGTGAAATAGCCCATGCAGAAACTAGCATATTTGTATTTTTAAATGACCAGCTAAACAACCATTAACAAATTATCCCACCTTGCAACATTATGCATTGATATTAAACATTTCCACTAATCAAGCATTAAATCATGCATTTGGACATGTGTGAATAAAAAAAAATCTTAAATACGAGTTCATCCATCTGTCCATGCAGATAGAATAATATAGTATAATGGCAATAACTCATTATTTAACGGCCATCCCCTAAAATTACTGGATTTATACATTCATTAAATGGTTTTTCACTGGCAACATTGCTGCGTCTTTTCACCGTTTCAGTCTTCATCTATTTACAGTTGTGTAGCCTACAGTGAGTAGTCTACATTTTTTCAAATGAGCTTCACTTTCCATTCATTATAAGCTACAAATACTAGAAATATTACAGTATGCACATCAGCATCGCACAGCTGCGTTTATATCTACTCATTACAGATGGCTGTAAGAAAAATAACGGAATACAGTAGTCAACCCCTGGGACCACAATGCAGTTTAATAACAGCCATATACAATTAAAAACAGAAATACATACAGGAATCAGCCTAACCCTAGGGCTATACTGAGTGCGTAAATTTCACGACGTGCGTAAAATTTACAAAAATTTACACGTGTCTGAAAAGATCAAGTTGTGGTCATTGGTACCTGCTACATCAGTCGTGCAAGTGTGAGCGCAGATGCGAGAGCCTTGAGTACGATGGCTCTAAAATAGGATTGGAGTCTATTTTTGCGCGCTTAGGCATTCACTTACGCACTTTTTGAATTCAGGTAATAAATAGACAACCATGCAGGCACTGATTGGGCACGCCACAGCCCTTCGGTCCTAGCATCAATATAGCCTCCCCTGCTGTAACACACAATAGGGTTTCAGAATACATTGTACAGTTTGCTAAACAGATGCTGGAGATGACGACTGAATTCACTTGTACAGTAGTTGATAATACTGACAATACTAGTTGACTTCGCCAGTTGATACATTTAGCGTTTCTGATATATTCTCTGATTAATAATTGTAGGCTAGGCTATAATTATATAAAATACAACTACCTACCCATACTCTCTCAAGACAACAAACAAATACGTACATATTTACACGCTCAATTGTGGTGTAGCAGCCGCGGAGAACGCGCAAGGTAATTTTCGCGAGCTGCGCATGCGTTACGCCCGTACGCTCCAGTGTCGCCCTCCAGTTACTTAAAAAAAGAAAAACGCATGCATTTTTTCTGCTTGGAGATTTATATTAAAGTCAAATCGTACGACATATAAACCACGAAAACGGTTTATTGGCTTTTGAATAGGTTATGAATGATCGTGTATGCATTGCTTGGGAAAGCCCCGAAATTAGCAAATCCCGACATCCAGAACTGAACGTTTGAAAAGATAAAAAGCTCCATTCATGATATTTTACACTTTTTCCAAATACATTTTTGGAAGAAGATCCCGTCGTTAGCTTATGCGGAACTTCCTTGTTTCGTTCTTGCACGTGCATTAGTAAACAAACCGAGCAATCAAAGAAGTTAGCAAAAGTTGCTAGTTTTTTCAGAAAACAGTTCTTCAAAATCAAATCAAAATTTGTGTCAAAAGTTTCAAACATTCGGTTCTGGATGTCGGGATTTTATATATCGGCATAATCCACATTGTTTGCATTCGTTTATGTGCTAAAAAAGTGTGCTTTTGAGACCTGTTTCTCTATGCAATTGGAGTGAATGGAGAGAGAGAAAAAAATACTGAAGCAAGTCATGAAGCAAGTCATGAAGATGAGCGTGAATATTACGACTCGTATCGGGGCCAGGTAGCTATACAATATTATGTTCTAACAAAGTTCAGTATGCCTTTAACATGGGTTGGGCTATTAGCACCCTTCTGTTTTACAGTGCATGTAGAGCGACAATATAATGTTTATGAAAGTTCTGTGATTTCAGTCAAGCGATACTATCGCTGGACTATTAACTGGCCTTGACCCCTCTGCCATTTTGACCAAGGATGGTCAATAAGCTATAGTGACCTGCTGAGGCACACAGTGACAGTTCAAATAGCCTAAATCCATTTGACACACATGGATTGTAAAGTAGAGCTAGCCTACACAGTTCTTCAAAATGAAGATTATATGAATTCTAACACGATCGCCCCCCTTTCTACATTTTTTATCTCAGCATGAGGATCTCTTAAAGTCCACCAGTGCCCTCTGGTGCCCCTGTTGAGAATAAATCAACTCCCATAGTTTGCAGAATTAGTCTTTGTATTTGTTGGCAATTGTAACCATGTCAATGTGTAATAACACATAAGCAGACGAACCCTAAATGTTTAATTTAGAACAAAAGATTTAACATTTATTTTTGACTAAATATTTAACATTTTAACCAAGATTTGTGATAAAATAAATATTAATTTAAATGTTAAATCTTGTTTTTTATTAAAAAAAACAATATTTAAGATATAAGCTTAATATTTAATTACGAACATAAGATTTAACCCTTTCTAGTCTGGAACATGACTAATAACAAAGAGGGTAGGCGGATATTGAAAACGTTATTTTCGGTTTTATGCATTCAAATAATACCCTTGAAGATGTATTTTTAACCTTATTTTACTTTTGGCAAAATATCATATTCATAAACAGAAATTTTCTAAAGGTAATTTAACTTTATATGAAAACAATATAATTTTCTAAAAACAAGAAAGCAATCAAAACTGTTGACTGTCTATTTATAAATTATTATTTAGTTTAGTTTAATATAAACATCGAACAAAAAGTTCGGAAATTTGTGTTTGGTAGATTATTTCTCTGTTGTAACAATGCTTCTTGGCAATAAATTTTATACCGTTAGAAAGCCTGTTTATTTCCCTTTTAAATGGTGCCCCATTTGTAAGGAACATGCATTTGTGGGATGAGCAGCACAGCTGAGTATGTGGGTTGCGCCGATGAAAAATTTGCCAAATCTTCTCTGCCAATGCCAAACAGCTTATTCGATGTTTAGTAAAGAATAGAATAACGTTACTATAATGAAGAGTGGATCAAATGCCGACGAGTCTCTTCTCTATGGTCCCACCATTGCGAACGCTAGCTGCATCTGCTGCGGCGTTGTGGTTGTGCAAACAACATTAGCAGCATCGGGCGTTTTCTAGTAGCCTACCCAACGAAGCCCGTCCAAAAGCCGACAATAACGTTACATGGGGAAACAAAGGTACTGTCAGGCCAAAATGTGTCTGGGTGCCAAAATGTGTCCGGGCACGTCATCGGAATGCTTGGAATGTCGTTGCTATGCCAACATGACGCGCTAGCATTGTGACGCGCTAGCATTGTGACGAGCTCGCACTTGCTTTTACCTCAGAATCGCCTAAATGTGTCCGGGCACGTCATCGGAATGCTTGAAATGTAGTTGCTATACCAACATGAATTAGTTTCAGTAAAAGACTAATCTAGCTACTTCAAAATAAATCTAACGTTGGTATGCTTTTTTTAAGGAAAAGCTAGCTAACAACGGGTAACCCTGTTGGCATGCTAGCTAACGCTGTTAGCATGCTAAAATAAACGCTAGTCCATCCCACAATTGGATGATTAGAAAACAGTCAAAATTGAGCACAATTTAATCTATAAAGTTAAACATTGTCCGAAAAAATATTGCGTATATTATAAGAGCCATTTGAAACCGTTAATCACATTCTTCAATAACCAAATCGTATTTTAAATGCTGCTGAAATGTGTGGCACTTTGCGCCTTGCATTATGCATTATTGCACATTATCCTACAAAACATGACAACAACTCACTAAATAAAAGTTAACAAATAACATTTATTGAAAACAATATTCAACGTAACATTTTTAGGAAACGTGCCTGATTATTACAACGGCATTTTAATTGGGTGAACGCGATCGCATAGCAAATACAGTAAAAAAAAAAATAATCGGTCATCAGAAAAACTACCAATAGGCCCACAAAAAAATAACAATTAGGCGTACTGATCGACGTGACATTAGATTAGTTTTATTTGGCTATTCAACAACGCGATAGGCCTACTTACTCTTTCCACCTCGTTGGTTTAACTTGCAGTGCGAACAGGCTAATGCGTTTTGTTTTTTTTCTTCGTTTTTTTAAAAAATCCGGCGTTAACATTATTAAGGGATGCTCGTTTTTTTATAAAGCAACATTTGACCAGGAAACTACTATAGTATTGCTAGCTAGTTAGTTTCAGTAAAAGACAATCTACTTCAAAATGAATCACTAGCTAACACAATCTAAAATCGAAAACAATTAACAATATAAAGCACAGTAGCCTATACAAAAGGAAATTATAAAGGTTATCTGATATAGATCTGTCTATCTCCGGCGATTCTGAGGTGAAATGAATCACCAACACAATCTAAAATCGAAAACAATTAACAATATAAAGCACAGTAGCCTATACAAATGGAAATTATAAAGGTTATCTGAGTGATAGTGATGGTTATCTGAGTGATGTACTGATCTATCTCTGTCCGACGATCTCTGGCGATTCTGAGGTAAAAGCAAGTGCGAGCTTGTCACCCGGCGATTCTGAGGTAAAAGCAAGTGCGAACTCATCACAATGCTAGCACGTCTGTTGGCATAGCAACGACATTCCAAGCATTCCGATGACGTGCCCGGACACATTTTGGCACCCGGACACATTTTGGCCTGACAGTACCACCACCACCAAACAAAAATGTAAAGCGCTGGACAGAGGAGTCCTGGAAACTGGACTGGGTGGGGATCAACGAGGAGGGTGATCATATAATGTTGTAGGCAGTGTTATAAAGTAACAAAGTTATTGTAACCTACTTCAGTAGTTTTGACGACTTTACTCAAGTAGCGAGTTATCTTTCTGTTTACTTTAACTTCTCTACATTTTCAAAATAAAATTGATACTTTTACTCCGCTACAATTTCCAAGACTGGGTTCTTTACTAAGTAAAAAATAACACCGAACTGAAGAGAACAGCGCACCAGCTAGTCACATGACAAGCCTACTCTCGGTCGGTACTTGATTAAAAATAATACTAGCCTACACCCAAAAGTGATCAAAATGATCAAACAAAATCTAGCACAGACCCACCATTATTTTTGTGTACATTCTTAGGCCTTTTTGCGTTCATTTTAACAGGTGGGCGTCTCAAAAATGTATTTAGTATTTTATTAATGTAGCCGACTGAAGCTAGCTTCAAGTTTATCTGAACAAATATCTGATATAAATAACATATAAATGTGAACCATAGGCGGCTATCATGCGAGTGCTCGGGCACCTGGGGCACGCACACGCACAAGCAAATCGTATTGCAGTTATATTTTGATGAATGAACGTGAAACAAGCAATCAATTGAAAAGCGCTGTTTGTTGAGATATGCTACATCGCCTACTACTGTAGCCTGCTGAGTCGCCAGAGTGCCCTTTTACACTTGCGTACGTGCCGAATCATATATAGTAGGGACGGAAAGTATTTGGGCAGTGACACATTTTTTGTTGTTTTGTCTCTGTACTCCAGAACATTGGAATGGATTAGAAATGGAACAGTGACTCTGAGGTTACAGTGCTGATTTCAGATTTAATTTGAGGATTCTTACATTCATATCGTGTGAAACATTGTAGCCCTTTTTACAAACAGCCCCCCATTTTAGGGGACGAAAAGTAATTGGACAAATTAACATAAACTTAAATAAAGTCATCATATTTAATACTTGGTTGCATAATTAATATTTTAAATTAAGTTGCATATCCTAAATTAAATTTGTAAATGTGAATTTAATTATTAAATTAAATGAAATACAGTATTTTGGATGCCATTGATTGAGTTGTATATATTTTTTAATAATCAGGATGTTTAATAAGTTTTTTCATCATAAAATGTCAGTGCCCTCGAAAATCAGTTTAGGGGGGGGGGGAGTTAATTTCGTACCCTGACTTACGGTGTATGATATCTTCACCAACACAAAAAAAAACAAGATACAACCCATGGCAAACATCAGTTTAGATGCCTGTAAAATGAATGCATTGGATATATTTACAGTAAAATCATTAAATACAGCAGACAAATAACAAGCATAAATACCATCAATATATTCCAGAATCAAGAAGATAACAACAGTAAGTGCATGCCCTGATGGTCCTCCATGTCGTGCTCTGAAATGGCACTCACCACCGTCCTTCTCTTCAGGGACTGTATCAGATGGCTGCATGTCCATCCTTCACTGCAATACAGAAAAATGCAATATCATTTATCATTTCATCAATCCATAACATATCATATAAAACCATTAGAGTCATTAAAGGGGTGTATACGAGCAATAATAACATCTTACAGCAAACACTTTATGCTCCAGAATAATGTTAGATAAAAAGTTCAGCAATAACATAATGTTAGACTAGGATGAAAATATATAATGTAAAGCTCCAATGTTCAGCCCGCACACCCAAACGAGAAAAGTTTTAGGACCGACCTTCAGAGGCAAAAAGCGTTTAGATGCACAAAAGTTTATTAATTAAAATTGAACAAACAATTGTAGCATTTAAAAAAAATAAAACACTGATTGGACGGCATAATATTTGGGCAGTGACACATTTTTTGTTGTTTTGTCTCTGTACTCCAGAACATTGGAATGGATTAGAAATGGAACAGTGACTCTGAGGTTACAGTGCTGATTTCAGATTTAATTTGAGGATTCTTACATTCATATCGTGTGAACCATTGTAGCCCTTTTTACAAACAGCCCCCCATTTTAGGGGACGAAAAGTAATTGGACAAATTAACATAAACTTAAATAAAGTCATCATATTTAATACTTGGTTGCATAATTAATATTTTAAATTAAGTTGCATATCCTAAATTAAATTTGTAAATGTGAATTTAATTATTAAATTAAATGAAATACAGTATTTTGGATGCCATTGATTGAGTTGTATATATTTTTTAATAATCAGGATGTTTAATAAGTTTTTTCATCATAAAATGTCAGTGCCCTCGAAAATCAGTTTAGGGGGGGGGGGAGTTAATTTCGTACCCTGACTTACGGTGTATGATATCTTCACCAACACAAAAAAAAACAAGATACAACCCATGGCAAACATCAGTTTAGATGCCTGTAAAATGAATGCATTGGATATATTTACAGTAAAATCATTAAATACAGCAGACAAATAACAAGCATAAATACCATCAATATATTCCAGAATCAAGAAGATAACAACAGTAAGTGCATGCCCTGATGGTCCTCCATGTCGTGCTCTGAAATGGCACTCACCACCGTCCTTCTCTTCAGGGACTGTATCAGATGGCTGCATGTCCATCCTTCACTGCAATACAGAAAAATGCAATATCATTTATCATTTCATCAATCCATAACATATCATATAAAACCATTAGAGTCATTAAAGGGGTGTATACGAGCAATAATAACATCTTACAGCAAACACTTTATGCTCCAGAATAATGTTAGATAAAAAGTTCAGCAATAACATAATGTTAGACTAGGATGAAAATATATAATGTAAAGCTCCAATGTTCAGCCCGCACACCCAAACGAGAAAAGTTTTAGGACCGACCTTCAGAGGCAAAAAGCGTTTAGATGCACAAAAGTTTATTAATTAAAATTGAACAAACAATTGTAGCATTTAAAAAAAATAAAACACTGATTGGACGGCAGAGATATTAAACGTCAAACTCAAACACTATAAAAATATGGATAAAGTCACTGTGATGTCTCCTATTGCCTTCCCACGGCCTCGTAAAAAACATTTTGAGTCTCCGGAAGACTTTTTCGCCGCCCATTTGTACAAACTGCATCTGCTCCGTGGAGCCGAAACTACGTTGTCGGGAGCAGGGTCAACCGGATATGGTCATCATGGTCCGGGCACAGTATGATGCAGCCCAAGACCTTATTTATTTGCATTGAATGTGTGAAAATCATCACATAATTAACGTTCATTCAGTTATCTTCAATTTACAGTACCTGGTAGGAACACAGACATAGCTCCAGTTATTCAGGATGTAACTTATGCAATACTTACTGTACTGAAGGGGTTGATGACAATCAGGTGAGCTCAATCTTGAAAGAAATACATAGTGATGTCTTAGATTCATCTGAGGAACTAAGATATGTTAAAACCAAAAAGTATGAGGCTGTAAAGTCCAGGGGACTAGTAGTACAGGTTTATTTAGAATGGATCTGGATGTGCTGATGGTTGTGTTCAATGTGAAGAGCAAACACTGATTATTTGGGAACCTATCTAATACAAACTGAATTGTGTTACGTTTCTGTCATGTTTATGCCATGTTTCATGTTTAGTGTTTGTCACAGTTTATTTTCTGTTTATGTTACGATGCAGTTCATTGTTTGCATACATATTTCCATGTTTTTCCGCAGCCTTGCGTTCATGCTGTTTCTTCTCTTGCTGTCACTCACGCTTCCCTAATTGTTTAATTCTCCCTTGTCTAGTTACTAATATACTAACATTAGATCAGGATTGGGTAATACTAACTATCTAACCATGTGTTCATGTTTACCTTATGTTTCTTGTGCATGTTGATTACTAATTTACTAATGCTAGGTCAGGATAGGTTAACTACTAACGATTTACTAATTGCCTCGTTACGTGTCATTTTCTCAAGCTGTTGTGAATTTCCTGCTGCTCTGAAGCTAAATGTTTGCACCTGTCTACACCTGCATTTAAGCTCAGTGTTCATGTCTGTTCGTTGCGAAATTGTTGCCTTAGTTTACTATTGTCACTCTTGAGCGTTTTTCCATTGTTTTGACCACCGTTATTGATCTAGCCTGTTTATTGACCATCGTTACTGCCTGCCTATTGTTTCCACTGCCTGTTTTTGACCACGAGTTTTGCCTGCTGTCTGTTTGTACCTCTGCCCCGCGGATAGGACTTCGGTCTGACTCCTGCTACGCCCCACGACTACGAACTTTGCTTTTTCCCTGTTTTGTACTTCTGCTCCGCTGACAGCTACTCTGGTTAACGAACTCTTGCATGGATACCGACTTCGAGACTGCCTTCTCCCTCGGTACTGTATCTTTGGACTGGCTGGATTTATTGGTTTTTGGACTTTGCTTGTGTGACTACGTTTTTGGATTTCCCCATAATAAAGCCCTTGCAGGTATTTATTATCAAGTTTGTGTTCTGAGTCGTGCATTACGGGTCCAACCCGCACACACCCGTCTCAGATTGTGGCTTTTTACAGTCCCTCTATCCACTGATATGTGAAAAGTACTCCACTAATAACATGCTTGAGCCAACACCTGCCCTGGTTCTCATTTTGACAGATTGTCTTTGAAGGGGCCATGCAGGTGGCTGTGGTCATTTTTTTTACCATGATTTTACTGTGATATAAAGTGCTGAAAATATGTCCTATTTCAGGGGCCAATAGCAAGAATGGTTCTTCCGAATTGAAAAAAGCATATTAAAAAATAGTATGAAATGTTTGCAAGGTTAGTGTAGATTCAGAGTCCTTTACCCATATAATACCTCTGTTTTTCACCATCACTTAAGCTATCACTCTGCCAAACACCTCTGTATGAGGAGATATGAACTTTGAAGTGGATCAGGATTGCTATATACAAATTCTGATAAGAGGCATCATACTGGCCTTGTAAAAATCTTTTCTCCTTTTCCTGTCTCTGAAACCTTAAAGTTGTCTGTTAACCATGGCCTTTATTCCATGTAATACGACCATCTTTTCCTAAGAATGACCCTAACTTCCGGAAAGGGCACCTTAGGGCCTCCTTTCGACTGGTCAGGCTTGTGCTGGCTCTACTTCATTATTGAGGAACAAAAAAAACAGTACAAATTTTAACATTGGAAAAATGCACAACATATATAGGATATTTCTGGTGTTGGGCCTAATAAGGAGGACATTAGAGCAGGAAAACTAAGGCAAAATGACATACTTACCATGCAATTAATTACAAAATTAACTGTGTTAGCTGACCTTTCCCAGAGCCAATTACAAAGAGGGCCCCGGTCAACCTGTTACTGGAATTCATAGCAATTATGAGTGAATCAGCTGTAATGGCAGATTCTCTTGTTATTACATTCAAGTATGAGCAGCCACTTGACAGATAAAAACATGTTGACTTATAGCCATGATTATTATAATCACTATTACTATTACCATTGATTCTTGATGATTGTTATGTCATGGTTCGTGGGTTTTTGTTTTCTTTTCCGTTGCGGTTCTCGTCCTGGTTCTATTTCATACCGGTCAACACGCCACGGTATGGGTCATCCTCGCCGAGAGGGGGAGCTACTAGAAGATTGTTTATCAAATTAACCACCACTACGGGCGGAATCACGTCAAGCCATAAATATGGCGCTGGTACACCGCTCGACCTCTTTTTGCCTCCTCGAGGCGAGCTGAGATTGTGTTTGTTGGTTCCTTTGGAATCTGCGATTTTCGCAAAAACTTTTTGTTTCTGCCTCTCCCGATCGCCCGGACAACGTAAGTTTCCGGGGCTTTCCCTCCCCCAGCAATGCGGAACTGCGGTTTGCTTGCTGTTGTTTGCTGCTTTACACGGTAAGATATTACCTTGTTGTAGCCGGTTCACGGCCGGTTTTTTCATTACAGAATTAGATCGGATTAACCCGATATCTTTCTGATTGCATTGCGTTGTTTTCACTTGTTATTTGCATAGCAACAATTACACGCATGATACAATAAAGTAAGCCGCCGCGTCCTCCCGCGGTCCTCCAGTGCTACTGTTGCGGACCCTTGACTGGCGCTGGACTCGCTTGAAAAACGTTGTTGTAGGCAGATTGCTGCCGTTCTTTACAGAAGTTTATATTATTATTAACTAATATTCTTCTGTCTTATATTAGCCGCTGGGCTTGGTGTTGTTAGTTGCGCAGTAGCAACAACAACAACAATAAGAACAACGAAAAGGCTGGAAGGAGCCCCTGTGTCCATTAGGGCAGACGCTACCTGAAGCTTCCACACCCCCCTCGGTCCTTCAGTACCACTGATTTGGGCCCTCGACTTGGTGTCGGACATACTCTATTCCTGTATGTTTGGGCAGCACGCTGCCATTCCAACAGGAAAAAAAAAACAAAAAAAAAGCCGGAAGGGGCCTCTCTGCTCGTCAGAGTAGAAGCTGCTGGAGGCTTCCACATCCCCTTGCGGTCCCTCAGTACCACTGATTTGGGCCCTTGGCTTGGTGTTGGACACACTTCTGGGCTAAGCATGTCGGAAGGCGTACAGAATCCGGGAGATGGTGGGCCGTCGGGGGAGGACGTCCCACCTGGGCAATCAACTTTTGTGGAGCATAATATGGAGCCGTATGCTCAAGGGGCTGGGTTTGGCAAGCGCGCTAGGAAGCGTAAGCATCAGGAACCGGAATTCCATCAGCTTCAGCTACAGGTGCAGGCAATGCAGCAGACCCTTCTGGGGCTGGTAGCATCACAGCAGCAGTCACCCAGGCCTCGGGACCCTCAGGGCCCAGTGCCTGGACCGTCCTGCCGTCACCCAGACGAGCTGTCTACGACGGCGTCGGATAGCCTGTACTGTCGGACAGACCCCCAACAGTCTGACACTGAAGGTGGGTCAGTGTCTGCCCAGGAAAGCGACGATGCTTCTGAACTCCCGCCCTTGGATCCCTCCGATCGGGCGGTGATTCTCAGGGCGGCTGAGCGCGCTCGCTTACCCCCCTTGGCGGTTCCTGCTCCCTCACTTTTCAGCCGTGGCCTTCATCGGCCCATTACAGGGGGGTTACCACCCCTGCCTGATTTTTTGACAGAACTGCAGGCATCCTGGCAGTCTCCTGGGGCATATAGACTCCCCAAGACCCAGTTGGCCAATATGGCGGGTGCCGCATCCTACGGGTTGGCGGCCCCTCCACAGATTGGGCCTATGTTTTCAATGCTCGCAGGCGCTACCTTTAGAGCTGATAGTGATTCCCAGCATCCCAATAGGCGATGCAGGGCTACTGACAAGCGGGTGTGTAAGGCTTATCAGTCCGCCGCTCTTGCGGCCCGACTGGCTAACACTAACGCACTACTGCTGGTGTACCTGGAGGGTATGCTGCAGGACATGTCCTCCGCTGCCCCCAGTAACTCAGCAATAGAGATGCTGCGTGTGGTGGACATTATGATGCGCGGGGCTAGTGCTCATGCCCAAGCCCTGGGGCACTCCATGTCCTCACTCGTTCTGGCACGCCGCCAGGTGTGGCTGTCTCAGTCCAGTCTAACAGACCAAGGACAGGTAGCAGCCCTTACTGCCCCAGTGGTTCCGGGGCAGGTGTTCGGGCCGCCTGCGGAGGCTGCCTTAGAGCAGTCACGCAGGGCAAGAGAGATGTTGGGGGCGGTAGGACGGGCTCCAGCCCCACGGGCCCCAGCAAGAGGGACCTGTTTTTTCCACAGTGCACCCCCAGCTTCAGGTCCCGCCCCCACTGGGGAGCACACGACCTTTCAGGGGCCTTTATCCGGCTCTCTGGAGCCAAGGGCCCCGCGTTTCTCGCGGGACCAGGCGCGGTTCCGGAAACCTTCCGGTAAATCAGCTTCCCGAGGCCGGTTCCGTCGGTGACGGTTACCAGCCTCCGGCACCGCGTTTTTCCCCTCTCCATCTCGCAAAGTGGCGCCTATGTACCCGATGTCCTTAGGTGCTCAGCACGTTGGAGTCGGGGTACAGGCTTCAATTCAACACTAAGGCCCCCCGTTTTTACGGGGTTACTCCTACTCGGGTGAGAGACGGGGCCGCTGCGCGAGCTCTCTCCAACGAGATTCTGGTGTTGCTAGAGAAGGGAGTAATAACACCCCTGCCCCTGGTGGCAGCGGGACAAGGGTTTTATTCAGTCTATTTTCTAGCCCCCAAGAAGGACGGGGGCTTCCGCCCCATCCTAGATCTAAGAAGGCTCAACCGCTTTTTGAAGCACCTGCCCTTCCGGATGCTCCGCCTCGCCAATCTCCTCCTTCTGGTTCACCTCTGTGGATCTAAAGGATGCATACTTCCATATCCCCATACAC
The DNA here is from genome assembly GCA_022702515.1 of Ilyophis sp. 1 JC-2022. Taxonomy (NCBI): domain Eukaryota; kingdom Metazoa; phylum Chordata; class Actinopteri; order Anguilliformes; family Synaphobranchidae; genus Ilyophis; species Ilyophis sp. 1 JC-2022. The sequence goes on from CM040400.1 coordinate 37,149,283, forward strand.
CGGGATCACCGGAAGTACCTCCGCTTTTCCTTCAAGGGCACAGGGTACGAGTACTCGGTCCTTCCCTTTGGCCTAGCTCTGGCCCCACGCACTTTCACAAAGTGCATGGATGCCGCACTGATCCCACTCCGTCGTCAGGGTATCCGCATTGCGAATTACCTGGACGACTGGCTGATCTGTGCTCCATCAGAGGAGCAAGCGAGAAGGGACACAAGGTCAGTACTGGAACATTTAGCCAGCTTGGGCCTGACCCTGAACAGGGAGAAGAGCCACCTCACCCCTTCCAGAGAAAGGGTTTTCCTGGGTCTGGTTTTGGACTCGGGGTCCATGCGTGCCTCTCTAACCCCAGAGAGGCGACATACTTTGATGGAGAGTCTGTCCCATTTTGCTGCAGCGCGGCAGGGGACAGTAAAACTTTAGCGGAGGCTGCTCGGCCTGATGGCCTCAGCCGCCCAGGTGGTGCCACTTGGGCTGCTGCATATGCACCCGTTACAGCATTAGGCGACGGCACAGGGAGTGAGCCCGCACGAAGACGGGCGGCGACTCCTCCCCATTTCCCAGAAATGCCTAAAGATGGTGGATTGGTGGCTCACCACCCCTGGCCTCAAGGAGGGCGTTCCCTTGGGGCCGGCAGGGGTGAGGGTGACAGTCACCACGGATGCCTCCATGACTGGCTGGGGAGCGGTCAGAGGTGGCCAGTCCGTGCAAGGATCGTGGAGCCCCTCATGGGCAGGGAAACACATAAACCTTCTAGAAATGGAAGCAGTGCTTCGGGCATTGTACCACTTCCTCCCAGTGGTCTGGCACAGACATGTTCTTGTCCGGACAGACAGCTCCACGGTAGTGTCCTACATCAACCGCCAGGGTGGGGTTCGGTCCCCAATCCTGCATGCGAAAGCACGTCAAATCCTGCTCTGGGCACATGCCCAATGCATGTCCCTGAAGGCAGTGCACGTGCCGGGTATAACCAATGTGGCAGCCGATATGCTGTCCAGGGGTGGCCCGAGACCAGGGGAATGGCGCCTGCACCCAGAAATTGTGCAGTCCATTTGGTCCCGCTTCGGGAAGCACAGGTGGACCTCTTCGCATCCAGGGAGAATGCTCACTGCCCCCTGTGGTACTCTATGATGGACACGACGGGGACATTGGGCGTGGACGCACTGGCACACCAGTAGCCTCCAGCCCTGCTCTATGCTTTTCCCCCCATGCCTCTCCTGCCCACAGTTCTGGCGAGGATCAGGAACTCAGGGGCACAGGTTCTGCTGATTGCCCCCAACTGGCCCCAGCAGAGATGGATGGCGGACCTAAGGGAATCCCTACGGGGCACCCCCTGGCGCCTCCCAACCAGGCCGGATATGCTGTCGCAGGCCCAGGGCCTGCTGTGGCATCTGAATCCAGAATTTTTCAACCTGCATGTTTAGCCCGTGGGCAGAGTTGCCGGCAGGGCCTAGAATCAGCAGTGCTGGACAATTCCTCCGAGGAGCCAGGCGGCTTCGGCCGCCTAGATCAAACGCAGTCCCTTCTTGGGACCTGCAGCTGGTCTTAAATGCTCTCACTGAACCGCCGTTTGAGCCCCTGACTGGGCTCAGCCTAAAGCTCCTCTCTTGGAAGATGGCCTTCCTGCTCGCTATCGCCTCCGCGAGGCGCGTGAGCGAGCTGCATGCACTGTCGATACACCCTGCCTGTATACGGCTGGGGGACAGTAGCTCATCGGTCTCTTTGCGTCCCAACCCCGCGTTTCGGCCTAAGGTCCTTTCGCGGTCATACGTCTCGCGGCTTATTGGGTTGGAGGCGTTTCATCCTCCTCCCCATGAGACCCCTGAAGAGTAAGATGGTGATGATTCAGGGTTTTTATCACCCATTGGTTATGTTCCACGTTCCCACTTGAGCTTGCTCTTCTGTTAACTACTTAGTGCAGATAGTCTATTTTTTCTCGCCTGCGAGACAGTTTTACGCAACTGAGACACGCGTTGCTCCTGCAGCCAAACTATTAGTGGAAAACCCAAACGCGGTATTTTAACTTTATTGGTAGACGATTCGCGACGATTTCTGGCCAATGCGTAGTTTCTAAGTGTCACTATCTTTCCGTAGCAAGTCCATTTAACAAGCACTCCCCACTCAGCCTATACCTACCCATGCGTGACATAGTGGGCAATAGCGTCTATGTTGGGAGTTCATAAATATATGTATTCATCATATAATATCAGAATTCCGTCCAGCAACCAGATAAACCCACCAATAGCCCGACCGTATGCAAATACAGCGGTGCAAATCGCTGCTCAATCAATACCGACATAAACAAGTGAAATCATACAATGCCATTCTACTATCAATATCTGCTATTAAATATGGAATTCGTGTGCAATCCTCCCGTGGATTTAAGCGTAGATATGTCCCTTTCAAGATTCCGTGGTCATTTATTGTCTTGGACAATCCGTTTGAAAAATACACAGCGCATTGGAACACTATTAGACAAACGAAACTATCTCTGCGTAACCCCCCCTCCCTGATAGCACTGCTGTGACGCTTTCAATTTTATTCTGGTTTGATCGACAATTGTTTTATCCAATAGAAGGCACGACAAGCTTCCCAAAAGTTATTTACATGTGTAATTGAAAGCTTGGATTAACTATTTAAGGGCGAGCGTAACTGCAATACTTGTTATATCACGACAACTTTACGCAAGCATGCGCAGATGACGCAGTTGGTTTGACGCGTTTGGTATGACGCAGTTGGTCTTACACAATAAAACGGCGCGCAACTTTGAAGAGACTTTTTAGTACTTTTCCCCCGAAGTCGGTCAGAAGAGGACAACAACAGAGATTCTTCTAATCCCTGTAGCATAGATTCTGTGGAAGAGGTGCCTATCAATATGGGGAAGATATCCTCCTCGACATGTAAGTATTACTGCTTGTAATATTTTGAGTATATACATTCGTTTTTCCACTGCGTGCTATATTTTTGTATTTGCATCGGTCGTAATAGACCACTGTTAGCCTGCTAATAATGCTGAACATATTTGCAAACACACTTTTTCAGACTCCACCTTGAATAACTACATGTATACGGCAAATTATATAGTACGTTCTTTCCGTTTATTTGTTATTTTCTATTTGGTTTAGCTATCTCATAGCTTAGAATGTATAGCTGACTGTATTCGGTTGATGACTAGCGATAGCTTCTACGTTGTGAGAAAGTAGCGCTTTCGTGACTTAGCTTCGTAGATTGTGTCTATGACCTTCAATATGCACTTATTGTACGTCGCTTTGGATAAACGCGTCTGCCAAATAACTAATGTATTGATACTATTGTGTTCGTGACGTTCCCGTAGTGGCTCCTGGTGCCCTGCTTTGTTAGAATTCATAGCATTCACAATGAAATTGCGTATTTTAGCGCTGTTCTGTTTGGTTGCTCAGTCGTAAGTTATAAACTCCTCAAAAAAAGTTCGGAAACGTTATTTCGGTCGATTATTCCTCCCCTTTAATAATACCAATTGGTATTGTATTTTATATCGTTGGAAAGCCTGATTAGTCACCTTTACAACGAGGTACAACTTGTAAGGATCGTGCATTCGTGGAATGAGCAACACAGCTAACCGTGTGGGTAGCGGCCCAAAAAAATGTGCCAAAATCCCCTGCAATATTCTTCTGTTGGTATTCACTCTCGTTTTGAGTTGCTTGGTGGACTGGATGATTGCACTCTCCCACAGTAATAAGGAAAAAACAACACATATTGGCCATTTTTACACTTTATTCATTTTACACTGTCAGGGACCTCAGTAGCGTGTGGAAGATCCATACGCAGCCACAACAGCTTGGCACCTTCTCCTCATGCTGGTCACCAGCCTGGTCACACACTGCTGTGGGATGGCATCCCATTCCACCCCACTGGCATACACCTGGCAGCACTTGAAGCTCAAAACGAGAGTGAATACCAACAGAAGAATATTGCAGGGCATTTAGGCACATTTTTTTGGGCCGCTACCCACACGGTTAGCTGTGTTGCTCATTCCACGAATGCATGATCCTTACAAGTTGTACCTCGTTGTAAAGGTGACTAATCAGGCTTTCCAACAATATAAAATACAATACCAATTGGTATTATTAAAGGGGAGGAATAATCGACCGAAATAACGTTTCCAAACTTTTTTTGAGGAGTTTATTTTATGCCTCGATTTGCCGTGAAGCTAGAACATTGGTAGTGTTTTCCGATATTATTTTACTGTATTGTAATTTCTTTGTGCATAATGTACTCTATGGGGTATTAGTATATCCATGGGTGATGCTTTTCACTTAGGGAATGGAAAATATGTATTCAAATGTACTGTGTCCAGATGTGTGCAAGATGAATGTAAAATAAATAAATAAAATAAATAAGCAACAGTTGTGAAACACACTACAGAGTAATGCCATCCTAGAGCACGCAACAAAATATAACATAATGTAGCATACAGAAGAAAGTGTTTACTGAAGTACAAGAGTGAATGATTTCATATTTAGCTGTGTGTACCACAGTGTTATAATGCTTCTGCATTATGTAATTTGTTCCTATAACATGCTTGACCCTCCACCTCTGCCACTCCAGCAGTGCCCTCTACTGTTCAGAGTGAAGCCACTGCAGGACCAGATCCTTCCAGCATACTGAAGACCGTGCCATTGATGAGTGCATGTTGCCCACGAAGGCACCGCACAGGATGAAGCAGTATATGAAGGATAATGGTGAAAAAATGGCACACTTGGCATCAAACACTGAACTGAAACTGTGCAATATCAATGTTTTCATCCATTAAGTGATCGTAAGGTAAAATGTATATGCTTTATAAAGGACAAAAGGCTTTTTAATAATTTCTCTGAGAGGTTTTGGGTAGGTTATTGGACACCTAGATATCCACCCCCCTGTACTGATCCAAAATAATTCCCACATGAAAATGATAAAAAGGTGAGTTAAATGAGTCAAAACGGTTGATTTGCACTGAAATGTATGATTAGTTTAAGATTTACAGCTATTCACATTTTAGCCAATTTGGATAGGTTTGGAGACCCTGGGTACATCAGGCTACACTGCTTACATTTCGTGTCATAGATCTTTAGTAGTTCTGTATATCACCCTGCGATTATTGAATGCTTGTGGACAAGGAGTTTATGATCCAGGAAATGTGTAGTTTTACCTGTTTCACTTATGTACCTCTCAGTATTTTGAAGAAATATATATTTTGTAGCATTTTTAGCAAAGTTTTGCTTGCATTTCCGGCACTTTATTTTGACCTTAAATTATGAAAATAAACAAATCTAAGTTTGTACAAAAAATGGTACACCGGTTTTGTTTCATTTAAGCCATTTACCAAGTTTATGTGATGCTCACACCTGGAGTTATAAAGCCTTAAACAGAGTACCCCCATGATTTACCAAATATGCCATCTGCACTAAGGGGTTAAGAACAGCAGCCAATGGTGTAATTTTATTGATCGGTCCCGCACTCATGCTATGATGTACGGTCCTGGTTACCCCACTACATCCCCGCCTGACTTATTTGATATACAGTAACCCATACCATGGCGTGTTGACCGGTATGAAATAGAACGTACGGGTTACGGATGTAACCCCGGTTCTATGAATACGGTCAACATGCCACGCGGGTGGCAAGTGCCCTCAAGTCGGCAAAAGAGGTCGAGCGGTGAGGGCCGCCGCGGTAGTACAACGGTAAGTTGTACTCCGAGGATCGGGGTTCGCGCCCCGGTCCTGCCATATCCGAGCGTGGCCGGTGCCCTGTGGAAGCGGCAATTGGCAGCCGCTTCCGGGTGGGGGGAGGGGCTCGGAGAGAATCGCTGCGCACGGGGACCTAGGGCGTGTCACGGTCAGGAAGCTCGAGGAGCTGCGCCCTGTAGAGGACGTGGCGCCCGCCTTCCAACTACTAATATACCGATTGACGGGGTTGTGTAGCAGTGGTTCTCTAGCGGTTGCTACACGGGGGGGAATTGAATTAGAATAGGGGTTCAATTGGCTACCAAATTGGGAGAAAAAGGGAAAAAATCAGAAACAAATAAAAAAAAAAAAAAAAAAAAGAGGTCGAGCGGTGTACCAGCGCCATATTTATGGCGTGACGTGGTTGCGCCCGTAGTGGTGGTTAATTTGATAAACAATCTCCTATTAGCTCCCCCTCTTGGCGAGGATGACCCATACCGTGGCGTGTTGACCGTATTCATAGAACCGGGGTTACATCCGTAACCCGTACGTTTCCCAATCTGATTTTTTCCACGTTCCGTTCCGGGGTTTTGCTTTCCCTCACTCATTATTCTTTTCACCTGTACTTCTACCTGCGGGGTATTTAAGTTCCTCAGTTCCGCTTCCCCGGTGCTTCTTTGTCATTCGACATTGCATTAAGCCAGGTATAGCCAGGTACTAGCAACCTTGTGATATTAAACGCTGTTTATGTTCACGGGGGACTTGCTATTCGCTTATTTTCAGGTATAGGTATTATTTATCCTGTTAGCGTTCTTCTCTATTTTGTCTTTTGCTGTTCTCTCTGAGACAGTTTTTCTTTGTTGTTTTGTTTTGGTTTTACACTCTTCCGGCCGTCTGAACTTATGTGCCGAAGGTGTTCTGTTCTTTGCTAAGTTTCCTGTTTTGGCTCCAGTATTGAGCTCGGGAGATTTACTTTGTGTTTCACTCGTATATTCGAGTTCGCCCTATTTTAATGGGTTGATTTTTGTTTGGCTGTTTAGCCACAAGGAATTAGTTTCCTGTCTTTTCTTTCTTTGCATTTATTATTGTATTACTCCCTTTATTGGTTCTCACTGCGGGAGTGACTTGTTCTGATCCCCCTACCTTCGCGTTTGATTATCCGCCACTAAAATCCATTACATGTTATGGTTATGCTTATCATTTTGATCATTTTATTTGTTATTATAAATGTTACTATTATTTTTATGATATATTAATTTTACCCAAATGATGATGATTATTATTATTATTACTTTTATTGTTCATGCAATTGTATAACTTACATTTTTACAAATATCCAATAAGATGGATATTTTTATACCTATCTTCAGAATTTTATTCAAGCACCTTGCTCAAGGCTCCACTAGGTATTCCAATGTAACCAGTGGATGTGATCTCTCTTCTGGACTATAGTAACTCTATGCTAGTCAGTTTAAAAGCATGTGCCATTAGGCCACTGAAAATGGTCCAGAATGCAGCTGGTCTTCAACCAACCTAAATTTACATGTCACACCACTTTTGAACATGTCACCACCATCTTTCACTGGTTTCTTGGCCCTGCCCTTGTCCCCCAATGGTGGAATTATCTTCCAAAATCAGTCAGAATTGTTTATTCACTGGCTGTTTTCGAGAAATGTCTAACAACCCACCTTTTCAAACCAGTGTTATCATAAAGGTGTGTGAATTTGTGAAGAGTGTGGCACAGTCTGTATAGAAAGTCTGACTCTTGAGCCTTACCCCTGTGCAGGTGGAGATTTGATACTGTTGTGGCACTTTCGGAGCTGTGAACCCTTCTCTATCCGTTACTCTCTGCTTTTTGCCTATCTGAGTAAAGCAAAAAATATGAAATGAGGACAGACCGTCTGCTCTCTTGAAAAAATATGGTGTGAATAAATCAAATATGCTCTCTTTTAAGGACTGCACAGTTCAGTCAAACCAAAACAAGTCTTCCCTGGTGAATTTATCTCAATATAGCCTGCCTGCTCATTGTATCTCAATATGATATTTGAAGTAAAAGGTTCTTGCCAATGAAAATAAGTTGTGACACCATGTGCTGCATCTGGTAGGCAGTAGCAAATTATATACCTGCCTTGTTGCGCTAAGTGTGTCTGCTTTGGACACACATTTCTAGCATGCTAGATGAAGTAATGTTCCATCTCTGTAGCACAGCATTAAGAAATCACACCACGACTGTTGCTGCTTTCTGCCATCCTCATGATGTAGTAAAAAACAAATCTCATTAAAAACGTCTCAGTCTCAGAACGTTGTCTATAAGTCCTTAATTCCAACTTGCAAAAACTAGGCCTGCCTTTAAAAGTATTGATATCAAAATGTGGCCAAGTTACAACTAACAATATTGCCTATCGTAGCTCACACTAAATACACTAGCTCTATTCCAAAGCAATGCTATCCAAACTTTCCTAAATTATTTAATGAGTTTCCACAGAGTCAGACATGACCGCAAGAGCACAGCAGGCTCCACACAGACAATTTTTTTTGTCTGCATTTGTGTGAGATTAATACATGTAGCCAATGGCAGTTATTTATATATATTTTTTTTTTACATTAATGCAATGCGATGTTAACCAGATGATATTCTGCATTAAAACTTTTTTCTTTGCTTGACAAATGGACATGGGATATGTAGCTAGCCTGCATTATGCCGTGGTGTCCAGTGACTGAATTGTTTCACGTGATATAGGCTATAGGCCATTAGTCAGTGTCCATCTGACTTTCACCATTTTGCTGTAGTACAAGTGAAACATTGAACAGTTAATATTTGAAACGTCTTTTGCCTTTGTAATAAAAATATGTTTGTTAATGTGAAAATAATAACAGTGTAATGAAAAGTATTTAACAGTTGCACATTGTTTTTGTCGAAAATAAACTTGTGCCCTGTTGGGCTCAAACCCCCAATCCTCTGTGTGAGAGGCAGCAACTGTAACCAGTAGGCCACAGTAGCTTCATGGAATACACAAAGCCATATAGCGGTTTTGTCTGTGATTCTGTGATGTGTCAACATTAGTTTGAAGCGGTTTTATTGGGCGATAAACTTGGGAGAGCAGGTATGCGATGTTGTTATTGAATGGGGAGAATTATTCTTTGAGGGTACGGAGGCAGGCAGCGAGGGTCTCGGGGTTGGCAGGAAAAATGGGAGAAAGAAGAAGAAGGAGAAGAACCGCAAAATAACCCAAGTTTGGGGCTTGATTGTGTGGATGTGTGAAGTTGTATCTGTATGCTGTGTGGTTACATGGGGTCAGAACATACAGAAGTTAATGTTTTTAAGGGCTGAGAGTCTGTGGTCATTGTGGTTACCTCTGTAGGAAACCCTGAAAAGTGCCAAACTCTCTGTGCTTTATAGGTATGGGGCATGACCCGCCAAGCCATAACTTGGCGGATGGCATATCTGCCATCCCAATGCAAACCCCAATTCCCAAAACGTTGGGACAGTATGTAAAATGCACATTTCAGTGATTTGTAAATTCTCTTTTACATATATTAATTGAAAACAGTATGGAAATTGGGGGGTGGGACTATATTAAGCTATAAATTACACGGGAATTGTGTGGAACACATGGGGCCACATATATAAACAGTGCTGAGCAGAAAAATGCCCTCAGAAAGGGAGTAAGGGAGTTTCCACGTATAAATTCAGATGTATAAAATAACACGTGCTGTAAAAATCTGTAAAAATTTGGCGTCAGTGTGATATGGCAACATAGTGACTGAGGTAAAAAATGGAACACTTTTTTAAAAACAGATTTCTGACTTTCAGCCTGAGCTTTTACGCATTCTTTTACTCAGAGTTTTATACATGTGGCCCATGGTTGGCTAAATGGCTGTAAGTCATCAAGGGTCTGACGTATCAAACGAGCCTCAAACCATCACTCTGCTGACAGATATGGGTGGATCATTTAAGGGTGGTTTCCCTATTGAACTCTATGGAAAAATAAGTCAGCAGAAACAACCCTTCAAAGAATGTCAAACGAAAATAAAATTTTTAGCAACATGCATTGTTCTTTATGGGTGGTAACAGTAATTGGGCAGTGTTATAATGATTAAATGAACACTTTTGAAATTGTTTTGAAGTTCTCAGCTTCCCAACATCGACCCCTGCTTCATAATGTATGCATTCATATACTGTAGGCCAGGGGTTCCCAAACCGGTCCTGGGGCCCCCCTGTCTATGCTGGTTTTCATTGCAACCGCAGTTGCAATCCCATAATTTTAACAAGCTGTTAATTTTTCTTAATTGGGTGCTTGTCATGTTTAGAGGAATTATTCACCCTCTTAAGCCAATTATGTCAGAAATAGCTATGCATGCCATGTAGAATAAACTCTCCATGTTCACGTTGTGCTTCTTGTGATATATTGCAACAATTACATAAAAAGAGGTTACAAAAGGATGTATTTTAACTGATTAAATTAAAGAGTGAAGTGAATCAATAGGCTCCTAAATAGGTTGTTGAACACATGTGTTTAACTCATCATTTTTTCTTTAAGCTTATTAACACAATGCAGGTTTTGGCTTGTTATCATTTCCTTTGTGTTTGAATTCTTCATTATCTACCAAATGGTTAGTTTTAGTGGCCATGTGTCCACAATTTCACCAATTAGGAGCCTATTGATTCAAATCAGTCTTTAAATGGATCTGTTAAATAATTTTCTTATCTCTTTTAAATAATATACCACAATAAGCACAATGTGAACATGGGGTGTTTATTCTACATGGCATCCATAGCTATTTCTGATATAATGTGGCTTAAGAGGGTAAATAATTCCTCTGAACATGAAAAGCACCCAATTAAAAAAAATTAACAGCTTGTTAAAATTCTGGGATTGCAACTGTGGTTGCAACGAAAACCAGCATACACAGGAGGGCCCCAGGACCGGTTTGGGAACCCCTGCTGTAGGCTATGTCGCTTTGGATAAAAGCATCTGCTAAGAAGCATGTATCTGGCTCATCGTTACTGCCTTCTCCGACAAACGTAGTTGTAATTGTGGATTCTATGTTTGCAGCGTAAATGTTGCCAGTGGTTTCAAGGATTTTAACATGTAGCCTACTGTTTTCCGGCAGAAATTACACCTGGTTGAGAAAATCTGAAATTTGATTCATTATAAGCCTATAACTGCATCAAACTATTTGCAAGCTTCTGATCTTAGGACTGTTTCCTGTTTTAAATCATGGCGGTTAGAAATTCAGCCAACTCAGTGATCTTTTCTGGTTGAAAAAATGGTGTGCTTGTTCAGTGTTTGAACGTTATTGTAATGGGTTTCTTAATGGTTAATGGTTCGGATATTCAAACGCGAAGGTGGGGGGATCAGAACAAGTCTGCTCACAATAGTGAGGACCAATAATTGAGAGAGAAAATAATAAATGAGAAAGAAAAAACAGGAAAGTAATTCCTGAAGGCTTAAACGCCACAAACGAAAATAAACCCACAAAAACGGGCGAACTAGAAACCTAGTGAATAAACAACTAAATCTCCCGAACGGGAAACTCAGCAAACAAAAACAGCTACAAACGGCTACCGTAGCTCAAAGCTGGTAGAGTGTAAAACCAAAATGAAAGTAAAAAGAAAGACTGTCTCAGAGAGAACAGCAAAGTACAAAATAGATAGCACAAAACGCTACCAGGCGGAAAACAATCCTATACCCGATTAAGTAGCTCGAGCAAGTCCCCCCTGAACATAAACAAAGTTTAATATCTAGCACCTGGCTATACCTGGCTCGAATGCAATTTCGTAAGACAAACAAGCACTGGATAAACGGAAGTGAGGAACTTAAATACCCCGCAGGCAGAAGCACAGGTAGAAGCAATAACGAGGCTGGCAAACCACGAAACGGAATGTGGAAAAAAATCTGAGGATTCACAATCGTGAACACTGGACGAGAGCCGCAAAAGAAAAGAAAACAAATAGCCACAAACCACAACAGTTATTCTGAACATTAATTAATAACTTGGATGTAAAGTCGGAATCGTGTGTGGAATAAGTAGCCTAACATTAGCAGACTATATCTTGTCTATCATAGCTAAAACCATTGTAAAATAAATTAATTTTTCTACCTGCTCTTCTTCACCTCTGTCCACCTAGCTGGCAATGGAAACGAAGGCCTAATCTCACACCACCGGCTCTGTAGCCACACCCACCCCTCCCCACACAGAAAAAAGCACCACGCCCAGAAATGTATTTTTATTCTCCTCAGTCCTCGCCTGACCCGGAAATCGATTGAGGTTCGCCATCTTTAAGGACATTCCAAACCGCTAAATGGGGAACGACAAGGCTCCCGGAGGATTCTTCAGTGAGGAAGGCTTTGCGGAAGCCTTTTCTCACAACATGTGATGTGTATAAATTATCCACCACACTCCACATCTGCCACGTCGCAGCCACACCCCTACACAAATGCATTTCTTAAAAAGTGCTAATCCATAATGGCACTCATGTTTTATAACTAACACAAGCTACGTTTATTAATTTAAAAAATAAGATAAAAAAACATATAGCTAAGCACATATAAGCATAATATGACGCTGACGCTTGATTGAGCAAGGACGTTCCATTTGCCTAATTCAAGTTGTCTTTATTCCTCCGTCCTCGTGTCTGATCCTTGCATCCTTTCCTCGCATCCTCCATTGGGCGGAGCTAAGGAGTGAGGAAATTACGTGAGGAAAGGATGCAAAGAGTGAAAATAAGTGATTGGAATGAACGCAGTGTATCGCTTTGCTAATGTTAAACTGTGTTTTCATGTATCATATAGAGTGTGGTTCTGTCGTGTTTTCTTTGTGTCTTGGAAGTGTTTGCATTCTTTTTTGGCCTATATTGCTAATTAATTGTTTACAGCTGTGGGAATCTCCCAATTTGTGTTAACTGATTAAAGTTTGTGAGACATTTTTTCCCAATCGGTAAGCATGTGCGCTCTGTTGATTGGTTGAAGTGCGGCGAGTCTGCCTGCTGATTCTGTCTCTGAGATCCTGTACGTGGCCATGTCCCCAGTGAGTTGTGTTTCCCAATCGGTAAGCGCGTGCGCTCTGTTGATTGGTGGAAGTGCTGCGAGACTGTTAATTCTGTCTCTGAAACCCTGAGCGTGGGCCTTCCCCCAGTGAGACATTTTCTCAATCAGTAAGTGTGTGCGCTCCGCTGATTGGTTTGTGTAGCATAGTATAAGCGTGTGCGCTGTTTTCTGCTCTTAATTTTTCCCCATGGTGATCCAGTTCACCCGTCCACGTTTGCGTCCTCGGGTGTTCTTAATTTCTGCTACAGGCTTGTGAACTAAATGTGGGGACTTGTCTGATGCTCATACCAGGTTCTGCTTGTGCCTTGATCTAGGGCACCTGCAGGAGGCATTCTCTGATCCCTGCCCATGTTGCATGGGCATGCCTTTTGGAAACCAAGCAGGACAGGGCAACCCCCTGTAGGGGTTGCCCTTAAACACAGGTTTGTTTGACGCGCTCTCTACAGTGTTCCTTCGTTGTCAGGGAAGATAATGAACCGCTCGCATTATTTCACCCAAACTATGCAGCGTGATCCGACTGCAGACTGCTTGCCTCTTTGGGGACTCACCGGGGGTGCAGAATCAGTGGGTGCGTGGTTCGCTTAGCGGTTCTTCTTGACTACTGGGTGCTTGCGATGTCTCCTTGCATCGTGTCTCCGGTCCTCCGTGGCCGATAGCCGGAAGTAGATGAGTCCGCCTCACTCATGCTTTCTTGTGGAGTGAGGGCTCTTCCCCGGGCGTGCAGGCCGCACTGGGCGGGGAGGCGAGACAGTGAAGGCCCTGGCGACTTGAGCGAACAACACAACTGGGAGAAACTGGGGAGAAGAGGCAGCCGCATTGCCTTTTTTATAAACTTTATTGCCAAGCACGCATTTCCTCTGCATGACATTACGATGCGGAAATCACAACCGGGACGTCCTACGTCACTTGCAACGTGGAGGAGGAGCCACCTGTGTACTGTATGGAATTGTAGTTCCTGTTGACGCTACATCGCCCTGGAGGCTCCCGAACTGGGAAGACCTCCTGTCTCAGAGGAACAGCTCTGTGTGGCATCCGCAACCAGGCATGATGAGTCTGGTGGCTGAGACCTGCGAGGTCCCTGGTGGCTCCCTCCTGGGATCTCCCTCTGGTTTTGCGAGCGCTCACAATTCAGCCCTATGAGCCTCTCGATATGACCAGCCTTAAATGGCTTTTTTTAAAGACGGCATTCCCATTAGCAATGGCATAAACAAGGCATGTTGGTGAGCTTTGCGCTCTCTCCATCATCGCAGAGTGTATGAGATGGCGGCCGGGTGACTCTGGTGTCACTTTGCAGCCAAATCCATCTTTTCTACCTAAAAATTATGTCGCCATTTCATATTAACCTACCGATTGAGCTTGCTGCGCTACGCCCCCCACCAGGCGGGGACCTGGGGGATGCAAATTTAGTATGTCCAGTGCGTGCACTGTACTGCTACGTTGAGACTACCACTTCCATCAGGCGCACAGGACAGCTTTTTGTAATAGCTGCAGCCCATGAGGCTAGTGCTAGGCCTTTACCTATGTTTGTCCAGTGTAGGACCACTAGGAGTGTGGCTACATCATAGGCAGCACTGAGGGGTGTCACTCTTCGTGATACCTGTGCGGCGGCAACTTGGACGTCCGCCTGCACGTTTTCAAGGTTTTATAATGTCAACGTGGCGCCTGTGTCAACGGTCGGCTCGGCTATCCTACCGGTGGCCTTGGCAGTCACTTGACTGTCCCTCGTGATGTGGGGGCTATAAGTCATCCACAAGCTGTCGACCCTAATGGCTGAAGAAAAGAAATGGAACGAAGGTTACGACTGTATCCATGATTCTATGAGTTCCGGATGACCATTAGAGTCATGGGGGGGGCGGGGGGGGGGGGGTAATTACACAACATTAATAACAATAGTCACAGGGAGGTAGGGATGGGTGGAGAGAGGTGCAGCTTGAAGAGGTGAGTCTTCAATCTGCGCTTGAAGGCGGTCAGACTTTCTGCTGTTCTGACCTCCACAGGGAGCTCATTCCACCACCGTGGGGCCAGGAAGTTGATGCGAGCCATCACCGGTAGCCAGTGGAGGTCAGTGAGCAGGGGGGTGACATGGGAGTGTCGGGGGAGGTTGAAGACCAGGCGCGCTGCTGCGTTCTGGATAAGCTGAAGGGGTCTAATGGCCGATGCTGGCAGGCCAGCCAGGAGAGAGTTGCAATAGTCCAGGCGGGACAGCACCATTGCTTGGACCAGGAGCTGGGTTGAGTGGGTGGTGAGGAAGGGGCGGATTCTCCTGATGTTGTGCAGGAAGAACCTGCATGCCCGGGTTACCGCTGCGATGTTCTCGGAGGGGGACAGCCTGTTGTCCATCACAACTCCGAGGTTCCTGGCACAGGGCGTTGGGGTCAGTGGAGTGTCTCCTAGGGAAATAGAGAGATTGAGAGGAGGAGAGGTTAGAGCAGGAATGTAGATGAGCTCAGTCTTGCCAGGATTGAGCTTGAGATGGCGGTTGTCCATCCAGCTCTGGATGTCTCTCAAGCAAGCGGAGATGCGGGCTGATACCTGAGTGTCAGAGGGTGAGAAGGAGAGAAAGAGTTGAGTATCGTCAGCATAGCAGTGGTAAGAAAGACCATGAGCAGTGATAACAGGGCCAAGGGATTTAGTGCAGGTGGAGAAAAGGAGGGGACCAAGGACTGAGCCCTGGGGGACTCCTGTGTTAAGGGGACGGGGTGCCGATACTTTACCAGCCCAGGCAACCTGGGAGGAGCGTTCCGAGAGGTAGGACTCAATCCAGGCCAGGGCCGAGCCACCGATCCCCGATGCAGACAGGGACGACAGGAGGATGGAGTGATCTACGGTGTCGAAGGCAGCAGAGAGGTCTAGAAGTATTAGCACAGAGGAGAGGGAGGCTGCCCGAGCTGCATGAAGCATCTCGCTGACGGAGAGGAGTGCGGTCTCCGTTGAGTGGCCAGGTTTGAAGCCGGACTGGTGGGGGTCTAGCAGGTTGTTCTGGGTAAGGAAAGACGACAGTTGGTTAGAAACAGCACGTTTGATAGTTTTGGAAAGAAAAGAAAGAAGAGATACCGGTCTGTAGTTTTGGATGTTGAAGGGGTCCAGCGTAGGTTTTTTCAGGATCGGGGTGATGTGGGCTCTTTTGAAGGATGAGGGGAAACAGCCAGAGGTCAGGGAGGAGTTCACCAGGGAGGTCACAAACGGGAGGATATCTGGGGTGATTGCCTGGAGGAGAGATGAAGGGATAGGGTCGAGGGCACAAGTAGTGGGGCGATGGGAGAGTAGGAGATGGGACACATCGGTCTGAGAAAGGGGAGAAAAGGTGGAGAAACAGGGGGGGGGGACACAGAAGGGGTAGAGAGAGGAAGAGAGTGGGAAGCAGTGTCTGTGAGGGGAGGGGGAGTGGGGCTGAAGGAGCTGCGGACATCTGCGATCTTCTCATCGAAGAAATCTGTGAAGTCGTCTGCAGTAAACGAGGAATGAGGAGCAGGAGGGGGTTTGCTGAGGAGGGAGGAGAAGATAGAGAACAATTGACGGGGGTTAGAACTGTGTTTGCAAATTTTTGTGTGATAGTAGGTTACCTTGGCAGCGGTGACTGCTGTAGAGAACGCCGCTAGGAGAGTCTGGTAGGAGGAGAGGTCTGATGCGTCTCTGGATTTTCTCCACATCCTATCTGCTACACGGAGACCGGCCCTTGAGGTGCGCAGGGCGTCGGACATCCATAGGCAGGGAGGAGATGGGCGTGTGAGCCTAGAGACAAGAGGGCAGAAAGAGTCAAGTGATGTGGAGAGAGCTGTGAGCAGGGTGTCAGATGCAGAGTCGATAGAGAGTTGAGAGAAGGGTTTGAGAGGGGGGAGGGAAGCAGTGACACAGGGAGCAAGAGAGAAGGGTGAGAGGGAGCAGAGGTTACGGCGGACAGAGACAGTGGGGGTGTGGGGAGAGGAGGGACGGTGTGGAACAAGAGGAAGAGAGAAAGAAATGAAGTGGTGATCAGAGGCATGCAGAGGGGTAACAGTGAGATCAGAGCAGGGGCTGTTCCTCTGGAAGACCAGGTCTAGGAGGTTGCCAGCCTTGTGGGTGGGGGGGAGGGTTGGAGGGTGAGGTCAAAGGAGCGGAGAAGTGGTAGGAAGGCTGCAGAATGGGAGGCATCTAGATGGATGTTGAAGTCTCCCAGGAGGATCAGCGGAATGCCGTCCTCTGGGAAAAAGCTGATCAGGGTGGCAAGCTCATCGAGGAAGCACCCCAGGGGACCTGGAGGGCGATAAACAACTATAATGTACAGGTTAATAGGGTGGTTGATAAACACAGAGTGGTATTCAAAGCTAGTAATGGATAGATCAGAGAGGGGGAGAACAGAGAATGACCATGAGGGGGAGAATAACAAACCAGTACCACCTCCGCGACCAGACAGCCGGGGGGTGTGAGAGAAGGAGAAGGAGGAGGAGAGGGCAGCGGGAGTTGCCGTGTTGTCCGGTGTGATCCAGGTTTCAGTGAGGGCGAGAAACTGAAGGGACAGGAAGGAGGCATAGCCGGAGATGAAGTCTGCTTTCCGTGTGGCAGACTGGCAGTTCCAGAGCCCCCCTGCGACGGTGAAGTTCTCGCAGCGAGTCAGTGAGGGGTAGCGGAGGTTGGAAGGGTTGCGTCGCCGTGAAGGGCCACATCGTTGGAAGCGGGTTCTGAATGGAAGAGAGCAGACGGGGATGGGGAGAACACACATAAACTGGGACGGAGCCGCTCAGACACTCGTCTTTTGAAGTGCACACAGCTGATTGCAATCGGCTAACAGCTGTGTGAGACACTTCGCAGCACGGATCAATTATTATTCTCAATCAAAAAGCACAATACTCAGAGACTATCAGCTTATCCAATCTAACAATCTGAAACAGCCAATCGCAGAACACACACAAACTAGCAATGCAATTACTTTGATCAGTGTTCAACGAGGTCTAATTAAAAACCACGCAAACAGCGGCTAGAACACTTAAAATCGATACAACCTTTCGCGGCACGGTTAAAAACGGTTCTTGCTACACAGGATCAATAACAACAGACTCTTTTTCAAAGACGTTTTATTAATAAATGCACTATTTTCTGTACAGAATTATGTCTGCTTTGGAAGGATATAGGGCTATTAGGCCTACCTGAACCATGAGAAGTATTAACGCTGGCTATAACTGTTCAGTTGTTTAGGTCTACAGGCAAACGGGCAGTGTTTAAGGAAAAGGACAATACCCCCCTCAAAAAAAATGATGCCTACACATTTTTACCCTTTTCTTTGAAATATTGAGGGTTTCGGCGGAGAATGCCCAAACTTGAGAAATTTGGAAATAAAGTAACGTGTGTTATGCAGAAATGTCTCATGTTTATAACAAGTCAATAAAAAAATAAAACCTAAATAAAAAATCTAGGTTTTTGCTGCAAGAACTGAGAATGTGAGTAATAGGCCTACATTATATAGCCTAAATAAAGGTTATGGCATAAATACAATAACTTAATATGATGGCATAAATACAATATCTCCATCAAGACATAAGCAAATATATATACGATAGCCTACCGTAGTGAAATGAGGAACGTTTAGCTATAGAGATAACTAATGCGACATTGTTTAATAGCCTAATTGACTGGCAAAAGAATCCCACGTTAGTTGCACGTTAGCATTGCATTTTCTCCTCATCACGTTAAAGAATGTCATCAATTTAAGACGGCACTCGATTTAGAAAGCATAGGCTACGTTTAAAGAGGAAAACCTCTTAAATTGCTGGAACCAGCGTCCCACATCCCATATCCCACAGTATACGCTACTCTGTTGCTGCATAAAGCAATTTGCTAAACCGTGAAATACAAAATATCAAACTAGCCGACTACTTGATTAACCAGTATTTATTAGCATATACACCATCTTTTCCATTCTGTATGCACTTTTAATGTATAATACCGCGATAAACATCAACATGATTATCACTGAACAGTTCGATGTGAATTGTGGGTAAAGTTGAGGGTGTAAAGTTTGGCTTTTCTAACGGATTGGACTCACACTTAAAATGGAGACCGAGGGTACATCCTGGTCTCAAAAGGGATTCCCCCAAGTGAAGTTTATGAGGGTGGAGCAAAAACTGGATTGGGACGCAGCCCCAGTCTTGGCCCCATATAGTCCCTATCCACAGTTGCCCCCTTGTGGTAGCCTAGTCATTGACGTCACAATTATAGTAGCCTATTATTTTCTCTGAAATTAATTTACGAACATTAACATTAACAACATTTTGCCTCGTTAGTATTAAGTTTCTCAAAATTCTCCCACACGTTGCTTGACAGTATTCCACCTCGGGTGCTCCAGTGGGGTCATTCTCCACAATTCGCAGCGCATCCGGGCACCCACCGTATCAAGGAATTTCTCTCCAGACGATTCTCGTGGCCTGGTATGGAGAAGGACGTGCGCAAATTTGTTGCTGCTTGTTCTGTTTGCGCTCGCAACAAGGGTTCTCAACTCCCACCCTCAGGCTTGTTACGCCTGTTACCCATGCCCAGTCGTCCTTGGAGCCATATCGTATTGGATTTTGTAACCGGGTTGCCCGATTCGCAAGGTAATACGGTTATTTTAGTTATTGTGGATAGGTTTTCCAAGGCGGCCCATTTTATTGCTCTGGCCAAATTACCATCGGCGCCAGAGACCGCTCAGTTGGTGATCAGCCACGTGTTCCGCGTACCCAGATTACCGCAGAATATAGTGTCGGACCATGGTCCCCAATTTGTTGCCAGGTTCTGGCGTTCTTTTTGCGCCCAGTTAGGCGCGTCGGTTAGTTTATCGTTCGGTTTCCATCCGCAAACTAACGGGCAGACGGACTGAACTAACCAGACTATGGAAAACACCCTTCGCTGCTTAGCAGCTAATAATCTTACTTTGTGGAGTTGTTATCTCCCTTGGGCGGAGTATGCCCATAATACTCTGTGCAATGCCTCCACTGGCCTCTCTCCCTTCGAGGTGGAGGTTCCCTCTGCTGGCTCTTTTGTTCAGAAGTGTCGTGCGGTGTGGAAACGAGTTTGCGCATCTCTGTTGCGAGCGTCCCAAAAAGTTTCAGCCGACAGACACCGCCGGACAGCTCCCTGTTATCGGGTAGGTCAGTGAGTCTGGCTCTCATCCCGAGATTTGCCTTTGAGGGTTGAGTCGCTGGCTCCACGTTACATAGGACCATTTAAAATCATCCGTAAGATAAATCCTGTCTTCAATTGCCATGCTCTATGCAGATTCATCCTACGTTTCACGTTTTCGTGTCTGAATTCGCTGCTGATCAGTCCGTTGTCGCCTGCTGAGAGACCCCCTCCTCCTCCTCGGATCATGGATGGAGGTCCAGTGTATGCTGTCCATCGCATTTTAGTGGAGAGATGCGTAGGTTGGGAGTGGCAGTTTTTAGTGGACTGGGAGGGGTATGGTCCAGAGGAACAGAGATATTTTGGATCCTAATCTAATTAAGGATTTCCGCAGTAGTCAGTCTGAGGGATCGTCTGTGGTCATCCCTTAGAGGGGGGGTCCTGTCATGGTTTGTGGGTTTTTATTTACTTTCCCGTTGCGATTCTCGTCCTTATTTCCCGATTTCCACATTCCGTTCCGGGGTTTGCTTTCCTTTATCATTGTTTTCACCTGTGCCTCTACCTGCGGGGTAGTTCCTCACTTCCGCTTCCCCGGTGCTTCTTTGTCATTCGACATTGCATTGAGCCAGGTATAGCCAGGTACTAGCGACCTTGTGATATTAAACGCTGTTTATGTTCACGGGGGACTTGCTATTAGCTTTTAGTTCAAGTATAGGTATTATTCCTCCTGTTAGCGTTCTGTGCTATTTATTTTATTCTTTGCTGTTCTCTCTGAGACAGTTTTTTTTGTTTGTTTCATTTGTTTTACACTCTTCCGGCTGTCCGAACTTATGTGCTGAAGGTGTTCTTTTTATTGCTAAGTTTCCCGTTTTGGCTCCGGTATTGAGCTCGGGAAATTTAGTTTGTGTTTCACTCATTATTCGAGTTCGCCCTATTTTAGTGGGTTGATTTTAATTTGGCTGTTTAGCCACAAGGAATTAGTTTCCTGTCTTTTCTTTCTTCGCATTTATTTTGTTATTCGCTTTATTGGTCCTCACTCGTGAGTGACTTGTTTCTGATCCCCCTACCTTCGCGTTTGATTACCCGCCACTAAAATCCATTACAGTTACCATCCATATAGAACAATGCATGTTGCTAAAAATGTTATTTTAATTTGATCTCCACTTCACATTTTGCTTGCTGCCCTCAAGCGTGTTTCTTGCCCTCAACGGAGGTGAATGGGCAGCGTGTAGGAGGATACTCATTAAAGATGCATCGTGCATCTTTAATGACAGACCTGTGCATGTTACCATGCACAAGGCTTAATTTGAGATGTCTGATTACTCTGATATCAATAAATAGATGTAAAAAGACACCAAAACATACAGTACATGTAATATGTGTAGATAAATGTTTTTCCTGTTGCAGCAGCAACTGCCATTTATATAAGCTGATTTTTAAGCAACGTGTAGATGAATCTAAACACAGATGTTCCTATTTTGTTCTACTTCCTACAAAGTTATGTTCCCTGGAGGGAAAATGCATTTATTGGGGGTGTCCTGTCATTGCAGTTTTAATTGGAAACGAACTAATTTTCATATATTAGCATTTTACTCATTTTCAGCCGATGAGGCCTGTTTGTTTGATGTGAGCAACCTCATTTAGGTGAATATGCTTGCCATTTATTTTGCAGCACTGGGCATGAGAGATTGCATAAGACACTTACATATTCCAACAAAAAACTGAAGGGAAATACAACGACACGATACTGTAGCCTTTGCAGCAACATGCATTTATCAGTGTCTCGTCTTCAGGAAATAGTTACTATGAGGTTAATGGTTTTATCCAAGTGCAAGCTACAGCACATACACAGTGTTTGTGACACCTAACATTTTGAGTTCTTTAATCTTTGTCAAACAAATTGTAACTGAATTACTAATTAACTGTGGAAAACCTATTTTGACTCCAATTCATTTTAACAAAAACATATGTTCTGCATGCTATATGTCCCAAGTACAGCAGATGAAAGTGTGGAAAAATACTGAAATACACTGTTTTTGTCTGCATGCAGAGCGGGTGGGCCTAAACGCCTGGATGTGGGTAACTGACTGGATGTGGCTGAGTGGCTGTCTGTACCCCGTTGTTGAAAAGCGCATGCGCAAATTGCGAGTGTTGAAAAGCTCATGCGTTAAATTTGGAGTAATTGCACTAAAAAGTTTGTTGTCTAACCCTACTTGCGTGGGAGGTCGGATATCGGAGGTGGCTCATTACCAACATCAGTGCGTTCGAGCTGCACAACTGGAGACTTGGCGTCATTGAATAATTCAATTCGCCATTTAACATTTTGTTTTCATGCTTTTGCAGCACAAGAGTTGCATAATTCAAATGCACTGGCATTGCATCCGTTTACAATATAATTTCCGCATGGTCACGCAAAAACCCTGCCAAAGCTCTAAACTTAAAATGCTAAATGTTGTCTGTGATTTCAGTTGTCAGGCAGTTACCAGGCTAGATAGCAATATTTCCTAGTTCTCTGTGTTTGGGGATTATGGGCTAAATGATAATAATTAGAAACAAGGTAGCCTAAAAGTTATGACAAGCCATTGCCAGCCCAATGTTAACTAGGTTAACCTTCGCCTAGTTCCCCTCCTTTCATTAATCTGGTGTGGTAACTAGCCAATAGTCTAATGTTATGGATTTGTGTGGTCAAAACCAGCCAGCTATTCATGGCAGGCTATGCCTGAAAAAAATGCTACCATTTTCACCGTGGGCATTTGCATCTGGATTTCTATTAATTATTGTTTTCTTTTAGATAACCCTTGGGCTATGTGCAGAGCAAAAGTAACATAGTCCACAGAAAGCCTGAGACAGCGATCGGAATGAGACACAGCCTGAGCCTATAGCCTACCAAAGACGTGGATTATTTTGTATGGTGTAGGTGGCTAATTAAAAATATATATACATCTTTTTTAATCATTTTTTTAAACACTGGGGAAACGACCCCAGGGCACAACCATAGACCGTATAAAAATAGGGCACAACCGACTCTGATCTCCCTACTCACAGGCCCATCAACATGGACAGATTATGAAATCAAGAAACCCTGGGCACGAAAGCCTCCTGGACCCCCACCACCCCTGCATGCACAGCAAGAAGCGTCTCATAGGCCAACCACCCTGTGCTTACGTGTGCTGACATATTTAATACCTGTAGACAGGATTTACACCACATCAACACATGATTCAATAAGCTATATTAATGTATTTGAATTTCCGACAAATAGCACATTAATGGACAAAATAAAAAGACACCTGTATAGCCCATCATACAGGATTTACATTACATTACATTACATTCATTTAGCAGACGCTTTTATCCAAAGCGACGTACAGTAAGTGCATACAGAAAGGTCATCGAAGTAACTACAGAACAGATAAGAAAGCACATTCTTCCCATACAGTAGCAGCTATCCCTAGTAATGAACACAATGCAGTTCACAGTGAACTGGGTAAATCAGCTCTAATACAATTCTATTCTAAATATTATAAACTTGAATACCTTGAATACACAGTTCAACAAGAACACATACCATGAGGTCCTAGATAAGTATTAGTCCAGGTGGAGTCTGAAAAGGTGCGTTAAATCATCCTTACGGCACCTATCAAAAGTTTCAAATGTGGGATTCTGCACAAACTGGTCCAAATTAAACCGAACCATCTTACTGATAGCCACGACCGCAGAACACCAACACGCGTATCTTGTCCCACCCACACACTCACAGTAAAAACTAAGTGATACTGTTTATCACCAACCACAGTAATCCCAGACGAGCCCCCAATTTATGTTACAACCCCAATTAATCTATGGGTAGGATGTGGGGAAATAACATAGGTAAGGTACTGTGGTGCTACCCTAAAGCAGGTGAACTGACAGGTAGACAGAAAAAGCAGCCACAAATCAGGGTAAGGAGCAAAGTGTTTTAGTGACTCAGCGCAAAACAAAATAGCAATAACAGTCTATTTACATCAATTTACAATCATCAAGCAATATACAGTGCGCTCCTCTATTATTGGCACCCCTGGTAAAGATGAGTAAAAATGGTTATAAAAATTCTTCGTTTGGTGAATTAGCTTAATCTAACACTGAAAAAATGAGAAAGATCCAACCTTTAATTGAACTTGATTTAAAAACAATTCCTCATCAAGAAATAATTATTTTTAACAAAACCATGTGTGCCACAATTATTGGCACCCCTGCATTTACATATAAAATAAAGTAATCATTTTTAATATTTGGTCACATATCCTTTGCATGCCATGATTTCCTGATGTCTGTGACTGAACAACATCAAAAGACTTGATATCTTATTTTCTGGTGCTCTTACAAGCGATACTATAACGTCTCTGCATTTGAATGGATCTATATGGGAATTGGGGGTGGGACTAGATTTAGCTGTAAATAAAAAAAAGCTCAATTCACTTTCGCTCATGGCAATTGAAAGTGAACTGACTAAGCAGTTGGCGATTGATGACGTGGTGGATGATTTCACAACAAAGACAAAAAAAAACTTTACGAGACTAATACCACAGGCAGTAGCATTAGCCTTAGCCTAATCACTAACGACCCACATTCTTAACTTATAATACATCTAGGCTATGTCAACAGGAAACACATAAATGTGAAGTTATACCAAATTAATAAAAGCCATCATTGTTATTTCAAGCAAACTGTTATGTTCTGAGTTCTGTCTTTGAGTTTTGTATTTTAATTTTCATTCAGGTATTTATGTTTCTGATTATTTCTGGTTTCACTGTCCTGTGTTTTGTATTTCTGTCACTCCCTGCACTTTTCTGCTTTCTTGATTTTCCGGTTTTGACTTCTGCCTGTGTTCTCGCGACCTGAGTCTGGACTGTGTTTTGGTACCTCTGCTGTGCCTTCCCGGTTCCGACCTCTGCCTGCCTTTAAACTTCTGTTTTTTTTTCTACTCCCTGCCTGCAACTGGGTCCCTTGTCCACCCGCCATTACAGAAGGAACTCGCCAGTTGGGACCCAGCAGGCATCCCTCCATCATTCGTTTTTTTTTTGTACTCTCTGCCTGCGACTGGGTCCCTTTTCCACCTGCCATTACACAAACATCTTTCCAAGATCATAAAACATAACTAGACTACAGGCCTATAAGACAATAACTACAATTCATTACAACTCCATTTCAAAAGCAGAAATTAAAAAATATATGTTCTTACTTTAAGCGAGGGGTTTTCTTTTTTTAAATCAAGTTCAATTAAAGGTTGGATCTTTCTCATTTTTTCAGTGTTAGATTAAGCTAATTCACCAAACGAAGAATTTTTATAACCATTTTTACTCATCTTTACCAGGGGTGCCAATAATAGAGGAACGCACTGTATATTGCTTGATGATTGTAAATTGATGTAAATAGACTGTTATTGCTATTTTGTTTTGCATTGAGTCACTAAAACACTTTGCACCTTACCCTGATTTGTGGCTGCTTTTTCTGTCTACCTGTCAGTTCACCTGCTTTAGGGTAGCACCACAGTACCTTACCTATGTTATTTCCCCACATCCTACCCATAGATTAATTGGGGTTGTAACATAAATTGGGGGCTCGTCTGGGATTACTGTGGTTGGTGATAAACAGTATCACTTAGTTTTTACTGTGAGTGTGGGTGGGACAAGATACGCGTGTTGGTGTTCTGCGGTCGTGGCTATCAGTAAGATGGTTCGGTTTAATTTGGACCAGTTTGTGCAGAATCCCACATTTGAAACTTTTGATAGGTGCCGTAAGGATGATTTATTATTGATAGTGGACTACTACAGTCTCCAGATATCAAGATCTCTCATAAAGAAAGAGGTTAAGTCTATTGTGTTGGGCAAACTGGTGGAGATGAAAGTACTTGTGGTGCCAGTGTAGCCTGATTCTAGTGCCCTAGAGGAGGAGGTGTCTGCAATTGTGGCGAGTTCCCCTGTGTTGAAGTGGGAGAAACAAATGCCACAGGTTGTCCTGGGTGCTGACGCTGAGGCTGACGTGAAACATTATGTCAGAAGTGGGAAACACCCCACGACCTTACCGCGGTTTGATCCGCTCTCATCTGGCTCAGGTGACTCTATGGTTGATGCACAATTAAAAATACACTTAGCTCGCCTTCAGATGGAAGCTCAAAAGAAGGCTCAGACACAACAGGCTAGGATTTCAGGCTAGCAATGCGCATGCTGGAAATCGAGGCAGAAACTGCAGTTAAGTTACGACAGTTAGAGTTGGAGAACGCAAGAGATGGCGCCCGTTTTCCTAAACCGGTGGCTCCTTTGGGGTCTACTATACCCTTTCCATCCATTTCATTCTTAAGCCAATTTAATATAAGTAAACACATAACCTTAGTTCCTGCTTTTCGGGAGACTGAAGTAGACATGTACTTCAGTGCATTTGAGCGAATTGCTGTTTCCCTTCAATAGCCTAAGGATGTATGGCCCCTTTTGTTACAGTGTAAGCTAATTGGAAAAGCTCAGGAGGTAATTTCTACTCTGTCCCATGAAGAGAGCTTACAATATGATGTTGGTAAGTCTGCGATTCTATGTGCATGAGTTAGTACCAGAGGCATATAGACAACGGTTTAGAAATCGCAAGAAAGACATTTGTTGAGTTTGCGAGAGAAAAGGGAAATCTTTTTGACAAGTGGGATATAGCTACCAAGTCTACTGACTACAATTCTCTCCATGAATTAATACTGTTGGAAGAGTTTAAAAGTTGTGTTCCTGTGCGATTTGTGGTTTATTTGAATGAGCAGAA
Source organism: Ilyophis sp. 1 JC-2022 (assembly GCA_022702515.1). NCBI lineage: Eukaryota > Metazoa > Chordata > Actinopteri > Anguilliformes > Synaphobranchidae > Ilyophis > Ilyophis sp. 1 JC-2022. The sequence goes on from CM040400.1 coordinate 37,175,867, forward strand.
GGTAACTTCTTTGTCACAAGCAGCTGTGTTTGCAGATGAGTTCACGCTTACACATAAAACTGTGTTTACTCCCTTCCATAGTGAGAAGTCTGCAGTGTCACTTCATACTACCCCTGTGTCTCAAACTAGCCATGTGAAATGGGAACCTACTAGCTCAAAAACAGTGCGAGAATGTTTCTACTGTCATAAGACTGGTCACATCATGGCTGACTGCCTATCTCTTAAACGCAAACAGTAGCAGGCTCAGAGTTCAAGCCAGAAGAAAGGGGTAGGTTTTGTTAGGACCTTCCCTCAAATAACTAAGGCAATGTTAAGTCAACACTTTGACCCTGATCCTAGTTTTAAACCATTCATTTTTGATGGGTTCATTTCGCTTACTGGAGATCCAAGCAATCAGAAGTTTGTTCATATCCTGAGAAATACTGGTGCTAAACAGTAATTTCTGCTTGCTGATGTTTTGCCCCTGTCAACCCAAACTTTCTGTGGATCAAGTGTTATAGTGCAGGGTATTGAAATGGGTTTTGTCCCTGTGCCTTTGCACAAGGTGCATGTTCAGTCTGCTTTGGTCTCCGGTTTCTTTAGAGTTGCGGTATGGTCTGCATTGCCAATTGAAGGGGTTGCCTTTATTATGGGCAATGACATAGCTAGAGGAAAAGTGACACCTGTGTTGGTAGTAGTTGATCAGCCAGAACAGTGCCCTGTGTCTGCTTTGTGTCAGTCATTTCCTGGTGTTTTCCCTGCTTGTGCAGTCACCCGTGCTCAGTCACAAAAGGGGGAAGAAAGGGTTGATTTAACTGACTTAGCTGATGAGTCTTCCCATTCATGGCCTGAAATCTCTGTCAAAGGTTAAGGTAGACACTACAGACCATACTGTGAGTAATGATGTGTTTCCATTACCTGTGACTAATGACTAACTGATTTCAGCACAGCAGAGTGATCCAACATTGGCTAGGTGTTTAACTTCAGTGGTCAACCCTGTGGCTTACTTTCTAGATAAAGGCGTTTGAATGCGCAAATGGTCTTCCTCGGTTGCCACAGGGCTAGATTTGGGTGCGGTGTATCAGATTGTTGTACCTGCAGGTTACCGTCAACAGGTATTGAGTTTGGCTCATGAAAACTAATGGGCTGGGCACTTAGGTATCACAAAGACTTACAACCGTATCCTGAAACATTTCTTTTGACCTGGTTTGAAGTCAGATGTTGTTCAGTGTTGTAGGACTTTCCATATTTGCCAGCTTACTGAAAAACCAAATTAGGTTATTCCTCCTGCCCCACTCTGTCCGATACCAGTGATGGGTGAGCCATTTGAGAAGGTAATCATTGATTGTGTTGGACCTATGCCTAAAACTAAGTCTGGTAACCAGTTTTTGCTTACCATAATGTGTATTGCTACTCGACTTCTTGAAGCAATTCCTCTTCGCAAAATTACTAGTGTGTCAGTTGTGAAAGCTCTGATGAATCTTTTTTCTATATTTGGGTTGCTAAAAGTGGTTCAGACCGATCAAGGCACAAACTTTCTCTCTAAGGTTCTTAAACAAGTATTACAGTCTTTATCCATTAAGCATTCAATTACCAGCGCATACCACCCAGAGACACAGGGCACACTTGAACGCTGGCACCACACACTCAAGTCAATGCTTTGAAAGTATTGCATGGAAAAAGTTGGGATGATGCTGTCCCGTTTGTGTTGTTTGCCATTCGGGAGTCAGTGCAAGAATCATTGGGGTTCAGTCCCGCAGACCTTGTATTTGGACATACTTTGCGGGGACCCTTAAAAGTTCTCAAAGAGAGGTTCATGTCTGTTGACTCAACTCCAAAGTCCAATGTACTGGATTATGTCAGCCAATTTCGAGAGCGTTTGCATCATGTCTGCTCTCTGGCTAAGGAGGCCCTAGTTTTGTCTCAGTCCACTATGAAAAAGCATTATGATAAAAATGGTAGTTTTCCGCTCATTCCAGCCTGGTGACAAAGTTTTGCTTTTGTGGCCTACCCCTGGTTCTGCACCGTCTGCACGCTTCTCTGGTCCATATGAGGTTGCTGAGAGGCTTTGTGACACAGATTATGTAATACTTACCCCTAACCACAAAAAACGCAAGTCTCGTGTCTGCCACCTGAACATGCTGAAGTTGTACCATGTTAGAGAAACCCCTCAGCCAGAGGTAGAAGATAACAAGGCAACACAACGCATTTTTTCTGTGGCCTCAGCCCTTGTGATTCCTGAAAATGTTAAGTTTGATGAGGAAGATGGCTTGACGCTCCGCAACGCACCACGGCAATGTGCCAGGCTGTCCAATTCAGAGATGCTTATAGATTTGCCTTCCCATTTGCTATACTTGTCAGAAGAGCAGCAAGCTGACATTATCCAGTTAACTGTAGACTATTCAGTTCTTTTTAGTGATGTGCCTTCTCAGACTAGTTTTGCAGCATGATATTAATGTTAGGAACGCTGCGCCTGTAAAACAGCATCCTTATCGTATCAATGCTACTAAGAGAGCTATTATGAAAAAAGAAGTAGAATATCTATTGGAACATGGATTAGTCAAGCCAACCTCTAGTCCCTGGAGTTCTCCTTGTTTGCTTACCCCCAAGCCAGATAATACTTACCGGTTTTGTACAAATTACTGTTCCTGACTCCTATCCCTTGCCTCGTATGGAGGATTGTATTGACAATATTGGCTCAGCATCTTATGTGAGTAAGCTTTATTTGCTTAAAGGTTACTAGCAGGTCCCATTAATGTCTCGTGCTTCAGAAATCTCTGCTTTTGTGACTCCGGATAACTTTCTACAGTAAAATTGGTTTTTGGGTTACGTAATTCTCCCGCAACATTTCAGAGGCTGGTGAACGTGGTTTTAGCTGATGTGCCTACTTGCAATGCCTAGCTTGATGACCTTGTTGTATATTCCTCTAGCTGGTTGGAACATGTGCAAACACTTACGGCTATGTTTGACAGGCTAACAATAGCTGCATTGACCCTTAATTTAGCAGTTAAGGGTCAAATGTGTGAGTTTTGAAAAGCGACAGTGACTTACCTCGGTAAGCAAGTTCGGCAAGGTCAAGTGCACTCAGTTGAGGCTAAACTCTCTGCCTTCACCGCTTTCCCAGCACTCGCTACGAATCGCGAACTATGCAGGTATCTAGGTATGGCTGGTTATTACCGCAGCTTCTGTAAGAATTTCTCCACTGTGGTTACTCCTCTCACCAGCTTAGTTAGTCTCTCTAAGGCAGGGGTGGGCAACTCCAGGCCTCGCGGGCCGGTGTGTATGCAGGTTTTTGCTGCCGCCAGTTAACAATTATTGAATTAGCCCAATCGTTTACATGATCTGATATTTTAATCTACATATCCGCGATATGAACAGCAGCTGATGAATGTTCTTGTGCTGTAATTTACGAGTGAATCGGTGATTGTGTGTATGACTAATTAGCTGATTGAGCCGTGGTAACTGGTGGCAGTAAAAACATGCATACACACCGGCCCGCGAGGCCTGGAATTGCCCACCCCTGCTCTAAGGGGTTCCATTAGTCACCAAAATGTCAGCAAGCCTTTGAATGTGTAAAGGCTCTGTTGTGTAGCGCTCCTGTTCTTGCGGCACCAAATTTTTCATGAACATTTAAGTTGGAGGTGGACGCTAGTGCTTTGGGAGCTGGTGCTGTTCTGCTACAGGAAGATGCCCGTGATCATCCTGTTTGTTACTTCTTCCGGAAGTTTAACAAACACCAACTGAATTATTCCACTATTGAGAAGGAAGCCTTGGCTTTGTTGCTTACTGTTATGTTCTGAGTTCTGAGTCTGTCTGTTTTGTATTTTCATTTTCATTCAGTTATTTGTTTCTGATTTATTTGTGGTTTCACTGTCCTGTGTTGTATTTCTGTCACTCCCTGTCTTCGTCACAACTTTCGGGAGTCTGTGGGGATTTCGGTTTTCTCTGTATTTCCTCTCATTCCTTCCTTCTTACTAAATTATTTAATTGTAAATAATACTAATTAACTAACAATCACTAACATCTTAGAATTAAGGTCTACTAATCTACTAATGACTAACTTGTGTATATAATACTAAACAACTAACTGACTAACATTAGGGATTTAGAATTTTCTACTAACATTACTAATTACTAATTTATCTTGAGTTTCTACCTACAGCTGTCATTCTCCCTCATTATCCTATCCCTGTATATCTGTGATTTCGCATTCTCTGCACGTGTCCACTTACGTGTTCCTCCCCTTCGAGCTGTGCACTTGTTACCTGTGAAACTCCAGGTCTGTTGTCGTCATTGTTTATGTGAAAATCCAGTCCATGTTTTACGTCTGCCCTTGTTGTTGGTCCTTGTTACCCTCATTGTTCTTACCTGTGAGCCATCTCCCCTCACTGCTTCCTCACACCTGATCCTCATTGTTTCTTGTCTCCCTCTGTGTATTTAACCCAGTCGTCCTAGTCCCTCACATATCTTGTTAGCGTTAGTCTGTTGCCTGGTTTTTCCGAGTTATATAGTATCTGTTCTTCCGAGTCTGTTTTGTGTTTTAGTTAGGTTTTTAGTATCTGTTTGTTTCTGAGTTCTTGTTTCGAGTTTGGTGGTTTTTGTTGTCCGTTCTTTTGTTTATTATTTCGTGCCTCTGATTTCCTGTTTTTTTTTACTTTTGCCCGTGTTCTCACGACCCTGTTTCCTGGACTGTGATTTTGTACTTCTGCCGTGCCTTCCCGTTATTGACCTCTGCCTGCTTTTTGATGTTCCTTTGGATTTCGACTTTGTACCTACCTGAGATTAAACTTTGTTTTTTTCTGTCCTCCTGCCTGCTACTGGGTCCCTAATTCCACCGTTCATAACACTTACCTTACAACATTCTGAAGTATATATAGGATCCAGTTCTGTGCCTGTAGTGGTCTATACTTATCACAACCCCCTGCTATTCCTTGCCCGAATGTATAACCACAGCCAGCGCCTTATGCGGTGGTCCTTAATTGTGCAAGGTTATAACCTGGACATTCAGCATAAGAAGGGTACTGATAATGTCCTCGATGATGCATTGTCACGAATGTAACCTGGTGATACGTTTGGTTTTGTGGGTGGGGATGTTACGTCCCCGTATGTATGCACCTAGAGTTTTGTTTTTCTTCTGTCTCTCTCTTCTGTCCTCGGTTCCAGGTTCCTATTACCCATTGGCTGTTCCTCCTGTCATTCATTTCCCTGCCAATTTTCACCTTAACAAATCAGAGAACAGCTTCCCATTCAAAAACCCATTTCACCTCCCTCGCTGACTGGCTGGATATCCTGTTGAGTTGTGTTTGTGTCTAATACTTTAACTTGTGTTAAATATAGTAATTTTTGTATGTGTTGTGACCAGTCTTGCTTATTCCCTTTGTTTGCTTATGACAACCCTGTCCTAGTGTATGTTTGGGAGCTGGAGCAGGTAAGGGGCCTAATACATTGTTTGCTATATATAGGTATAATTTTGTCTAGACACACTGTAACACCCTCAGCCTCCTCGCAGTCCACTTCCCTATTGTTCTCTGTGTTTTCCCCTTTTCCTCACGTCTCGTAATGTTTTTACATTTCCCTGTCTGTCTTCCGTGTTGTGCAGGTTTGGCGTGGTTTTCCTTCTTTTTTGCTCATTTCGCCCTCTCTATTCCCCAGCTAATTCTTACATTCCTTCCCCGTTTGCATTCCTCACGCCCTTGTTACCGCTCAATCACGCTCGCATACATTCTCACGCTGCACTCACTCTGACTCATTATCTCACACAGTACCTTACCTATGTTATTTCCCCACATCTTACTCATAGATTAACTGGGGTTGTAACACCCTGTTATAAGGTTATTTACGATCATATACAACGGTCCATATCAACATTTTGACAAACTGTGCAGTCTTCAGATATATTGCACATTACTCATGTCACAGCTAACTTACACAATGGATCTAGATAGGCATATACAAAATCCTTCAAAAAGCACTATAAACTCTCGTTTTCAAAGATGGGAAACTAACTAAGTGGTCACTGGTGTCTTGTAATTTACGTTTAAAACATGTTTTAAATAACTGTTTAAAGATTTATAGAACTATTTTCAGTTGCCGTACAGCCATACGTTTGTAAACTTCCAGTTTAAATTTTGGGAGGTCTTGGCTGAGTTTGAAGGCTACTGTAGAAGAAGAAGAGCTGCTTCAAGGTGACCAGGTCGGGGTTTGCTTTGCAGCTAGTATGAACTCTTCAAAATGATCCATTTTGCTAAATTAGTGTATGTTTATGCAACTGATTCCTTCTCTGTGAGCGCACAAGACCGCTAGGAAGCTACAGAAAACTACAAATTTTCCAAAACTAAGTATTTCCAGTTTCCGGCTGCGGATGTATCTATCTAAACCTCCTTTGGTGTTTATACAAGTCAATGGATTTAATAAAATGATAAATAGAATAACTTTTATTTTCTCGATAGGGAACTTCAGTTGTAGCTACCAGCAACAATAAAAAAGACATCGACAGTGGGGCAGACCCACAACACACAAACAAACATAGAAAATAATACAGCCAAATGTCATGATTAAAAATAGCCCCCGCTGTCCCGAGATGTCCAATGTCATGAACTAGTCCAACACACAAACTCAAACGTTCGCCATCAAAAATTGAACCTCGCCGATTTTTTAGCTTGGATGCAGACATTGGACGCAACGGCAACGCAACGCAACGCAACGCAGGCAGTGGAGCACCTTTCATTGATTACAAAAGCAACATTCTCTGAAGCTGGGGTCTCACCAAATCTGGCGACGAAGCATGGGGATGCGCCGGACCCCCAAACTGTGCATTTGATAGGCGTTGCTATTAGATGGGTTCAGTAGCCTACGAGGAACATTAACGGCACCTGATTGGCTAGACGTATTTTGCCTGCGTTTTCAAACCGGAAATAAACTTTTTTTTAATCCCACTTAAACGGTCCACTAAAATACGTTTCTGAAAACATTTGAGGCGAGAAATAGTCTATGCGGTTGCTAAATCTTGATTCATATTTGATCTAAAACACCTACTTTGACCGTTTGATCCGAGTTTCGCGAGCAACGGTGGACGCATTAATTTGCCTAAAGTAGGTTCTTCTTCTTCTTCGTGTTTTTTTTACGGCGGTTGGCATCCAGCTTGTTGGTGCATTACCGCCACCTTCTGCTCCGGAGTGTGGATCAGACAATAGGCTTACATTCTACTTCCCTTCATTCTAAACTACATTTTAACCCTCCATGCTTTATACCTAGTTCTACTATACAATCCATATCCATATCAGACACTCTAGCACCCTATACCTGCTTGTCCATCATATCCTATTAAAAACTCCTGTATCCCTTAAGAAGGCTAACAGTACCCTGACCTGTGCTCTCTCACCCATTTTCAGTAAAACTTTTAATGTGAAATCCTGCACCCCCAATTCCCTCAATTTATTCCTCATCTTCTCTCTCTGTGCCCCGTACCTCCTACAACTCAGCACTACGTGCTCCACTGATTCCTCTCCCTGACATCCCCCACACAAGCCTGTCTGGTGTTTCCCTATCATTTTCAGTGTTTTGTTTAGTGCACAGTGCCCCAACCTTAACCTTGTCAACACAGTTTCCTCTCTCCTGTTTCCACTACCTACCCTAGTAACTTTGACACTCTTTTGAATTTGATAAAGATGCCTTCCTTTCCCCTCTCTGTCCCACCTTGCTTGCCACATTTGATTGATTTTTTCCCAGATTACACATTTAACCTCCGCTTTACTAATACTGATATGCATTTCTATTTTATTTTTCTTTAATGCCCTCCTTGCCAACTCATCCACCCTCTCATTCCCCTTCACCCCTACATGCGCTGGAACCCACAAAAAAGTTACCTGCCCTCCCTGATTTGCAATTCTTGTGACTGACTGAAGGATTTCAAATAGTATGTCTTGACGGCTGTTTGAATGAAAAGACCTTAAACTTGCTAGGGCTGAGGATGAGTCTGAGCATATTAACACCTTTTCCTGTCTCGTTTCTTCCACCCATCGTAGTGCAACCAAAACTGCTAACATCTCCACTGTGTAAACCCCTAAATTATTGGATGTTCTTCTATTTATTCCAATTCCTTTTGCTGGAATTGACACCCCGAATCCTGTTACTCCTGTCTCAGGTTTTTTTGTACCATCCGTATAAATCTGTGTGAAATCACAATACTCTTTCATTACATGATAATAAAATGCACTTACCAAATCAATTTTGTCTTTTCTTTTTCTTTTTAACTCTAGCAAGTGCCAATCTATTTCAGGCCATACAAGCATCCAAGGAGCCACCACTGGATAAACTACTGAAGGGCTTATCCTCAGATCAAACACTCCAAATTCTTTTGCAATATCATTCCCTACCCGCCCAAAGTTATCCCTTTGGTTCCTCCCATTCTCCCAGCACTCCTGCAACACTCCTTTTGTGGGGTGAGAATCAGTGTGTCCCTTAAGATTAGCCCAGTAATTTGCCATCAGCTGCATCCTTCTTAATTCCAATGGCATTTCTCCCATTTCTACCTGTAGGGCAGGTACAGGTGATGTTTTAAAAGCCCCACTGCACACTCTCAACGCTTGTGTCTGAATGACATCCAATTTCCTTGTTATAGACCTGGCTGCTGATCCATGTGCTATGCTGCCGTAATCCAACACAGATCTTATCAAGGCCACATACATTCTTTTCAACGAAGAACAACTTGCTCCCCATTCCCTACCAGTCAAACATCTCAACACATTTATTACTTTTTTGCATTTTTCTTCTATTTTCCTGACATGATCTGCCCATGTTAACCGTGTATCAAAAATAACTCCCAAAAATTTAAATGTTCCAACCCTCTCTAATTCTTTCCCATGCATGCTTAGCTTCATCCCTTCCACAGTTCTTTTCCTGGTGAAGAATACCGTTTTAGTTTTTTCTACTGAGAACCTACACCCCCAATCATTACCCCACTCCACCACCTCATCTATTGCTCCTTGTACTTTCCTGATTATATGCTCCAGGTTCCTTCCTCTCCTCCACAAGGCTCCATCATCCGCAAACAATGACCTACCTATATCTACTGGGACCTTTGAGTAAATGTCATTAATCATAATGATGAAAAGGAGCGGGCTTATTACACTGCCTTGAGGTGTGCCATTATCTAACATGTATTGTTTTGACAGGTCTGATCCAATTCTTACTTGTATTTTTCGTCCAAACAAAAAATCTTTTATCCAGTTAAAAACTCTCCCACCAACACCCAAATTATGCAACTTAATTAACAGTCCTTCCTTCCACATCATGTCATAAGCCTTCTCAATGTCAAAAAACACTGCTATTACTGACTCTTTATTTGCCTGGGCTTTTCTTACTTCAGTCTCTAGCCTTATCACCGAATCCATGGTATTCCTTCCTTTTCTAAAACCACTCTGATAATTTGCCAGCATACCTCTCCTCTCAAGTTCATATGATAATCTTTCCGTTATCTTCCTTTCCATTATCTTGCAAACATTCGAAGTTAAGGCTATTAGCCTATAACTAGTAGATTTAGACGGATCCTTTCCAGGCTTTCTTATTGGAATTACCACTGCTTCTTTCCATACACTTGGTAATCTACCTTCCTCCCACACTCTATTATAAAGGTGCAGCAACTTCAATACCGCTCCTTCCCCTAGATGCTTTAGCATATCATAGCATATTTGATCTTTCCCCGGCGAGGTTGGTCTTGACCTATTTAATGCTCTTACCATCTCTGCCAATGTAAATGGTACATCAGTTACATTATCTGATTCTGCTCTTCTGTCTAACACTCCTGGATATTGACTCAATGTTCTTTCCCTACTCCTTCTTCCTTCTTCTGACAAATTTTCTGAACTTTGTATCTTAGTAAATGTCTTGACCATTATCTCAGCCTTATCGCTATTAGTAATTGCTGTTTCCTCCTCAGATGTTATAACTGGATAATCCCATTCCATTCTGTCTCCTCCCATCCTCTTTATCATTCCCCAAACCTCTCCCACAGGTGTTGTTCTTCCTATTTTATTGCAGTAATGTCTCCAACTTGCCCTCTTTGCTTCACGCACTGTTCTTCTCACCACTGCCTGTGCCTTCTTATATTTAATCAAATCCTGCATGTTGTGGGTTCTTTTAATAAGTCTGAATGATCTATTTCTGTTTTTAACAGCCTGACGACACTCCTCTGTCCACCATGGTACCGATTTCCTGTTAATCCTGTTTTTGCTCCTGGGTATAGCTCCATCTGCTGCCATAATAATCGCAGAGGTAACCTGATCATTTACCGCATCTACGTCTCCAGAAAGGTCTATTCTTGACATAGTATCCTCACTTAACTTCTGGAACTTACCCCAATCTGCTTTCCCTAGGACCCACTTTGGGATTCCATCTCCTGGTCTCACTTCCACTCTTCCTCCCACAGAGCATGCAACTGGGTAGTGATCGCTACCAAGTGTAGTAGTTGTCCATACTTCCCACCTACTAATTCCAGCCAAGGTATTAGATACTAATGTAATATCCAATGCCGATTCAGTACCTGTTGTCACATTTATCCTTGTTCCTCTACCATCATTCACACAGACCAAATCCCTTTCCTCCATTAACTCTTCAATTACCTTTCCATTTGAGTCTGTGTGAGTACCCCCCCACAAAGTACTGTGAGCATTGAAATCTGCACACCATATTATTTTATGTCTATTTTGTCCTTGCACTCTTAGTAGGCTATCCAAATCCAACCTTTTGCATGGATTGTAGTAATTAATTATAACCACCTCCTCCCCTCTTTCCCACACTTCCACCACTATGTACTCCTGTTCATTTCCCTTTTCCAGTACCCTATATGGAATATTTTGTTTGATAAATGTGGCACAGCCTCCTCCTCCCCCCTGATTTCTGTCTTTCCTTATCATTGAATAGCCATGCAATACAAAGTTTAAAGTTGGTTTTAACCACGTTTCCTGAACACAAACTAAATCCGGTTTTACTGCCATTTCTTTAATAAAATACTTGAATTCCTGGCCATTGGCCAGTAAGCTCCTAGCATTCCATTGTAAAATAATTACCATAATTAATATTAACCAATACATGTATCCTGGCTAGACTGCGTATTGAGGTTCTCCCTCACTTGTTCCCATGTCAGTCCCACAAATCCTAAATGGTTCACTGCTGCCTTGATAACCAATTGAATTTTATCATTTTTTGACTTTACCTCAAACGTACTGTTTATCACCCCTGCAATGAATGTTACCAAATCCTTTTTGTCCACATAAATCCTGTCATTTGTTATTTGTTGTGGCTCTAGAACCCCCATTGCTCCTTGTTTATTAGTAGCATTAATCTGTTCTCTTGACACTCTTACTGCTTCTGCATATGTGATCCTTCTTTCCGCTCTTACTTTTTGGATTTCATTCTCCCGTCTCATAACCTCACACCCACCATATGCCACACTATGGGCCCCTCCACAGTTACAACACTTTGGTTGCACCCCTACTCCACACTTTCCATACTCATGGTCACCTCCACACCTAGCACATCTCCTCTGCTCTTTACAGTTTTTAGCTGTGTGTCCAAACCTTTGACACTTAAAACACCTCAATGGCTTTGGTACATACACTCTCACTGGGTAACTCATAAAACCCAGGAATACCTTCTTTGGAACACTCTCTCCTTCAAATTCTATTAATACTGTTTCACTATCCTTTTTCACTCCTCCTTTTGTATTTGTCAATCTTTGGGCATTCACTATTTTCCCTCCTTTGAGATTCTTCTTTAACTCCTCCATACCTACACTCATTGGCACCCCCGTGATCACTCCTTTACATCCTACTCTATTTTTTGCTCCAACCCTCCCTGTGTTTGCCACCTTAATTTTTCCTATTTCTTTTAGTTTGAGTGCTTTCTCAAGTTGTTCATCATTTGCACAACTCACTAATAGGTTACCATCACTAAGGACCTTTGCATAGATTATGTCCCCTATCTTACCTGCCAGAGTTTTTGTTAGCACAAACGGGCTTATTGTCTTTACGCTTCCTTGATCCTTTTCATTAAACCGTATTATGGCATTACGTTTCTCTGGTCTTTCCCTCAGAACTTGCTTATGCCCTTCTTCCTCGCTTTCAGAAATTTCATCAGTGTCATTTCTAACTCGTTTATTCCCTTTTACCTGCTTGCCTTGATTTCCATCATCTTTCCCTTCACAATTGGACATTTCTACCAAACTGTCTACCTCTGATCCATTCACGGAGCAGTCGTGCACAACCGCCATTAACAAAGTATCATCAGCTTTATTAAACTTTCCCGAATTTCGCCGACTATTACTCCCTCGTTCACGTCCCGCTGACGTCTCCGCCATATTCCTCCGTCTTTGAAATTGTCGGATGAGTCCTCTGCTCAATCTGCTGCGTTGTTCCGCAAACAATTCAAACGGCAGCGCTCCGAAATCCAACCCTTGATCGAGCCCGCACGCAGTTCTCTGCACAGTCTCTCGAAGCGTCGATTACCTGCCGCCCTAAAGTAGGTTTGGAATCTATCCTATTCAAATTTAGAACCGGCGACCACATCCATCATGCACCGCGCGATCGGATCGCATCCTCTCCATAGAAAATTAACAGAATGCGTCCGAGCGATGCACCTCGCCAGATTTGGTGAGGCATATTCAACCCAACGCTCGATAGCCACAGTGGAGCTTGGGCGTTAGCTAGTTTAGAGAGGAACCTCTTCCACCTGCTGTATGGTCAGCTAGCAAGCTAATGTTACATAGCATTTTTATAATATAATTTCATAATGTGTTAACGGTATATTTTCTCACCTTATATCACTCGCTTCCATTCGTCTTCGAATAGTTCGTAACGAGACTTTTTAAAAATGCGGGCTAATGTTATATCAGACACGGGGATCTTCAGCTCCAGATAGCGAATGATTGAATCTGGGAATACAAATATTTGAGGGACTAAGATGACCTAGGTGGGAGGGTGAATTTCCAAAGGCTGCGTTGGGCGATCGGTGTCGGTTGAAATAATTTGCCGAATGGCTTTAATGTTGTTTACACAGACTCATATCTAAAATCTTTGTACAGACTCAAGTTCTTCTTCAGTGTAAGCCATTATCTCCCATTCTCTCCAGCAACCACTCAACTTTTTACAAGACAAAAACATTAATGGCTGTTCCAGTTTCAGACTGCATTTGGTGTAATAAGCCGATAATGTATATATCAGTAACTCATAGCCAAGTTGTCAATAGCTTAACTAGCTAATATACCCATAGACCGTAAAAAAAATAGGCTACGTTTTGGACGGTGCGTTTCCAGATGGGAAATATGAAATTATGTACAAAGGCCTTTTTAATTTTAAAAATTAAAGTTATAGTACAATTGAAGAGACAGTAACGTTAAGCTATACGTGTAAATATGTGCTTGCCCAAATCTAGCATCTTTGGTCTAAGCAATAACCTTATTAAATACGTTTTTTACACCATATAACCTACTTTTCAGAGAATGAACGCAGCACACAAGGGGGAAATATTTTATGCACCTAGAAGCAGGCAACTGAAAGTGCTCAATTAAATGACTTTGATCAGGAATGGATGCACATGCACTGCACACTTCAATCAAACTTTATTTTTATGTTGCATCAGTAGTTAAGAGGGAATAAATTGATTTTTTTTTTTTAAACTGAAACAAATTGAAACAATCCAGGACATTAGACAAGGGGCAAACAAAGAAATTGTGAGAGCTACATTTGTGCCTTCTTCACGATTGGCATACATTTAGTACTTCTAGTGTTTTAGAAAAGTACTATTAGTAAAGCCACTTAAGTTAACAGTGTTCATACTGCTATTATTATAGTACCTAAAATCCTGATTGTGGGAGTCATGGCATTGTGATTACGCAGCATCTCCCTCCAGTACCTCGACACAGTTGCAATTACCGTATATCTCATCCTCAGAAAGGACACGGAGGTGAACACTTTCCTTTAATGCCCCCACATGAGCCGGATGGTGCCAATTACACCGGCTACATTGTCCCTCCAACGGGCTATTACTGTCTCTCCCTCTGTTCCCCTTAGACGGCTCAGACTGTGCTGCTGGTGGTGGCTGTCTTCCTCATCTGCTGGATGCCCCACCACATCATCGCCATGTGGGCAGAGTTTGGCGCCTTCCCCCTCAACGAAGCCTCCTTCGCCTTCCGCATCGTCTCACACTGTCTGGCCTACAGCAACTCCTGCGTCAACCCCATCCTCTACGCGTTTCTGTCTGAGAACTTCCGCAAGGCCTGCCAGCAGGTCTTCACCTGCCACTTCCTCTTTCCTCCCCCGCCCGTGGAGAAGGTCGTCCGCATCCGCCTGGAGAACTTCTCCACCACTCACTCTACCACCAACGTGTAAGACAGCCAGGGTTGAAGCAGGGAGGCTCAATCCATCCTGTGCATGAAAAAAATATATTTTTCATTACTTACACAGCCCTTATCAGTATCTAAATACAGGTGTTCTTTTATCTGGCTTAATGGTGTTCCTCAGCTATTTATAAATGAAAAGAGTCCTGTGGTAGAAATACTCTGCATGGATGTGGTCATGCGTATATACTTTTTGAAAAAACTGTTGTGAGTTATACTTATTTTGTAATGAGCGGCCACTTGCCAAAATTCTACATTCATTCTCACATCAGTCCAATTTCTGGCAAGAGGATGGGGAAAAACATGAAGGAAACCACTAAATAGGTATTATAACACTAAAGTGGTATTTAAACCTGATTTAACCCTTTCATACTCACATTATTACAAAGAAACTTAATCTCATTTAATTGAAACATTTGGAAAAGATTGCTTTCCCTCCATGCCATGAATTACCCAATGTTACACAAGTGTAAATAACGCAGTATCGTAAAATTGACAAACCAAGTCAAGCACATGATTTTTGTCATGTTTAACTTCCGATATGAAAATTACAGAAAAGAGATGTTCAAATCCCATCACTTTTATTATAGCATACATTCTAACTTTTATATTATAGTCAGGTCCATAAGTATTTGGACAGTGACACAGTTTTTGGCTCAACGAAGTTGTGGAGGAGGATTCTAATTTGATCCCGTGTGTGCGTATGTCTGTCTGTGTCTGTGTGTCACACATGTATGTACCAGAGCCCACCACCAGAGGGGCGCTATTATTATGCATTTCCCCATAGCCAAGTAAATTTTGCTTTGTACATAAAAAACTATGCTTGATGTCTCCACATAGTCTTTGGCATTTCTACTCAGCAGACCGTCGACTTTCTAAATCCACAGAGTTCACAGCTTAAGGTATTTAGTAGCTCTTCGTGGAAAATGTAGAATGTACATGCATTTTCCCATTAAAGGTATACCATGTAGTTTCAGAACACCAGATGTCGAGCATGTAGGAGATCACGGTCACTTTGATCAAGCTGTCCTCTTCCAAGTCGGCCCATTATGTTCACCAAAATGCACAAATGACATGGCATCTGGATAATTTCAAACAGTAATAGAAGAGATGGTTAGTGGTAATAGCCTCCTCGGTGGGAATATTGCAGTCTGCATTTAGCCGTGTCAACCAGTGCTCGAGGAGAGGCGCTCACTCTTCAAACTGTCACGTTCTCTTCGTATTCAGAAGTTGTAGTAACGTTACTGGTTTTCAAGTAAGCTGTCACAAAGTAAATTGACATAAAATAGCTATTTTGTTTATTCTGTGACATTTAATACAGTAGCTGGCTAATAAATGCCATTAATAACGTTAACGTTATACATCAGGACACCGACTCATTTACAGTAACGTTAGCTAGCTAGCGACTTTTTTATATTAGCTAGCCAACGTTATAACTTAAAGTTTCTCTGTTCCTTGTTCTCTTTTCTGTGCTGGAGTTCTTTTAAGAGCTTGATGGTATCAACATATCCAGCCTAATAAACTTTTAACTTGAATCTTGTACCCATTTTTGGTGGTCAAACATATTGTTTTTCATTGTCTTATCCTTATATTCCCATCAAATTTATTACATGTTCATTTGGTGAGTGAAATTTCATTGTCATGGTCATGGATAGTGAAATATTTGCAGTCTAAAAGGTTCAACCTAAGGTTAAATGAATAAATGTTGTAGTTAACAGAGGCTAATCTGTAACGTTAGGTACATCTATTCTCACACACACACACGTTAATGTGATGGTTATATAAGACAAAGATTTTCTGGTTTCCCTCGAATCGTGCACCATCAATATGCTAATGAATTAAATGGAGGTGGCCATCAGGTATATTGTGATACAAACATTCAAGTTAAATGGTAATGACTAAGTTAGTTAGTAAAAATACATACTGGTTATGCCAGCCAGCTTGTGTTCCCAAATAAACGTTAAGCTTGTTTGATTGCCGTTATTTGAGTGCCAAATAGAGTGGATGCGCTCCCAACTGAATGGGAGTAGTTATAATCGTTATAATTCACAAAATAGATCAGATGTCAACAACTGTAGGCTACACGATAACAACATGCTCATGGGTGGGAGACGACAGGTTTACTGTGCACTTGTAGGGGACCAAAAGTAATTTGACAAATTAACATAAACTTTAATAAAGTTATATTTAATATTTGGTTGCATATTCTTTGCATGTCATGACTTCCTGATATCTGTGACCCAACAATATCAAAAAACTCTTGATATCTTATTTTCAGATACTCTTACAAGCGATACTATAATCTCTGCATTTGATCTCTATGGGAATTGGGGGGTGGGACTAGGTTAAGTAAATTGCAGGGGAATAATATGGAATACATGGTTGGTTAAATGGCTGTAAGTCATCAAGGGTCTGAGGTATCAAACGAGCCTCAAACCATCACTCTGCTGTCACATATGCAGTAGATATGGATGGATCATTTTAAGGGTTGTTTCTCCTGACAAATTTTCCTATTGAACTCTATGGAAAAATAAGTCAGAAGAAACCCTTCAAGTTATCCATCCATATCAACTGCATATCTGGCAGCAGAGTGATGGTTTAAGGCTTGTTTGATACTTCAGACCCTTGATGATTTAGAGCCATTTAGCCAACCATGTGTTCCATAGTAATTTACAGATAAATCTATTCCCAATCCCCAAAGCGATCCATTCAAATGCAGAGGTTATAGTATCGTTTGTAGGAGTACCAGAAAATAAGATACCAAAAGTCTTTTGATATTGTTGAGTCACAGACATCAGGAAGTCATTGCATGCAAAGGATATGCAACCAAATATAAAAATGATTACTTTATTCTACATTATGTTAAACTGCCCAATATTTTTTTTGATGCCCAAAAATGTACTATGTATAAAGTAGTTCTGTTAGGTCATTGAAAGATGGTTTAAATATCACAACTATTTAGCACTCACAATTCAGATATTTTATGTGTGAAGCAAACAATCAGATATCAATCAATTTGAAAATCAGTGCAAACATCTCCATATCACTTTTAGCCACTGAAACAAAAAATGAATGGCACCCAGTTTTAGAGAACTCGACACAAAATGCAACAGGGAACCAACAAAAGACCTTTGTCTGCAGGTGCATATCTACAGAATTTTGACTCAAGCTGTAAACACTAGTATTTACCTCTGTCCATCTGTGGACTTTGGTCCTCTTTGGTGTAAAACATCAGGCAGAACGAAGTTCAGTGTTTGATTTTCCTCCTAGAGTCCATGGAAGGCGCGAGCATCCATCCGGATGACTGCTGACAGGACATTCTGCTCGCTATGGAGTTATTTTTCAAAGTGCTCTGAAGGAATCAACACCGAAATGTGCGTGTGTGTCATCCTGGGGGTTTTGTATTAAAAAAACTAGAAAGATCAAAGGTGAAAGGTGGCATTAAAGGTACACTGCATTGTCCAAGCCTTGGATAAAACATTGCACTTTTCTTTGTGCTACAAAAATATTATATTATATTGCTTGTGCACCAAATGAAAACCTTGTCTGTGTTACTATGAATCCTGTGTTTGTTATGTATTCTTGTTATACAGCTGGCTCATGTAGAATTTCAGATTGACCATTTTAAACCATCTTACACTCTATTATCAGACCAAATACTTGGTGTTATTGGGCTTCTCACACACGATTCCTCCCTGATGCTCTCACATACACACCTACATTCGACGCTTCAAGTAGCATGGTAGGTATGTCACATATTTACATTGGTCAACTGTTCTCACAATTTCAGTTTTTTTTAAAGGCTTATTATACATTATCATCCATCTGAATTAAAGCACTTGTTGCTGCTATTGTATCTATTGTACTGTATGTTGCATTCAAATAAATATAAATTTCCATTTATCTCATGCTACATTGTGAATTTGGAGCTGCTTCATTGCCACATGTAATGTAATAAGTTGTAACAATGTAAGAAAACTGTCAACTCTTGTAAAAAATGAAACCCAGTAATTTAAGTGTGAACTTGATATTTTGTGTCGTGTCATCTGTTAAACTAGATAAGCGGTAGCCTTTATTTTATTTATTGTAACATTGCTGTGGTCACATTAGACAAGGTGTTTACAGGTTGATAAATGCGGTTACTAAGGTCTTAGAGGTGAATTTGTTTTTTAAAAGAATGCAAGGCACCATATGTGGCTAAAAGCCAGAACCAACCAGAAAGAATGATACACTAAATGCACTAAAAAAAATTAATAAAATAAAATGAAAATCAGTGGTCACACTTTGTGCAATGGTTCCACAAAAAAAAAAATTGTAACATGGTCTATATTAATTACTTTCTTGAAATGACCAGTGGGGCTTGCATAAAACTAGCTTTAAAAAAATAACCCTCGTGGGTAGACCACCAGTGACAGACAGTACATGCCCTTTACAATGATGTTTAATTTGCCCTTTACTTACAAGTTCTGTGACTGTGGAACTCTAATGAAGCAGTTCATCTTATCTCTTTTCTGAAACTGGAAAGCCACACACACAAACCATTGCCATGACCTCCACACACAGCACTTTTGAAACCTAGCCTTTTAAAACGGATTAAGTATGCATGTGCACATTTAAACATCTAATTAATTATGCCTTGTCTGGTTTTAATTTACACGTCTTGTTGAAAAATATTACCATATCTGGGCCAGGTCCTTCAGTCAAGTCGGAAAATGAAGAATCATTTCAGACATTATTTGTATATTTCAATTCATGAGTTGAAAATCAATTAACTTCCTGAATTGACTGCATTTAATCTGGATCGACCCCAACCCTGATCTGGACTGAGTAATCAGTGAGCTCAGACTTGGCATCATGATCTACGTACGTGTACGTCGCTCTGGATAAGAGCGTCTGCTAAATGACTATAATGTAAATGATCAACAAAACACTAAGCAAGCTTTTTGTATCAATATATGCTTGGACATGTCAACGTCATACGCATCGAAAAAAATAAACCTGGGAAGGGAAAAGTTCTGCCATACAAATTTTGGAGGACAAAAAAACAACAACTCAGCTTAAAAGGTTGTTTTCAGTGTCTGCTTTTGGGGCCGACTTGCGGATGGCTGATTCCATTCCAGGTAGCCCGCTTCTTCTTCTGGCTGCAGTCTCGATGGTTTGCACAAGCTCTACGTCCCACGGGTGAGTGACGAAGCTAAGGACAGCTCCGTCACCCCCGCTCCCTGCTCGGCCCACTCGCCCGGCCCGGTGGATGTAGTCTGTGTGGGACTCAGGAAAATCGTAGTTGATGACCAGTTTCACCGTCTGTGTGTCCAGGCCTCGGGAGGCAATGTCCGTGCAGATCAAGACATTCACGAGGCCTTTCTGGAAGGAACGGAAGATCCCTGCTCTTACAGCCGCCGGCATTTCGCCATGAATGCGCGAGTGACGGATTCCGAGGTCCTCCAGCATGTATCCGAGCCAGTTCACAGTAGATGCCCTGTTACAGAACACCAGCACCGCTGAGTTGCTCTGCTCTGCAGTCTTCAAGGCTTGGTGGACCTCCAGAAGCTTGTCTTCACCCTTCACTTTCAAAAACGTCTGCTTCACGTGAGGCATCAGAAAATGGAGCATCGGGCTCGTGACAGTGACGATACTCCCCAAGTTGGTCACTTGACTGAGCACATCTCCAACTCCCCCTGGGAATGTTGCCCCCACCACCACCAGTTGAGCTTTATGGCCTGGGCCATGCGTCTCTGAAGGGCTGGATGCTATATGTGCGTGGGATAAAGTGTTTTCCACCATGTCTGCAAAGCTTGGGTCAAACAAGGTGTCAGCCTCATCAATTACAAAGAAGCTAAGCTCACTCATGCTAAAGCAGCGTCGGCGGAGCGCTTTGACCAGTGCACCAGGAGTGGCAACTAAAATGTCTGGTGGACCACTGGCGAATGCAAGCTTTATATTACCTACACCCCTTCCGCCTCCCACTACTTTAACTTTCATCCCAATTGGATCACACAAGGCCTTAGCAACAGATGTCACCTGCTCTGCCAACTCTCTGGAGGGCACAAGGATCACACAGCCTGTGTGGGGTGCAACCACTCCAAAGTCAATTTCTCCCTTCAGTTTATGAACAATAGGAAGCAAGTAAGTCAGTGTTTTTCCGCTTCCAGTCTCAGCTGCACAAAGGACATTGTAACCACGGAGAAGCTTGGGGATGGTTTGCAGTTGCACAGTTGTAGGGTAAATGATATTATCACAGCTCAGGATTTCCACAATATCTGGACAGAGATTCAAAGATTTAAACGTTATAATTTTGTTTGTGGTCTTTTCTTTCTCTTCCTGTAGACTTTCTCTAACGCAAGGTGGAACATCCTGTGTTTTATTTATTGTGAAGTAATCCCCAAATGACTTACTGTGTTTCCATCCCTTTGTGGCCAGGGTAGGTTGTTCAAATTTGCCAAGTGTATAGCCCGCAGACTGGTTCAGTTGAGGGTTTTTACTCATTATTAAAAGTTTCCCGGGTTTGACTGTATTGACTCTTTCAGATCTTTTGCCTTTCATCTGTTTAACATCTTCAATGTATTCTTGCATTCTTCGGGGTATCCTGATAACCACTGGCTCCGCAGAGGTTGACGTATGTCTTAAGGTAGTTAACTGAAAAGCAAAAGGAGAGCATCTAACATAACGGGACGAAATAATCTTTCTGCAGGTGTTCACGGAATTGAAACCGATCCTTAAAAACTGCATTTTAAAGCGCAGGTAGTTTTCTAATCCTAAAATAACTAACGCTAACTTGCTGTCGTTACGTCTTTAAAGAAAATCGTGCTGCTAAACGTCCGTCTTTGATTAATAATTAGCTCCTGGCCAGTAACCATGATATAGTCAAACGCTTTATGAGGCAAGAAGTACTGTTACCTAAATCGTAAACTGACCATGAAACCATTCGTTTACAATACAATCCGTGTACAAAAAACAGAGGTAACGTAAGTCAATGGTCGCATTCACGTGTACATTCTTTGAAATGTCTGCAACTGGTACTTTCTGCTCCCGATAGCCGATTCGGAATCAGTTTACGCAGTCCTTATCCAAAAGAAAACCACCATGTGAATAAACCTCAAAATGATCCAGAATCAGTTTTGTAGACAGATCGGGACGTCAATCCGGCGATGTTTGATGACGCAGTATTTCGTCGCATAGCAAAGTTGAACGCCACACATGTTTCTATCAAACAGACACAGAGCAGCGGTGAAGAAAACGAAGATACGTCTCTTTTATCCTCGGTGAGATGATTTAACTGCAGTTAAGTGTTTGATTTCACATGGACACAGCCACATAGTGAGTTAGTATAATTTTATGGAGAGGTTTATACTCAAAATCATATTTCTTCATTACCATTGTCTCCAATGCTACGTTGGTTCCATAGATTCCAGCAATGTCTAACTTTGGCTTTCTAGTGATTAACGTAACACGTTGCATAATTGGTAAACTAGCCCCCGGGGTAACGTAGAATCGGAAGTATGAGTTGACACGTTTGCTAATACAACGAGCAACCGCTACACAGGGAAAAACATGAAATCATACTTCCTATGTAACGTGAGATGGCTAACCTTATCTATCTGAATTCGACCACCTTCGCACCTGGATATCTAGGTAATTCGTCAATGTTATGATCAGAGAATTGATCGCTAATGTTTTAAATATAAGTAATTCAAAACATCCTTATGATTGACTGAATAGATTTTTAAAATAAAATTTATCTTAGTGGTGTACAGTGTTGTTCTGTATCATAGAAGACACGTTTTCAGGAGGCAGCGTATCACAATGGATTCTGTGGAGTTAGACAATTACACTATAATTTTATGCACAATTAGATCAGCCGGGATTCTAAATTCTAAGTGAATTTAGATTGACCAACGAGAAATGGAGAACAAGCTATTTTATTTATCCGTTTATCTTGATATTTATTTTATCTTCACGCTGTGGACTCACGTTGCCCACCTGTTTTAGGATACGATTATAATAATCTGTTGTGTCAGGAGTAACGTTATGCACATCCTGACAGAATAATTGTCTCCAGGCTAAAAGAGGGTAGTCAAATTTTTGGGACCCCTACACCCGCAAGTGCCACCACACTGCACGCGCCACCACACTGCACGCAAAGTCATCAGCGTAGCACCATCTGAAGACATTGGCTGTGTCCCAATGTTCTTCACTCCCCACCTCCCTTCCTTCACTCCCCCGCAAAACTGTCTGAACGTTTCGAGTACAAATATTCGCACGTACAGTATACAATGTACCTGACATTGCGGTTTGCGTCGAGACATTAATTAATATGTAACCATTAATACGTAATTAAAATGTAATCAGCAACATTATATTAAAACACAAAGATCCGTTTCCGGGGCACGGAGTAGAGGAGGTGGTAGTGGAGGAAGGGAGGGTGCATTTTTCGAGTATTGGGACGACGCACCCATAGTGGTTTGCAAGTTCACCAGAATCGCCTCTGTTCCGGAAATCACAGTGATATTTAAAACAATCTCAGATAAGCAGTTTTGACCATCTATTTTAATTGGGTCATGCAAAAGCCCTAAATTTGCAGCCTTTATGCTTTCAAAGATTCCAGCACTCAGTCTATTGCACATTTTTTATGTTAAATTTTCTCAAATTAGCTGAAAATGGCTACACGAAAGAAGTGTTCCAGCGGCAGCACAGCGTAGATGCCATTACATATACAATTCGCAAGTCATCTTCCCACATTTTTATAATCATAAGAATTTCATGGATGGAAGAGAAAGCATGGCATGTATTGCACTTGTGCAAACCTGAACTCTGCAAAGGTTTACCGAAGGACTACAGAACTGTCTGCCTTTGAGACTCTGTTTCATATAGCCTCGCCGTTTTATAAAAGATATCTAGTGATATCTTAATCTAGTTGAGACAGAATGTACAGTCTTGGTGTAAAGCTGAGTAATTGCGTCCCAGGGTCAGAAATATGTCGGCTGTTATTGTCTGTGGTTGCTGAACATTTTTGCTTGTCCTTGACTCCTTCAGCAAGACCTTACCTGGCACGCACAGGCTACCAGTTGTTGTGAGTGAGAGATATTAACAATCACAAGTTACAGTGCAGTCCATAGGTATGTGGACAGTGACACAATCTTTGTTGTTTTGGCTATGTACTCCAGACATTGGATTTGAAATTAAGCCATTAATATGAGGTTAAAGACTGTCTGCTTTAATTTGAGGGTATGTGCATCCATATCCAGTGGTTCATGTAAGAATTACGCCTTTTTACACTTTTTAGGGGACCAAAAGTAATTCAACAAATTAACATAATCTTAAATAGTTCCCTGGTGATGCTCTGCCAGGCCTGTACTGCAGCCATATTCAGTTCCTGTTTGTTTCTGGGGTGTTTTTCTTTGTCTTCTAGTCTTGTCTTCAGAAAGTGAAACGCATGGATCGACATACCCGCAAATTAAAGCTGACAAGTCTGCACTTTAAACTCATATTCATTGTTTCATTTCAAATCAGATTTGCTGGAGTACAGAGCCAAAACAATAAACAATGTGTCACTGTCCAAGTACTTACGGACTGCACTGTATGTTTTATTTTCTCATGAGCCACTCATTTATTGTCAGAAGAGGATTCTTATTGGTCCGATTCGGCATGTATTTCATTCAGAATGAAGAACGACTGGCCGAGAGCTGTGAAACCTCTTAGCCTGTACTATTCTTTCTTTCAACAATCAACAAAAGAAGATAGGATGGCCCAGGCAGTGGGCAGGCTGTGTTTCCACGATAAAACGGCACTGGCACCAATGGTTCGTGTGGGCACATTACCCATGAGGCTTCTGGCCTTGGATTATGGGGCTGACATTGTATACTGTGAGGTAAGTTAACATGCTTCCCTGGATTGAACTTTCAATATATATACATATATTTTTAGAGAATCTTATGTTTTGTCATTCAAAGAGCAGTGGTCTATAATGTAAGCATATGAAATTAAGCCATTAAGCTTGTGTAGTTATAAGATGCATTTGGAACCTTTCCACTTCAAAATAGCAACATAACATTTTAATATTAACCTGAGCATCTGGTTGGTCTAATACACTCATACAATAGAGCAGTCCTAAATAGATTTATACACTTGGCTTTGATGTAGATGCACATTATCAAAGTTTGTGAAAGAAGCAAGAATGCGTCTGCTGTTTTCCTGTATGGTTACAGATTTCTGTCTCTGCAATCACTGAAATATCCCAATTCCCAAATAACTTTCTGTCAATTAACTGTCAATCTCATCAATGTTTGCAAGTTTTGGAGATGGTAACGCAGTTACATGTGTTTACTGTGAGGCACCATTGCAAGTGGAATGTTCTGGTTTATTTATCATTATTCATCATGTCGGTGTCACCTGCCCATGAAAAAAGTGAAAATGACTCCCACCCCACCCTGCTCATCTTAACAATCAACTCCATTACTGCAGTGATTAGGCATGCTAACTGATTGGAACCCTGGGGTTCAGACGTGCTCTTCAGCCTTTCAGAGCACGCAGCTGTATTTTTCCCTGTCTTAACTGTTTGAGACATTGTTCAGCTAACACTACATAAAAAATGACAGCTCTGTTAAATTCATCACCGATCATTTCACCTGGTGGGCTCCAGCTCAGCTGCTCAATGTCTGCAGCAACATATTAACTTGTCAAAACACTGCAAACATATGCAGGCATATATAAATTCCACCCTCTGTACTACACTGAGGTTTTGAGGATCTCTAAAGAAATGGTAAAGTAAAGTTGTGGAAATTACTGTCATATCGCTCAGCTCTCACTGTGATGCATGGTTTCAACAATCATGGATATAGGTCCAATTATGTGATTAACATTATTTCATATTTGTCAAATAATATTTTTGACTCCATTGATCCATTCAGTTGACTGCTGTTTTGCTGCCAAGGTAACATTTTCATTATAGGATGACAGCTGCTAGCTTAAAGCTTGAAGAGCAATTAAGAAAAAAAAACATGCTTTTCATAATTTGTTGGGGCCCCAAAAACATTAGTCTTTTGTGAAAAATAGACACGGCAACAAACGTTTATTTCTTTGGTTGAGCTACTGAAGAACCGGATGACCCAAGTGTTTACAACATTATTATGAGAGTTAATATGACAAGTTAATGTGTGCTTTGTGTGAATCTGATTATTTCTTTTGATTACGTCCCCAGAGAAGTGACTGTAATAGCTGATTCATGTCTCTGTGTTCGGGACAACTAACCTAATTGTCTCTCGGTGCAGAGAGATTGTAATTTGTGGAGTAATTTTTCTTCTAAAAGGGGTGCAAGTCAAACAGTGTGTTTTGGTATTCGCACATTAATCCAGGTAATCTTTGTGACTTGTTGTTTCCCAAGCTTACCCTACGCCTGAGCATGTATGGGGCCAAGGTTGGAAGGTTGTATGACGCAGAGAATATGTCTTTCTTTCATGTGCTTCTCAGTACTCAGGCAAAGCCTTTTTGTCCGCCTCTGAATGAAGGCTCCTTGAGGCTCGGCCTGCCTAAGTGGCATTTTGTGCACTTCCTTTGTCTCGGCATAGAAGGTATTAGGCCTCAGTAATGGATTTCTAAGAAGCATGTGCTTATTGAGCTGTGATTCTCATTGCCTGCATGGGTTCTGCTGTATCCCTGAAAGCCAAAAGTCTCTGAAAAATCAAAATGCTTTCTTTTAAACCAACTGCCCTCCATCTGGACATTTAGTTTCTAGTTCCAGCTAGTTGTAGTTCCAGCATGGTAAATGTGAAGATCTCCCTTTTTAAACCGTTTCTGATTTAAACAGTTCTGCTACAACTACTCAAATGATTCAGTTTCACGAAGAATTGCAATTTATTATTGACTCGCAAAGTAAGCAGTTAAGGGCTGTCTCTGATTTGTTTTGACAGTGTTTGATGGTGCATGGATAGACGTTCTGCACAATGTCATCCGGGAAGGAATTGCAATTGACGACCAGTGTTCACAAAAATGCTGCAACTTCATCTTCCCGAAAAAACAAATATCTTGTCAAAGTCTTTGCAATCTTTTTTGTTGTTGTTGTTGTTTCCTCTCTTCAGGAGCTGATTGACATCAAAATGGTGCAGTGCACACGGGTTCTGAACGGTAAATGAAAACTAATTATACGCCATACCTCAAAAATAATGGTTCATAAACCCATTCTTAAGTCTTTTGAATATATAATTTTCAGATTTTAGAGTACAAACATGTATGGAAGCTTTTTCTGCAAAATTAAAAAGAAACTGCGAAGTAGAATGCATTTAATTAGCCTTTTAGTCATTAATCATATGCAAGATGAAACCGCATGTGGGACATCCTTTTGGATTGATTTTCAGTTTACTCAAGTACTTTCTAATGACTTTGTTTGATTTTTCTGTTCGTTCAGGTATTGCTTATCAGTGTTCTCATTTGCATATCATTTCACTCCGCTAAATCAATAAATTTGCTGGCCAATCCAGTCAATGTTGGAATTAGGGATGTGCGCGTTTAGTCGACTAGCCGATTAAACGTTGCTACCCTCGCTAGTCGGCACCAGAAATGCTAGTCGGTTAAACTTACTATTTTATTAATGTACACATTTAAATTACATATTGACATAATTTGCACTGAAATTTAATGTTTTCCTGGTCAAATGTTGCTTTATAAAAAAAACGAGAATCCGTTACTAATGTTAACAACGCCGGATTAAAAAAAATAATTAAAAAAAACGAAGGAAAAAAACAAAATGCATTAGCCTGTTCGCCCTGCAAGTTAAACCAGCGAGGTGGAAAGAGCAAGTAGGCCTATCGCGTTGTTGAATAGCCCAATAAAACGAATCTAATGTCACGTTGATCAGTCGGCCTAATTGTTATTTTTTTGTGTTCCTATTATTGGTAGCTTTTCTGATGACCGATTATTATTTTTTACTGTATTTGCTATGCGATCGCGTTCACCCAATGAAAATGCCGTTGCAATAATCAGGCACGTTTCCTAAAAATGTTTTGTTACGTTGAATATTGTTTTCAATAAATGTTATTTGTTAACTTTTATTTAGTGAATTGTTGTCATGTTTTGTAGGATAATGTGCAATGTTCATAATGCAAGGCGCAAAGTGCCACACATTTCAGCGGCATTTAAAATACGATTTGGTTATTGAAGAATGTGATTAACGGTTTCAAATGGCTCTTATAATATACGCAATATTTTTTCGGACAATGTTTAACCTTATAGATTCAATTGTGCTCAATTTTGACTGTTTTCTGACTGTTTTCTTACTTTTAGACTAGTCGACTAGTCTAAGTATAAACTTCCGTTTAAACGTCAGGGAAATTAGTCGTTAGGAACATCCCTAGTTGGAATGTAGTCAGCTGGTCACCCTCGTGCGTTGTTGGCATTCAGGTTGCCCACTGAAAGGCAACATTAGTCAGCAGGATGTCTCCTGTCTCATAGCTCAGTAGCGACATCTCCCCTTCCTAAGACGTCTGCAGTCTGCCCGCGTTACCTACGACTTCACCCACTTTGAAGCGGGCACATGCTGGTCCCCGTCATCCTGAACTGATGGAGATCCTTTCAATGATGGGACTGTTGGAATTGTGTGGGGAAATAATTAATTGGAGAAAACTGGACAACTATAGACCTGTGTACAGAGAGGATCAATTTAAAGAAGGGAATTTTTGGTACATTGTGGGGAAAAAAGGCATGCAGAATAAAAAACATTTCCGAAACAAAAATTGTATGATACCCATAGCCATACTGTCTCAGTTTTATTCACATTTGCCTTCTGGAAGTAGCACTTGCCTAAATAATGCATCATAATCAGATGTTCACAACGTCTTACTTCAAAGTGGCATAATTTTAAACTCTTTGTCAGCATTGTCTATTGTACAAGAGTTTTCTTTGATATTCTGCAAGTTCTATGGACTTCTATAATCACATTGAAATTGAAGTGCCATTAAAGCTCTTCTTTTGCTGAATCCAACTTGATGCAGAAAGTCTGAAAGTTAAATAAAAATGCTCACTAAATCAATTAATCTTGTGCTTAATACATGCTTTTACTTTATCTGTTATCTGTCCAGATGTTCTGGAGACAGTGGACTTTGTGGCTCCGGACGATAGAGTGGTGTTCCGGACCTGCCAGAGAGAGAAGGATCACGTTGTCTTTCAGATGGTAAAGCTAGTTCATAGCCTCCTAGTTTCTATGGCCCATCACTTCTGTTCAACCCTGGGTGAAGGAATAGGTGGCCGACCAACGGAACACAATATTAACAACCAGTCCAACAGGACACCATATGTACTGTTGAAGAATAATATTGTTAACAAAGCTGAAAACACCTTCTCTTTCTCAGTACTTCCCCCACATGGGAAATTTTCCTGATGTCAAAACCTTCTCTTTGGCATAAACAGTGCACTCATATTTCTAGGCCTGTACTTTAAGTTATATGTGCAGGGAACATGACTATAATGTGTAGTTATATAATGTGAATATACATGTCTTAAAAAAATTATGTATTTCATCAGCTATGTTGTTTTCAATGGTGAGTATTATTCATAGTCGTCACTGTTGTTTATATGGAGATAAGGATGTCATAAAATATTTGGCCTTGGGTTTCTAAAGGAAGAGTGACTGAAAAGGTGGTGATGTGCCAGGACGGTCTCTAAATAGTATCTTGTGATTTTCTGATTGCCTTGGCAACTCTGTCTGGTTGAAAAATGTTTACAGCTCTGATTGGAAATGTCAGAGCTCTGGTAACCAGAGTCATGGCCCTACTTTGCAGATGGAGAAAATAACAGGCCAGTTAAGAAGAACATGCCCATCTTGCAAGCTTCTCTCTGGAGAGGCTGTCTGATTAGAACCCTTTCTTTAACGATTTACACTTACTGGAGCGATTTAAGTTGTTGTCTGCTGGAGTTGTATGTGCAGAAAATGCCCTCAAAGCTCACTGGCTCTGCACCATTTAAAATGCCTGTCCCAGCTTGTCAGCATGGCATGACAGCAAGAAGTAGTAGGATTGTTTTATTTCATAATACTTTTAGGAAATTAAAAATGTATATTTTTTATTGAAAAATAGTGCAGTCCAAAAGTATTTGGACAGTGACACATTTTTTGGTTTTGGCTCTGTACTCCAGCACATTGGATTTGAAATGGAACAGTGACTGTGAGGTTAAAGTGGAGACTTTCAGCTTTAATTTGAGGGTGTAATAATCTGTATCGGTTGAACCGTGTAGCAATTGTAGCCCTTTTTATACAGAGTCCCGCCCCATTTTAGGGGACCAAAAGTAATTGGACAAATTAACAAACTCAAAGTCATCATATTTAATATTTGCTTGCAAATCCTTTGCAATCAATGACTGCCTGAAGTCTGCGACCCATAGCAATGACCATATGCTTGGTATCTTCTCTGGTGATGCTCTGCCAGGCCTTCACTGCAGCCATCTTCAGTTCTTGCGTGTTTGTGGGGTTTTTTGCCTGCAGTCTGGTCTTCAGCCAGTGAAACGCATGCTCAATTGTATTGAGGTTGGGTGATTGACTTGGCCAGTCAAGAACATTCCACTTTTTGGCCCTAAAAAACTCCTTTGTTGCTTTGGCTGTTTGGGATCATTGTCCTGCTGCATGGTGAAGCGCCGTCCAATTAGTTTTGATGCATTCTCTTGGATCTGAGCAGACAAAATGTTTCTGTATACTTTGCCATTGTAGTGCACGTCTATTTTATGAAACAACACGTGTCACATTCACATGACCCTGGACTGCATTTCCAGAAAAGACTACATAAACCAACATGTGACAGTCATGTGATCCTGGGAAGAATTCCCAACAAACTTGACCAATCAGGACTGGGTTCTCGTCCTATAAAACTTTGGCTGCGGTCCAATCCATTAAATGTTCTGCCCTCGTAAACTTCACTTGCAAACGGGGATGTGACGCAGCACCAAAAGAACACGCGAAGACACTTGAACCGAAGGGGAGGAGCAATGGAGGGAGCGGAATTATTTTTGAATTGGACCGCACTTGTACTTGTAAATTTGCCAAAGCCAGAGATGCCAGCAGACCACTGACAAATGAGTTTGTGCAAAACTTTCCAAAAAATTGCATAAGACGGCAAGCTCCAACCAACATCTAAATTTTTATTCTGGCAAAAGAGCAAACTAGAAAATGATTGACAATCAATTTGTTGATAGACAGCACTTTAAGCAGGAATGGGGAATAATACACTTGTAGGCCTATGTTACAAAATACCTCAGAATAAAATATAGTAATAAACTGCAGTCAAAATGGTGGATGCCTAGCTTAGATTGCTCGCAAGTAACACAGAAGTGTAAAACATAAAAGAGGCGAGCAACCTGTATTGAATATGAAATCCAAGCATGTATTTTTAATATTGCCTGTGCTTAGCCTTTAAGCTTGCACTGGCTCATTTGCTGGATATGCTGAACTGCAACAAGCTGATTATGTCGCTTATTGTTAACTGTTCTGAAATAATCATTCTAATACTCCGTCCTCGTAGGCTATAACATGAAACTATTCACTGGAGATACGTTTTAAAGCGATTTTTATCAAACCACAATCAATTTTATTTCCTAATTCAACATTTCAGTCGTGCAATAAAAAAACTTTTACTTGGATGCCGCTTTCTTTATTTTTAGGATTTTTCCCCGGGAGATAGGCTAGACTTTGATGTACAACTTTCAATATAAAAAAGATTTTACTTAAAAAAATTGCACCACTAATAAGTTTAACATGTCCTCTTGCATATCAATAATAATCTTAAAACATGTTTGCATGATTATGTAAAAAAAATCTAAATAATTGTAATTTAAATATTGTCCCCAAGTTCCAGTCAACCCTGTTATAATGATGGGAAAAACTGCAGGAAATTATGGCATCACGCCTTGAGTGTTACAATCTTGAGGAATTTACATTATTTCTTCAAATAGATGGCGTGCAAGAAGAGGCATGTTTTCAATGTTTGGCATAAGGGGATGAGCACACCTCATCACCCCTGTTACGCTTAATTAATGCAGAAAAGAACATGCGTTTTGTAAAATTATATCTGTTAAAATGTAATAAAAATCTGATATGAATGCAATTATCTTTCCATTTGTTTCACCACATGGCTAGCTATAAGTTTTAGGGCACTCAACCTTGTTATCATCAACCCTGTTAATTCTGTTATAACAGGGCTGACAAGCAAGGTTGACGACATAGCAGAGCACAGTAGTCCCTCCTGAGACGCAAAAACTTAATTTGTCAGACATTCATTTATTTTACCTTAGTTAAACACAGATTAGTAAAAAAGGGACCCTATCAAAACTATTTAATCATTAATACACTTGAATATCTAATATTAATTAATTTAAATGATTGTGTGACTATGATAATGCGTGTTACAGGCAAAAATAAACGGAAAGTAAAATATCAAAAAAGGAAAGGGAGAGGCTTCATTTAGGCCTATTTCATTTACAAATCAATGAGCAAGAAATTATATGATTTTAAAAAAGAAAGAAAAGGGAAAGAAAATATATAGGCAAAGAGATTCCTTCAGTTGCTCAAGAAATCAGTTTCTCGTAGATCACAAGCAGCAAGTTCATACTGCCCTAAACTAACAACAAAAATACATATAGCCTACTTTGCAACACCACATTAATTCAGTATAACACTATTTTGTATATATAAAGAACGTTACTGAACAAATAACTTATTTATTAAATATTAAATAAAAAATAATAGATTTTAACACTTATTAATGCAAAACAATATTTTAATAGACAGATAAAATAGTGGATAAGCATGCACAATAGTTTTGAATAAAAAATACTAATATGTTGTTTCAAAAATGGAACAGAGCCTGGAAAAATTTAATTGTTGTACTTACTATGAATGTAACAAACAAGCTATCTATTTTTTTTCAAAATACAAAATTTGTTATTTATCAAATAGGGACTCATTATATACTAGAAAAGGCTATTCTCTATCCCATGAATGCATTACTAGACATTTGCAGTTGCAAAGGCATTTTGAGAGCTAGCTGGCAACCAGTTAGGCCTATTATAGATTTGACTTTTGACTCTTCTTCTATTCTCAAAAGGAAATATGTGGGAGGAGGGGATTCATTTGCTGTCAGTTCTTTTTAATCCAACTAACGGTAACGTTCATGTTAGCTAACAGAAATATAAGGAGTTGGATCGATTTTGAGGTTTACAACCGTTATTATATCTGCTACCTCGTTCTAAACCCACTGACAAATATACAAAAAACATATTTTAAATCATATTTCAAACAATACACTGCCCTCAAAATATGTATTTATAGGCTAAACTTTATTGCAGCGGCCTCAGACAAAAAACATTGATTGAACTGATTAACTGAATCACTGCTCCATTGGCACACTGCTTGCACCAACTACTTTACGCGGCGTCGTAATTACATTTCGTTCAACTTTTTCATGATAGTAGATGGTCTTTGTAGGCTCTTCATCATCACATGTTCAGTCCGACCAACCAGAGAGTCTAGTGTTGACTCGCGAAGAGTAAAACAACAGAAACAACTAGGCTATAACTTCGTTATCGAGTTGTGTCAAGTAAAATCACGCATTGATTCGTATACTTATATGTATTACAGATATAACTGGGTTGAAAATATGACTGTAAAACGCTTAGTTTGATATAAAAAAGGCAGGAGTTTTATTATAGCCTATGGGGAAACAGAGGTGCGGTGCACTGGATGCCATATTGGTTGCTGCAACTTTGGCGATAAAAGCAAGCGGTTACATACTCTAACTTACAACTAACACTCATTTACAATCCGCCTCCCTTTTAAATCTACATCTGTGCATGTGTTCGCCCTTATGCTAATACCTGACCTATTAGATACAAGATCCCATGCCTGTAACCGGACAGGAGCCTACAATTTAGCTAGACGTGTCTCATTTCTGTAGCCTTGATACACACGCCATTCAGGCCATGTTAGCTTCATGCTAAAACCTGATTCATAATCCTCTCGAAACATACGTCTCATGGTCTCTACACCACGTGCTCTTGCGTGAACCCACATGCAGAAACATAACTGCATTACACCATGCCGCATTATACCACTTCGTGTATATTACCAACATAACTGGTAACCCAATGTGAAGCTATATAAATTTATTTAAATATTCTGCACATTCATTGGTGCCTCCATGTGATGACTGTTAAGATGCACACATTTTAACTATCTGTCCTCGATACCAAATTCTTAATGTACCTAACGACACTACATTCATGCTGCTGCTGCATTCCGCAGTGACATTATTAATGAACACAAGTGAGCCAATTCCAGTGGCAGCCATACATGCCCAAGCCATAACACCACCTCTACCAGATTAGACTTTGGATCATGAGCTGTTTTGTTTTTTCTCCACACTTTTCTCTTTCCATCACTCTTGTACAGGCTGATCTTTGTCTCATCTGTCCACAACACTTTTTGCGAACTCTAGACTGGCCATTCTGTTCTTGAGGCTTACCAGGGGTTTGCATCTTGTGGTGAACTGATTTAAAGGGGTTTTTATTCACCATTCCAGGTATTTGTCTATCATCTATTACACTGGTTTTCCGTGGTCTGCCAAGTCGTTGGCAATTCCTGATCTCACCAGTACGTTCTTGCTTCTTAAAAATGTAGCTAACAGTTGATTTCAACACACTAATGTTTTGGCTATGTGTGGGATTGATTTATTCCGATTTTTCAGCCGCATGATGACCTGCTTTACTGGCATTGACACTTCTTTGGTCCTTATGTTGAGAGACAACAACAACAGACTCCAAATGCAAATGTCACACGTAGAATCAACTCTAGGCCTTTTGTTAGCTCTCTGATGCATGAAGTAACGGTTAAACGAAACACATCTGCCCAAGAAACAGCTGAGCTAACAATTGTCCAATTACTTTTGGTCCGGTAACATGGAGGGGACTATGTATTAAAAGGGCTACAATTGCTACACAGTTCACCTGATATGGATGTAAACACGCTTTTGCATTTTGATAGCAACAGCATCTCCATATTCTCGGTCACCCTCCTCTTCATTGTCAACCATTATTATGTACGTATGCTTTTTTGTAATTTTCCTTGGTAAAAATATTTGCCGACCTCCATCTTTGAGCATGCTAGTTAAATTTATTTAGAGTCATGGTTAGGCTGGCAGAGCATGTAATGTGGGCCTAAAGTGTCAAAGAGGTATGAAGTGAGACAGACCAAAGCTCTGACAGTGCTCATACACTCTCTGGTCCATTAATAATATGTCCGATCCAGACGCCCTGCGTCTGCTGCACTTTGCTCGCATGCTGCCTTCCATCACAACTATCTGTGTGTTTTTTGCTCAAATGTTCTTATCAGTATCTGGGGGCCATTCTTATTGGTTAACATTAAAAATAATATTTAGGGGTTGCTTGGAGGCTCATCCTGTTCAGGCAGTGTTCCATTTGAAGCCTGCCAGTGCCAACTGTGGTTGGTAACCTAGCAGGGCGATGCATCATTTGTTTTAGTGTTAGCCGGAGGGAGGGTTTCATCTGGCTGGGATGACGGTATCTAATTAATATAATTGAGAGTTTTTATTCCCACTGGGGAGTTTTTACCTCATTTGCTGTTCGGGGGTTCAGGCCTGGTTTTTGCCCAATTCTCCTTCCGTTTCTCTGTACAGCGTCTTTGTGACAGTTCTCTGTAAAAAGCGCTATACAAAATAAGTAGGCCTATCTCACATTTCTCAGGTTTACCATATACACGTGCCAAAATTGGAGGAAGGTAGACAAGTTTATTATTATTGACATTGACAGAGAATGGATGGTACCAGTAATTATGATGAATCACTGCATTTGAATAGGTTTTCAACAAGCATTGTCTATCAATACGATCTCTGGTTCCGCTTTTATCTTCATTGAAAATTGCTGTGTTCAGAAGCTAGCTAGCAAACAAGCAAAAGGTTTTTATCAGAGCTGCTCTCAAACTAGCTAACGTTTGAGTGGTGGATTGCAATAAAGACGCTTTCTTTTGCTAACTTACTCGCTAGTAAAAACTAGCTTTGGTTGCAAATGTTAGTTAACACTGTTAGCTTATCTCAGTGCTCCAAGAGACAGACATGTCTAGGGCATCCCCGCTAGCTTGCTAGCAAACAAGCAAAAGGTTTTTTTATTTTTATTTTTATCAGAGCTGCTCTTAAACTAGCTACCAAGCTAACGTTGTCTAACGTTTGAGTGGTGGATTGCAATAAAGACGCTTCTGTTTGCTAATTTACTCACTACTAGTAAAAACCAGCTCAGCTTCTGTTGCTAATATAAACTAGGAGACAGCAAGATAACAAGCAAGCAATAAGCGTTTAATCAGAGCTGCTCTTAAACTAGCTAGCTAACAAGCTAGTGGTATCTGATGTTTGAGTGCTCAATTTTTAATTAGCTAGTGTGGTTCAGTGAATACATCCCGTCATTAGTCAGATTATGATATAGCTTTAAATTAACCAGGCAGAAACTAATACAAAATATAAAGCCATTTATAAATATAGGCTATATGCCCAAGTATCATAGAAGCAAAGTTATTGTTACTTTTGACTCCAAATAATTACATATTGTGAAACAAAAGCTTAAAACTAGCTAAGGTAATAGGTAATGTGCGAGCGAACATGCTTGCTTAACGTGGTATGCTAGCTAACATTAGTTAATCAAACTATTGATAAAGTAAGAACACATTTTTATGACATTTCAGCATCTTAGCTAGGTTATTGACATATTAGTCACTTGTTTATGAGTGCTTATGTAACATTTCTCACATGAAAATAAAAGATTAAAACCAGTGAGCTGGGCTGGGGTATCTTGCTAACTGAACCCAGCTCCAGCCATTGTAGCTACCACATAGCCCGTACGCCTTCGTTATGCTTGTCATTAAGTTAACGTTAGTTTGGTAAAATATTTGTTAACCGTCAATTTTCTGTAGCATTTTGTATCTCCTGCCGCAAATTTTTATGTTTTGTTGCACAGAATTAGAAGCACTGTGACATGTCAAGATGAATTAACCAGGTAACCACATTAGCTAGCTAGGCTATGCATGCTAGTTTTTCCTCTGCCTGTCTGCCTACCCTCATAATTAATAAAATTCCCAAAAAAGAACACGCAACACATTGTCAAGCCTCACATCACCCTGAAACTTGTCAGCAATGACAAGCAACTTGGTTTCCAATGAGGAGTTACAGGTGTCCCTAGCATCGGAAGTAAGTATTCACCCCTTCCGGTCTAGATAGCTATCTTGTGAAATTGAATTGAAATTCTCCCATACTTCAGTCCTCCACCTTCTAGAGGGCGATAGGCTTTTTGTCAAGCAATGCGTAAAGTATTTATCCTGATTGCACAACCCCAATCATCTATATTGATGTTGCAGTTACTACAAATTAAGCACAGATAAAGATTGATGTTAATATTTGCAAGTGGCATTGGCATTTACAATTATTTAGAACTGCGGACATCCAAGAGCAAATTTTAAATGATTTACAGGGGATGTTTGTTTTTGTTTCAAGCAGTGGGAAATGTGTTCAAAATGAGAGCAGTTATACAAGTTAACTTGCTCATAAATGGTTAAATAAATAGAATTAATATAAATATATTAAGATGCATTCATATAAAATAGTTTACAGAAGAGGTGTATAAATTATAAATTAAATAAGTGGTGATTGTTGTACACAGTTGAAATTAAAAGTTCTAAACTGTGATTCAATTTGATATGGTTAGCTGCTCTAACAGTCTTCTGTCATTGATAGACAATGCTTGTTGAAAACCTATTCAAATGCAGTGATTCATCATAATTACTGGTACCATCCATTCTCTGTCAATAATAATAAACTTGTCTACCTGCCTACAATTTTGGCACATGTGTATGGTAAAACAAATAAAAACAGAGCAAAATAAGCTTCAAATTAAACGGTAAACTTAAAACAAGTCATTAAGAACGTTGCTGTAGGAAGCATATCTGATCACAGGCAGCTTGTGGGGGGGGCGTTTACTGCCTCGTTGAGACACTGTTGTCCTGCCGACAGAATACAGAATACAGAATACAGTGATTATTATGGCCAATTATGCATCACCCTACAGGGCTGCTGGCCACAGCTGGTGAATTTGGCTGTGTTTCAGTTGTGGGTCATTTGTCCTCTCAATCAGCAGCCATACTGTCTCTTAATCTTAAAAAAACATTCTGGTCACATTCACTTCTGTTCCTGCTAACATACTTTATATATGCAGTGTCGTGCTGTGAAGTTACGTTTGCCTGTGATCGCTAAAGCGGTTGCATTTAGTGTTACTGCCTTCCTTGCTTTCCGTTCATTTGGGATTGTATATGTTGTACAGGGCACCGCAGACCCTCAAAGAGCACTGACCGCCGCCCAGCTCGTGTGAGTCTTCATCGCTTCCTCTCATTCTTAGTCTTCCCGTCTTCTCTCTCCAGTCCCTTCCTACACTCTCTGCCTTTTATCTTCCCTCACCTTTTACTCTTTCCCTTACCTTCTGTAAGTCTGTTTCTACCAGTTCTCTGCTTTATTTCATGGTAAACACTCAGTAACACACAACTGATTGGTTAAGATTCTTTTTTTCTGATGAATAATTATGAAATTAACCACTGCTGATAATCTTAAGGGGATGTCTTAATTAGCCTATGTAGTGACAAAAGTAGTTGACAGTACATGAGTGGTTGACATTATCAGTTTTCTACTTGATTGCATGCCAGTCAACTTTGTTGGGAGCAAGGCGGTTCCATCACCACTAAGGCCATGGATTTCTTCTCTGTCACTGCAGACCAATTCATCTACTGTGACTAACCCTGTTATCACTGTCACTCTCTTGTGATCAGGGAGAATGATGTAGCTGCCATTGACGTTAACATGGGCTGTCCAAAAGAATACTCTACCAAGGTAAGATTTTGTTCATCATGACCATCTGTGCGGACATTTTGTCAAAAAGCCAATGTCTGACCATGTTCGATGCGTTTGAGGAGTACAAATAACGCTTCAGAAATTAGTATTAGATTAGATTGTATAGATTAGTAAGGAAGAAATCGGCTCAAACTAATCTGTTTTTTTCTTTCCTTTAATTTCATTTTGATTCTGAGGAAAGATTAAAATGTCCTGGGAAGTCTTTTGAAAGTGTGTTTTCCTATTATTGTGGCTTAAATTGGAGAATTGTCATGCATTAAAATGAGCTGGCCAGTATTCACTAACATTTCCAGTTTCAACATGAAATGGATGGAGGAAAGCATTAACTTGCAAATGCACTTGATATATGGCTATTTAATTCCAAGATAAACCATAGAGCATGCACTGATCATTTTTGTTTTGACTCTAATTTGATCCCCGTGTGTGCGTCTGTCTGTGTGTCACACATGTATGTACCAGAGCCCACCACCAGAGGGGCGCTATTACAATGCATTTCACATTTTTGTAGTGTGTAGAAACGGTACATCTTATGCATGTTATTGTCTGACTGTGGCAAGATGGTTGTAAACGGGTTTTGTATGGACAAGCGGTGACACTAGCAATCCTGCATTGAATATTTGAGGGTTTAAAGTGGTTTACAATTTCAGAGAAATATCAATAGGCTACTATAATTGGGACATTGACGACTAGGCTAGCACCATAGATAGGGCTAATAGCCTGCGTGTTCTTGGCGAAAGAGCGCATTGCGCTTGATGCAGCATTTGTTAGTCCAATGATGATTATTTTTTAAAGCTAAAGGTTGTAAATTTCAATGAGAAACCGTAATATTAAAGTGAGTAGGATAATTTCAGTTGCAACCTTCGTTTGTTGTGTTATTTAAAACATGGTTCGGCAGGTGTTTGATGTGTTGTGGGGGGGGGGGGGGAGGGGGGGGCCTCCAATTGGTTTTTGAAACGGGCCTCAAAATTCTGTGGGCCAAGGCAAATCCAACGATGTCCCCATCACGTTTTAGCTCACGATCGGCGAATACAGTGGATGCACTCCCAACTGAATGGGAGTAGTTATAATCGTTATAATTCACAACATACATCAGATGTCAACAACTGTACGCTACATGATAACGAAATGCACGTGGGTGGGGGACAACAGGTTTACTGTGCACTTATAGAGCACATAAATTGTTTTACATTACATTTATTATTTTTGCCCGACCCATCTAATCATTCTCTTGAAAATTACTGCAGTGATGTTCTTTTTGATGCAGGGAATGTGAATGCCTTCGGCAGTCATTCCTGGGGTACATTTATATTAATTTGTTCATACACAAACACAAACTGAATGACCTCTCCAGTCTCCACACCACCTCATTGCTATTTTTCATGATGTCGAAGTTGCATGCAGTGACTGGGTTAAAATTTTGGTATTCCAAAATGTTAAAGTTTTGCAAAATGTCAACATCCCACAATGGAAACACCTCAGATATTTAACCCCTTTGTGCAGGTAAAATAATGTGTTTTATTAAAAGTTTGCACATTGGCAGGGTCAATCTATCTCTGATCAACTCTCAAAGTAATAATGATGTCGTCTGCTTGCGCGCATGGAGAAAATCGAACTGACGTTCTTCGAAGTTCTTCACGAAGAATGGAAGCGAAACAGTGTCATTTTGTCTCGATGTGAGGACATTAAAATAAAATAAAGTCGAATGTTAACTTTACAACCATGAACTAACATACTCCAACGGCAGTCTGTAACGATGCAGGAAATGTCATCCCAGGGCATGCAGGCAAACACACTGTAGAGTACAGAACAAAGTTATTTTAAAGTACAAGAGTGAATGATTAGGCTACACATTTAGGTGTGTGTATTAGTGTGATATCAATGTTTTCATCCTAAACCATCAAAAAGTATTTTATTCATTTTATGGCAAGATTTGGGTGGCTTTCTGGACCCATAGATATCCATCCTCCTATATTGATGAAAACATAGTAATTCCCACTTGAAAATGATGCAAAAGTGAGTTTCATGAGTCAAAACGGTTGAATTGTAGTTAAATATATGATTATTTTTATTATTTACTGCATGGCACAATTGAGCCATTTTGGATATATTTGGAGATACTAAGGGACAGCAGGGTACACTGCTTACATTGTGAATGATAGAAATGTATAGTTTTACCTGTTTTCCATTTGTAGCTCTCAGTATTTTATTGCAATATAAAGAAAAACAACTTTGTTTTTGCATTTTTGCCAAGCTTTTGCCTATGGCACTTTATCTTTTGCATAAATTGTGAAAATAAATTAATCTAAGTTAGTATTGTAATTGTAATTACTTCATTTAAGACATTTTCTAAGCTGATGCTCACACTTGGAGTTATAAAGCTTTAAATACAACCGTGCCTAAATAGCCGAGGATTGACCAAATTTGGCATCTGCACGGAGGGTAATACCCTAGAAACTTAGACTAAACAAAAAATCTGTCTGATTCAACTGGTTGAGCGGAGTCAACCAGGGCTCATTCAAAGGATGGTACCCATGGCAACTAAAAAGAGCACCTACCAATAAACCTTCATCAAGGGTACTTTTTTCCTGCACTCTAGCACTTCCAACTGCGCACTCCTGAAGTACAGTATTTTTGCCACTAGACCGAATGGAGTTCAAAAATAAATTAGGCTCTTAAAATGTCAGATTGCTTTGCCTACAGTTCTACGCTACGTTGTGTTAAATTAACGATGCCTCAATTGATTCAATTGACTTTTCACATATCCAACATACCTCTGATCCCAACAGGGTCCAGTATGTGTTATAATACGGTTTCATTTCACAATGGTCACTATAAGCTATATTTTATACAAACTCCAATTCCAAAAAAGTTGGGACAGTATGTAAAATGCATCACCTAGCTGTACTGATAAAATGTATGTAAAATAAATGCAAAAAGCAGTGATTTGTAAATTAAACATATTTAATTGAAAACGGTACAAAGAAAAGCTATTTAATGTTTTACCTTATCAACATGCTCGATAACCCATAATGACAAAGTGAAAACATGTTTTTAGAAGTTTTTGCAAATGTATTAAAAATCTAAAACTGAAATTTCTCATGTGCATAAGTATTCAACCCTTTGCTCTAATGTATTTTTAAAGTATCATATTTCATATTTGGTTCTTTGCACGCTGTTACTATCTGATGTCTGTGACCCATCAAAGCGATACTATAACCTCTCTGCATTTGAATGGATATCTGTGGGAATTGGGGAATCCACATATTACCACTGCCATTTTGGAAGCAAACTGCCTGTTCCATAACAGCTAATGTGTGACAAAATTGACTTTCCTGGTTAATATTAGAGCCAATTGTGTGTTGTCGGACACAGTCCACAGTGGCATGGCCTTGGTTCGATACCAGACTGTGGGGTCCATCTTTGCACTAGAACAGTACCTTACCGCAGTGGTTCTCAAACTCTGTCCTGGGGCCCCCCTGTGTATGCTGGTTTTCATTCAGTTGTTATCCAAGAATTTTAACAAGCTGTTAATTTTTCTTAATTGCACTTTTCATGTTTTGATGGATTTACCCTCTTAAGCCAAATTATGTCAGAAAATAGCTATGCATGCCATGTAGAATAAATAGAGGTAACTGAGCAAATGAAAGACAGAGGTGAATCAATAGGCTCCTAATTGGTGAAAATGTGGACACATGGTCACAAAAACTAACCATTTGGTTGATAATGAACAATTCAAAGACAATGCAAATTGATAATGAGCCAAATCTGCATTGTGTTAATAAGTTTAAAGGGTAACAAAGCACTAAAACCACTTATTTTAGATGATAACTGATACATTTGGGTTTTTCTAAGTACACTGCTCAGAGAAATTAAGGGAATACTTAATCAACACAGTATAACACCAAGTCAATTAAACTTTTGGGATATCGATCTGTCCAGTTAGGAAGCGTAAACGATTGTGAATCAATTTCACCTGCTTTGGTGCAAATGAAAGTGACAACAGATGGACAGGAGAGGCAATAGCAAGACAACCCCCAAAAAGTTAATGGTTTTGCAGGTGGTGGCCACAGACCATTTCTCTCTTCTTATCCTTCCTGACTGATTTTTCTCTAGTTTTGCATTTTGCTAGTGCCCTTGTCACTATTGGTAGCATGAGGCAGTACCTGCAGCCTATTCAGATTGCACAGGTAGTCCAGCTCCTCCAGGATAGCACATCCATACGTGCCGTCGCAAGAAGGTTTGTCTCCCAGCACAGTCTCAAGAGCGTGGAGGAGATACCGGGAGACGGGCCATTACACGAGGAGAGCTGGACAGGGCCGTAGAAGGGCAACAACCCAGCGGCAGGACCGGTATCTGCTCCTTTGTACAAGGAGGAACAGGAGGAGTACTGCCAGAGCCCTACAAAATGACCTCCAGCGGGCTACTCGTGTGCATGTTTCTGACCAAACTGCCAACGTCCTGTAGTGGGACCTGTGCTCACAGCCCAGCACCATGCAGCTCGATTGGCATTTGCCAGAGAACACCAAAATTAGCAGGTTCGCCATTGGTGCCCCGTTCTCTTCACAGATTGAGAGCAGGTTCACACTGAGCACATGTGACAGACGTGAAAGAGTTTGGAGACGTCCTGGCGAATGTTATGCTGCCTGCAACATCATCCAGCATGACCGGTTTGGTTTAATTGACTTGGTGTTATACTGTGATGATTAAGTGTTCCCTTAATTTTTTTGAGCAGTGTATTACTCATTGATCCTGGTCCAAATCTTGACAAATTACTGCAGTCGGCACAAAAAAGCATAAACTTTAAAAATCTGGCTCAAAAGTGTCCCTAGTAAAACGTTAGGTAGTGCACTAACGTATTCGGTACTCAGTGACTAAATAGAAATCTGTACAGCTACGCCCGGAAGTTTTGGAGCGAGGGCGGGCTACGCCCAAGCTATAAAAGTGAATCTCAGCGGTTGATCTGCGTGCTTGCTTGGGCGTGGTTTGATACCTGTAGCTCAGTCCCTATTATTTTCTTATCACGCCCAGATGGTGACATTTTTTGAATTACCAAAGGGGGAGCGGTCTAGCTAAACCAGCGTGTTTTGTTACCCTTTAAGGAAACAAAATTATGAAAGAACTTGAGCACGTGTTCAACGGCCTAATTAGGAGCATATTGATTCACCTCAGTCTTTAATTTTATCAGCTATAACATTGTGTTAACTCTTTGTGGCGAAGTGAGCCGTACCGCTCGTGTGAATAATCAGAGTCCAGTCATTTGTCATTTCTCTCTCTCTCTCTCAACTCCCAGAAGGCTCCTTTTTAAGGCTCAGGCTCACTGTTGAACAATCAAGGCAATTGGTTAATTGATACAAACAATCATACAATCAATCGTCACCAATGCCTGATTGCCGACAGCTGTGTTCCATAAACCACCCGAGTTCACTCTCTCTCTTGCCGGCCGCGCTTAAAACCACGCCCTCCTACCACACTATTTTTATGTAGTTGTTTGCAATATAGCACAATAAGCAAAATGTGAACATGAATTATATGCATAGCTATTTTCTGACATAATTTGGTTTAAGAGGGTAAATAATCCATCAAAACATGAAAAGTGCAATTAAGAAAAATTAACAGCTTGTTAAAGTTCTCGGCTCGGTTGGAACAAATTGGGGCCCCAGTACCGAGTTTGAGAACCACTGCCTTAACGAGATGAGCCACCTAGCTGTCCTGAAAATTGTAAAAAATAATTATGCTTCCTTTTAAATGGTCAATGATAAACCACTCGCTGGAAGTTCAGTTGTTTTTATATTATATTATTATTGTATTATTATTTATATTTATACTTATTTTATGTTTTACCAACAGTAATTGCAATTACCAACAGCTTTAACAAATTCTCCCCTCTGGAGATTGCTCAGTATTTAATTAAACCTTTTTTATAAAGATGTTGAGTGCTGTCAGAAGGAGCTCGGAAGCACTCATCCACTGTGGTGC
Source organism: Ilyophis sp. 1 JC-2022 (assembly GCA_022702515.1). Taxonomy (NCBI): domain Eukaryota; kingdom Metazoa; phylum Chordata; class Actinopteri; order Anguilliformes; family Synaphobranchidae; genus Ilyophis; species Ilyophis sp. 1 JC-2022. Next base: position 37,220,141 of record CM040400.1, read on the forward strand.
CAGGGAAAGTTCGCGCTCACAAATGCCCATTTATCCTTTTCAATTTGCTCCAGCTTCTTCAAATTGGCTTTTGTTGTTCTTTCAATCCTCTTTGGATACGAGGTCCCAGTCACTCTCATGCGAGTAATGCTTTCTGTGCCACCACCACTATTGCTTAAGATTTTCTTCAGGGCTGCAAATAACAAGCCAAGTTTTGGTAAATGGGATGTTACAGGACACTCGATACAGTTTAGACATTTTCACATTTTTTGGTCGAGAAATGGAAGTGGATATTTGACCACTCTTTTCCACCCAGACTTTGACACACAACCACACTATTGGCGCACATAACAACAGGTACTGTTTTTGGAACCCTGGGCAGATGTGTGCCAGGTCAGGCAGGCCCGTGTTCATTATGTTTTCCTGTCTCCCACAGGGAGGAATGGGGGCCGCTCTCCTCTCCGACCCAGACAAGATTGAAGCTGTAAGTGTGTGTGATCCCTTTGCCCTCACACCATCACCAGTGTGGATTTCTGTGGGTAGCCCAAAACAGTAAATTGCTTTCAATTGTGTATTCAGAACCGGACAGTTGCTCGCCCTTTCCTGTCTCTATGTACTGATGGCGGAGGTTGTCTTTCAGATGACTAGTTCAATGCGTGGATGGGTTGTGTTTGCAATCAATTCTTTGATGAGAGGTGATTACTCTCCTCTTCTCAGGGTTGCTTGACATAATTTCCTCAGAGGCCTAATAGACCATAAAATGAGTTGTGTTATAATCCATGTGAAGGGTGATCTAGCTGGTGATAATTTCTCATAACAGAATTTTGCCCAGCTCTGATTTTTCTTGAAAAAGGAAATTTGCAGAAATTGTTTAATTGGTAAATTTACAGTACCAGTAGCAGAGAGAAAATGCATGTTATTGTAATAATGTTCATATTAGAGGAAATAGCATTTCTATATTTGTAACTCTTATACTGCAGCTGAGTTGTGAGGTAGTGTAAGGTGTGGGCTTGTCTCTTGTTGCAGGTTCAAGTCTCAGGTGTGTCATTGCCATTTGTACCCTTGAAAAATGTAGTTGACCAGATTGCAGTATAGACAGCTGGATAGTGTGCAACCATTTATGATGCATTATTTGAAAATGGGGCACCTTTTAAGCTCATGAATAATGTTAATCAACAGTTAACCTGATGTACGTCTTGTATTTCATAGGTTTATTTGTTAATAAAGGTTGTGGAGCATTAGCTTAATCTCACCCAGAAAAATCCAACCTTTAATTGAAGTAAATTTATTCTGAGAAAAAAAATCCATCATCAAGAAATAATGTGTGCCACAATTATTGGCACCCCTAGAAATTGTATGAACAAAATTTAACTGAAGCATTTTTTCCATTAATATTTTACTTTTTAAAGTTGATCTGAGTGTTTAGGAACTTTCAAGCAGTAATCCATGACTTCCTGTTTTACTGGGGTATAAATATGAGGTGACACAGAGGCCATATTCCCTTATTCATACATCAACATGGGAAAGATAAGAGAACACACAAATCCAATGAGGGAAAAGTGTGTTGTGCTTCATAAGTCAGGGAATGGCTATAAAAAAATTGCTACCCTGAAAATGCCCGTATTTACCATTAGGGCAATACTTAAAAAGTTCAAAGCAACTGGAACTGTTGCCTAGAAGAGGACCCAAGTTTATTTTGCCCCCACACAAAGTGAGGAGGATGTTAAGAGGAAAAACAGTCCCCAAGGATCACTGTTGGAGAATTACGGAGAAAAGTAGCATCTTGGGGTCATCAAGTCTCCAAAACTACCATTAGACATTAGTTACCTCCATACCAACAAATTATTTGGTAATTTCGCCACAGATTTAAGTGCCTAGAGTTTGCTAAACGCTTCTGGAACTTTGACTGGAACCATGTTCTATGGTCAGATGAAAGAAAATTGAGCTTTTCGGCAACTAACACTCAAGGCGGCGTAAAAAGAAGGATGGCTATACCGAAAAGAACCTGATCCCCACTGTTAACTATGGTGGAGGTTCCGTGATGTTGTGGGGCTGTTTTTTCACCAAAGGCCCTGGGAACCTTGTTAGGGTACATGGCATCATGAACTCTATGAAATACCAGGACATTTTTTATCTGAATCTGGCTGCCTCTGCCAGGAAACTGAAACTGGGTCGTCGTTGGATCTTCCAGCAGGACAATGATCCAAAACATACATCCAAATCAACACAAAAATGTTTCTGAACACAAAATTAAGCTTCTGCCATGGCCATCTCATTGAAAACCTGTGGGCTGAGCTGAAGAGGAGTGTGCACAAGAGAGAACCTAGGACTCTGGATGATCTGGAGAGATTGTAAAGAGAAATTATCTCAGATTCCTTGCTCTGTATTCTCTAACCTTATTAGATGCTACAGGAGACGACTCAGTGCTGTTTTATTGGCAAAGGGAGGTTGTACAAAGTATTAAATGCAGGGATACCAATAATTGTGGCACACATTTGCTTAAATGCTCAAACTCGGCGTTTGATCTGGCTGCAGACAGTCGTAAAACCATATACTGGTCAGCACTTTTCATCCCCCCTTCTAGGGGGTTTCACAGAATGGTTTTCTGTAAGGACAATTTCACAACGGCAGCTTACGCCTGTGTTATGAAATATACATTCCATCCATGTTGCACATTTAGAACATGTTGACCATTGCACCACTCACACCAAGACCATCACAATGATATCAAACATGAGTAGGTCTAAGTTTGTGTTGCCATGAGAATCCTCATCTCTACAGTTTTTCAGATGTGATTGATATTAATGCCACAAAGGTCCCAGAATTCCTGTTGAGAATATTACATTTACACCCTAGTTGTCCCTGTTAGTTCAGGTACGTTAACTGGATGTATTTGCTAATGTAACACTCAAAAACTCAACAATACATGATTATCTCTCTGGAAAAAGAGTATATAATGTATGTTCCAGTGCCCAGACTAGTTCCAGTGTATACTGTACAATGTAGCAAAAGTATCAATCACATCTGTATGTAATCTATAGCCATGTTGTGTTGTGTGTGAAAATATGTTAAGGACAGAGATTTGGCCTGCCCTGACAATGTCATATGGGGGCACTGTAGCACTGTTTGTATGCTTGTCTTTACGACAGTCCAAGCGTTTCTTCCAAAGTCATGACATCCTAGGACATTCTTTGACGCCATAAACTTCACGCCAGATGGTCCCAGCAGACTTTACGGCACCGAAGTTCTGGTTTATAACGTCCTAGAATAGTTACAGGCTTCCACCCCCGGTGTTGTGTGTCCAGGTGCCCTGGGATCTCAATTCCAGTCTTACAAATTAGAGAATTAATTAATTAAAATGGCAACAAATACCCAAAACACGCGGAAGAAAACGAGCAACTACTGTTAAAATGGATTGAAGAATAATCAGAATGGCAAAGATTCAGCCAATTATCACCTCCAGAAAAAATTACCTGTACCTGTAAGTGCTGTTACAGTCAGAAGACCCCGTAAAGCACCATTGTTGAAAAAACGGCATGTGCAGAATCGGTTAAACACATCGATTGGCCCAAAGAGAAATGGCGTAACATCCTGTCGACTGAGTAAAATTGTTCTTTTCGGGTCAAGTGGTCATCGACAGTACGTCAGACGACCCCCGGGTACTGAATTCAAGCCACAGTACACTGAAGACAATGAATCATGGTGGCGCAAAAATCATGGTATTGGGGATGTTTTTCATACTACGGTGTTGGGCCTATTTATTGTATACCAGGGATCATGGATCAGTTTGAATACATCAAAGTACTACAAGATTATGTTGCTGTATGCCGAAGAGGAAATGCCCCTGAAATGGGTGTTTCAACAAGACAACGACCCCAAACACACGAGTAAGCGAGGAATATCTTGGCGACATTAAAAATGCAGTTTCTGAAGCAAAACCCCAAAATTAACAGGAACTGTGGAATGTAGTTTGTTCATCCTGGGCTGAAATACCTGTTTCTAGGTGCCAGAAGTTGGTTGACTCGATGCAACGCAGATGCGCAGCAGTTATCAAAAACAATGGTTATGCAACTAAATATTAGTTCAGTAATTTAAAGTGAAGTTAAATCTTGAAAAATTGTGTTTGAGTTTGAAGAGAAAAATGTTGACACTGCAATTTCTTTGAACAGATTAATATTCTTTTTCTTTGCTTCCTGTAAAAGAATAACGCAGACTTGATAAAATTTGTTAATGCTTTGATTTGGAATTGAATGTGTAATGTTTCCTCTACATTTGAAATATGGAACTAAAAGCTATTAAAAAAAATTTGCACTTAATTCGCTTTTTTTTAACGCACTGCTACATAGCCTACAAAGCACTATCTGTAAGTCCTTAATTCCAATTTGCAAAAACTAGGCCTGCCTTTAAAAGTATTGATATCAAAATGTGGCCAGGTTACAACTGACCATAGGCTATTGCCTATCGTAGCTCAAAATATTAAACTAGCTCTATTCCAAAGCAATGCTATCCAAACTTTCCTAAATTATTTAATGCAACTTGGCCCTGTGTTTTTCCATCTTAGCATGTGAAGAGATTGTGGTCAATGAAACTGTATGTGCCACATAAAACTGAAAGGACAATAATTTATAGTGGAAATAATATGAGATTCACATGTGTTGCAATTACTACACAACCGGGTATGTTTGAACAATTGTCTGCAACCAGTGCTTTGGGTCCATGAAAATCAGAGCATGAATAAAATGTATTATTATTATGTATTTATTGATGTATTTATTTATTTGGAATATTTAGATTTCAGAGCCTGGTCTTACAGAGCCTAGACACACTTGTGTTCACAAAATTCTGTTTTTCATCATCTGACCCATAAACATACAGTAGGCTACATTGACAGGGCGAACATGTCTGGATAGGTTTGTAAAATGCTATATGTAGGCTATTTGCAATGTCAACATATTTCAATTTTTTATCTGCATTTATATATTCATCCCCCCTTTCTCTATTGTAAATTATCGTTCTTGGTGTAAATGTCTGTTTGTGAATTGTAGAGAAATCTGTAGCAGCAGTGAACATTTTAAAACCTGTACATTTTCTAATGTAAAGTTTACAACAAAGTATAAGCATATAATTTCTTGTGTAATTGTTTGTCAACTCTAAGACATTAATTGAAATGATATGTTGTTCCATGAGGCCATTTTTGTTATTTGACATTTAAAGTTTGAATGACCACAATCTCTTGCATGCTAAGATGAAAAAACACAGGGCCAAGTTGCATTAAATAATTTAGGACAGTTTGGATAACATTGCTTTGGAATAGAGCTCGTTTAATTAGTGTGAGCTACGATAGGCAATATTGTTAGTTGTACCTTGGCCACATTTTGATATAAATAATATATATTTTTTTTGACATAATACAGAGAAACGGGTTATGGCGGTACCTATGCGAGTGCACGTAGTGCCCAAGCAGCACATTTTCTTGCATCAATTTTACCGTAAATACAGTTTTTGAGTACAAAGAGCCCATGTAGGCTTTGGTTGTAAAGTACCAGTAGGGTTGTGTTTAGGAGTTAGGTTTTAGAAATCAAGAGTTTTTGAAATTTGTTGAATATTTGAATATTACACCATTTAGGCTAAAAATACAAATAGAAAAATAAATAACCAACACTCTAAAACGGGAATAAACGTACAAAAGCACCTTGTGTGTTTTTACATAGGCTAACAACAGCAATGTAGACTATTTCAGCCCTAAATGCGATAGGTCACTGGGGAAATGTCGACTGTATGGGACTTTAGCGAAACGTAACAAGAAACTTTTCAGGGTTAAGTGCTGTGGGTCGTAAGCACTTTGGGCTATTATTGGCACCCTCTTATTTTATATTCCTGCGTGTTTTTTTTTTAAAGCTGTAGCCTAGTTTATAACTTAAGACAAACATGAATACTGTAATTAGGGCCCATACGTCTACCACTATAGTATGGGGCGCCAACGTGGATCAGGTTAAAGCTTTTACCTTTTCAGAAGTTAGGGCTTCAAAGGTAGCCTAATTCAAAATTGGAGCGTGTTCCATCACTGTATATGATTTAAAAACAAAAGAATGCAACCCTCAAATAACGGCCATTTATTACGGCCAGGTTTATTACAAAAAAAGTGTTAATGAATGCATAGAAAGTTTAATTCATTCCTGGGTCATATTTTCTTAAAACTAGATTATTTACAAAAGCTGCAATCATAGACTGAAGTTCCCTAACGGGAAAATAAAAGTTATTCTATTCTATACACTACAAGGATCTCACAGAGAATGAGTGACATCCACCTTTATATGAGTGTCTCATGCTATTTTTATCCTGTGTGAAATCACTTGTAGTTAGTGCAGTAGAAATAAGTGTTCATAGTTTGTATTTGATTGGATGCATTTGATTTGACTAGTTAATTGGAAGTAGGACGGGTCAAAGCCTTTTAAGTTTAGCTGGGGAGAGGATATTGGGCCGGTTACCCAGACATGGATTAAGCTTAGTCCTAGACTAAAATAAAAATCCAATGAAAATTTCCATTGAAAAAAGTTTTTAGTCTTGGACTACGCTTAAACTATGTCTGGGAAACCAGCCCATTGAGTTTGAAAATGCATAAAAGTTTTGTACGCAAGCGGTGTTAACCAGGGTCTCCTTGCCCGGGATGTCCTTGGCACAGAGGCTGTTGAGTAACAGCCTCTGTGCCAAGGCTGTGCTTGCTGTTTAAAATGTCCTGGTGATGTCTTCAGTAGGGGTGTAAACCTTTGACTTGATGAGGATACGATACAATAACGATACTCTGAATTGTGATGCGATTTCTCTTAATTTATAACAATACGATTAATCACAATACGATGTAATACGATTCAAGTAGCTGCAATGTGACCGTGTGACTAATGTGACCATTAGATTTGACAGAACCCCCTTCCCGCAGACACTCACAGGACATTCAAATAACAAACAATATGACTTTCAAAGTATAAAATATATTGCTTAATTTTTAAAACCTCCATTTTCATGTGAATAATTATAATTAAATGTAAGAATAAATACAAAAACAGTTTGCCATGTAAATTAACGATTCATCACGATTCAGCCATGGCACACCGATGCAGTTGTATTGTGATATTTGCATCGCGATGCATCGATATATCTTTACACCCTTAGTCTTCAGTGTGCCTTGTTATAGATGAAGCAGGATCACTTAATTTAATTTGCTATTAGAAATATTAATATCTGTTTCAGAGGAACAGAGGTTCTTGCAGAGTATGCGGTCTCCTTATTTATAGAAGCATTGCTTTGTTATCATTGTTACAGTATTGGTAACACATTACTTGAACCCTGCGACATAGGGTTAGGGTTAGGCATCTCATCCCTTTAAGGCACTGTTATAGTGCATGCATGGACCCCATGGCCTGGTTTCAAATCTGGACTGTGCCAGTGAAGACTGTGGCCAGCAGCCCCGCAGGGCGATGCAGTCTGTTGGGATGACGACATGCCCGCGGTTAGCTGTTCACTTACATGAAGCGCCCTTCACCAATGTCTGTGCCAGCCGTCTTGTAAACTGCGTTGTAATGTCCGATGCTGGGCATAATGGTACTTTAGTGGACAGCACATGCTTGTCTGCGCTGTCCCCAATTGATAGCGGAGATGGCAGCCATGAGCCCTGGTGATGAATATGATTGGGCATTCAAAATATAAAGAAAAAGGAGGAAAAGTATTAAAAAATTATAATTGTAACAGTAGGTGGACTCACTTCATCTTGACTGAGACAGTGTGGACTGTGGCCAGGAGTGACATGGGGCCATAGTTCCATGATCCCCATTTGAATTTACTGTGAATGTGATTCATTTAATTTGTGACTAGTCATAGTCTTTATTTAATATTACAAATTGTAATGAATTTGTTGCACTTGTTACAAATTACATCAATTAGTTGTTTGACCAGAGGCTTATTTCATTATTTTAATTTCATTTCAATTTTTTTTGTTGTTTCTGTAAATTTTACTTTTTGAATTGAATTGTACAGATACAGGGTTACATAGAAATGAAGAGGCTCATAAAACCTGCTAAACAGAACTTACAGGGCTAACTAGGCAACACGATAGACTTTCTACACATACTGGGAGAGATGTTTTGTGTAAGATATCCATTAAATTATGGAAAAAGAGCTGTTTATATCATGTTTATTGTATTTAATTATAATTTAAAAATATTATTCATTTATATTGTTTTTTGTGTAAAGGTTGCAGTTACATTTTAGGAATGGCCCGTCTATTAACACACTAATCCATGAATTTATATGTGAGCACATCAAGGTATTTCAATACAGTATTTCTCCCCCAGTATTTCTCTTGAACTACTTTACCGCTTATAACACTTATCCTGAACTTATCATGGATCAGCATACAGATCGTATTTTTAGATATGTTTGATATTAAGCTTGTGTTGGTGTGCCATGTGATCGTTCACATACTGGTTTAAGAATCACAGTTGTAATAATATGAAACTGTTGTGATCCACATTTTTTTCCCTTTTCTTTCAGATATTGAGCACCCTGGTCAAAGGAGTCTCCAGACCGGTGACGTGTAAAATTCGAATTCTGCCCTCAGTGAGTGTCTATCAGTCAGTTCTTATGAGGAGTGGAGACCAGGGGGAAGGGAAATGAGTGTCTGTTTATCAGTCTTGTTCTCTGCTTCTCTCAAACCATCTCCCAGAAATCGTGAAAAAAACGGACAATTGGCAGTCAATGCAAACTGCTGAATATGCTGCACTTCAGTACATATTAGATATTTTCAAACCTAAATCTGATGTTAATGAGTTTGTACTTTTTACAAACAAATTTTCTTGAGTGATCTTTCAGGTAATTTCCATAAATGACAATAATTGAGGGTGGGGGGTTGGCCAAGGACAAAAAAAGTTGAGAGATATTGTGACAGTAGCAGTTAAAATACAAGAAAGCAAGTTCAAAGTCAAATTTGTTGAAAATTGTCCGAAATTGAAGTAGCTCACATTCTTTTAGACTACACTGTTATTCCAACAGGCCCTTATATTTGCAACATGCCACCCTTGAGTTTTAGCGATAAAAACACATTACGCATGGCAGGGTCCTGTTACTGCTGTCACTAAGAGGAGATTGTACAGCAAAAAGAAAGAAAGAACATGTTTTTAATTGGATTAAACTTTCCCCCTACATCAGGCTATGCAACCGAGACCAGATTTCGTCATTCCTAACTTAAAGCGGACCTTCAATGTTTCAAGAAGTTAGGGTGATTTTTTTGAAACATCAGTAATAGTCTTTGTAAGGCATTGCAGCAAAATGCAAGAAAACAGCCATATTCTTTGATTTTGATCTTCTTGATGATGTCAGAGGAGTGGTTCAGCAGCTGCTCATGTCTTTTGTTTACGTACTGTCAGATAGGCTGCAGCATCAGAAGACCCTGCAAAATACTTAAAGGGGTAACATGGTGGTTGAATGTGATACATGCCACTTATCTTTAGGTAACATTAAAGTGAATGTGTCCATCAATGTTGTTATTCAGTCATTTTTAATTACTATAAAAAAATGTTATGCCCAAATCTTCCATTCTACAAATTCACCTCATTTTGTAGGCGTATCAATGAGACCTGTCAGTCAGATATGATTGACAGGCCGTTCCCCCCACCTTACACACATTTGTTGTTTGTAACCATAGTTACCTCGAGACTGGATTTACCAGGACGTGTATAGGCGTTTACAAAGTCCTTAATATAAGCAATGTGAGATGTCACACCAGCTTTTAACCTCCAAACGTTGTTAAGGTACACGCTACCTAACAGGCCATATCCCCGAATTTGTGTAATTTAGAAAAAAGTAAGGTAAAAGCACAACGATGAAAAGTCCACTGCAGTCGCTATCGATAACCATGCATTGATTCAGATTGTTACGTTAACGTTATCAAAGGTCAGTTATCAAATTGTTTTTCATATAACATAGAAAGTGCTCAGCTAACGTTAGCCTAACTTGAATTACCCTTGTTAGGTTACAAGTTTGTTATCGAAACAGTCAAAGTTTTAAAATGTTGCTAACCTTTATCTAAGGTTTTCAACCTAACAATAAATTCAGTAAAGTTAGCTTGCAATAATAGATAATCAATCATGCTTTGTGTAAACCAGTAACAAGGCTGTGAACTTACCGATGGGTGAAGAGGTTATGGCGCAAATTGGTGAAGTTCAAATTCACGTCTTTTTTTTTTTTGTGGGCGTGGATGGGGGAGTGTTCCATAGACAGTTTTGAGACACCGGGGAGTGGTCATGAAACGACCTGAAAATGGGACCGCAAAATTAAATAGTCTATTTCTCCAAACCTAAAGAAAATACTAATTTGATAGTTCCGTGGTGTTTCCGCAATGTCCCTATGTACCAATATCATACAAAACACCAGAAAGTAAGGTAAACCACCATGTTACCCCTTTAAAACATTTTAGGGTGTCATTATGCCCCTGGATATAATAACGGCTTTTACAGCAACAAGGCCTGAGCTTTTATAAACTTTTTTATGATTGTAATAGCATGCTTTATGGTAGGCGTCGGCAACTAAGTTTGGACAAATTTTGTTCAAGTTGCGAGTTGGTCGGCCAGAACATAGCCGCTCAATTAATAAGCCTATCATTACACCTACATACAAATTGCATGTTAAATGCCGCTCAACATCAGACAATAAATCGATGACGTGTAAGAAAGTGTAACAACGCTAAGACTACCCAAAAAGGCCATCAAAATACTAAAACGACAAAAAAGTTTGGAAAAAAGTTGGAAAAAAATATTTATTATGTATGTTTAGCTGTGGAGTAAGGAAGGCCATCTGCACTGCTGTCTGTATGCTGGTGACGCGTTTTGAGACCAACCTCTCTGCAAAGCGACAAACTCACCAAGCTAAAAATGGCTAAATCCTAAAATAATCAATTTCTTTGCCTAAACTGCACTGAGAATCACATTCCCCAAATGACACAGTTCGTTTATTAACTGCTCCTACTGCTGAGCAGTAGCTGACTCTTTCCAAGTCTCTTTCTGAATTTTCTAGCTTCGGCTGAGAATTGGCTAGCTAGCTGCATTAGGGGCACTAATTGTTGGCACTAAGCTGCAATCACACATCACCTGTTCCTATTCACTTGTATTTTAGCTTATAATTAAATTTTAGTTTCTTTGAAAGTAAATCTCTGGTGTCTACAGTCGCTACGTGCCAGAGCATTGGCGATCATGGTGGCTGCCTTTTATTGCTGGGGGGCCAGATTTTTCTCGCCGGCCCAGGCTTTATGGTTTTCTATGGGTATTAGCTCCATGAATCAAATTTTTATTATGGCACTAGGTTTGCAAAAGTTAACTTATTAAATTATTATAATAAAATTATTTTGCTTTATTGATGTCAGCTAGTTAATTAGCATGTTTAGCACAAGAGGTGGAAACATTCAGAAACTGTAATGCAAACTTGCTATTGCTATTATAATACAAATCAGGTGAACTTTTATGTTTTTGGTGAAACACAGGCATGGCGTGTTTTAAATAAGGGCCTGCTGCAATAACAGATAACGTTTAACGACTCCACAGAGTTGGACGAACAAATTTTAGGCAATTTGTAGGTAAGGCGCTTTCACAAGAAAAAAAGTCAGTCGACAATGCTGGTTGTTTACGTACGAGCAATCTGCCAGTCTTGACCTCCCCTTTCTTAAGAAGAATTTGCCCTCCCATACGGGTCGAATCCCATGGTTTAATGTCTTCTTATCTTCCTCCCCAAAGTGCCCGGTAGCAGGTTCGACGGCTCTACCGTCCCACCGGACGGGGCAAGATCACCAAAACACCGGCCGCGGAGTCGCTGCCGCTCTCACTTCGCCTTCAGCGATTGTGTTTTCCCTTTTTTCTCACTCATTTTTAAAGGGAATATGAAGCACTCGGTGAAGTGGCTCTGGTTCATTAGCTTTTTACCTTAAATTAGATATGATATGCGTTCAAATCTCAAATCAACCCTTTTTGCTGGAAAGGTTAAAAGTTAGCTTTTTTCCCCCACTAGAGCGCAGCTGCGATCGTGATGTCACTAGTTAAAAAATAAAACAAAAAACTGTCTTTTTGTATTGCCCTGAGATGCTCAAATGAGTATTACGGAACAAATCTTAATTTAAAACTCAATTTCCACAAACTGCTTCTGAAATGCTGTGGCCTCTGACGAGACGGCAACTGCTAAACCGCTGCCTTGCCTTGATAAACGGTTTGGGAGCTAAAGTCGTGTCTAGCTAATATTGCCTATAGAAAATAAGTGTTAGCTTGTGATACTAGGTCGCGGTAGGTATATAATTTTTAAATATTATCTAATATATCAAAGCAATGCAGCGCCGCAGCAGTTGCCGGCTCGTCAGAGGCCACAGCATTAGGTATATGGTCAAAAGCTGTTAGTGTAAATTAAGTTTTAAATTAAGTTTTGTTCGGTAATACTTATTTGAGCATCTCGGGGGAATACAAAAGGACCATCTATGCGTTTTTCGTTTTATTTTTTACTCATGATACATCGTTGAGCTCACTGAAAGTCAGCTATTTTCCCATAGTAATACATTGAGCAGCTGAGACCGACCAACCAACCTAGTGACATCACGACCGCAGTCCAAAATGGCTGTGCCCTAGTGGGAAAAAAAGTTAACTTTTACTTATTTTTCCAGCAAATACTGGTCGATTTGAGATTAACGCATGGTCATATCTAATTTAAGGTAAAAAGCTAACGAACCAGAGCCACTTTACCAAGTTCCCCCTTTAAGACCTCTATCGCAATCATCCTATCATTTTTTTACATGTTATGCCCCTAATGATCAAGCCCTTGGTCCATAACTATCCACTTCTAACAGTTAAATTCTGGTCTTCACTTGTTTAACACAGTTATGATGAGAAAAAAATTATCTGTAAAGATGTTGATCTCTGGTGAGTTTCTCCCATTTCAGCCAATGAGCAACTATGTCAGTGTTGTAGCAGGGATGTTGGCCATTTCCCTGTCAGTTCTTGTCTGGTTGCTAATAGGACAGTCGATAAGGGTTGTGCCATATATTTTTTTACAGTGAATTTAACATTGCTTCTAGTAAGCTTCAAAGCTTTGCCAATCCTTTTATAACTTACTAACAACTTCATCTCAAAGTTTCATGGGCATCTTTGACAATGTTTTTTGGGCGGCAGTGTAGTACAATGGTTAAGGAACTGGGTTTGTAACCGAAAGGTTGCAGGTTCGATTCCCAGGTAGGACACTGCCGTTGTACCCCTGAGCAAGGTACTTCACCTGCATTGCTTCAGTATATATCCAGCTGTAAATGGATACTATGTATAAATGCAAAAATGCTGTGTAAGTCGCTCTGGATAAGAGCGTCTGCTAAATGCCTGTAATGTAATGTAATGTAAATGTTACAAATAAGACTTTAGAACATTCAAATGTATTTACATTAGATTAAATTAGTGCCAGGAAGTTTGTGTAATTTATTTCTTAAGCATTGCTATTGGAGGGGGAAAAATGGGGACACCTGGAATTACATCCACTCCATCATTACCCGCATCCCATACGCTCCTGCTCTGTAGTAACACTAGCACCCCCATCCCCTGACAACAACACAGAGGTTGACCTATTATGTTGACTCAGGTCTTGGGACAGCGTGCCGCAGAGGCTCCCAAGTGCAAATGATTATTGATAGCTGAATGAATAGGCATTTAGCTATTGGTTATTTTTGGAATTAATAAAAGGATTTTGTTGGCCTGGCGGGGGTTTTCATTGGCCTGGTGGGCCTCCAGTCCTGTACAATTATAGGGGATGCACTGATATCTGACATTGTCTTTAGTTCCCTCCTTCTGAAGGTGTGTCCTTTGGCAAGGCTTTGAACTGCACTACTACCCCATGAAAGGCCAGCTTGGTTGTTATGCCTCTGAATCAATGTGACCTAGAATTTATGAATAAATTTGCATAAAAGCATATTCCATTCTATGCTCGTTTTATTTGACAAATTTTTCTTTGTGCCTTAAGCTAGTAATGTGCATTATTATTTCCCCAATTATAATTATTCATCTTTTCTGTATAATGTAGCAGAAAGACAAGGAATGGCTATTATTTAACAGGAGGTTGAAATTTTTTAGATGGCGATATTCAGTCAAAATTACATCATAGGGAACAAACCTGAGAGGCTGATTGAGGTACAGTACTTAACATTAAATTGGTCCCCACCAAAACACACAAATATCATAGATTAAGGTGCTGCTCTGAGATTATTCATATTATTCTAGACTGTGTTTTACAGCGGAATTGGCCCAGGGAAACCATTTGAGTCTGTTCCATATCTTTCAGCTGGAGAACACAGTTCGTCTGGCTCGGAGGATTGAGAGGACAGGCGTAGCCGCCATTGCAGTTCACGGCAGGTAACCCGTCCTTTTTTATCATCTCGATTCATTGCATGCCACATGTTTGTTCCCTGTTGCTCATTGGATTCCAGCAAAATGCATTATAGTCAGGTTTGTTTTTCTTTTACACACCAACCGCTCCACTGCTGGCTGATTAACAGTCTGCAAGACTGTGTCATTAGACTCATTTCATGTCAGCTTCCTGGATGTTTTTTTCAAGTGAAAAAGCATTTTATAGGAGAAGCCACTGGCACTCTGAACCTCTGCATTCATCACAACCTTGGCAATATAATGTTGTTTTTGAGTCTATATTTAATGTCCAATGGAAAACCTGGCCTTACATCTTTGTGTGATGATTTTTTTGGCATGTCGTTTCATCTTGGATGGCCTTGAGTTTCTGTTTCTTTTCCGAATACGAATAAAACAAGTTATTTTCTGTGATTGCTGGAGTGTTGGTTAGACAGACACAGAGCACTGCAGGGACATCTCTTGAAGTAGAGGCTGAAATACCTGCTTTATAAAATGCACCAGTCTACTATTATACAAGAATTGCTTTGGTAACGCCTTGTCTGCCCTGTTGGTAAAATGTGAGGTGTTGGTGTTATTGATAGAACTGAGTTAAGGGGACATTTTGGGTCTAAACTATTGAACTTTTGAAACTTTGCTTAGGGATGGGGTTTCTATTTCGACTACATCTGACTACTTGTAGGAAGTGTAGAATGTCCACAAACTTGCCAATCAGCGTTGCCTGTCAAGTTGCTAGCTTGCCACGTCTTTGCTGTTAGAACTTCTCTTCTGTGAACATGATTCCTAGCTAGGAATAGGCCTATATTTTATTACCTTAATTATGCATTACAAATTACATTAAGTTAAAGGGTAAGTACACTCTAGATCACTTTTTTTCGCTGTAAAAGTGTTTGTATGCCTACCTTGAAACTTATTCATCCATTCTGTTATTTCAACAATTCTGAAATAATATTATATATCATAAGAAACTGGTAGAAAAGCGTCTTTGTGCTGCCCTCTAATGGTTGAAATGTCTTTTCTGCTCCCCACACTGCCCTCGCCCCAATCGTGATGTCAGAGTCCCTCTTTGGAGGTACCTCTACATCATATGGATAATTGTTGGACTTGTCGCCCACAACAGAAACAGCCGGCACCTGATTGGTTAGACCCACTACATTCCTTTAGTTTCGGCTCCACGTTTTAAAACCAGAACAACGTGGCGTCCTGTTCAGAAACTCTTATTCCACATAAATAGTCCACTAAAATACATTTCTGAAAATATTTGAGGTGAGAAATAGGCCATGCAGTTGCTGAATCTTGATTTCTATTTGATCGGCAACGTCTAGTTTAACAGTTTGATCCGAGTTATACAAACTCATTGTATGTTCATTTATGCAAATGATGATTGGACACAGCTCCTCCGCCCCCACCCCTCTCCCTCGCTCAACCCAAAAAGTATTTTTCAAAATTGTGTAGTAGGCAGAGACAGGCTGAGACGGTAGGTGTACTTACTCTTAATATTTTTATATATGTCTCATAGTATATATATATATATTATAAACACATGTCGCTGTAATGGCGACAGGTAGTCCAGCTGTCTCGTGTTCGTGTTTGTTAATTTGAATGTGTTTTGTTGCGTCTGGCTTTTGTCTTTTGTTTTTTTCATGCACTGTGTGTCTGTTGTGGGATGGGGAAGCGGGCTGGAGATTTTTCGGGGGACTCCTGCTGCTCGTTTTTATAATATTGACGAATTGTCTAGCGGGGTTGATTTTGTTTGTGGTCATCACCATGGAGATGCATTCGCATTATGCTCGGGAATGTCGGTTGGATCTGCAGCCACAGAGTTTACCATCGCTCTTCACTGGGAGTTGAAGATGTCCGGACTGATCCGGGCCTGCGGACAATCTTCAGAAGGCCACCAGGGAAGGAGAAGATAATGTGGGGGAGGAGTGAGGCGGCGACTGGGAAGGCTGATCTCCGTTTCGACAGTGGACAGAGACCGCAACACTGCGTGTAGCCTATGGAGGAAAGTCGTGGAGGCGGAGTTTGTGTGTTGGACTGGTTGATGACATTGGACATCTCGGGACAGCGGGGGCTATTTTAATCATGACGTTTGGCTGTATTATTTGATATGTTTGTTTGTGTGTTGTGGGTCTGCCCCACTGTTTGTCTTTTTTGTTGTTGCTGGTGGCTACAACTGAAGTTCCCTATCGGGAAAATAAAAGTTATTCTATTCTATTAATGTCATATTTTTTTTAAACTCAGTGAATTTAAGTTACGTTGTGTTTCCATTTAATCTGTCTTAAACAGATACAGAAATACAGGGGCTTTTCCATTTTAATTTTTACGCGTTGCTCTGGCACCTTTTTCGTGGTCTTGTTAATAAAACAGGGAATATCAGGTGATGTTTTAGTGCTATAACTGACTTAAAAGGGGAACATCAGGAAAAAGTCGAAACCAGTGGATTTTGGAAGCGCTTTGTTTCCGGGCGGGTCTTGCGGAAAGATGGCGGCAGGTTTTGTGGTTGTGCTGGGTTTACGATCGGACGGTGATGGGAGCACAGATGACGAGCTCAGTGGTGGGCCTGCCTGTCTCTGACAGTGGTCCTGTCGGGCCTGCGTGGAACCGCAGCTCCTGAAACAGGCACGGACTCATGAGGGACATCCAGCCCGCTGCACAGGTGTGCGAGAGGAATACAGGAGGTCCCCGCCAGGAAGAACAAGTGAACAACAGATGCCGCTACTTCAGTTTGAGGTGGAGGATTTCATGATCTCACAAGGATTGGTCAAACCTGTGCTGTGGATTGTGACGCCCAGGGTACGGGAGGATTCCGTCAGGGGTCTGCATTTCATCACTCTCTAGGGACCCACACTGGTTTATCGGGCACCCGTGGACTGCATGCCAAAGCTACAACTCCACTTGAGGTGTGAAATGGCTGCGGTTCAAATAGCGAAATTGAACATTCCAAATTATGGTGGGAATTGGACATGTACAGCACTATGTTAGATGCCAATATTTAAAAAAAATATGTAAAAAATGATCATACACAGTGATCCTAATGCGTCTGACTATGTCTCCTCTCCCAGGACCAAAGAGGAGCGGCCACAGCACCCTGTCCATTGTGATGTCATCCAGGCTGTGGCTCAAGCTGTGTCCATTCCGGTCATTGCCAAGTGAGTCTTTCCACATTTTTTACTGTAATGTGTGTCACCTGTGATGATCAGCTCAAGGACCGATGTCACTAAATAGATAGCAGTCTTGTACCATATATACAGCTCTGGAAAAAATTAAGAGACTGCTAAATTATCAGTTGTCTCATTGTTTTTTTCGTTCTGTTCTCTAGCGCTTTGAAAGGATACAATGAGGTTGAAGTGGAGACTATCAGCTTTAATTTGAGGGTATTTTCATCCATATCAGATGAACCGTTTAGACATTATAGAACCTTTTGTACACATTTTTGGGCATTAAAAAATATTGGACAGTTTAACATAATGTAGAATAAAGTAATCATATTTCATATTTCCTGATGTCTGTGACCCAACAACATCAGAAGACTCTTGATATTTTATTTTCTGGTACTCTTAAAAGCGATACTATAACGTCTCTGCATTTGAATGGATCTCTATGGGAACTGGGGGGTGGGACTAGATTTAGCTGTAAATTATTCTGGAACAGTATGGAATACATGATTGGCTAAATGGCTGTAAGTCATCAAGGGTCTGAGGTATCAAACAAGCCTCAAACCACTCTGCTGCCAGATATGCAGTAGATATGGATCGATCACTTGAAGGGTTGTTTCTCCTGACTTACAGTCATGCCGGAAAGTCTGCACACCCCTTTCACCTTCTCCACGTTTTATTATGTTACAGACATATTCTACAATAGATTGAGTTCATTTTTTGTCTCAAAATTCTACACAAAATAGCCCATAATGACAAAGTGAAAACAGGTTTTTAGACATTTGTGCTAATTTATAAAAAATCTAAATGTAAAATATCATATGTACACAAGTGTGCACACCCTTTGATATGACACCCAAAAGTGAGCTGAGGTGCATTTTGTTTCCACTGATACTGCTTGAGATGTTTCTACAACCTAATTGGTCCACCTGTGATAAATTCAATTGATTGGACATGATTGGGGATTGCCAACACCTGCCTATATAAGGTCCCACAGTTGACAGTGCATGTCAGAGCAAACTCCAAGCCATGGGGTCAAAGGAATTATCTGCAGACCTCAGAAACAGGATTGTGTCAAGGCATAAATCTGGAGAAGGGTATGGTAAAATCTCTGCAGCTTTACAGGTCCCAAAGAGCACAGTGGCCACCATCATTCGTAAATGGAAGAAGTTTGGAACCACCAAGAATCTTCCTAGACCTGGCCGCCCGGCCAAACTGAGCAATCGGGGAAGATGGGCCTTGGCCAGGGAGGTGAGTAGGAACCCGAGGGTCACTCTGACAGAGCTCCAGCGTATCCTTGTGGAGATGGGAGAACCTTTCAGAAGATCAACCATCCAGGCAGCACTCCACCAATCAGGCCTTTATGGTAGAGTGGCCAGACAGAAACCCCTCCTTAGTAAAAGGCACATCACAGCCCACTTGGAGCCCGCTCTCCCCAAAAAGGCACCTAGAGGACTCTCAAACCATGAGAATCAAGATTTTCTGGTCTGATGAAACCAAAATTGAACTTTTTGGCCTGAATACCAAGCGTCACGTCTGGAGGAAACCAGGCACCGCTCATTACCTGGCTAATACCATCCCTACAGTGAAGCATGGCAGTGGCAGCATCATGATGTGGGGATGTTTTTCAGCAGCGGGAACGGGGCGACTAGTCCTGATAGAGGGAAAGATGAATGCAGCTAAGTACACCGAGATCCTTGAAGAAAACCTGCTCCAGAGCACTCTGGACCTCAGACTGGGGCGAAGGTTTACCTTCCAACATGACAATGACTCGAAGCACACAGCCAAGAGAACAAAGAAGTGACTTTGGAGAAAGTCTGTGCATGTCCTTGAGTGGCCTAGCCAGAGCCCAGACCTGAATCCAATTGAAAAGAGCTGAAAATGGCTGTGTACGACGCTCCCCATCCAACCTGACTGAGCTTGCAAGGATATGCCAAGAGGAATGGGCAAAAATATCCAGAAAAAAGTGTGCCAAGCTCATAGCTTCTTTCCCAAGACGCCTTGAAGCTGTAATCGCTGCCAAAGGTGCAGCAACCAAGTATTAGGCTAAGGGTGTGTACAGATATGTAACCCCTAAATAACCTATTTTTGTCAGTAAAATAAAATTGCATATTTTCTAAAAACCTGTTTTCACATTGTCATTATTGGCTATTGTGTGTAGATGTTTGAGGCAAAAAATGAACTCAATCTATTGTAGTATAAGTCTGTAACATAATAAAATGTAGAGAAGGTGAAAGGGGTGTGCAGACTTTCTGGCTTGACTGTATTTTTCCATAGAGTTCAATAGGAAAATGAGTCAGGAGAAACTACCCTTAAAGTGATCCATCCATATCTACTGCATATCTGGTAGCAGAGTGATGATTTGAGGCTCGTTTGATACCTCAGACCCTTGATGATTTACAGCCATTTAGCTAACCATGGGTTCCATACTGTTCACCGCTTAATCTGCCCCCCCCCTCCAATTCCCATCAAGATCCATTCAATATTTACAAAATCTATAAAGTTGATAAGGTAAAACATTTTGTGGTCACTGTTCACTAACTGCAAAAATACCTAAAATTTCTCAATTGCAATGCATTTATAAATTATTGGAAGTGAATAGGCCCTTAAAACAATGAGTATGTCAGTGTTCCAGCACCCTGTTCAAATTAATATGTGCTTTATCTGCATGAACAGAGAACTTGTAAAGCATCTGTGAAGCTCTGGCACACACAAGGATCAACTCCACTCTCACCTTGAAAAACACACCCGGAACATTATAGAGTAACAAACCTTAGTGGCAGAATAAATGGGAAGCATAGATGAGTTTACATATCCTCTTTCAAATCACAGCAGGCAGTGAAATCCTAGGCTGCCAGCTCCATAGCGTTCACCTCTTTACCAAGATATAATTTTATTTTTGCGTATGCCAGTTCACTTATAAGCTGATTTATCTGTACTGGGAATTTTGTTGAAGAGGTATTTGGGGCACAGAGAGGGAAGTTGGTCTCTTTATCAGCTAGCCTAGCCTAATTGCTGACAGGTTCCAGCAGCCTGGATATATTGTTTGGCCAGCCAGTTGTTTTTTTCGCAGCTTGTTTCAAAGGCTGCCATCATTGAATCTGTACATCCATAATGTATTTGGGATCTTTGTTGCTGACCAGATCATCTGCTTGGGAAAAGTCTCCAGTCAGAGCCACACAGATTGCTAATTAGGGGTCCAAACATCTGGACCTGGTCTTATTGGTTTTCCTAGGATACTTTTTTCCCCTTGGCTTTGACCTTTTAGCTGTTATGACAGTAGCGTACCAAACTTGGTAGGCATGTTTGGATGGCTGAACTCTAGCCTCAGCTAAAGTGCACGACAAATGCCGTGTGCCTCGTTTGTCTAAGAGTTGCAAAATTTAGTATAGATCCTTCTCCTCTGGAGCACATTTGCCTCAAAGACCCAGAACTTCTCTGGGGTGGGGGGTGGGGGGGGGGGCACACGTAATGCTTCTCCTCTAACAAAAATGGACTGATTCACCAAAATATAGCATGTTTTATATATGGAGACCTCTGTATGGGTATTAGTTTTCTTGTGGTTAAGTCAAAGGATGACTGAATGACATGCTAACAAACTTGCATACAGTTGTGGATTTTCACAGTAATGTTTGCAAATCTAAGATGGATTGATTATCACCAAACTTGGTAGACATGATTTCTCACATTACTGGCCGAAGTAATATGGGCTTTCTCAGCTCTAGACATGGTGTTGTTAGACAGCCTCTAATATTGAAATAATTAATTCAAAATCATTTACAAAGGCCACAAACTGCATTGCTGTTATGACGGTAGTACGTGTACATTTGATCACGCTAATCCACATATAAACTTTTTTTAAAAAATTTTTTTAAAGCTTAAAACAAAAGCTATGGCAAAAGTTGAAAAAGTGGCGCTATCTATCATTGAATTCACGAATAAATCACTCAACTGCTACATCACAAGGGTCTCAAAGTTGATGTTGTGGTCCTTGGCATCATTAGGAAAACATGGATGGCTGAGAGGTGCTTGGAATTTCTTTAGTGATCAAAGGTGATTTTTTTGTGTGTGTTTGTGTAAAATCATTTACTGTCATCACTATAGCCGTCTGCATGTGCATCTGATCCTTTCTCCAATTTTTCTGTCGGTCTGTCAGTCTCTCTGAGTTTAGCCAATAATGCTTGTATTTAATTATCTGCTTTGAACTCTTACCTGCCCACCTTTTTTTGTTTTTTTATTCTCTCCCACACATACTCTCTCCATTTCACTCTCCATCTGCCCCCCCCCCTCCCCCCCCCTCTCTCTCTCTCTCTCTCTCTCTCTCTCTATCTATCTCTCTGTCTCTCTCCCTCCCCCCTGCAGCGGAGGCTCTCTGGACCTGGTCAAAAACTACCATGACATCCAGTTGTTTCGGGAGGCCACTGAAACTACCTCAGTGATGCTGGCGAGGGCAGCTATGTGGAACCCGTCGGTGTTCCGCAGCCAGGGCGTGCTGTCACTGGAGCGTGTCATGGAGGACTATATACGATACGTGAGTTCCGTTCCTGGGCCCTCCCTTTCCTGCAGGTGGGCGGGAGGCTTGCAGGCCTCAGGTTCCATCGTGACTGTGAGGACAGACCCATTAAAGTTATCCCTAATTATTATTCTCTATTGATAATATAAAATACTTTGTGGGAAATTTGTTCCTTTTTTGTTCTTTCAGCATTAAATGCTGACATTTATGACAACATTAAATGCTGTCGTCTGAGATGTCAAATCATATTTGACTTTATTTCGGGTGTACCGGGCTATGCTGTAAGAATATGACTGCTGAGAGAGTGTACTGGGCTGTGCTACAAGAATATGACTGTGCTGAGAGTGGTTTAACCTGGCTGTGCTGTAAGAATGCAGCTGCGCTAACAGTGAGTGAACTGGACTGTGCTGTACGAATATGACTGCTGAGAGAGTGTGAACTGGGCTGTGCTACAAGAATATGACTGTGCTGAGAGTGGTTTAACCTGGCTGTGCTGTAAGAATGCAGCTGCGCTAACAGTGAGTGAACTGGACTGTGCTGTACGAATATGACTGCTGAGAGAGTGTGAACTGGGCTGTGCTACAAGAATATGACTGTGCTGAGAGTGGTTTAACCTGGCTGTGCTGTAAGAATGCAGCTGCGCTAACGGTGAGTGAACTGGACTGTGCTGTACGAATATGACTGCTAATGGTAGGTGAACTTGATTGTACTGTAAGAATATGACTGTTGACAGCGGGGACCCCTGTGCTAGTTGCGATCACTGTCTTCTGTGTATTTGCAGGCTGTGCGCTATGAGAACCATCCCTCAAATACCAAGTACTGTCTGTGTCAGATGCTGAGAGACAAGGTGGAGTCACCCCTGGGGAAACGGCTCCACGCAGCCCAGACGAGCGCCGAGATCTGGTACACCCTGCGCCTCTAATCTATTCTAATCATAGGGACAAATACATACTCTAGTTCTGAACAAGGTATATGAATCGCTTTCTCTCACTCTCTCTCATGCTCTTTCTCTGTGTCTCACTCTTTTTGTCTCTCACTCATTATCACACTCTCTCGGCTCTCATGCACTCTGTCTTTATGGCTTTCACACTTCTGCTGTCTCTACCTTTCTCACACTCCTTCTCTGCTGTGGCCCTGAAGGGCAAGACAAATTAACAAATCAGTAAGCACAAAAACAATCATAAAATGCATTAAAGCAAACTTTAGTAGAACCTTGGGTTGTGTAGTACCTGGCCATGATATGACTCCAAATGGTGGCGAAATATGAATGTCAACGGAACTTCTGTCAATACAAACAAAAACCAGTTCTCTTACGTATTATTTGGAGAAAATTAAATGGCCCTTTCCTTGCTTTTTCGTATTTAATTTGGAATGTAGATCCGGTAGGTATGTTCTTGCGCCAGAAATCATTGGTCAAAATTCCTACGGAAGCAAGTGTTCCTGGTAGTAAACAAACCAACCTGCCAACATTTTGCTAGTCTTTTCTGGTAGCTTGCTAACAACATAGAAAAGTACTTTTATAAATAATTTGAATTACACAAAAAAAATATGTAAGAGGACTGGCTATTGTTTGTATTGACAGAATCCACTTAGTTTGCGTTCGTATACGTGCTAGAAGTGTCATTTTGAGACCGTTTTAGCTGCGCTATAGAAGTGAATGGAGAGCGACAGCGACAAATACCCTATTCTGGATTATCACCCCAGGGGAGCACAGAGCAACTAATGAACATATTTGGCCACCATTTGGACTCATATCATGGCCAGGTAACTACACAACCCAAAGTTGTGTTCTACCAAAGTACATGCCATGATGCTGTGACGCTAAGCAAATTCTAGTTGTTTTTGTCTTTTGCTGCACTCAAACTGTGTGCACAGAGCCTTTATCAAATTAAGTAAACGTCGCATACAACTGTTATACGTTGATTGTGCTGATGCTTCTTTTAAGTGTCACACAGATCAGTAATTTTATATAATTTTATACTGATATACACCAATGTCTGAATGAGCAGTATATTCAACATATATTTATGTTTTGTATCCAGTTTTAAATGGCAGTTTTAAAGGGGAAATTGGGATTCTCGAGAGAATTTTTTTTTGACCAGAAGAGCATATATGGATGCTGATGTTGGTGTGTGACTGCCCTCTGCTGGTAAATTTTTGGTAGAAGTTTTGCTTGACTGTATGAACAACCAGCCTAAAGTCCATGGCTGCCCAATGGCTTAAAGTGACCCTGCTGCAGCCACTGGTTATCAATCTTCAGCCTCCCTGTGCCGGTAATTATCATGCAGACCTTTTGAAGTTGAGAGATAGAAACTTGAAAGCCCGTTCTGTTTGGTCTGCAGTGAGGTGTTTGGTTTGGAGGAGTTCTACGAGGAGAGTCGAGCCCGTCTGCTGGCACGGCAAGAAGCTCTCCACGCCAACTCCCACCAAGCAGACTGCCCCACCATGGATGGCAATGTTGCCACCATGCCCATCAGATTCGACAGGTCAGTCCCACAGGTGGGGGGGTGTAGAGGGGCATTGGGGGTTTGTGTAAAATATGCATTGTAATTCATGGAAAATTTGTGTGATCAATGGTATGCTGGGTTTTTACACAAATGATGTATGAGACAGTTGGTGAATTTGTCGGTTTACTTTGTTGCAAATGGGACCCAAATTGGGGAGGGGGGGAGTCAGAGAATCTGTAGCTCGCAGGATTCACGTGATGTGTGGGTTTCAGGAGAGAGTACCCACCGCAGATCACTCCCAAGATGCACCTGCTGGAGTGGAGCCGGCGGGAGAAGCTAGAGCAGCCGGCGTACGAGACGGTGAGACACCGTGCGGCACAGCCGTGTCCTACCAGTGTACACGCACTAAAGCAGGGGTTGCCGAACTTTATGAGCATGTACTTCGCTCAATGAGCAAATACATATTCTGTCACCCGTCTCTTATTGAGCTATTAGTGAAATATAGCCTAGCGAATGTTAAAATACGGAATACTTCAGCATATGTCAGAACAACTGCGTGTACATCTACTAGTGTACAGCATGTAACAAGTCAAGTGTTTAATTTGGCTGATGTGAAAATCAATGGAAATGATAAAATACACAGTAAGTTATACTTGTTGTACAACCCATGTACAGTCAAGCCGGACATTTTATTACATTAGAGACATATTCTACAATAGATTGAGTTCATTTTTTGTCTCAGAATTCTACACAAAATAGCCCATAATGACAAAGTGAAAATGTGTTTTTAGAACTTTTTGCAAATGTATTAAAAATCGAAAACGGAAATCTTTCATTTACATAAGTATTCATACTCTTTGCTTTAACATATTTTTAAAGTATCATATTTAATATTTGGTCGCATATCCTTTGCATGCTGTTACTTCCTGATGTCTGTGACCCATCAACATCAAAAGACTCTCGATATCTTATTTCCAGGTACTGTTACAATCGATACTATAAGCTCTCTGCATTTGAATGGATCTCTATGGGAATTGGGGGTGAGACTAGATTCAGCTGTAAATTACATTGGTACAGTATGGAACACATGGCTGGCTAAATGGCTGTAAGTCATCAAGGGTCTGAGCTATCGAACGAGCCCCAAACCATCACTCTGTTGCCAGATATGGAGTAGATGTGGATGGATCACTGCAAGGGTTATTTATCCTGACTAATTTTCCTATAGAACTCTATGGGGAAAAAAGTGAGGAGAAACAACCCTTAAAGGAATCCATCCACATCTACTCCATATCTGGCCGCAGAGTGATGGTTTGGGGCTCGTTTGATACCTTAGACCAGAGGTAGCCAACATGGTGCGAGGCATGTTCTAAAAATAGCACTAATCACCATAGAGATCTGTCTAAATAAAAATTGTATTTAATTGTGTTGCTGTTCTTTTTAAATCAAAAACGCTTGCATTAATATACATTTGAAAATGACAATATATAATATAAAATAAAAAAATAAAAATGTTTTATGTATATATGATCTCTGACCTTCTCTGAAGTCAAAGTTCAATATTGTGCGCAAGACAAACCGCCATTGCTGAGACAAGGAAGCGGGCGCAGCTACGTTGGGGAGCTAGATGTGGTTTTTACCCCCAAAATAAAGAAAACATGGCAGAAAAGCGAAAGAAAACATACTATTTTCACAATGATTGGGAGGAAGAGTTCTTTTTTACGACAGTGAAAGAAAAATGTGTGTGTCTCATTTGCGGGGCGACTGTGGCAACGGCAAAGCGGCACAACGTGGAGAGACACTTCAGTACGTGTCACCAAAGCTTCCATGTTGTCTAATAAAGTATTAAACGGCAATAAAAGGAAGTAATAATATCTAAGTCTCTTCACATATATTATTATTATTAAAAGGTGATCTGTGCAACTTTATGTTATTCAGGAAGTTTGTATCAAACAAGTAGCCCTCCGTACAACTCAGTACACTTGAAGTAGCTCTCAGTTTCAAAAAGGTTGGTGACCCCTGCCTTAGACCCTTGATGACGTACAGCCATTTCGTAATTTACAGCTGAATCTAGTTTCACCCCCCCAATTCTCATAGAGATCAGTTCAAATGCAGAGAGGTTATAGTATCGCTTGTAACAGTACCTGAAAATAAGATATCGAGAGTCTTTTGATGTTGATTGGTCACAGACTTCAGGAAGTAACAGCATGCACAGGATATGCGACCAAATATGAAATATGATACTTTAAAAATATGTTAAAGCAAAGGGTATGAATACTTAAGTAAAGGAGAGATTTCAGTTTTTGATTTTTAATACATTTCCAAAAATTTCTAAAAACATGTTTTCACTTTGTAATTATGGGCTATTTTGTGTAGAATTTTGAGACAAAAAATGAACTCAATCTATTGTAGTATAAGTGTCTAATGTAATAA